>JBBIGA010000138.1:13387494-13398573 GCA_037576975.1 Alestes dentex
CAGTTATATAAACTTGAAGCATCAGAATCGGCATTGGTATCGGCCGATCACCTAGACAAAAAATCAGTACTTGGTATTGGTGGCAAAAATCCTGATCGGAGCATCCCTAATATTAACACTGATTTTCTCACCCGTATGATGATGCGGATTGCTGCTGTGCCAGAAGTAGCCATCACTTTGGCACAGTTGGGGATGAGATTGAACAGCACAGGAACGATAGCCTCCGCCCCATGATCAAATTTATTCCCCAACACTGTGGACAGGTGGCTACACAAAAACACATGCTAACATGTTAAAAAGTGCACTGATAGTGGCAGCCTAGTCAAACAGCAAAAACCTCTTCAAAGATTTGCCCCTGAAAGGCCAAGCTTTTTCTATCTTGTTATTTTTAAACAAATCAATTGCCTGATCCTGGCACCTAATTTGAAGCACTTAATTAGGCGGCTAACTGAAACTCAGCACTCAGTACATCAGGGCAAGGACTATCTGTCACTCACGCCACAGTGATGCAGGCTTCTCGCACCACCTGCGAGCGCAGGTCTTTAGCTGAAAGTTTAAATGCTCCATCCAGCAGACGCAAGTGTTGGTAGAAGCAGTCGTAGTTGTTCGCCCCTGCAACCAGCAGAGAGCGGATCTTTTTCAACTGTGGTGAAAGAGAAAGAAAGAAAAAGGTGAAAAACAAAAAAAGTGTGTGTCTCTCAAAGACTTCAGACAGAACAGTTTTCTTCTAGACACAGTGGGTGACCAAATATATCAAATACAGGGGGTCCTCAAGTGACAAAGGTGTCGACATACAGCATTTAGAGTTTATGATGCTCACGTGGGCGAACTCGTTTAGTAGCGCGCCACAGAAGAATACGCAGAATGTGCAGTAACGCGTCGTATGATTGACGGAGTGCGCTTATCTAAGCTCGAGTGTTCCGTTTGTGATGCTTTGTTTGGCAACTTTCTGGCCTTTATCATGGCTTCTGAATTAATTATTTGACATACATTTTTTGAAATTTTTTCTGTTACTACAGTACAGTGTACAAGTACAGTTTATGCCCTTTTCCTATTTCTGTGACTTAGTTGTGTTTTTATGTTCTACATTTTCCAACTGTGGTAGGATCGGTTATTGACTTAGGTTAGGGTGTGTTTCAACTTGCACCTAAATTCGGGTTACATAACTGTCAGAGGAAAAAAATCAAATACCACAAAACTCCAACAGCAATGTTTGATGGTTCCTAATAATTTCTGCTACCCAGAGCAGCCAGATGTCATTCTGGGTCATGTTCAGAAACTCATGGGACCGCAATATTAAAGACATCCCACCTACCATCTAGTCTTCCGTACCAAGTTCATTATGAAGTGCATTCAAAGTCATGTGTTATATAATGCTTTTGTTGTGTATGTTGCAGCACATGCTTGCCTAAAGTCTAGTTCTTTGAAACGTTTAGAGAAAAAACATTTGGAGCCTGCTGCTTTCGTAAAGAAAATACACCAGAGAATCAATGGCATTTTACATTGCTCAAATACTCGAAGTCAACAAAGCATGAGCATGTGTGCTTCTGTGCCTATGCCTATACAGTTTTCTAGCATTGTGAAAACCAGATGTGTAAGCGTGTGTCAGACTTACTGCATTAGCTCTCTGATCCCAGTCATGTTTATCATCAGAGCAAATCTCTCGAATCTTGTTCAGATTATCCTCTAGATCACGCGTGGAGTAGATCTATGAGGCAAAAGAGAGGGAAAAAAAGACCATCAACCATCATGCAACTTTAGGTCTGTTTTCATACAAAGACTTCACAGTGACAAAAATCAATACAAAAATAGCTTAAGCTGTACATTCATACCTGCACATAACTGCAAGAATACGAAAAGATGACTTCTTTATATATACTTCTTTATATGTATGCTGTATGTGTTTCTCACCTGAACAGCTGGGACATCCGTGAATGCTTTAATAAAGTCCTCCTCATCTACAGCACCAGCTCCCTCTTTAGACCCGCCTGCAAAGAGAAAACAAAGTGGTTCAAAAAAAAAAAACAAGCTAATGATTACATGCCCACAGATGCAAATGCAAAAAGAATACTTCAGTATTCATTTTTCTTTGTATGTGAGTGTGTGCGCGCATGTGCCCTTTCCAAAAGAAAACTCATTTTTGAATCATGGTCACTCAGAGAGAAGTAAGTGACTGTTTCCATAGCAACTGAGCACACTGAGCTGTTCCTATGGAAACCACTGCATTGCTGGGCAAAGGGAGGGGTTCCCTGTATCTTCCTGCACGAGTGGGTTGGGTGTTTATGTGTGTTTGGGGGCAGGGGGCGCGTCTTTGCCATTGTCAATACTGCAATGTGTTACATGATTCGTAGAGTAAAACACTTAAAATGAAGGTTTAATCCCCTGTAGTCTGATTTTTTCCTCCCAAATTCAATGCCTATTATAAGCACTGCTAAAACAAATGTGCCAAAACTCTGTGCCAGCAAACGCATAACCACATACACACATGTGCAAGAACACACTGCTTTCGTAATGGACATCCTGTATACACATTATGGAGCCTTCAACCATAGGTCCCAAAGGGTTGGCAGCTTCTGAGTGGGGAGGGGAGGGGAGGGACTCCCCACAAGGGAGATTGGCAAAGAGTGTGGGATCAACAAATATCAGTTTCAAGGCCTTGCTCATCAAACCTGAGCGAATCCTGTGTCAGGAAAGTTCAGATGGACTTTTTCCTCCTCAAGTGAAGTACCAAAAAAAGCCACTCAGTGTAAGCAAAAACATCACTTGCAGCTGAAACTGCTGATACTAGAGACTACAGATGCAAACAAAAAGGCTTTAGTTCAAATGAAGGAGCTTTCTGAAGGATATTGGTGTCTCTGTATCAGCAAAGGTAACATATATGAGCACCAGAATCAGAAGTATGTCAAAGCAAACAAATCCATTTGAAGGGGGAAAAAAAAAAAAAAGAAAAAAAAAAAAGAAAAAAAAAAGACCAACGCAATTAAATTTGAATTCATTTCCTGTCCATCCATTTCCTCTTCTGCATGCCCAGGATTTTCAGTGCACTAGCCACAACATCTTTTCCTGACCACAAGAATGTAGGTAGGTTGTCATACAGCCACTGGGGTGTCTTGCCCTCAGACATTCCACATGCAAGTCAGACAAAGGCACCAAGATAGAAAAATATACAGATCTGACCTCTGACCTTGATTTAAACTAGACCGTCTTCTATTTTCAGCATACAGAGCTTGCCATTTTCTTTTTGTTTTTTCAACCTTGGCTGTTCAAGCTGTAACAGACCGGCATTTAAACTGATTTGAACCTAGTAGCCTCTCCTATTCTCCACTGCTGTCAGAGCTACTCCTCACTCTCTCTTTAGCCTGGACACACCAGTATGCTATGAGATATCTGCCAGGTTTACTGTAAATGTAGCAGTTCCACAGTTGCACCATGGAGCTTTTGATGAAACTGCCTGTCACCAGTTGCAGCTCTGCAGGGATTTGCAATGACTGATCTGCAGTTACTTTTGGAATGTCAACGTATCGAGTCACAGAATATCAGCTTCCACCCACTGCTACCACCACTGCCTCTGACTCTGTAGTTTTCCCACTGAGATTCTGCAGCATGTACCCATATGACAGAGACCAACACAACTTGATGGTCCCTGTAGCACTAAACAGACACTTCTAACCAACTGAACAACACAATGCACACTTACAGTTCTCATGTAAGTAGTACACACACCAACCAGAGTTATAGAACACAGACAGGCATAGATCAGCTTTCTTATTTGAATGTTGTAAATCCAGCGTCCTCATCTCAACACGAAACTCTATTACTTGGTATACACGGTCTTAACTGTATTAATCTATAAACAGTTACACGAGTTTAAAAGTTACTACTGGAGGCTTCATATTTAAGGATGTAACAATAATCCAATGATTATAGCGGTTAGTTGTGGTTGTACTGCTGTAAATTCCTATACAAGCACATCATTCTGCTTTATGAGGTACTGATTAGTGATCACCGGAATCACATCTTATTTAATGAGGAAAAGAATTTAAAAATAATAATAATAAAAAAAACACTGCTATAATCAACACTCTCCTCTTGCAATGTGACCAGTTGTATGGGAAAACTCTACTAGAAGTATTTCAAAGGCAATTACTGCCATTTTGCTAAAGAATGAACAAGAGATTTGTTTTCTTTGAATTATTCAAGTTCTGCATAATTTCTCTTATTTTGATGAGTCATTTCCTTTAAAATGATGCTTTAAAGAAGCGGTCCCCAACCTTTTTTGCGCCACGGACCAGTTTCATGTAAAACAATATTTTCATGGACTGGTATAGATACAACTAAAAACAAAGACGTTTGTTTTTTTAATCTGTTTTGCTTGCAGGCTAAAGTTTTTGACGTACCGTCTCACGTGACTGAGATGAGCGTTTTGTTTTTCAAAAATAAAAGATTTTTCAGACTCTGATAATGAACAAAATATTTTAATTCTAAGTCTTTCTGTGCAGCCCGGTACCAAATGACACACGGACTGATACAGGTCCGTGTCCCCATGGGTGGGAACCTCTGCTTTAAAGAAGAATATTTGGAAACTGGGAGAAATATTGTCAGCAATACTTGCACCTATAAAAGATAAACATTTTTGCAGTGGTCTCTAAATTTTTTCCTGAGCTGTAGATGGCAAATGAATGGCCTTTTGTAGAGATCACATGGTGTATTAATGATACAGCTTCAAAAGGTCCCATATGTTCTATGTTTCTCCTCTATTACTGTCAACTTATGGACCAAAAATGGTCATAATACAAAATTCCATGACCATTTCTCAACCTCTCTTTATCCCTTCAAAATTAAAGAGGCTGATTATGGTACTGTGTATTTAAGACAAATATGTAAACGAGCCTTGTTCTGATTGGCTGCCCTGCATTGAGCCTCATTTAAAAAGACGACAGGGTGACAGGGCAGAACGGTTTTAAACAGTTTTTTTTTCCCCATTTCTCGTTACTATACTGCAATTATTACACCATTCATCTCTGAGAACGTTTCATCTGCTCATTCTTGAACTACAAAATCCAGTTTTGTCTGTATGTAGAAAACACAAAGAAAACAGGACCCATGGCATTATCTATGAATATATCTTTTAGTTTAAAAACACCGTGTGAGAATACTCTGTTCTAAAAGGTTGCATATGTAGTGAACTGATGGAAGAAACAAACAAATCTGCAACATAAGCCAAATGCATCCAGCTGGTAGAAGAGCAAAAGGCTCCTGTGTGCATCCTGTGATTTTACAGTGCTTTAAATCTTTGCTTATTTGAAGGGCCAGTTTTTAAGGAAACAAAATAGGTGTCTTGGATTTGCTATAGATGATGTGACCTGTTGCTAAATGATAAAGAGTTTGACTGCTGGCATGAAGTACATCTAAAATCACTATCTAAACTCAAGTTTAGGTGTCCCAAGAAAAACCAGAGCACCGTGTCACTGCCCCCTAAATGACTGCAGCCTCACTCCTCTGCCAAACAAGGCATTTACAACCTTCTGGACACTGGCTAAGACCTCAAACTGCTGAGCCACTGCCACCCCAGCTTATCACTCTGTGTGTGCTGTGGAAACGGTCACTTACCCGTTTTGGCGGCTCCTGTAGCACTGGGTCTTCTGGAGCTGCTGGCTGAGTCTCCAGGCTTCTTCGGCGTCTTCGGCACTTTGAAAGCTGCCTGAGCCGAGGAGGGCCGGCTCCCATCCACCGAGTCATCATCATCAAAGCTGCGATCTGAGATGGTAAGAAGAGAAACTCTCACACATTTATACAAACACAGCAACCATACGAAAAAGAAAACCGAGTCCACAAAACCAAGAGGAGATATCAATTCGTTTACAGTAGTCAACAAACACTACTGACTTGTAGATCATGAACCAACACTTTTTTTTTATCCCAATAAGCTATTGATTTGATACATGAATAAAAATGTTGATAAACACAAATAACTGCTATTAAAATGTAAATGTAAATAACAAAAAAAAAACCATCAACTTAAAGGTTTTATTGATTACTGCAGAAAAAACTGAGGCAAGACCAGAACAGTCATGGTCAATTTCCAGTCCAGACTCTCCTTCAAACCAAACAACCACAGGCCAAGAAAGGCTGTTTGCTAAAAAAACAAAAAAAAAAAAACAAAAACAAAGAGAACTGCCTTCATATATCAAAACAACCCCCAGATGCACCAACACACCTACACACACAGCCTGCGCCAGGCACACACACAGCTAGCGGAATGCAGACATTATGAAGGTTTGACAGCCAATGCTTCGCATAAAAAAGAAAAAAAAGAATTGCCATGGCAACAAAGGCTGGACAACACCCTACTCCACATCCAGGATCAATACCCACTCGGGTTTTAACACTTATATACACCCCTGAAGGTGCATCAAAGAATCACTCACAGTCACAGATGCGTTTGCAGATGAGGCGCCTCATGCCTGGTGGCGAGCGCCACTTGCGCTCTCTCGTATCCGAGGCAACGCCCAAGCCGGTGCTCACATGACAGGGTTTCACAGTGACAAAACCTCTAAACAAAAAACCGTGACGAGATTCAGAGAAACCACCACCCTGCAGCCTGTCGGCATCTTCTCTCTCCCTCAGCCTCCCCCTCTCACCTCCTTCCTTTCTCTCTCAGCATCCTCCTCTCCCTCCCTCTGTTATTCCCCTCTTCCTCATGTCCCTTCACCCCTCCTTCGGAAGGTGTTCGCAGAGCCAATCAGAATGATGATGACATCATCGTTTACCAGCCAGTGAGCGTTGAGATCTGAGGATGCTTCTTGAATGTAAACGAGTTCATTCTGTCTGGAGATGTGGAGATGCTAAGCTAATTAGCATCAATACAGCACTGCCATCTTTGTAAGACACCCACACACACAGAACTTCTCCCTCACATACAGTGCATGCAGGGCCATAGAACTGAAATAAAAAGCCACGCCCCTGCAAATGATACATGGCCTTTTGTATGTGTGAGTTAGAGAGAGAGAGAGAGAGAGAGAGAGAGAGAGAGAGAGAGAGAGAACGAGAACGAGAGAGAGAGAGAGAGAGAGATGGGAAGTGTGACCCCATTATTACTAAGCCAAGAGCTGTCAACATTACGGATGCTGATCCCACCAGCGGCCCATGAAAGGACTCTGTGTCTCAGGCTGTGGCGTTAGCATTATTAGCATGCGAGCATAATCTGCCTTTGTTTGGTGAATGGGCGTGCCCAGATAAAACAAACGAAGAAAAGCAAATCAGAGAATGCGAGAGAGGGAAAGACAGTGATTAAAAGAAGGGTGAGAGGACATGAAAGTGTGCCTAAGGGTGAAGAGGAGGGAAAGAAAAGGGAGAAAAGAAGAGGAAGGAGCGGGGCGGGGGAGCAGGCTCCCCTCAAAAGGCCGTCTCCATGACGACAAGGGGAACCCACAATCCCCTGTGGAAGCAGTTTGGATATCACCACTAGCACAATTTAACTGACAGAACGTTCATTAATATTGATTTATTATAAATGAGCAGTTAAAACGACAAATTTTCATTTTTTGAACAGCATTACAAAACTAAATGTTGGAAACAATCAGTTAAAGTTCATTAAACCCTGGAAGACAAGTTTGAAAAATATGAGCTTTAACTGTATTTAATGGAGAGCGATATCAATGTCAGAGATCGAACAGAACACCACCAAAATCTGTAGAGTTTCAAACAAACACACACCTCACAAAAACAGTAGCTTACTACACTATTACTATTATTATACAGCAACATGGCATTTTAGTCCTCTGTGAATAGAGCGTGTGTGTAGTTGTCACGGGTGTGTTTAATGCCTGTGCTGCAACTTAATTGGCAATTTAATCTGATCTGTTTATCAGGATTAGGGAGAGGAAGTGAGGTCATCCATCAAGGAACACACACACACACACACACACACACACACACACACACACACAAACAGGGCACGTTCCAATCTAAAAGCTATAAAACACACAAGCTCTAGATTTTAAAATGGAAAGTCAGTTCCAGATAGTAAAAAAGGAAGATAAGCGCATAGCTGTAAAAGCAAGATGGCCTGAAAATCGGGTCACGCTTTTCTCTGCAGGGATGAAACCCAATGACGCAGGAACCAATACGTCTACAACACACGCATATACACACAATTACTAACGCATATTCTTACATCAATAATAATAGCCAAACAAGTCGAACAAACATCCAGAGCATCAACATTACATAAACCCAGAGAAATCAGAAGCAGCTTTAAGCAAAGCAACACTGATTCCTCTCTTCTCTTGCGATGACTCCCTGCTCTGTCTAGCTCCTGCTCTTGCAGTAAGCTGATTTGTGCACTTAGCCATATGCTCTAAGCAAGTTGACGTCTACACAAACACAAACAGCTAACATGACAAAACACATAAAAAGCGCATTTTGACAAATCACGAAAGAAAACGCGCACACTCACCATCCCCATCGTCACCAACTGCCATGGCTACACTGCTTCTGAGAAGAGGCTCTTTCACCCTCTCTCTTTCCCCCCTCTTGCGCTCTCTCTCTCTCTTTCTGTCACGCCGTGTCAGGGAAAAGCAGTGACAGGCACAGCGCTCTCTAACCCTCTCCCCCCGATGCAGCTTACTGGGCAAGTTCACTGAATAACTATGCCTTTTCAGTTCCCTCCACATGAGGAAAAACATCAGAACAAACACAGAAGAAGCAGCAGCTACTTTAAGCTGGCATTAAATATTACTATATTGAAAAAAATATATAGTAACGTTTTAATGTATGAATAGGCGAAAACACTCCTCTCTATGCACTTTTTTATAATTGTATTTTTTATTATTGTTTATTTAGTACTTTTATGTGACCTAAGACTTTTTTTTAGTTTTGGAGCTGATCATGTACTGTCAGGTCAAAATAAAAATATGACCTATGCAAGGGTGTACGTTCAAAAAAATGAAAAGAAATTTAGACTTATGTACTTATGTATGTATTCTTTTTTTGTTGCCTTTTCCCGCTGTTGTACTGAACTCCAAATCATGATTTCCAAAATTAATATTTGGGAAAATAAATAAATAAAGTGAGCAACCTCACTAACCTTCTGCTGCTTACTCTCACTCTCCTTTACATTCTCCATAAAAAGAACGCACCATTAAAGTCCACTCAACTGTCTTACAGAATAAAATGCTATTTAAATTATTTACTGGAAAAAAAAAAAACCTTTACCAAGAGACAACTGCAACACAACTAATCACCATCAATTCTGCAAAGACAGATAATTTAAATCACTTTCACTGCAGGATCAAGTTAAGCTAAAGTGACTGGCTTCATGATCTGCACACTGAAAGAATGCTTTCAAGAATCTGCATCACCTTACCTTGACTGAGGCTGAGAGCCATGTTACCAGAATTCAGCACTTCATCAAATCGGCTCAAAATAGTCTGCAACCTGTAATACAAAAAGAAAAATGTGTGAATATTACAAATGCGTGAAGACATTGTTCCAGTTATTTTGAGTGGTGGGCTGCAGCTAAAATGTAACTGTCACAAAAAAATCCTTCACCAATTCCACAAAATAATAAACATTAATGAGCAATGTGCAATTTATCATTTCTGCTGTCACCACCCACGCATGGCAATCACAGAAAAAACTGAGATACTAATGATGAGAGCACGACGCACAAAGCTTTTTCCTTTACTCTAACTGTGCTGAGACCTTCCACCATGTGCACACAGACCATTCAGAACAACAGATTCTTAAAGAGAGCACAGTCAGATGGACTGTATTTACCTTGTGCTACAAAAGCTCATTCTTGTTTCAACATTTTGGATCACATTAACACAGTTATGTCTAATTAACTCCAGGCATTTTCTTGACTGAATATGCTCTTCATCTGAGAAATTATATCATCTGAGAGTCATATTAATTAAATTAGCTTGTTTCTTGGAGTCAGTTTACAATTAAAATTGGCAGTTTAAAAAGGACCCCCTTTATACATACATACCTAATTTGTACACACACACACGCAGAAGATTCTAATTGTAAGCTGAAACTGATGTCAAAACGGACTTTCTTTTGCTTGTTAGTTCATTCCCCGGTCACATTAAGTACACTTCATTGCACACTGTATCATTTAAAAAATACATTTCTTGTTTTATGCATTCTTCCATTAAAATGTAATAACTTTTGCTTGTGCCTAAATGTCTTCTGATTTTTGGCTACAACACAGAGTACAAGACGGTGGAACAAATAAACTAACAACAATAATAATCAGTCTCACCTCTCCCCTCCCACCATCCCCACCTATGGCTGAGCAAAATATTCAAGCTCCCTGATATCATTTTGCACTCTGAGCCGCCAAGATTCAGTTCATGATATTAAAGTGTCAAATACTTTAACGGATTCCACCTAACAGACGACCTGCTTTCGACTCATGTGAAGGTAAACATCTTTCCATTTGCAAAGAAACATTGCAAGCAACTTACATCAGATTTACATACACCTCATCAGAAACATTAAACTACACCCACACTGCCTAGATAAAGTTAATATTCTCTTCATAGTATGCAACATCACATTCATCACATCTTTATGGTCTAAACTTAACAAAACTACCAAGTGACAGGGTAAATGAGTTACAGTACAAAGGTGTCCCCAAAGATGATCCAGGTTCAGAGATGGGAGAACTTTACTGAGTGATACTGTAGATAATGTGTTAAAAGTGGTTCGGTAACATTTAGAATTTCTAGTACCAACAACAGTCAGGGCAAATAATGCCAATTATAGGGCATCATGGTGGTAGTATCACACTCACTTGAAAAACAAATTTGCAGTCAAACTTTATTTTAGTTAGGCTCTCTTTATTAGGTCTAGAACAGTTCACTAGAGAGCCAAAATGACCCAGCATTAATATTTTGTAGGGATACACCGAAATGATTTTTTTGGACCAAAACCGAAAATGAGGAAACACTTGGCTGAAAACCGAAACCGAAAACCGAAATAAATTATTGTGAAATTACTAAAAGAATAAATCTGTTACAAAACTATGAAAATATTTATTTAGCATTCAGACAATGCACAATATAAAAT
>JBBIGA010000138.1:13410992-13429493 GCA_037576975.1 Alestes dentex
CACACACACACACACACACACACACACACACACACACACACACACACACACACACACACACACACACAGAGCAGAAACACAAGCTGTTGTAACTGGAGCACAGTGAAGACAGAAAAAGCAACACTGCAGCCCCTCTGGCTGATACGATGTGAAGATTTCTGCACTGGCACTAGCATATAAGGTATAACACATTTCTCATGTCTTACAGCATGTGTCTGCAAGCCCATTATATCTGGCAAAATGTGTGTGTATGTGTATGTGTGTTTGAGGGTTGTGGTGGGATTGCTGCAGTGTATTTCTTGGCAGTGCAGGATGGAAGTCCACATTCCAGAGAAACAATCAAATATTCACTACATCCCAGGAGCTCCAGTTATGACCTATTTTAGTCAAAGCAGCCAGAGAAGGTCCCAAGTAAGACAAGGTAGGCAGTGCTGCAGAGCACCTGGCCTGTAGATTCATAGTCATAACAAAACCTTACATTTTCAGCTTACAGAAGGAAAGGGGTTCTTAAGTTTAAACACAAGTTAATAACGAAAACTGATTCTAGTAATTCTGGATCAGTTTCATCAGTCCATAATCAGAGCTGGTGTTGACTTGACAGAATTAACAGTATTAAGTTCCCAGGTTTTGATATAAAAGCGCCTACATGTGCATTTTGCTCAAGCAATCCACCCTCCACCCGATTTCTATAATTTACTACATTTTCCTGGCCTCATTTAATCATTGGTACAAATGTGTGTTTCAGCTTCCTTTAAACCCGTCTTTATGCTGCTGCCTGGAGAACGCTGTCGGCACATTAAATGGTGAGCCTTTAAAGGTCCTTTGATAGAAAAGCACCTGCTAGAGCTTGATGTTAAGGGGCACTGCAATCTCCTCTCACAATGACAATGAGATTCATATTAGTACAGTAACAATATAGGCCTCAAGACCACAACTGCCCTCACTGCTTATCCAGCATACACCCTGACCCACTATTGACAATGTATGCTTCTGTGTGAAAGTGAAATCCACAAACAGCTCTATTCTAAAGAGTTGTGGAAGGTAATGATGGTTACCTGCTTCTATCATCTGTTAATGCCAAATAATGTACACAGCTTGCAGCTTGCACAACTGCATTTGTGCACCGCACCTTGTAAAAGATGTCTGCAGCTGTATCTCAAAAGCAAAACAAAGCATTACCTAACTAGGGTTCATTAAAGTCCATCAGTGTTATGCTAATGGAATAAACAGTACTCCTTCAGATTCAATAAATCTGGCTGTGGAAAGAGACTACACGAATCAGTGGCATCACTCATATATCAGGCAGTCTTTTAAAACACTCAACTATGAAAATGATCTCAGCATGGTTCAGCAAAAAAAGGGAAAATAAATAAATAAATCCTACACTGTAAATAAAAACAGTAATACTACACCAGGTAGCTGTAAATGAAACAGAACTGAATAGGTTTGAATGGATGTCTCGCTAAATAGTGTCAGCCAGGTCTCCCTATCCTCAGAACAATACCCCCACGACCCCTCCCCCAGCCTCACAAGGCCCAGGACACAGATGCTCATCCAGTTCTGCTTCCACACAAAATCAATAATTTAATAAACGAATGAAACAGCAGTTTGAAAGAACACAGTATTTGGAGATATATGTTCATATAGTCAAGAGTACAGGCGTCCCTAATACAAAAACACATTTACTGTAATGTATTATCATGTAAAGTGTAAATGTGACAAGAGGTGCACGCAGCACTCTGGGGTGACGTTTTTACTGAAAGAGGTCCAGGGATAAGCAGCCTAGAAACTGCCATTTCTGAGGTTTAAGTGCTGGAATGAGATTTAACTGAGGACTTTGGTCGAGATGTACTACATGGCCACAACAAAACGATGCTGTGGCCTGAGCTGCTCTTTACTAAATAATACGGTTACATGAAGAAAAAGCTTTAGGAACAACCTCTAAGTGCTCCACTGAACTCATATTACGCTCGAAAAACAAAAACAAAAAGTGCATACCTTGTAATTGCTTGAATTGACCCAGCCGGTCAGCTCGTCTATGGTCTTGTCCAGCCGGGACTTGTCCTGTTCCACGTCCCCGGACCTCTGAGGGTCACTGAGGTAGTCGATGAGGTCCGGGCCGACCTGCAGCCGCCGGCTCACGTCCTTCTGCAATACTTGCTGGTAAAAATAGTCCATGTTGTCATTTTCCTCCATCGCTTTGTCGCTGGGTCAGAGCTGCCGAGGCTCTGAAGAGGAGGGGGAAAGCTGTTCGTCTCTCCTACTTCAGCAGAAAACAAAAAAACTGAGGAAATGAGACCAAAACACACAGTCTCGGTGAGGACGTGTTAAAAGTCACCAACCAGAAAATAAGTTGGCACCAGATAAAACTATTCGAGACCAACTTTTTTTTTATATTCCGTTATAACGTTCCTTAACACAAACAAAACAAAAACAACTTCTTGAAAAGTTTGAGAGGCACAAAAGTGGCTCAGCAGATCGAAGGGTTGAGATTTAAAACAGATGAGCTGGAAAGTGGACAGACGTCTGAAGGAGACCACAGCGATGCTCATGAAAAGGAGCAGATGTGGGGTTAGTTTGGGTATCAGAGGCTTGGCTAAAGCTGCTATCTGAAGCTAAACCAGGTGGCTAAAGCTGCTAGCTGAAGCTAAACCAGGGGGCTAAAGCTGCTAGCTGAAGCTAAACTAGGGCCGGGTGGTCTGGGCCCTGCTGCCTGGCCTCTGCCCGCTCCGAGCCTCCATCTCACGGCCGACCCTCTCCACAAGCCCCCGCTCCTCCCGGCGCCCTCCCTGGAGCTCCTTATTACTCTCAGTTCCAAAAGAGTCCCCTCTGCCACAGCCTGAGCTCGCATTCACCCCTCCTCGGTTCTCCAGTGCTGCAGAACCGGCAGAAAGAGCTCCTCCACCCGGTCTGACTCCAGCGCGCCTCACCGCCCCTCTAACACTGACAGCAGGCCAGCACGGGTCCTGCACCGCCGCACAGCAGCCCGCACCGCCGCCTGCTCAAAATCAGTCCAACCACTCCAGAGGAGAAAGTTCTGAAACCACACCGAGCACGTTTATATTCTCTACTAGTACAAAATTCAGTTTTGTGTGATTAATTCGTCTTAATCTGGGGTATAGGTGCGTTAACACAAAAATGATGCAGGGTTACCTGAACCCATTTCCCAGAGAGAGGACTGACGCCCTCTGCTGTAGCGTGAATTGAATGTTTCTATAAACTCCAAACCACACCTGATCATAAGGACTCCAAATTGTAAATTGCAGCTAAAACACTAAATACACCCTTAAAAAGAGTGAATATAATACATAATGCACTTCAGAATGGTTTGACACTCTTGGTAAAGATGAGAAAAGTGTTTTTATTGTTAATCAGTTTGATCTTATACACTGAAAATGTGAACAAGCTGGGTTTTTTTTTTTTTTTACATATTTCTACACATGAGAAATATGAGAAACATGAGAAACATCAGTCCTTATTCTAACTTTAAAAATACAGTTGCGATGTTTTGTATAAAGGAAAAAAATATATACATATGGCAACTAGACCTGGTCAAAATGAAATATACCTACCAGAACCCTGTTCTACCCTTAGCTAAAACTTTTGTCATACTAATGTCTCACAAATGTTTTAACTTTGCCCTGATTTTTACTTTCATAATAATAAAATCCCACTTCAGCCCTGACAGATAACTTCACTTAACATCACTAATTGACCCATTATGTCTTTGTAGTGGCTTAACACTGAAGGCCCTTTTACCACTAATAAAAACCTGAGATGAAAATAAAATGTTTAATGGCCTTTCTGCCTATCAATCAATATCCCATTATTTTACACATGTTGAACTTTTACACTTAAGAATCATCAGTTCAAAATATGCTGATCAGACCACAGGTGGCTTGATCTAGCTTTTCTCAAATGTTGAAGACATGCTTCAAGACTCTTCTCAATTTCGGCAACCAAGTGATGGAACAAACTTCCCCTGGCCGTTAGAACTGCTGAGTCTCTCGCTGTCTTCAAACAGCGACTGAGGACTCACCTCTTCACTGAGTACTTAAGATAACCACGCATTCATGCCCTAAACTATCCTAACTAACACAAACTTTACAACTAACAAAAAACAAACAAACAAACAAAAAAACCTTTGATGTCTTCTGTGTGATCTGATAGGGCCCTGTACATTGTTTATTTAAGGCCAGTTGGGTATATCATGAACAGGGCTGGATTCTGTGTACTGGAAATATAACTGGTTGATGTAGATGTGGAAATATGTATTCTTTTATATAAAAAAATAATACATACAGAAATAAGTTTCAAAAAGAAAAAAGAAATCTTCGTCTGATCAGTAGCACAGTCAATTTCAGGACCAAGTTTCATCTTGGAATCGATCAAGTCTGTCAAACAAAATGCTTCATGAACCACTCATGCAATGTGGGTATTATAAACACCTAAAACAATGTAGACTAGTAATAAACATCTTTAAGTAGTTTATTAGTCTGCTTCGACCAATTCTATATGTGGAAGTTTAACACTTGCTGTACTCTATGTTGGTCCTTTCCGTCAAAATGCTACCACTGGATACTCTGTCTTTAAGGATTTTTTTTCAAAATCTGCCTAAAACTGAAAATCCAGCTTTGGTAAAGCCTTTTCTGACTGAACAAAAGTATTATTTAGCCTTTTTAAAAGACCTCGGTTTAGATAGATAGGAACTTTATTTATCCCCAAGGAGAAATTTAGATATCCACTAGAAGTGTTTGACGGTGAGTGTTGAAAAAACCCTAAATAAAGCTACTCAGCACATGCATCCTGCTGCCTCCCACATTACGTTGCATGTCTTTTTGTGCCTGGAACTGACCTGTATGGGACCTTTACGCTTACTAGAAGCTGATCACACACCAAATCCTCTCAGGTTTATAAATGTATTTTGGAGTTCACACAGTGACCAGAGGCCAAAACACTTAAACTCCCTGCACCACTGATTACTGCTGTAATGTGATGTTCTGGGGAACCTGGAACTATTTTAGTCTGCACAGGAACAATACAGATACACATTCCTACATTCCTAAAGAATTCACTGGTAACAGGTAACACACTTTCTGGCCCTATAAGGAAACTCCAGGATATATCTTGAAGGTGAGAGGAAGGTCTGAAAAAATGTAACTGCTTTTGGCTGGACGTTGGAGGAAGGCTGTTTGAAATGTGTTCCAGCTATCAAAAAAAAAAAGGGCAGCAAGAGTGTGTGTGTGTGTGTACATCCACCCAGCATTTATACACCCAAAAAAATCCTCAGAGGCAATTCAAGTTTTTGTAGTTATTCTAATATACCTTCTAATTTCAAGATGTTTCACGAGAAGGGGGTTTTCCAAGTCTGGCAAGAGGGTTCCTCTAATTTTGGGTGAAACACCCACACACTTCATGTTTCTATTCTGAAGTGAAGCTTCTGACCTCTCTCACATGGGTGTAGGTCCTGAATAGAAAAGCCTTACAGTCAAATTCAAAGCTCTTCTTGTCCATTTGTATGAAATGAAACGTTCAGAAGAAGGAATTTTCTGCCACGGCAGTAGTTATCCACAGTAATAGTAATAACCCAGCCACCCACACAGGTTGGCTCATTTGTAAAGCAAGGCTGCCTCCCTGTGTACAGAGAGGAAAAACAGTTGTGACTGTAGTTTCAAGACATCAGCCTGTGGGTGTGTTCCTCAGAGAAAATGAAACGCCCTCACTCTGAGAGCTTATTGAACCAACAGTGACATGTAGAAGAAACTTAGTCCATGGTTCTTGGGCTTGTACTGGACAAGATGTTAATATGGTAGGGATGACCTAGGTGAAAAGACTATACTTCATGAAATGTTTGTGGATCTAGAATGTTCTACTGGTCAGCAACAGTCTCTAAACTATTTTATTAAACCGGAGCATCTATAAACTAAGTAATCTTGAGTGGAGAACAAGTTAGGTGTCTTCAGGAAATCTAAACTCATTAATAATCAACTGAACCCAAGCTGCTTATCTGCTGTATATTGCTAAAAACACTTTTATTGATCATGTAGGTGGTAAACGTGTAACAGTTTAGAATGATCATTTTACTTATTGTCATCTGGATGTTAGGCAGTGGCAACAGAAATGATGGCAGCAACCAGTGCTCGCCTTCACTGGCCGAGCTCACCAGAAAACAAGACTGAGGAGCTGAGCTCACTAGACGTCACCCTAGAGCTGTACTCAAGTAAGCATTCAGTTATTCACTCTAAACTCTTACTGTAATTTTGTGCAATAATTTAAAGTGATCACATCAGTGATTTCTCAGACATCTGATCTTTTCCATTTGATTACTGAGTGGAAAGAGATGGAGATTTTTTGCACAAGGCGACATGGATACCCAATCCAGCAATAATTTATTTATTCACGTTAACCAGAGTAACAACTACTCCCTAACCCTTGTTGATGAGATGTGTACTTCAGGATAGCATTGAAAACAAAGTTTGAAGTCAAATACACAGATGAACAACAGTGAATGTGACACACTGCTCAGATCTTTTATTTAAAGAAATGTCACAGTAACACCAGAACACGAGGACAATCTTACTTTTTTTCCAACTCTTTGTCAAAAATATGAAAAGAGAGAGGGGTTTGTCCTTTTCATTGCTGCATTTCAATTCCAATGATCTCTTTTACCTTCAGTAGCAACTTCAATATTCCATCACATATGGAGGCATGACTTGGTCGCAGCGAATGGTCCATTGCCTTTCGATGATGCCGCTCATGATTGTGATGCTATCCAATGCTAAATACCAATAAAGCAGGAGGGAAAGAAAGATATGAAGGATCACATTGCAGTCCTGAGTCTTTTATCTCTGAGGCTAGATTTCCCACGCTCATTCCAGCATTGCAAAATCAAAGGCACTCACACCTGAAAGACATCGTCATTGATTAGGCAAATCGATTCAACAGTCATCTAAATTAGTAACATGAGGCCCAGTGTGCATTTACAAGTCCTTCAGTGTTCAAAACTACATTACAAATTGTATGTGGGTTTGTGCACACTAGAAAATAGACATAAAATGACACAAAAAGCTCTCATGATTGCATTGGCTTAAAAGTACACCCTCCATGTTGGTCTTTGTGGCAAACATACACGCTGGGCACTGGCCTGTTAACTCAATAAATATGTGGTAGCTGGCAGCAAATATAGTTAAGTAGCTATGTGGGCAAAGAAAAGAGCCATTTTAAAAGAACACTTCTACACATTGCCAAGAAATTGTTTGAATATGGCGTGTTATGAATCCTGACACATACAACAGAAAATCTAGGCCTTCAAGATACTGCAATATTGCACTTAGAACATAAAAATTCATGTTCATCTATTCATATTAAATTCCCTTAGTAAATATAATATGAATTTTCTAAATATGAAGTCACATCACTCCTAAGGTTCCTTCACTTCCGCTGCTAGTGTTCCATCATCTGAACAAATCCTTTTTCTTACATACATTCTCCATCTCTTTTTCTCCGTCCATTACTTTCGCACTTGTACAAGTGGCAGAGTTTATTAAAATGTCCTTCCACCCCTCTCTCGAAATAATGGTGAGTACTGACAAAATGAGAACCATTTTACTCCAGTTTTAACACAGGCTCCTTGGTTGTAGTGTTGTATATTTTGTTTTCTATAATTCAACATTCTCATACACACACGCAAACTGTAAGTCCAACTGAAGCCTCGACTTCCGATTTTGAAGAAGTCACACACACCATGGGAGTGATCTCTGAAAAAACTCTCACAACTAACAAGAGGCTCAGGGTCCACCCCTCTCTGCTCATCTGGGTAATGCATTGGTTCCCTTTTGAGAGGGAATGCATTGGTGACAGAGGAGCAAGAAGTAAACACTGGTTGTCACGAAGCTCTGGAGGACGTCCCACACAGACACGGCTCTGTAGTCAGTAGTTCCATGTCTTACTGCATTAAGTACTTCCACAAATGTGTTTTTTTCTATAGATCCAAATATGGAATATTTTACAGAGTGGCTCTTCCACTTTCTTCTTGTATATCTGGAGGGTCATACTGTATGAAGTAATTATTTTTTTTCATGGCGAGTTGTATTTTGCATTTGTAGCTCATGTAACTTATGTAGCTCCATCCTGCTGCCAGGCAAACACTCAGTGAAAAAAACATGCCTTCCACAGCCACACCCTGGAGTAGAGTTTAGCAGTGGTGTCCAGCAGGACCAGGTTAGGGTTGAGAGGTTGACTGACAGCTCCACTCTCTATGGGGTCCCTCAGAAAGGCAATCCTCTGTCAGAGTATGACACAGCAGCGACAGAGACGCTGACCACCTCCATGCACTGAGGGAGGGGGCGTCACTGGGGCAAAGTAGGCATGAACCTTAATCTCAGGTAGGTGGGCCTAGAAAAGATGAAAGACATATCACAATCTCATACTGTTTGGAAATGTTCATTTATAAAAATCAAAGAAATTTATTAAAATATTCTGCAATACAATATTATTGTTCATGTCCAATAATGTATATTCTAAAAAATCCAGAATAGGCCTAATTTAGAATAGAATCAAAAGAAAGGGGGGGGGGGAATCAGCCAAACAGTAGCACTGAATTTGCAACCAAGTGCGTTGTGCATCTCCTTGAAAGAATCTCCACTGCATGAAAACAAAACAGGTGTTTTGCAGCGAATCTTGTGACCACATTTATGCCCTCCTTCTTTCATTCGTACTTTGTCTGGCTTGTACCCCTAAACATTTGCACCCCTAAACACTCACGTGCAATTAAGCAGCAAAGTTGCCAATTATTGCCTCAAAGCAATTAGAATTTCGCTGGTCTTAGACTTTGTGACTATAATATCTTTAAATTGCTGTACTACTGTATTATCATAAACCAGCACAATCGTATCATGCGGAATAAAAGCTAGAGTCATGTTAAATCACTGTGGTTGAAATATACAATCGTGATACAGGTGTAATTTCAATTGTGCAAATCTGATATCCGATTTGAGCCACTTTTGTATACATTCCAAGATTGGATACATGTGTAGATGTGTGACACATCTTTTAACTTTATTATAATAAATTACATAATTAAACAAATTACATAATTGAAAATTATATACATTCTCGGTTATCAATTCTGTAATTTTGGGAACACATGGAATCTGCAAGTCGATATAAAGCTGGGCTTGGCAGTCCGAATATTCTCCACAATAATACCATGCACACTAGACGGCTGCTACCTGACCTGAACCCGACTGGACTGGACGAAATACTGGGATTTAGGGCCTGATGTTTCAAGTGTATCAGGCAGAGGCTGCAATTACCCAAACTAAGATGAAAATAAACAGTAATAATGATAAATCATTAATTAAAAGTGTCATACAGATGTGTAAAACACTGCTCGATCCCAGATCAAATGCTTAGTAACTAAGTTAAGATCATCTATCGTTAGTTCAGGTTCCGGTTGGGTTCGAATGTCAGATTTAGCAGGGCCAAGTTGGGCCAGGTCAGGTCTTAATTCGGGTTTGGGCCTTTTTCAACCCATGCAGACCTTTAATTCACTGGTTTTTGACTTGAAGCTCTCAAAAGTGTTCATACGTGCTGTTTATCTGACAACAGTCTGAAACGATTTCCGGTTACCAATATGAAAAGGACGTTTGAAAAACATTGTTAATCTGTATTTTAGTCATCTTACTGATTAAACAGCAAAGCTCTTATTGCACCATACAAATAACTATTTCCACTTATAGCTCCTATTTCCTGTGTAAACACTGCCTCTCTCTTAATATCTATTGTTTCAGACATACAAAATGATAGGCTAAAGACTGTATAGCAGCCAGGGGCAAATTCAGAAGAAAGTTCTGGAGTGTGTGGAGCTTTTAGCTACCCGGGTATAACAAGATTTTTTTTACATCAGAGTATGCCATCAAAGTCATGATTTCGAACATTGTTAGAGTTTGTTTCACAACATTTTATATCTATAGATATTTCTCTTATTATTATTATTAGGCATTCTCAATGTTGTAATAAAAAACATCTATTATAATTTCAGTGCCAAGCTTGTCCTTCAATCTGTGCTGATTTCCATCCCATGGTTTTGTTTTATTTTGCCACATTGTTATAAGACTATAACATGTGGTCACATTAAATTTGGTTTACAAATGTTCATCCAGTTAGTAGCAAAATGTTTACAGGCGGGTCCACTCAGAGCAACGTACTTTTCATAGATCACTTATGGGTCACTTACAAAGACAAATGCTATCCAGAAAGATTAGATAAGTCAGAATAAAGCAATAAGGATTCTGATGTGAACACTGTGAATATAATTCAAGCTGGGGTGAAATTTGTCCTGTATCTTACTCGGTCATGCTAACGCACTGCAAAAAACACTGACATATTTCAAGAGTCCGGCAGAGTAGAGGTGTAATTTGTGATGAATAGGGTTGAGAGTTGTATGGAATATGGGAACTGCAGTGTAGGCACAGAGCTGTGGATAACTAACCCGGATGCGCTTGATGCCAGCGCGAGTGACCTGCTGGCAGTCATAGAGCTCGATGCGCTCGAGGCGCTGGCAGCTCTTCAGGTGCTCCAGAGTGATGTCTGTGATCAGGGGGCAGTTATCCAGCTCCACCACCTGCAGCCGCTCCTGACCACACACACTGCTGCTCAGGTGTCTGATTCCATCATCAGTTATCAACTCACAATGAGAGAGACTCTGGAACACACAGACACACACACAGGTGAATTTTCTCTCAGACAAGTGCTAAAAAAAAAAAAAAAAGTGTCAATGAATTTTCACACAGGAAGCCTCAAAACAAGTGCTACAGATATACTTCTTTCGTACACACACACGCACGCACGGTGGGCACTCACCAGGGCCTGAAGCCGAGGGCAGTGAATTGAAAGCTGGACCAGTGTGTTATCAGTCACCTTGAACACAATATAGATATAAACAAAGCACAAAGTTACTATTGGTCAATGCTAAAAAAAAAAAATAAATAAAAAAAAGAGGTTACCATGGAAACAGGCAAAAGTGAGAAAGTAATTCTTTTAGATTTGGTTCAAAAATATCTCTGAAATCTGGAATTTTAATTGCTATGTACATATGAGACATATATAAATGCATACACATAAACATACATACAAACATATTAAAAATACAACTTTGGCTGTGATAGTTTGAATACATTCTCAGAAAAAAAAATCTATTTGAAGCAGCAACTTGAAACTGTAACTTACAGTAAATATTTTAGTCTGTTAATTTGTTGATATTTCAGTTCTGAGGGGTTGAAAATGAACACATACTTGTTACACATAACACAGTGTTCTATATTAGGCAGTTTTTGGTATTGTCCGTAGCCAACAGGTACAGTTTGTATTAGCAGATCATTATTTTGCACTAGGACATGCTCTGTAGTTTTGAATGAGCTACATGGAATCTGCAAGTCGATATAAAGCTGGGCTTGGCAGTCCAAATATTCTCCACAGTAATACCAGGCACACTAGACGGCTGCTACCTGACCTGAATCCGACTGGACTGGACGAAATACTGGGATTTTGGGCCTGATGTTTCAAGTGCATCAGGCAGAGGCTGCAATTACCCAAACTAAGATGAAAATAAACAGTAATAATGATAAATCATTAATTAAAAGTGTCATACAGATGTGTAAAACACTGCTCGATCCCAGATCAAATGCTTAGTAACTAAGTTAAGATCATCTATCGTTAGTTCAGGTTCCGGTTGGGTTCGAATGTCAGATTTAGCAGGGCCAAGTTGGGCCAGGTCAGGTCTTAATTCGGGTTTGGGCCTTTTTCAACCCATGCAGACCTTTAATTCACTGGTTTTTGACTTGAAGCTCTCAAAAGTGTTCATACGTGCTGTTTATCTGACAACAGTCTGAAACGATTTCCGGTTACCAATATGAAAAGGACGTTTGAAAAACATTGTTAATCTGTATTTTAGTCATCTTACTGATTAAACAGCAAAGCTCTTATTGCACCATACAAATAACTATTTCCACTTATAGCTCCTATTTCCTGTGTAAACACTGCCTCTCTCTTAATATCTATTGTTTCAGACATACAAAATAATAGGCTAAAGACTGTGTAGCAGCCAGGGGCAAATTCAGAAGAAAGTTCTGGAGTGTGTGGAGTTTTGAGCTACCCGGGTATAACAAGATTTTTTTTACATCAGAGTATGCCATCAAAGTCATGATTTTGAACATTGTTAGAGTTTGTTTCACAAATATCTATAGATACTTCTCTTATTATTATCAGGCATTCTCAATGTTGTAATAAAAACAACTATTATAATTTCAGTGCCAAGCTTGTGCTGATTTCCATATCTTGGTTTTGTTTTATTTAAAATGTGGCACTCAAATAAAATTGTAATTGCAAAATTGTCCAAAGCGACTACCTGATCAATCATCCGAAATAATTGGTAGTTTACTCGATTGCCAATAGTGACAAATCTGAAAATGGATGATTATATCCCCAACATAGACAATGCCAAGATCAACAAACAGCTATTAAAGCAAAAACATGAATGTCATCTCACCAAAATACATTCTTCCAAATCCATTTTCTCCAATTCATGACAATTCTGAAAAAAAGGCAAACATATTCAAAATAAGAGAATCTACAATTTCCCACAAGTTTTAGACACCATTTAGGGAATGTGTGCTGGGCAAGTCAGTGTGTGTGTGTGTGTGTGTGTGTGTGTGTTTGTACACTCACTCTTGCCAGAACAGTGAAACCAGCATCAGTCACATGAGAGCAGCGGGCAGCCTCCAGGATCCTGACAAATTCAAAAATGTGCATCAAAGAAACTGTTTTTTTCTGTGTGTGTGTGTGTGTGTGTGTGTGTGTTTTAAAGCCTCACTTTAGCCGTTGGCAGTTGAGGCCGAGTGCAGTCAGGGAGGCGTCTGTGATGTTGCTGCAGCCAGACACACACACCATCTGCAGCTTGTGACAGCCTCGACACAAACTCACAAAGCCCTCATCTGTTATTTGCTGTAGGACACAAACAAGCCATGTCAATGTTCCTGCCATTATCTCTGCCTCAGTTTGTCAAAGCTTACTGTACTAAAAGCAAAAAAATAAACCATATCAACCCTTAGAAACTAAGCAATTACTTCAGTTTTGTTACAAATGCAGTTGCAGAATCACATTTAATTTGATAATGAATTACATTGAGGTTCAATTTACAGTTTTGCTATGCTATTTTCTACACTATTCAAATGTAATGGCAAATATTTAATTACAAAGTGAATTGCATTAAGTGTGATCAGATTTGTTTCAATGATCCTATAAACTGGGTGTATGCTGTGGTGGTCAAGGCACACAAGGGGGCACTGCCCCCCACATGCTCAACTTTTTTTTATTGAACATAAGAAGATACAACACTTTAGGAGTAATACAAAAAGCAACACAGTAAGCATCAAATGAGTACGGATACGAGGTTACATATATATCCATTTACGGTATAATTTTATAAATGTATATGTTTTACATAGCTTAAAAGTTTTTGCACTTTTTTGGTTGTGTGTTTTCAAGTTTGATACTGTTTTAAAGTAACTGTCTAGATCTGACTTTTTAAAGGAGATGTGAGGGCAATGTTTTTAAATACTTCAAACATGCTAAAGATTTATGTCTCATATATTTTTAATTTGTGTTCATTAAATACTGTCGTAGATTCGAATATAATTAATTAACTAATTAATCTGTGTCAACATTTATAAATTCGGCTCATTATGCCAGAGGAGTTATGCACCTCAGTTACAGGTCACAAATATCAGAGTGCATTAAGATACTGATGTTGTACAGCTGGTGGCTTTAAAAGAGTGATCACACAGCCCCTAAGGAAGCGTGGGGAGCCTTCATCATTAGAGAAATGAGGGTGTGGCTATGTGAAATAGCAAAACACAAAATAAAACAAAAAATTGCCAGTGAGGTAGAGAAGTTATGCAAATTTCCCACCTATTTCTGTTGCAATTCAAAACAAAAGTAAAAAGCTTCAGCTTTGGGCTGAAGTCTGCATGCTTGAAAATGAGTTGAATTTGAAACAAACCCAGGTACTCTCATTCTGAAAGCAGGTCCATTTCCATATTTTCACATGTTTACTTGGATTACAATGTTAGGCAATACCTACTAATAACACATTCAAGCCTTACTGTGCAGGATTGCATGTTGATTGTCACAAGCTCCGGACAGTGCTTCTGGAGGTGCTTCAGTGCAGTATCATCCAGCTGAAAAACACACACATCTGCTCAAGCATGCACGAATGAAACATTTTCTGAGGACAAAAATTCAAACACTACCCCCAAACATGCAACAGAACACTTTGTATATTTTTGTGTGTGTACCTGTGTGCACCCTCTAAGGAACAGTGCTTTGAGGCCAGTGCAGCCACGGCTGAGTGCTTCAATGCCATCACGCGTGATCTGATCACACCAGGACAGATTCAGATTCTCCAACATCCGACAACCCTCACTGAAATGCAGACGACCAGAATGAAAGACAGATACACTCAGACAAAACACACATGTCAACCTAAAGCTAAAAGAACACAGTATTAAATTTTTCAGTACAGCTATATCAAACACAAAAATTAAATAAAACAGATCCTCGCTATTAGATGTCTAAAAAAAATTCTAAATTTTTTTTTTAATGTTTTGGGGTGGGGGGGTGATATTTTTTCTGACAATCATAAAGGTTACTAAATATATGGACATAGATTTTAATGTCACGGATAAGTACACAATGCGTTTTTAATGAAAACACTGACAAAAAAAAAACCAACATTTGTTTGCTTTCATATTATTTAGAAATAATGTTCCCCAAGAGAAAATACATTAGGGAATTATTATATATATATATTGTACAATTTATCAAAGAGAACACTGAGGAACAAAAAGATGAATTGGTGACCTAAAGCTGAGGGAACTCCTGAAAAGACCAAGGCAATTTTACTTGACATTTTTTATGACAATGACATATTTTATGAAAGCCCATGAGGAGAGAAAGGAGGAACATTAAAAGATAAATATCAATGTAATTATTTGAAGATGTTTTGCCTCAGTGCTCTTTAAAAAAAGTCTAAAATTAAGCTTTTAATTATATGGAAGAAACTGATTAAATCTGTTCCTGTGGCTTCAGTTAGGCAGCTAACTCTGGTCAACTGAACGTTGTCTTGCCTCGTCTAGGTGTGTTGTTGCTCTTATGTTCTTTTTCTAGCTCTTTGTCCTGTCTGTACTTGTGGTCTTGTGTTCTGTTCCGTTCTTGTGTTGCAGCGTGGTCCTGGAGGCACGTTGTTTCGTTTCACTGTGTACTGTGTGTATATGGTAGAAATGACAATGAAACCTACTTGACTTGATTTGACTAAACACTGATTACACATCAACTCATAATTTCAAAATGACAAATGAAAAAAATACAAAAATATGTACACCATTAAAAAAAAAAAAAAGCATCTTCAATGTATATTAGAAAAACTTTACACACAAATAGATTCAAAACTGAACTGTGTTTAGTGGTGTTCTTATAAAGCAAAGTTTCTGGACACTACATGTTAAAGTAGTTACTATGACATATCCATTACTGTACATCAGCTTACACCATAAATGGTGTCACTAGGATTAATATTAATAATGCATAACTTAATTTTAATTAATACATAATTTAGGTCACTTTACTCGCTTTTCAGACTCAGACCTCAATTTTAATATATATGGAAAAACCCTCCGAACGTATAATACTATAACGGTCTATAATATACATTACCATAAATTGCGTGCTTATGTAGAGCTGGGCAATATGAGAATACTTATTGGTAAATGATGTCACTGTAAGCTTTTCTGGCCATCATGGATATCCTCAGTACTTAAAGAACACCAAATAACTGCACGTTTCATTACAAACTCGGCATAATTATTTCTGATTAATAGGATGCAGTTTGTGAAGTGCTGAATAAAATCACTTTTTTTTTTATAGTAAAATTACTGGTTCTTTTTTGTCCTCTCTAAGAAAAATGTTATATAGTGTATAATATGAATTTCTCAAATTTCTGTGATATTTAATTGCTCCTCATTTCCCACCCCTATGCCTTCGCAACACCCAGACTGGAGTATGTGAAATTGCTGAACAAGCAAGATTTCTGTGTACATAAGCAACAACGCTCATAAACCTCTGCAGCCGCAGCCCCAGGTATCCACATAGTTTAACACTGCTGGAGTTAATAATTGTGCTACAGCCTCTGTTTAGGCTAAACATTTACCTGCGTTAGGCTACAGTTTTTATTAGTCTCTAGGAAACTGGAGATTTATATTCAAGCCAGTATATATATGTTGGGGGCTGGGTGTGCACGCAAAACTAATTATTTTGAAAAGTGGGGGCGTATCGAGGTGGGATATATTAGGCAGCAAGTGAACAGTCAGGCTTTCAAATTGATGTGTTGTTGGAAGGAGGAAAAGTGGACAAGTGCACGGTCTAAGTGACTTTCACAAGGACCAAATTGTGATGGCTTCACAACTGGGTTCAGAGCATCTCAAAAACAGCAGGTATTGTGGGGTATGCAGCAGTTAATACAAAAGGTGGTCAAAGAAATGACAACAGGTAAATTGGGGGCCGGGTCACGAGGCCAAAAGATCATTGACACACTGGGGAACGAAGGCTAGCACATCTGGTCCGATCACACAAAGGAACTACTGTAGTTTGCTGGAAAAAAAACCTTCTGTGACAGAAAGTCACAGACCAGACAGATTGCCCATGCTGCCCTGGCCACCACCAAAAATGCCTACAACGGACACATGACCATAAGAACTGCCACCAGCACACACACATCCACACCCTTTTTTTCAACCATTAATTCTCAGAGTTACAGTCAAAAAGTCCCTGCAACCAACAAAAAGATCCTCTAAATTCTCCTACTTGTGTGAAATGCTTACACTTTAGCCTTTAATGACTGAGTAATAGTGTTAAGAGATTAAATAATGTGGCAGTGCACCAAGTGATTGTGCCGTGCTGGATTGTTGTGCAATGGACTCAGGAAGGTCGTGAGACTACCGGAAGAGCTGGTGGTAAAGTGGTTTGGTTATTTGATCTAATAAATTCTAGGTTAGTATTTAACCCGAATACCTAAACATTCCTCAGCCAAAAGTGAAAAACAAACAGAGCAAACCAACAAAAAAAAATTTACACTGGTATTTGCACCTTTGAAATAATTTTACTGACTGAAAATCACACTTTTCTTTATACAAAATATTTGTAAATAATTGCAAAAGGTCCTCCACTCAATTAACTCCTGTGAGGACTAATAGCCACATCATTATTCATCCCCTTATGTATGTGAGTACTGTGAAACGTTAACTAAAAATATTCATTTCAGGTCGGAAAAATGCTAATTTCCTAATTTAGTTCTTAGTTTTGGCAGAATCATTCTTAAAGCCCGACACAGACAAACACACACATCTCTTGTGTGCAGATAAGCACACATACCAAGATCACTTCAGATAATCAAGCCAAGCCATATACCTTCAAACCACTGACTAATAACAAGCACAGCCCACACGAACACTGACTCATTCAGTGCTCATTCAATTCCATATCTGTGACATGTTACAGTTTCCATTTTGACCACTGGCTGAGTATGCCTGTTATTTTGATGAAGACTGAAAAATGAGGCTCACCTTAAGGCCTTGAGTGCGTGGTTGGTGATGGACACGCAGGAAGTCAGGTCAAGGTGGCGGAGTTTGGAGCAGAACTTGCTGAGGCTGATGCAGGTGGAGTCTGTGATCTTAGTGCAGCCATTCAGGTTCAGCTGCTCTATGTTACGACAGTTCTGGGCAAAAGTCCTGCCAACAGTAAGCACACCATGTTCAGCCTTGCATAACAGAATTCTATTGATCACAACAGATGTCAATAGCACTAAAACAAAGAAACTGCCTCTGTGCACTATTAATGAGGTTGGAGGGTCTTAAAATGAGACACAAAGCTTCCTTACATCCACCAAGTCATTAAATACTATCTCATGCCTTTCTAGAGGACACAGTACCCAGAAATGCAACTTTTAACTTGATACTGTGGTCTATTATTCAGAATGGTTAACTTGGGTTGACTAAATTGACACCCTTTGTGTTGTGACTGTTAAATGATCACAGGCAAGAGAACACAAATAGATTACCTAAAACATTGTTGATTAGAACCTTACATCATTTCCCCGCTATATGCAGCCGGGATAGATAAAGTCATAGACAAATAGGAGCAAGCAAGGGCTGTGTGATGTCACCATTCATGTTTTAAGTGCTGAATAAAGAAGAGTGTAAAACTCACTTCATTGACGCATCACCCACACTGAGACAGCCTCTCAGACTCAACTGCCTCAGAAAACCACCACATCTCTTTGAAATGTTCTCTACCACACGCCCCTGAGAGAGAAAGAGATAAAGAGAGAGAGAGAGAGAGAGAGAGAGAGAGAGAGAGAGAGAGAGAGAGAGAGAGAGAGAGAGAGAGAAA
>JBBIGA010000138.1:13434096-13465059 GCA_037576975.1 Alestes dentex
ATAGCGCTGGGAGAGTTTTCGCACGCGCTCTCTACAGCTCGGTGCTCCTCTCTCTCTCTCTCTCTCTCTCTCTCTCTCTCTCTCTCTCTCTCTCTCTCTCTCTCTCTCTCTCCAGCCTGGTGGTAAGCGCGCGCCTGAGTCTGTCCTCCTCGCGCATCACTGTCTCGCCCTCTGCTGGAGCTCGCGCCGCGCCTTCATCCGCTCTTCACCTGCACCTCTCTCTCCCGATGGGACACCTGAGTGGTGGAGCGCTCGCGCTGCTGCCCTGCCTGCTCGCGCTCCTGACCTGGTTCAGCGCAGGGCGCGCGGGCGCGGACGGTGAGTTGACCTGGTCCAGTGAAGAGTGTGTGTCGAGTTTATGTGTGCGAGAACAGATGAGTGTCTTTCTAGGTGTGTAAAAGAGAAGGTTGTGTTTTCTATGGCATCACGTGCATAATACATTTATAGTATTAGTGTTATTGGAGGCCAAGTAGAAATTAAGTTACAGGAATCGTTATATATATATATATCTGGAACAGAACTTGTGTTCTTCCATCCAACTCACAAAACTTCAAGTACTTTTTACAAACAAAACAACGTTTGCCATTATTCAGTACTATCTTTTTTATGCTAATGTAAATATATATGTATGATGAAAATGAATTCCCTAATGCTAGTTTATATGTTGTTTTGTCCCTGTCTCTACTCAATTCATGTTTTGTACAGCTGTTTGCAAGATATATGGTTACTCTTGCCATTGATTACTAACGCAGTATTTATATATATCTATCAAATCCATGTTTGCTTGCCACTGATTACTAGCCATTTGAAGTTGTTTGGCTGGTGCAGAATACATAAATGCAGTAAAGTACACTGCTGTTCTCCACCTATGATTCAGAGTTAATTTGGCTTCATAAGGTAAACAACTGTCAGAACCTGTTCCTCCAGTAAAAACAAAATGCACATTTTGGTTGCTTAATAGTAGCTGTGTCGAATTCCGGGCCTGAACTACACCATACAATTAAGGTAATAATTTGTGGAATAAGTGAGGTGTGTTAGATAAAAGAAATCTGTCCTTCAGGAGTGGAGCGAGACTGGCCTGCTTTAGCGTAGGTGATGCCTAATTATGATCACACATAGCTGCCTCTGTTTACTCTGTGTCAAAATTCCAGGCCAATGCTGGCAGCCATAGCTGAGAAGAATGTTGGTTTATGGGGCTGAGACGCTGGGAAATTTTGCCTGATAGTGGTTATTGTGGCTAATTTATCATTCTATTCTATTCTATTCTATTCTATTCTATTCTATTCTATTCTATTCCGTTCTGTTCTGTTCTGCTCTGTTTTGCTCTATTGTGTTTCATTTAGTTCTGCTCTGTTCAATTTCATTCTGTTCTATTCTGCTCTGTTTTTGTGCTATTCTATCATGTTTCATTTAGTTCTGCTCTGTTCTATATAACTATTCTCTATCTATTCTATTCTATTCTATTCTATTCTATTCATTTTACAGTAATATTTCTTAGTAATTAGCTGATAAGCTGAATCAGCTGTATCACCCTGTTGAAAATGAAAGTCTATTCGGTTCTATTTTCAGAATTAATTAATACTACCGTATTTTGAATTGACATTGCAAAAAATATTGTTCAACCTGCCTAAAACAAAAAATTCTTTGAAAATTCATTTAATTTTTTAAGAATGAAAGAATTCAATTAGAATGCAGAACAACCAGGAAAACCCAGATCCGTTACATAGTGTGTTGAATTTGTTTGTAGTTCAGAGAAGTCTAGTGATTTTTTTTTGTACACAATATTATTTTGTTGAATTCAGATTTACTTGAGATCGACTATAGCCTGTTTTTTTTTTTTTTTTTTTTTTTTTTTACTTTTTTTACAGTACAGATTTTTCAGAGGGTTTGTGTTTTGGTATCAAGTTAGTGAGTAAATTACACATAATGTAGTGTATGTCTGAATACAGCAGCAACCCTCACAGAAAACATTACTCATTTCTGACCTAATGTCATCACATCTACATCACAGACATTCAGTCACTGTGACATTTAACAGCAAAGAAACAAAGGTGGTGCCAGGTGGCTTCATGTTAGATTGCCTGACATCTGCCACATCTCTTTCTGTCTGTCTTTCTCTCTGTCTGTTTATCTATCTATCTATCGATCTTGGAATTTATTTAAATAAACAGATCTGATGTATTTCATTCAACCCTGAATCCATGCAGTCCATGAGTGGAAAATAACCCTTAAATACAGCTCATTTTGAACTCACTGCATTAACTCCAGCTGAACGATACCAGTTAAGCCTCACCCATTCATACAAAAGCCTGGACTGATTCTTGATTAAGGCACAAAGCATGACAGTCAATCAGGACAAGGGTCATTTCCATTTATCAATTTTAAAAACAAAGCGTTGAAAACAGCATATTTCACTAGAGATAAGGAAGGGATAAAGATAGACTGTAAAATGGTCATGTAAAATGATTTATGACTGTTTTCTTTGGTACATAACACCACACATAGATGAAAAATGAAGGAAATGGATTTGGCCACAGGACAGAACCTAAAGTCATTTCATACCTCAAGTTCCAACTTAACTGATTAATTGATGAGAAGTTCTCACACAGTATTTCATAGAATGTCATCATTTGACGAACAAATCAGACAGAGCTGATTTCTGTGGGTAAGTTTGTCAAAGGGTCAGTGAAGACACTGCTGGAATGGCTCACCACAGTGACTGCCTCCAAATGTTATTTTAGTCCTACGTGCGAAACTATGACTAAATGGGAAAGTGATGTTGAAGTAGGTGTGTGTTTATGGCAGTTTTTTTGTGTGAATGTTAACTTACTTCAATCAGTGAGACAGTGTGTTTGTGTATGTGTGTGTGTGTGTCGGTATTGGTCAGGGTGAGGTTATGGAATGGTGCTGACGATGGTGTTTGTGTGTATATGTGACTTCATATTTACACCTTGGAGTCATGGGTCCTGTTTGGAGCTGATCTTCATTCCTCTTCTTGTTCTTACCTTTTGTTTGGCGTCACTTTAAGTTAGCGTCCACCCTGTAAAGCCTGCCCCTAAAAATAAAACCATTCCCTCACACAGTGGCAGCAACCCTCATCTGACCATATTAGCATCTTGATTCGTTCTTCCAATCTCAGGTCATTTTTGAAAACTGCAAGTTTCAGCTTCTGTATGAGACTACATTCATCCATAAACCTTTGTTGGCAAGACTGCCGATACCGTCTCCTGATTTTTCTACACTTTTGCCCACATTCCCTCCTCGATTCGAATTCTGCTTTCTTCACTCAGACAGTTCATGCAATGTTATTTTCTGTTTGCTGGAAGAAAGATATTACCAGGATACGTGGTTACCAAGTGTTAAAGCAATGGTTAGGCCACAGTTTCCTCATTAGTCTAGATATTGTTGATCACCCAAAACATGTTGCCTGGCCAAACTTTTTCTTATTTAGTTTAATAAGGGTGAATGCAGCTGACAAGCAATAGAAGCTTTTTTTCTACCAGTCAACAAACTGCATGCCCACGTCACCTCAAACCGAGCCGTAAAGCGCCTTAAACTGTGTTTAATCTGTATTTTAATGGCAAAGATATGTCACAAAAGAATTAGATTCAATACATTAAATTAAATAAATATGCAAACAATTTTGTAGTAGTTAAAGAAGCCAAAAAATCAGGTCTTCTGTCTACTTTCAAGTGTGTGGGCATTTCACATCGCCAAACAACCCAAAGGTGTTGAGAGACAAACTGGCTGGATTTCTGCTTGCCTTGATAGCAGGCATGGTACAGAAGTTCAAGAGGTAAATCTTGCTGAATATGTTTTCTAAGTAACTTTACTGAATTGAGAGCCAAGTTCATATTCTATCACTAACGTAAAGGTTAAAGTTTAGTTCCATCTCGAGTGAAATAATCAGTTGGTCAGTGCCTTCATATCACATATTACAGTCAAAAATGGGTCTAATCAGGCTTTCTTCATTGCTGCTTACACACAGAGAGATCTATAGTCTAATACAGAGCTTGGTAGCCGTTAGACACCGAACGGCACCTTATTTGTTTCATTTTAACATCTAGTTGGCAGTGCAAACTGGACCACAAAGCTCAGAATTCATTTGAGGGCAATTCATTACAATCCACATATTTTTAGAGGCATGTCACTCTCCTGACCCTGTGGCCAGTTCACTATTTATCCTTCCCTGAACCACTTTTGTTGGGTACTAACCTCTGCATGCCCCTCAAGACCTGCTGGTCTGGAGATATATAGTCCCAGTCAGAGCTGCTCAGATACTGACGCTGACCTTTTATACGTAAATATTATTTTGTTTTACTTGAGATCAGCTATTCCATTCCTTGACTTGTGCCATTCAAAATCTTATCTATTGTCTGTCCCGTTTTTTCTTTGTTATTTTAAAATAAATCAGATAGGAACAAATGAGATTCTTCATACACTGTGAAGTTGAGCTTTTTTTTAACTGTTGGAAAAGGATATCTATACCATCTTGTAAACTAGTTTCCAAATTATAGACACAACTTTAGACAGGGGTCAAACTTATAAACGTGGCCGTTCGAGTACAGTTTACAAGTAGAGAAATTAGAATTTCTCAGTTTCCAAATCTACAGTTAGTACAGGAAGTCATGGGTTCGATTCCCAAGACTGCTAAGCACCTCTGAGGTACCCTTTGAGCAAGGTACCGTCCCCACACACTGCTCCCCGGGCACTGAGTTCCTGGCTGCCCGCTGCTTCACTTGGTGAATGGGTTAAATGTAGAGGAAGAACTTTGTGCTGTTCACAAAGTGGTGTGTTCACATATGACCAATGATCACTTTACTTAAATTAAAGGTATATGGCTACTACTCGATTTTAGCTTTTCAGTATACTCTATTTTATCCATAATTTGGGTAATAGCGTGACATATTACCACATAATCACATAGGTAAGTCTTATTTGAGATTGCACAGTAACTTCTCATGGTTTGAGGAATATGTGTGATAAATGATGTGTCCTATTTACATAATGCAAACTGCTTGTATTGATCATAACTGTGATGTTTCTGACCTCTATGTGGAAAAAGTCCATTTGGAGACTCCCAAGCTCATCATTCCTGCCCAGCTCACTCAGATCAGTCAGCATTTCTAATGAGCTCTGACTCTGACTCGCTAAATCATGAGGTCATTTCAACATGGCGGTACCCACAGAACAGTAACAGTGTATTGTGAGACTTTAAACCAGGGTCGCACAAACTTCTGTTACTTGCTACATGAACCTCATAGCTCTAGCACAAAACTAAAGAAACAAACTTCTAATACCAAACATGATCAGTTACATTCGTGGGGAGAGTGAAATTGGATTAATCTGATTTTTGGCTAAATCATCACTTTTTCACAGGCCGTGTCTTCCTGCTGGAGTTGAGGAATGGTACAAATGCAGGTTTTGAGGCAGCCTCACATGCATGTGAGGTTCAGGGTGCGCGGGTGGCATCAGGAATGGAGCTCCGTCATGCTGTGGCAGAATGTGCTTTCTCCGCCTGCGCACAAGGCTGGCTTACAGGCCCCAGCATCGGGTAAGAGGCCTGATCACACACACTTTCACACCAATTACTTCCTTACGGCGAAACCACAGTGTGTACATCTGAGAAAAACAACGAGCTGTAGTGGGAGAGAGAGAGTATCCATTCAGGTAGAAAGTTTCCATTTGCACCTCAGACATTCAGGCCCCTGGAGAGCAACATCTGAGGCACTGTCTCAGAATACATTAGCACTTACTTATTGTTTGGTTCATATATGTCCCTTTACCTGGGCGCTCAAATCCCCAAGTAATTATCACATTGTGAGTTTAATGGAACTCTATTCCTCTGTGCCAATAGTAAACTGTCAGTAGTAAAAGTAAAAATGTTCAAACAAACCTTAAAACCTAAAGTCAGTAATGAACAGCATGCAAAGAATCATATCTTGACATACTTTTTACACTTTTTGACTTCAGCTATGTAACATGTTTTCCATACACTCCTAAAAGTGAAGGTCCCAGAAAGGGTTTATTGGAATGAAGAACCTCCTAAAGTCATTTTTGGAGCCATTTTTGTAAATGAAACAAGCAACTGTGTAGAACATTTTAAAGTGTAGAGAACCTACACATAGTGTAAAATGTATGTCTCACTCACTGATTTTTCCAAAAACTGTACATTGTAACTAAGAACCATATACGAACCTTTATTTTTGGGTGTGTACTTCTGGCCGTGAAGCAGTTTGTGTGAGTTTAGATTGTGCCGTTATGTGAGCATATGTTGAGTGATTTTGACCTTGTGTACCTTTTCACTGAACTGTATGTTCGAGTCCACCCAAAAGGAATGTCAGTCGATTTACCCTTACATGACATGCAGATTCATCAAAGATGACATCACAGATTTCATATAACTTGCACACATATAGACCTTTATGTGAACTCTCAAGCATATCTATATCATTTTTCAGCCCCGTAATAAGTGAATTTGCCTTCTATGCAAACTGCAGTTTGCTATAAAATGAAAATGTATAGAATATTTTTTCAGTGCTATCTATTTTTTGTGCTGAGTTTTTTTGTGATAAATTATTTATGTAATGATGTCATTTCCTTGAAAAATGTGTTGCTGCATATATTTTGGTTCAATGATAAAATAACTGTGTTTCACATGCTCCCAACTCTAATGTTATGTAACAAATACTTTTGGATTTCCTGAGATTATTATTATTATTATTATTATTATTATTAATATTATTATTAATACTACTACTACTACTACTACTACTAATAATAATAATAATATTAATAATAATAATATTTTGCCATATAGAGCTGTTTGAGTACATGTTTCCATATACAAACACTGCCTTTTCTTGGAAAGAGGTAGATCTCTTCCTCAACTGCAGGCCCATTTGTTGGGGAAATCTGTCACAAGACACTACATTTATGTGTAAATATGCTCCAAAAGGTTTTCACATCATTTCAGCAACAATAAACAACTTTTCCAAAATAAACAGAGAAATGTCACATTCATGTAATATTGCTGACAATTTCCATTGGCTACATTGGCAAACTTTCCGTTCAGCTCTTTTTCTGCCAGTCGCAGTTATGCCTCTCTTTTACCTCCCGGCAGGACCACAGTGTGCAGAAGTATGGCTGGGAGCTCACGGGCTGTGGACACGCATGTGGAGAATGTGACTGAGACATCTGAGGGACTGGCAGCATTCTGTGTGAAAGACACTGGTCTGTATGGACAACTGACGAATAATGACATTTACCTACACAGCATTCAGCATCTGTGTTTTTGTGGTCCACAAGAAAACACGTCCCTCATACTAAGCCTAGACTTAAAATTTTTGGCTGCTAGAGGACTAACATTCTACCGGAGATGGAATACGTACTCCACCAGGGTCCTATCTGATCTTGGGTGAAGTGTGTTTTTGTTAAGTCAGTTTATGAATAAGAGTAAGGCTTGTTCCAGCAGTTTGTTTCAGCACTGCCACAAGGTTGCTGATTGTTTAATTTTTTCTTTGACATGTGACTTTTTACTAATGACAAGCTATCATAGAATTTGGTAAGAAACAACTTGTTAGAATGCTTGAACCCTGGACCCTCAGATCTAGAGTTCGATGCCCTATTCACTGAGCTACACAGGCCCTAAAGTTCATGTTGAGCACTAATCTTCTCTGTATGATTCCAACTTTAGTATAGTTGGAATCATACACAGAGCAAGCACATATATTGTAATATATGTGAGGGGTCATGAGGTCTTTGTGTCTTCAAATTATTTAATACAAATCACTTCTTAATAAAATTTGCTGCATAAAGAATAAAACAGACAGTTTTGCTGCAACTAAAGGGTGATGTGCTATATATAATTCTAAATGAATTAAATGTGTCATTCATTTCTCCAGTAGAAACTGAGCAGAAAAAATAGATTGCTGTGAGTCAGTCATGGTTGTAATGTCATAATCATGAACACATTTACCTAAGACTCCTTGTTCTGCCAGTGCACGTAGAAGTGATAAGGTGTGTAGTTAGTCTCTGGCAGAGTGAAAGGTGTGGGACAAAACGTAAATCCTGGTTATCAGACGACCAAAACAAGCAGCTGTTTATTTTATCAAGTCCATAGATATTTCAACATCAAGAAATGCATTCTTATTTTATTTGTCCTCCCAGCATATTGGAGTTGAAATGAAATAATGCACTCCAGCTCAAAGCACCTCATATAAGTTCAGATCAGGAAATTTAGATTCAAATCAGGAAAGGGTATAGGTATTGCAGTCATTTTTGATAGCATCACTATTTTCTTGTCTTAAAAACTAATTGGACCATTGGCTATCAAGCTGTTTCATGTCCAGGTGCAAAGTAATATGAGGTTCAAAGGCACTGACAATAAAGCAAGCCTTAATTAGGCTGAAAAATGGAAGCAAGAGTATCAAATCGTGAAAAAGTATCAAACAGCGAAAAACACATTCTTTTCCCAGAAAGAATACAGTGGTGAGCTCAGAATTTCAAAAGGCCCAATAGAAATTGGAAAACGACTGTGGTAAATGTCAAAATAGTTCTGTTCATGGTATAAAACCTTAACAGCTGAAAAGACCAAGAGCACTTTCCAGTAGTTTCCATCAGTGTCACAGTCAACAATCAAGAGAGTAAGTGCAGAGAGTTTATCTACCATTGGTGAGGCCTAAAAACAGGAAAGCCATTTTAGTGTTTACCAAAAAATCTAAAAAACATTTACAGTCCTGGAAAAACATCTTATGTACACTTCTGGAACAACATGTTCTTTGCACTTCTGCATACGTGGAACAAGCACCATCAGGAGAAGGAAATGAACAGATCATGATCCAAAGCATTCCACCTCATCCAGCAAACATGGTGGAAGCCATGGGCACGGGAAGCATTTGTAATGTGGGGGACGAAGTGCGCTACGTCTCGGCTGTTGGGGGGGGGGGGGTGTTGTTGACATCTCAGGCGTTGTCCCGGAGAGAAAAAGTGGAGGGACGAAACAAATGATTTTGAAATGTGTGCTATAATGGTCCTGGCGCCCATGGTGGCAGCGGTGGTATGGGTATGAGAGGGTATGAAAATGGTTGTAATCTCTACGTCATTCATCCAAACTGGATGTATTTACCCTCAAATTTAAGACATAAGCCATATTTACTATTTATTTTCTGCTTTGATATGCTGTGGTAGGAAATTGTATTGATCCCGGAGAAAATTACTTATGCTTCGACTTCACCAACACACAGAGACACGTAGACAAGAACAATATAAAATATAGTAAAAGTCAAAGAAAAGTAAAAATAAACTCTCCAGAAATACTCAGAAAACACTTAGTACTGAACACACTATGCTATGTACACAAAATGCTGTCATCAATAAGAGACATAGATATAAATACTTTCAATAAATAAATAAAACTACTGCTGAAGTTTGCAAATTAACTCAAATAAGGGTTATTACTCTGTTATTACACACAATAGTGGCATCAGTAGTATTGACACTGGACATGATATTACTGTTGCATAAGTAGTGACATAAGTGACACAAGCAGTGACATAACTGGTAATATTGCCTATGATAAGACTATTGCACATGACAGTATAATTAGTGACATAAGTAGTGACCTAAATAGTGATATTGCATACGACCAACAATTGCACATAATAAACAATTGCAAGTAATAATATAGATAATACAGATATTGCATATTATAATGATTTAAGTGTTTTTGCCACTATTATTCTTAAAATTCAGGTTCTAAACCTGCCTCCTTCCTGTTCCTGTGTCAGGGGCTCCATGCGGAGCACCACCCTCCTTCCCTAACACACACCTGCAGGGAAAGACAGGACTGGAGTTGGGTGATGAGCTTCTGTATGCCTGTAATCCAGGATACACTCTGCCTAACGGAGAAACAGCCTTCAGCCTGCTGTGCGACAGCTGTGGAGAGTGGTACGGCCTGGTGCAGCTCTGTGTCAAAGGTGAGAGTATACACTGACCAACCCAACTATGATATAAACATATAATTTACAAAAACATTGATAATAGTAGATCACACTTCGTTAATCTAATGACAAAGCTGTAACTAACACTTTTTGTCTCCCATTAGTTTCTATTTGTTTTTCAAACCTATGTCTTTCTCTTGTTACAAACAAACATATTCTGATATATAGAATATAAAGAAGTTTCTCTGGGTCTAATTCTGTTAAATCAGGACTTATGTGTTGTAAATTTGAGACAGACAAGTGTGTTTGATACTTTACAGATAATGATGAGGCCTTCATTGACTATGAAGACAAGCTCCCAGACGACCATCATCTCTATGAGGGCCTGGAAGAGGTGCATCGTGTGAGTCTGATGCCTGTGGTGCCCGAAATTGCTGACCATGAAGATGAAGAAGAATCTACACCTGAACCAGTCATGGCAGAGGAAGAGCAGAATACAGATAAGGAAGACCTTGCATTGTCTGCAACGGAGCCCCCAGTGTCTCAGCTTAGCCAGAAACACATGTTCTGGTTCCCTTCAGAGGCTTTTCAGGAGGAAGAGCATCACTTCATTTCCACAGAACCACCAATTAAAGCCCCCACCGATGAGAACCACATCGCAACCAAAACAGACGATAGGCAGCCAGAGGCTGAGATAAATACAGAAGAAGAAATTGGAGGATACATAACTCAGCCTCCAACTCCCAAGCCTGTCAGTCACAGTATGAACAGCACAGAGGAATCCTGGCTAGATGGATACCCGGTTCCTCAAGAGGAGGAGAAAGCAGGCGCAGGGTCTACAGATGAGACAGAACCAGGGGTGGACACCAGCGACCGTTCAAATGTAGAGGAGTTTGAAAGTGTGACTGACAGCCCAGAAGAGGCTGATCTGGAAGAAATGGTCACTGACCACCAGGGAAAAGGGACAGAGGGTGTATCTGAGACACCAGAAGGTCAGGACTTTAAAAAAGGTACTGAAGAAGAGACTGAGTTTGTGACCAAAGGTCCTGGAGGGAAGGATTATGGGGGAGTGTTTCACGTCCATGAGGAAGAGTATCAAGGAGTGCCTGATGCACCCCAAGGCAATTTCTCTGATGGGGTGACAGATGTGTCAGAAGAAATTATAGAGGAACCTACAGCAGAGGACATGGATGGGGAGGCCAAAAGGCCAGAGGAGGTGGGGTCTAAAGATGAAACCGACAGATCCAAACAGATCTTCCATGGCACAACTGACAGGGCAAATGATGTGGAGATAAGCCCCACTACCTCTACCAGCCTCACTCAGATCACGGCCGGTCTAGATGACAAAAGGCCGATGCTGTACACACCTGGCTCTGCCCCTGAAAACGTCAGCACCAGCCAAGACGGAATGGGTCTCGAACACACCATTACACCTTCAGGCATGGCGCCTCAGGACACCACGACTACTCAAGATACTTTCGTCATTAGCAACGTGGTCACTCCCACAACCAGCGTCTCCTGGGAAACTAAAGATTTTGGCCACTTCCTAGAGCAGAGTCCCACCAGAGGTGGCGAATCCCATGATGATCTGAACACAGTGGAAGGAGACACAGACCGTAGCCTGGACCATCAGGAAAAAGCAGAGGAGGGAGCTTGTGGGGACGACCCTTGCCAGGTTTCTGGCCGTGGGCCAATAATCGCAGCCATCATCGTTGGCATAGTAGCGGCAGTTGTGCTCGTGGCTTTGGGTGTGTGGTGTTACAAAAGGAAGCAGCAAAAGAGCTCTCACTATCAGCTTAATGGAACTAACAGACAAACACAATGCATCGAGCTTCAGCAGACTGTGTAGACACACAGCTTACACAAACACCAAACACATTTGAACATTATGATCTATGTACAAACACACGTTAATCAACATATCTGGGGACACAAGTTCCTGAATGTTTTAGTTCTCTCCACACTAAGGGAAGGTGATAGCAGTTAGGAAATGTCTGTTGCTTCAGTGTTTCGTCTATTTTTCACACTTGCTTTGCAGTGTGCCTATTCATTTTAGTGTTATCTATTTTTGATGCCTTATTTTTTGTCTAGATTAGGTTTGTAAATTTAATTTCACTAGGTGGACTGCATTTGTGAGAGTCCGTGTACACACGGGATGTGTCTTTTCTGTGTTAACACATTTGTCTGTGTGTAGAGGCTTGTTCTTTTGTGAGTGAGTGTGAGTGTATGAATGTGTTTCAGGAGATATGTGAGAGTGAATGCTGGATTCTGTGCGCTGCTGGAAGTCTCAGTGTAACACGTAGGTGCCAGGCCTAGTTTGCGTCTACAGACATTCCGACAACAGGAAACGAAAGTGCACCTAATTGACTTTTTAAATGTTTGCGTTTATCCTAGAAATCAACATATTCAAGCTTCATAATACTTTAAATGTGTGTTGTATAGTTCTTCTTCATAATACTTTAAATCTGCATTGTACCTTAAGTTCAAACTACAAAAACATTACTATAGCGCTTCAAACTTATTTTCGGTATGCTGTGACCAGTCTAATTCACTGAATGGAAATACTGAAAGTTGCCATTTACAGATACAAAACATTTGGTATGTTTCAATACATAGTGAGCTCTCTAGATGGGGCAGAAACATTTTAAAAGCTGGCTATATTTCGACACTTCAAACACTTGTGAGTGTTGCTCCCACTCACAAGTTTTCCCTTGCAGTTTTCGCCTTTGCCACCAGCATCATTCCAGTATTCATCAAAGTTTAATGTGTGTGACGATTACTAGCTTAGTTGCTAACTACAGATACACCCCAAATAATCCTTGTAATTCTAGCTAATGGGCCAAGATGGTCTCACATAACTGGGACAATTTATAATACAAAGGTAATAATATTTGACAACAGGGGCATAGCATCTTAGTATTAGCTAAGATAACATTCAGTTTATAGGTAACAGTCAGTTTTTACTAACTTCCATGGCACAGTTGAAACAATACCCTGAGGTACAGAGCTAGCTTGCTAATCTACACAAAAAGACAAAAAACATTGCCTCCATCCATTTTCAGTTAAGTTGTCATGAAGCATTCTGGAATACCATATTTATGTATTCAGACATGTGTCAGGCAGCATATGTCATGCATCTAAAGTCCTGCCTGTGCGGACAATTTAGTGAGTACTAGTGATATGCAGGTTGACTCGTAACCTGCAGGTCAGGCAGATTCTGGTCAGCTTATTAGAAAATTTAACACACAAAATGATAACACAGTGTTCCAACTAAGCTTTAAGTAATGTACAGAAACACTATGGTTTGGGTGGTTGACCACTAGTGATGTGTGGGTCAGGGTTTTTAATGACCCCCCCCCACCCCAAACTGCAGAAATATTAGTTGTTGACTAACTACTAATTCGTTGTTGACTAACAACTAGTCAACCCCTAATAGTAGTCAGCAACTATTTTTGCAGGTTAGATGGGGTAGGTTGGCTCTAACAACAGATGAATCAGTTCATAAAAAAGCCTTGAGGTCACTAGTGGGGGCTGATAGCCAGTGTATACTAGTAAGTAAACCTATTCATGGATATAGTGAATATATTTCTCATTTTAAAGGTTTTGTGCATAGTTTCTTGAAAAAACTCTAAATGCATTATAATACATACATTTCTGCTGTAATTATTGTATCACATCACAAGTATGTGAGTCTTCTGCTTTAAATGAGTTTATGAAGGCCCTGCTAGTTAGCTGATGTGATGAATCAGGTTAGGTTTAATGAGGCAGAACACATGTCCTCCCAGGACTGGAGTCTAAAATGTGTTGCATTCAAATCAAATACACATAATTAATTAATTTTAGAGGCTTTCAAAACAGTGCCCATAGCAGGGTTTCCAGTGCTGGTGATCCCACACCATGTGTATTTTTGTACTTGTCTCATCTAGCATGCCTGCCTCAGAAGTTATTTAATAAACAAGCCCCTCATTGGAGAAGGGAGAAAACAAAAAATGTACAGAAGATGAGGTCGCTAGGACTGCCTTTGCGAATCCCTGGACCAAAGGCTATAAAAATATGGCAGAATGGACAGTATTTATAAGAAGTATCTGAAGCTCTTACTTGTGCTATTGTCCAGTTGTAGAAGACGCCTTGACAGTGCACCAGCTTTTTATAATTGAACAGCTTTTCACATCTCACTGTCAGTCAGTGATATTTGGTGAGGGTAAGCTAAATCTGCTAAAGAATCTACTGTTTGCAATGATTTAGTAGCTGTCTTCAAAACCCTTGTCTGCTTAAATCCATATGCAGAGGTCTGTGTAAAAAGAAGAAAAAGAAACTGTTCTGTCATTGTTGTTACATTTCTGTTCTATGCTCTTAAGCAACAAGACCAAAATCCTTCAATTACTGGGTCATGAGGGAGTACTGAAGTTCTTTTGCGCTCTGTAGGCATCTGCACACCACTGAGCTGACAGACACAAATGGTACAATATGTTTAGTGATTTGAATGCAGAAACAAAAATGCGGCGAATATATTTCATTGCCTGTACTGTGTGACATTTTCTTGTGCAGACAAAAGGTATCTGTGGATGGTTTTGTTTATTTATATAGCTTTGTGTTATGTTCCTATTTCAATACTGTCTCAATTTAAAAACTACTGTACCGTAATAGAAGTTACTGCTTTGACTCTCATGTCATATTTTTGTATGGTAGTGTCCATTCCCTTTGTTCCAGAGTTTTTTTCATGTTGAAGCGAGAGCACTGACACAGAATTCTCCAACAAACACCTACAAAGACACATTCGCTTGGTGTACCATACCTACAGCAATATCCTCTCCTTATTCGCAATGTTCTAAAATCTTCACCCCATTAAAATGCTCTAGAATGATCACCCCATTCAAAATGTTCTAGAATGTTGGCCGTATTTGCAGTGTTCTGGAATGTTCACCCCACTTGCAATGCTCTAGCATGTTCTCCCCCTTTCACCGTTTTTGAGACTGTTCTCTTCCTTTGTATCAGCTCATTAGCCCATCAGTTCTTCTTCTGGAAGATTATAAAGTCAGTTAGAATGTTTGTGTTTTTTGGGGAATGTTTGATCAGCTTTGAGCTCTGCCAGACCTCAGAAGACACTTCTCCCAAAAGTAGCTGTGCCATTTGATCAGAAACATCATCAAGGTAGACACTGTAATGCCATTTAATGCCATTTTAAGCATCAATATGACTTTGCCCATTAATATTTTCCAGCTTCAAGTACCACTTCATACCATATGTCCACCAAAAGCCTAGGAGGACTCTAAGTACCTGACACCGCTTTGTGACTATGCAGACTCCCAGCTGGTTGCCAGCAGTAGAGGAGAAAGCGACACTCCTTCAAAAGAGAACATAAGCAAATTGAATAATAAATAAAATCATATACGGTTATTATTGTGTGTTGGTGAAATCCATTTATTGGGCCTGCAGGTTCTACTGGGAGTGCCCCATTAGGGTGTGTATTTTGTAATGCCTTCTGTCAAGTCTAATTTGACCTGTACTGCTAAAAGTTTCAGTGAGGTATCAGGTACTTTAATGTGGCTATTTAACAAATAAACATTAGTGTGATTAACTAACTGAATGGTTAATAAAATGCAATCCCTTTATGAAATCTGTGCATGAATTTTGCTCTTTGTGTATGTGGGTGGGTGAATTTGTGTGTGTGTTTGCAGTGCAAAGCTGAACTTGTTCTCAGCACGAAAGGAAGTTTGAAAACGATAAATCATATTTTTGGTATTTGTACTAGCTTGCGAGCATTTTGCAGTGCTTAAATTAGGACATTTAGATCATCCCTGAACAGCACACTCAGGTACTAAAAAGAATCTTCAGGATCACAAAACACACACACACACACACCAAGGAGAGGGACAGAGGCTCATTTAAAGGTGTTTGAACATGGAGTATCTGTGCAGTTTATCACACCATAGTAGGAAAAGTTCACCGAGAGAGAGAGAGAGAGAGAGAGAGAGAGAGAGAGAGAGAGTCGGAAAGAATTATGGGACAGTGTTTCAGCAAAGAAAAATGAGAAGAGTATGAGTGTGTGGGTGAGTGTCTCAGTTAACATTCACATTTAAAAATCAAATGTTTGAACTTAAGATCCAGTGTTTAGTCTTTGCTGTTAAATTTAGTTGAGGGACGTTAGGGTGTGCACTGCTAATTTTGAGCACAAGTCTAGGAATTCTGTGTCTGTCTACACAAGCTGGTAAACTTTCCAACACACAGCCCTGCGGTCCTCTGGAGATTTTAGCCACATTACAATATTGTCATTTTTACAGTTGTAAAACTGTTAATCTTAGCAATATTTTTGGCATCCGATCAACACCAAAACAGATGAAGAGATTCATTCCAAAATGCGGTATATTCATTGGTAACGGTCATATATTTTTCTATGAAGATGTTTGAAAAGATAACTGCTGACATATAACGGAAATCATTTTTTATATCTATAATAAAGGTGGTATTAACCTTAATATAAGATTGATATTTCTTGTATGTGACATCCCACACCAAACAATGTTTATCATGGAAAAAAAAGGAAAAAAATGTCTTTAATGTGTTTTGTAATGAAAGTGCATGAATCTTCACTGTTTGCTACCAAATGATATTAATGCCATAATCATGAACTAATGTTTGTACCACAGAATAGCAGACCTCTCAAAAATATACTTTCGTGTGTAAATGCAACATGATGCAGTACTATAAGACAGATTTTTAATTCTGTTCTTTCAAATTAAGCAACATTACCTGCACCCATTTCTAGTTTTGCACTCTTGTGAGTATATATACATAATTTGCATTATTAATTTTATGCTCTTGTTTACTTGTCTGTAAGGTGCCCTTCCAGACAAGTGCCTCAAAAGGTGTCTTTATATTATAACAATTAATCATAATAATCATAATAATAATTTGTGAACAAGCACCTCCCTGAGAGCTGAATTTTGAATATCTTTTTTTTTTTTTTATTAAAACACATAATATGGAACAGCTTTACTTACACTCCCACCATAAAAGGACAAAAAGTGACAGCAGTGAATACAGAACACTGTAATTTATTATAAAAGGTCAATTCTTTGATTCATTCCTCAGAATTCCAGTGACTGTACAGTAAGGGTGCATTGTACTAATGATTGTCAATGCATTTGTATGGAACATGAGGTTGGTAAATATTAAAAAAAAGGCCCCGTCACCTGAAATAAATATGGCACAAATAGCCACACTGGAAAATGCTAGTTCATAGTTCTGTTTTTGCCCAACTTTTTGGGTATTTTCAGTGCAAATGTTCATTAGCCTACGCGTCTTCAGCATCCAGATACTCATCAAGAAACTCCAAAACCTCCCCCTGAAAGAGACAGAGACAGAAAGATGTTACCGGACAGTAGACTGTGTTTGCAACAGCGCTCCAGCTCCTGGAGAAAATAAAACTGGAGTGCAGCCCCTGGTGGGCAGTGCTGTGCTGCCGGATCTGAATTTATGAGCTCACTGTGCACCCCAGTGGCTCCGAGCGTTACAGCATGCAGCCAACAAAGCGCTCCTTTTCTAACAGAAATTCCTGCAGTTTAGTGATTCTCCTGATCAAACAAACCGCTATAGAACCAAAAACAATGACGATGTATTCTCTGTTGACAAACTCAAGAGGACAATTTCACAGCATGAGCAAAAACTCAGACAGCACCAGTTAACTCTAGTGTTAGTGATGGCAACAACCAAATAAATCGGTGGACTATTTTTTTAATATAATGATGTGTTTTTAAATACACATCTTTGACTTGATCATTTTTTAATATTTTTTTAAAATTACATTTTAATAATCAATTTAAAGTACCAGTGGCTCCGAGTATTACAGCAGGCAGCGAGCAAAGTGCACCCTCTTATTTCAGGAATTCCTGCAGTTTGCTGATTTTCCTGATCAAACACATCTGCTTCCACTCGTCAGTTTACTGTCGGATTCAGCTGTTGTGTTGAAAACTGTGCAGGACTCCGGCTTTATCACTGGTCCTATTAACCAAGACATGCTTAAATTCAGGCTTTTACTACTGTTGTAAGCTATGCAACGCATCTTTATCATTTGCTGTCCAGTTTTAGAAACCACATAAAGAAACCAGTTTAAAATTACTTGGCATGGTTTATTACTTAACATTATTTAGGATTATTTAGGAACGGCGTGGCGTCTACAGGATGCTAACTGACGTACAGCTAGTTTTCATCACTTGTTAGCTATGTGTCTTGGGTGATGTAAAAATGATTTTACTCTATTACTGCTTTAAAGGAAATGTGGAATTAATGACATTGGAAAATGCTACTGATTTGAAGTAAGAAAAGAATGTATCACCCTGCATCCACAATGTCTGATAACGAAAGACTACCATAACAAAATGAAACATAGTGTTAATAAGTAAAAATAATTGTCCTGTGTAACACATTCTGTTTTTCTCACCTCATCATCGTGTCGAAGTTTTTCTTGGGCAAATTTTAACAGCTCCAACTGCATTGTTGTCTGATTGTAGTACCGTAGAGCTTCCTGTTAACAGATATACACAAATAAATTAAACATAACAGTACTCACATAAATCATCAGGAAAACTGTGTTGCTTGTTCTTATTGTTATTAAACATGTAGCATGTATAAGATTTAGGGATGTGCAAAGGTACTTGAGCATTCAGCAAAGTTACTCGAGTTTTCAGCAATTCTATCAGCTTATTCTATTGGTTATGCTGCTTCTACATTATTCTTTTGGTTATCTGATCTTATCTTTATTCGGTTAACCTTTTAAGTGCAGGTTTTCAACTGGGCTGTGAAGTGAGATTGCTTTGCACATATATAAAATGACTTGTAGTATACGTGTACTATATGTTTAAGTGTAGTATATGATACTTTGCCTCAACGAAACACAACTACCTAACATGAATGTCCAAAGTGTTACCCTTACCCTAAATGTAGAGATTTAGAAGTTTTTCTTCTTTAGTTTTGGAATGGAGCTACAAGGTGAATGTAGCTAGCATGAAATGGAAGTCTATGTCCCCAAACATTTAGAGAAAATACACTTCTTATACACACAGGTCTTGCACAAAACTAATGATGAAGACTTTGAACACCAAATGTTTTTGGCAAATTGCATTTAGGGTAAAGGTACTGTGTAAACTACATTTTTCATTGAACAATTTCTGAAAATGTTAAGGATGTGAGTAAGAAAGCAGAGGTAGTACATCGGTGACGAGGTCAACTGCTATAGCTAGAACCAAAAACAATGACAAGGTATCCTGTGTTTTCAGTTTTCCCTTGACAAAATCAAAATGAGTACAACTTCATTTTCATCCACTGAGGACCAAAAACTCGTACAGGAGCCTCCCACAGCACCAGTTAACTCTAGTGTTAGCTGTAGCTCATTCAAGGCAACAACCAAAAAAACTGGACTTTTTTTTTTTTATTAAGCTGTTTTAAATAAAAGTCTATGGCCTAATAAATTTTTGTTAATTCCAAATTTTTAGACTGCTCGCAACAGTGTACCAGTTTGCATATTACGCTACATTAATACTAGGCAGAAAGTGTGTTTTTTCATGTTTACCAAAACAATATCCTAAAAATACTTGCATTTTCAAAAAAAAAAAACAACCCAACAACAACAACATTTGTATGCACATCCCTAATATGAGTGTCTGTACTGGTGAAGATATGAAGCACTAACTGGTCTGGGCAGGAAGTCCTCATCAGTGAGACCCCACTTCTCTCTGTGGTACTGATAATACACCACATTACTCTTCATCACCTCATCACTGGGGTCAAAGAGCATGTAGCTCGCCACACACGGTACCGCATTTTTCAGGTCGTTCACTGAAAACAAGAGGAAACACACATTAACACAATATACAACGGGAGTACTCCTAATATATACTGCTTATTTTCACTATGGGTATTAGTGTATAATATATATAGTGTGTATATATAAAAAAATACAAGTAGACATGGGGGGTGATCCTTCTTTCACTTGGATATTACAAGTGGCACTGGGTAAATGCAGGAGGAAAATTGTTTATTTTGTGTGTGTGTCTTTATTTCTCACTGCAAAGCAACATGTGACTATTTTGAAGGTGATTCATTTTTAAACCCACTACAGAGCCTTTAGACTTACGTTTATAATAGGCAAACTGGAGGTAGTGATACATAGTCGCCACAAACTTCTCCACGACAAATCCCCCAACAACTGGTGTCAGATCACTCTCACAAATAACTTTACGCTCAAGAACCTCAGCATAGTGATCTATAGAGACACAGAGAGCAAGAGAGATTAAATAAAGCATGGGCATAAAAACAGAGGGATCTAAACGGCAAACGGGATCACAAATAATTTTATTCTGTTACAAAAGGGTTCAACCTTTACATTTAACCTTACAGTTGAGAAAGCAAAGTGGGAACCAACCTGCAATAGAGGGATAGAAATCTTTAAATTCTCTGATTTCTCTCGTGCCCTCTGAGGCTGCGATACATTCATCATAAACCTTGAAGAAGTCTCGGAGAGCCAGCTCCATGTCTGATACAGACGTGCGGAAGTTATCACCGTTATACGCCCTCACTGCACGAATGAACAGTGTCTGCAGAAGAAAACACATCCTGTCATGAAGTTAATCCACTCAGTTACAGCATTATTATCAGTGTCTTCCAGTTGAGAAAAACAGACAAGAATACAATTCTGTTCTATTATAACTATATTAATGTGGGGGTCTGTTCCTTCACCTTCACTCACCTGTGTAAAAGTGAAGTGACAATTAAAGTGATTTGATTAGATTTGAGAAGGTACAGAATCCAGCATCCTTCACCAAATACGGTATCCGTCATAATATTGTGTTTATTTGATCATCAGCTGCAATAAATGTTGTCTTGTCCTGTAGTTTTGTAGCTCTTCTTGCACTCCGTGTACTTTGTCATGTCTGCACTTGCAGACTTGTGGGGTTTCTGTTTTTGTTCTTTGTGTTGCACCTGGAGGAACACTGTTTCATTTCACCATGTACTGTTTATGTGGCTAAAATGACAATCAGACTACTTGAACTGACTTGACATGAACTGCTGGATTAAACTCACAGTCTCGCGCATCTGATGTGACGTTTGAAAATGCTATGTTGGGCCCATCGCTATTAAATACACTGACCTCAGCAGCCCCAGCAGCACAAAAACACACGAAGACAACAGTCAAAAGCACAAACCTTTCCAAAGACCCTTTGAAAGTGTGTGTATGAGTAATGTGTTGGTGTATGCCTGTTTGTCTTGCCTCATATGACTTGGTCTCCAGGTCTTTTAGGTGTTCCTCAGCTCCTGGCAGGCTCTTGTAGTAGTTCATGTTCCTCTGCATCATCTCATCATCAGGATGCTTCAGCAGGAAAGTGTGTGCGGCAGACACGGCCTTGGCCAGGTTATCACTCTGAAACACACACATGCACAGGGATACACGAACATTCTTTAGATCAGTGTTTTTCAACCTTAGTCTGATGGTTGAAAACCCAAGCCTAGTCGGACTCATGAAGGCAATCAGTAGATGATCTTGATCAAGTGTCTCAGGGTAGGGAAAAGAAAATGCAGATGAAATGCAGGGAACGTTTTTAATTGCACAGGGCTGGGAGTTTCCAGGACTGGATCTAACAACCACTGACTTCACTGACTTTTACTTCAGTACAACTCAGTAATAACAGTATAACAGTAAATTAATCTGCACATACACCAAATCGAACCTTCACAACTAACTATTACAGGCTAATAATCCAAATTCGACTTTTTGCCAGTCATTATTGCATTTCAGTGGTTTCCAGTTTTAGGAGTGCCTTTTATAGTTTAGTAATTCCCCTGCTCTAATACAGCCACTTCTACTGAACAAGAGGTTATTCATCAAAGGTATGTTCAGACTACACTCATGAAGTTAAATGACACATGCAAAGACCAAACATAGACTGTATGCCAAAAACGCACTCTTTGCTTTGGCATGCACATTTAAGTCAAGTTACTCCAAACCAGTAGTAAAGCTCTTTTTATTTATCTACAGCACTTATATCCAGCTTTCTTTCTGAACACAACCATTTGTGTATGTAGCAAAGCGTACCGCGTATTTTCTGTAGAGTTTTATTTTGCTATTAATATTTTGTATTGCTCTTGTCTTTGTGTGACTGCAGTCGTAGCATGACTAGTTTCCTGAATAAAGTTGTCTGATTCTGGTCTTTGTGTCTGTGCAGTCATAGCATAAGCAATTACCTGCAGGATCACCTGCAGCTTTCTGGTCCTGGTTCAGAGCAGAACTAACAGTTAGTATTGGGGTGGGGGGACTCAACCTCTGCAGGCGCGCTATACTCACTTTGAAGTAGGCGAACTGCAGGTACTTGTAGGGCTCTCGTCTCTCGAACTGCTCCACGGTGTCTCTGCTGGGCAGGGTCTGTCTGAAGGCGGGCAGGCCCTGCTTGCAGCGCTTCAGACACTGCGCTCGCTTCATCACGTTCCCGAAAGCGCGCAGCTCCGGGAAGGCGTCGAAGCGGTTCTCCTGGTCCAGGCGCATGGAGCTGCAGTTCAGGTTGCAGAACGCCTCGCTGTCCCGCAGCAGCCGGTACAGCCGCAGACTCACCTCCATGTACTCCACCGTCTCGGGCCACTTCTCCGAGCTGTATTGGTCCAGCGCGTGGCGGTACGCGGAGTCCAGCGGCATGAGCTCGTGGCGCGGGAAGCTGCGAAAGCTGTACCGCTCGTACTGAGCACGGGACCAGCAGGGGAAGCCGATCAGAACCAGAGCCAGAGAGAGCCACGGCGAACAGGAGGCCATTTTGGTCCGATGGAAGAGTTTAGAAGAAAGTTGGAGAAGAAGGAAGGAGGGGGGAGGTCAGCTGGCTCTCCACGTCCTCACGGTCTGCCCTCCTCCACCCCTGCACCCCTCCACCTCTCCACCCTTCCCCCCGGGCCCTCACAGCACATCACATTCACACGGATCCGCCTGGATCTGCTCTTTAAACACGGGCCGTCTGTAGACTACAGCAGTTCACTGAGAAAAAAAAAACACTACTGTAGCATCATGGAGAACTATAAGAGTAGATTCAGCTACTGTTGCGAATCAGATCAATGTCTTGTACTTTAAAACTGACCATGAATGATAAATACATTCGTTTTTTTTGTTTTTTTTTTTAGTTTCCCCAGTAAAGTGACTTTTGATGGCCTTACAGCGTCTCCATTTAAAACACTTGTAAGCAGGCCTGTCATACTGCCTTTATTGTGAGACGTTATATACAAACAGTTCTTAGCTATAACGATTAAATGTTAAAAAAGAAGACAGGAAACACTATTAAGACGCTTCATAAGTCTTATCAAAACAACAAAAACTCTCAAGTATCAACAGATTGGAAACAATGCTGATACCTCCAGGCTTGTATTTTGAATCGCTGCAAACAATGAATAAGGGTTAATATGTAAATTTATACGGTAATTAATCATCAGCTAAACTTTCATGATCGTCAAAGACCTAAGCATCAGGTAGCGTTTCTTAGAAGTACCCCTATTAGCGAAATATCTGACTCAGTACAGTATCAAAAAGAATCACTGTTGAAATTACGTTTACAGTGTCGAATTAACGCTTTAAAGATATTATGGAGTTTTTCCTTTTTTTTAATCTATGTACATTTGCACAATGTTGAGGGCACTAAAGTCCAATGGATTTATGTCTTATACCACTTTATATTTTTAATTGCAGTAGATTAAATTGGATTAAGTGTTGAATTGACAACTATAGTGTTTAGTAAAGGTGAACACAAGTCAGAGTTCATTTTTATGCTTTTGCTGAAACTCTTTACCCACTTCTGGTAACCTATAATTCTATACTTCTAACGACCCCCGTCGTGCAGTTATTCCTCCTCCTCTCTCTGCCACGTAGAAAACGCCGCGTTAGTCCCACACTCATGCACTCATTCCTGTGTAACGTGAGACCAGCTCATTTGTTCTTCCACCCGTATTTAGAACAAATCTGTGCTTCCTTTGCTTCTGCGGCCTAGCGGTTCTGTACCTCCTGTGCCACGATTGGCTGGTGAATTCTACTTTCAGCGATACGATTGGCTAATAGCTCCATCTATCATGCAGCCCGCTATAAGTATCCAATCACAATGCATGATGGTAACCGCTCTTAGCCAATCCCGTTCTTTGGGATGCATGGATGTGGAAATGCTTGCAAGAGGCGAGGAGGAGCAGGAGGAGGCGGGGCTTGCCGGAATATGGGTGCGAAAAAACAGGACGATACGAAAGCCCAAAGAAAAGTTTAGTGCCTTTGAAAGGACAACTTTAGTCGAAGGTCCCGGCCCGGGATACCACGTCAACAAGTAACCGAGAGTCTGCAGCCACACGCACTGAGAGCTCTGGGGGGCTGCAGTAGAGAAGATCACGGACAGAGAAGGGTTACCCCACCGTGTCAGTGTCCAGAGGGAAGATGAGACAGAGCCTGACAGCGATTATGATTTTTCTGGCGTTTTTCGTCAGTTTCGTGGCGTGCAACGCCCCGCCGGTCCCGTTAGATGACATTGTCGTGGAAAAAACGTTCACATCCGAGAAATGCGACCGGGCCGTACAGACGGGGGACTTCGTCCGGTACCACTACAACGGCATGTTCCCTGACGGCAAGAAGTTTGATTCCAGGTAAAAAGCACTAAAACAGTGAAAATCTCAGCTGGCATGTGCCATTGTGTTCACTAGTTCAGCCCATGCTCCAGCCACGCAGGCACAACTGAAAGCATGTCTAAATAGATTTACAAAACAAGAGCTTATAGGAATTTGAATAATGCTTGAATCAGTCGGGAAGCCTACAGACCTAATGACTGAATGAATGAATGAATGAATGAATGAGTATTGCAGATGGGTTATCAGATGACTGGTAGTCAAATTTAATTTTGCTCCTTAAAATTACCTTAATTTTGACCTTAATTTCCAGGAAATTAAGGAAAATGCAAGGGGATAGTGCACAGATTAAGGCTGAATAAGGGGTAAAACTACTGAATTTCCCCCTTACTTTTTCAAATTTGCCCCTTAAATATTAGAATCTCCTTATATTTAAGATTAAGGGTTTTAAATCTAATTTTAAGGTAAAATTAAGGGATTGGTTCACAAATTAATGGCCACTTAATTCAAATGAAGGGGATTGGTATATTTTCAGGGTTAAATTAAGGTAGGGTTAAGCACATTTTAAGGACATTGTGTTTCGTAGTGAGTTGGATGCATATTTGCTACAGATGATCTTAATAGTGGTTAATTCTGATCTTATTAATAGTGGTTAATTCATCATCTTCTCTCTGTTTTTGCAGTTATGATCGTGGCACCACATACAATGTGTTTGTTGGCCGGGGGCAGCTGATTGCAGGGATGGACAAAGCATTGCTGGGCATGTGTGTGAATGAGAGACGTCTTGTCAAGATCCCTCCAGAGCTTGCCTATGGAAAGAATGGCTATGGTAAATTCAAATAAATAGATATCTTAGAAATGAACAGAATTTATATTTATAACTCAGATTCACTCACATACAGTATATTAGTGTTGTGCATAAAAATGAGACCAGTTATATGATCATCATCATAAAACTGTTTTTTTTATTACCCTGCTGTACACATATGAGTGCGTCTTGAGTTATCCATTTCTCTCTCTCTGAGTATGTCATTATGTCATTATCTGTAAGGGTTTACCTGGCTGAGACTCACAGTTTCCCACCAGTCTACACACACACACACACATACACACACACACACACTCACACACACTGCTTTATTGTGGAAGGAGTAGTAGGGGTATGTTATGTGGCATGAAGAGTGTAAAGGGGGAAGGGGTTTGTGTAGGCCAGAGAAGAGGATGCTGGTAGTGGGGGTTGGACTGACAGAAAGAGGGAGAGGTGAAAGAGAGAGAGAGTAGCTAGGGGTGGAGACTTCCGCAAGGAGTGACTTTGGAAAGGAATTTTTAGCCATGTCCACATGTTGGTACTAGTTAGAAAGAAAATGAAGCTCAGATGAGTGAGTCTGTGTGTTGCGGACACAGTGAACGTTATTAGAATAACAAATAAGATGAAGGCCGTTTTACAATTTGCCTTGCATTGATCTGTTGCCATGGCAATCTACAGTGGTCTGATGTATTTATACCAAATACCAAATGATATTTATTCCAAATTTATTTCCTGTTTTGGAGGAAAATGTTTTTGCAGCACCTATATCATGCATGCTAAAAGATTTGTCATCAAAACATAATCACAGGTTGTGGCACTTTTGGAGCAGCAACAACTGCGTCCACACACTTATCAGTAATTGGGATTTGGTCTTTCACATCACTGTAGGAGAATTTTAACCCACTCTTCTTTGCAGAATAGCTTCAATTCAGCCACACTGAAGGGCCTACGAACGTGAACAGCCTGTTTTAGGTCCTGCCACAGTCAAGACCACCACCATGATGTTTTCATTATGGAATGCTGTATTAGCGTCATACGAGATGAATCAGGACCAATTTCAAAGCAGAATCAGAATAAAAAAACTTTATTGATCCCAGAGAAAACAGCTTCAAATCATCAGAGCATAGAGCATTATTACAAAAGGGTGGGGGTCATCAAGGTAAATGCATGATGAGACTTTATGTTCCTCTAGATTATCAGTGGTTTTTGCCTTGTAACTCGCCCATGGTTAGAATATTTTGCCCAGTTTCTTGCTAATGCTGGAATTGCTAATGCTGACCTTATTTGAGGTAAGCAAGTCTAGCAGCTCCTTAAATGTTTGTCTTGGTTCTTTTATGACTTCGTGTTGAGTCATTGTTGCACTCTTGGAGGAATTTTGGTAGGCCAGACAATAGGAAGATTCACCACGGTTTGGAGATAATGTCTCTCACTGTGGTTTGAGGAGATTGGAGTCCCAGAGCCTCAGAAATGCCTTTGTAACCCTTCTCAGACTGATATACCTCAGTAACTGTTTTACAAATCTCTTCTGGAATTTCTTTTGATCGAGGGATAGGTTGCTCCCTGTAGTCTGTTTAACACGACTGGGAAGGTTCTATTTAAGTGATGTTTGGATTTAACATGGCTGGCAGTAATCAGACCTGGGTGTGTCCATTCTGATTTATCCCAGGTATCAGCTAAATTCTGTTAATTATTTGACTGAGTAATTGATAGGCAACTACCTATTCACATAGGGCCAGTTGGTGTTAGATAACCATTTTTTTCTTCAATGATTATTTGAAAACTGTGTTTGTGTTTACTCAGGTTGCTTTTGTTTTGTAACATGTTTTGTTTAAAGATCCAAAACAATTAAAATAGACAAATATGCATATCTATATGTATTTATATATATATATATATACACACACATCCATTTTCTACCTTTTTGTCCCGCACTCGGGGTTGGGGGTGGAGATGGAGCCTATCCCAGTTGCAATGGCCGAAGGCGGAGTACACCCTGGACAGTCGCCAGCACGTCGCAGATAGATATATATATATATATATATATATACTTATACATATGTGTGTGTGCAAAATATGCAAATACTAGCAAATACATGCCATTATAAATAAATACTGTCATATTGGGTGGACAAGTGTAAATGCTGTTCACCTCACTTAATTCCTGGCTGGCTTTTGCTAACCTAAAACATATCACAAGAATAAATAGATGAAAAACATATTGACAGCTTGCGGTGCAATTCTGGAAAACAGAAATGGTCCTTTTCCTGCAGGTGACATCATTCCTCCTGATTCGATCCTGCACTTTGACGTGCTGCTGCTGGATATCTGGAACTCAGACGATAACGTGCACATTCAAACCTATTACAAGCCAGAGCAATGCGGCCGCACTGTGGAGGTCTCAGACTACGTGCGCTACCACTACAACGGCACTCTGCTTGATGGCACGCTGTTTGACTCCAGGTAAGGAAACTCTGCACTCCACAGCAAACACTAACTACTGTCTTTACCTGCTGCCTAAAATAACTTATTCTTTACATGTTCTTACAATTAACTACTTACTTACTACGTTGTTAGATTTTTAACTTATCTTTGTGTGTCTTGGTTCCTCTCAAGGTTTCTTACCATTAGAGATTCTTCTCACATTAGGTGTGCTGATGTAAATTTTTGTAACCTTCTTTTTGCAGAGGAGTATTGTTGCGCTCTAGATGTAGAGACTATTGAATCAGGTGCAAAAACCAAAAAAGACTTAAGAAGTATGAAAGTAGGTCGAAAAAAAAGACAAAAGGTCTACAAAAAAAGGAGTATTTATTCCAAATTTTTGTGTAGACCTTTTGTCTTTTTTTCATACTTTCATACCTCTGTAACCTTCTTTTTGACGAAGTCTTTTGGAAAAAGAGCAATACAATTACAATCACATCATCTGGATCAAACTGCAGGTGTATTATTCCGATAGCAATGTTAACAGTTATTGTTCAGTAACTACAATGAATTGTTTTTTAACTACTACAAAAATAATATTTTATGAGAGAGAGGAATTGAAATGTGGGCTGATCTTTCCGGTTCAATTGCCATCCATTATTTATGTCTATATACACCAACAGCAACTAGCATACCGCACCTTACAGTAGATATTCTGTTTTGTACATTTGCCCAGTTCAGATCTTATGTACACTTGTAAATGTTTGATTATATTTGTTTATATTTGTAATGTTTATTTGAATATATATTTTTCACATTTAGTTCTAGTCATTGATTTTCTCTTGAATTCATTGCACAGTCTCACAGATGTTTCAGAAGCACATTTCACTACACTTTGTACTTGAATAATTGTGTATCTTCAAGAATCTTCAATCTTGAAAAAAAAAAAAAACCAAAACATTGTGCCACCAGGTTTTGTGGGTGTGTTTTTAATGTATTTCCCATAAATCCTCATAACTGCTGTTTCTGTTTGCCCTATTATCCTGTTACAGTCACACACGCATGAGGACCTATGATACATACGTAGGGATTGGATGGCTGATTGCTGGTATGGACCAGGGGCTGCTTGGAATGTGTGTGGGAGAAAAGCGCATCATCACCATGCCTCCCTCACTTGGATATGGAGAACACGGAGATGGTAAAAATGGTTAACCTCATCCAAGCTTTCTGTTTCATTCAGTTTGTGAATTACACCATATTAGTCTTTAAGACTATAAAGATTGCAGTAACCAGGTATCAGCATTATAGAATTAACTTTTAACATCAAATTGTGAAAATATAATAGACACAAAACTCCATCATGGTTGGAGGACCTTAACATGTAAGAGGAAAGCACATCGCCAGGTCAGGAGGGACATGTTAAAAAAAAACACTAGTGAAATGGAAATTGGGAAAATTAACGTAAGCTACCAAAATGGCAATGAATGATGGGAACACTGAATGACAATCACTCACCACAGCACTTTGAGCGCTCAAGGCTGCACAAAGTAATCAGACATCCTCTTTGAAAGAGTTTAGATCTGTCTGTCCCAGAATACACCATTTTACAGCAAGCTCTCTCTCTCTTTCTCTCTTTTCAGGCAGTGATATCCCTGCTCAGGCTTCTCTGGTATTTGATGTTGTTCTGTTGGACCTTCACAACCCCAAAGATGAAATCACTGTGGAGATCCAGAGTCTTCCAGAAGCCTGCACTCGGAAGAGCAAAGAAGGAGACTTCATGCGTTATCACTACAATGGGACACTCCTGGATGGAACCTTCTTTGACTCTAGGTTAGTGGAAACTAACAGAATGTTTTTCAATGTGTTGTTCCTGGTAAAGTGTACTGTTTCCCATCACTCACTGAGCAGGACTGAACAGAATACCAAGGAACTCAATGTATATGCAGATACAGCACAGTTCTACTTTACTACATATTATTACAATGTGTTTTGTTTTCATAAGAGCTGATTCTCAGCTTGGCGAGTATAAAGGACTTGGTTAACACACATGATAATATGTAATGCAGATGGGCTTATCTATTCAAGTAGTCAAGCCAAGTAGGTTTTATTGTCATTTCGACCATACACACGCAGTACACAGGGAAATGAGGTAACGTGCCTCCAGGACCACGGTGCTACACAAGAGCAGAACAGAACAGCACACCACAAGTGCAAACAGGACACAAAAGTGTCCAAGAAACACAAGAGCAACAATACAATTAGACAAGACAAGACAACATAAATTGTAAAGTGTAAACATTCATTATAAGGTGCATGTGAATGTTTGTGTGCTGGTGTGTGTGTGTGTTTCAGCTACTCAAGGAATCGTACATATGACACATATATTGGGAAAGGCTATGTAATTGCTGGGATGGACCAAGGTCTTCTGGGTGTGTGTGTTGGAGAGCGCAGACGAATCACTATCCCACCTCACCTCGCATATGGAGAGGAGGGGACAGGTGTGTATAGCTAAAGAAGTTAGAAATGGAAAACTATGGCATACTTGTCCCAAACAGTGCTCTCTGCAGAAATAATGATGCCAAACATTTTCTCATTCAATGACACTATCATTCAAAAGATTTTGCACAGCACAGGTTTTTGCCACTTATCTATTTATTTCATAAACTGCAGATTTTTTGGTAAGCACTGGAAAGTTAGTCTATAAATGAAAATATGTCAAACAACATCCGTATTAACTGGTTGTGTTAAATGCACTCATTAACTGTTTCCCTCAGTTGACTATGACTTAATAGCTTATTAAAGATCAAATGCTTGTCTGATGATCCACATTATAATTATTATTATTATATTATGCAGCTTTTTGTAGGTTAGTAGTGATGAATAAAAAATATGTTTCCTGGCCAGGTAAATGTAGAAAATCTCAGTGTGTGCAAAAACTTTACCTGATCAAATGAACTGTAATGCAGGATGATGAAACTGGCTTGCAAGCTCAAAACCTTACAATCTCTCTCCTTTTAACTCTTGGCTAGTTTGCACTTCTGTTTGTCTGTGCATTTCAGTTTACATTTCAAATATATAAGATCAGGTTCATTAGTTCATTTTCTTTTCTCTCTCTGTGTCTCTCTCTCTCTCTATCTCTATCTCTCTCTCTCTCTCTCTCTCCCACACTAC
>JBBIGA010000138.1:13465159-13492908 GCA_037576975.1 Alestes dentex
ATATAAGAGCGGGTGTGTGGGTTTGTTTTTTTTTCTCTCTTTTTCTCTCTCTCTCTCTCTCTCTCTCTCTCTCTCTCTCTCTCAGGCACTAAGATCCCTGGCTCTGCTGTGCTGGTGTTTGATGTCCACATCATTGACTTCCACAACCCATCTGACACAGTGCAGATGACCAGCGAAAAGCCAGAGCATTGCAACTACACCACCAAACGTGGCGACTTCGTCAAATACCACTACAATGCCTCACTTTTGGACGGCACTTACATCGACTCCTCGTTAGTAACACATACTTATATGCAATACTGAATGCGTTATCTTTGCTTTTTTAGTCATGAAGGGTCTTGAAGGGTCATGAAATCATTTTAGAGTCCTGACGCAACATACATGGAAGAATAGATCTTTCATATTAAAATTAAATAGTTTAATAAATAGTTTGAACAATGGATTTTAATAACTGAATACTATGTCTGAAGTGTAATAGGTTAAGGCTTTCTTCCATTGCTCCATGGTCCAGTTCTGGTGCTCACATGCCCATTGCAAGAAAAATAAATTAATCCAATGTTAGTCCTGTGCAAGTTCACAACCTTCAAATAATACCTAATAAGCTGCAAAGTTATAAAACAATGAAGGATGTACAGCATAAAGTTGTAATTAAATTACCATTCAGAATGTCACATCTGGACACAGAAAAGATGACAGAAAATTGTAGCGTAAGACTTATGATTTCATACATTCTTATTTTATAGAAAATATTGAAAATAATTTTACTGTGCAGTTTGAAAGATTCAAATCTATATTATATGTAATTATTATATATGAAATAACACAAATGATTAATATGGCAGCTGATTCCAAACTTTTGAATGGTAGTGTTATTGACCTCCTCTTGTGGCAGAAACACAAATCCAAACATTTCTTCCATGCAATTACAGTTGTTGGTAGCAGTGCTGAAGAACTAAGGCTTGCTACTGCAGTGACTGACAGATCATTACTCTAAATCTGTGTGTGCATGCATGTATGTGTTCAGGCGCAGATATGGAAAGACATATGATGTGGTTCTGGGAGCAGGGCAAGTGATTCCAGGCATGGAGCAGGGTCTGCTGGAAATGTGTGTTGGGGAGAAACGCAAACTGATTGTGCCCCCTCATCTGGGTTATGGAGAAAGAGGAGTTGGTAAGGCTCTTCATTTCTGTCTGACTAATGCTGTTCATTAATATCTCTCACTGTCACCTATTAAATGTTTTTGTGCAACCCATCAACTTGCTGGAGCCATCGTGTTCTGGAACCCCATAATTAACCAATTAAGCCTTGAATTGGAGCTTTGTGGTTTATTGTGCTCTTCATTTATGAAAAAATTTAAAGAGCCAGTGACTGGTAGTTTCCCTGGCTTGAAGGGATTTCAGGAGGGCCTGGTTTTGATTCTGTATGCAGTAGCTGATAGAACCAGCAGAGGGTGCTAATATCATACATGGAGAACAAAAGATTGCACAAAAGGTTCTCTCTCTTATAAATAGAGTCATTAAACTATACATAACGAATGAACCCTAATGCTGTGGTGATGACATCTGTGCTTTTGTGTTTATAGATGGGGAGGTTCCTGGCAGTGCAGTGCTGATGTTTGATATTGAGCTAGTTGGTGTGGAGGAGGGTCTTCCTGACGGCTACATGTTTGTATGGAATGCGGAAGTATCACCCAACCTCTTTGATGAAATGGACAGAAACAAGGATCTACAAGTGGACCCCACTGAGGTACAGACTGTGTGCTTGTGCTTTTGAGTTGTCTGTATGTGTGTATTTGTGTCTGTGTGTAATGACATACCATTGCTATCATAAGAGCTTTTCAACTATACTTTTCTTATAGACATTCATACAGGCAGGCAGACACACACAAATCAGCCACAGCATTAAAACCACTGACAGGTGAAGTGAATAACACTAATTATCGCATTACAGCGGCAACTGTCAAAAGGTGAGATAAGTTAGGTAGCAAGTGAAAAGTCAGGCAACGTGTCGGAAGAAGGAAAATGGCAAATCTAAGGATCTGAGTGACTTTGACAAGGGCCATATTGTGATGACTTCATCACCAAAATGTCTTGTGTCAGAACACACTGTGCATCTCATCTTGCTACGTTTGGAGCTGCATAGCCATTGACTGGTCAGAGTGCCCATGCTGACCCCTGTCCTTCTCCAAAAGTGCCCACAATGGGCATGTGAGCATCAGAACTGTACAGTGGAGCAATGGAAGAAGGTGTCCTGGTCTGATGAATCACATAATCTTTGACACCATACTGACTGCCAGGTGCATGTGCCTCACTTACCTGGGAAAGAGATGGCACCAGGATACAGTATGGGAAGACGGCAAGCCAGTGGAGGCAGTGTGATGCTCAGGGCAGTGTTCTGCTGGGAAACCTTTGGTCCTGGATAGTACTTTGACATGTATCACCTGCCTAAACATTGTGGCAGACCAAGTACACCCTTCATGGCAGTGATATTCCCTAATGGCAGTGGTCTCCTTCAGCAGGATGGTGCACTCCACCGCACAGCAAAAATAGTTCAAGAATGGTTTGAGGAACAAGTGCTCAAGGGGTTGACTTGGGCTCCAAATTCGACAGATCTCAATATGCTCAAGCATCTGTGGGATGTTCTGGAGAAACTACTCTAATCCATGACTCCCTCCACCTCACACCTTCAGAAGTTGGTTAAGTCCAAGTCAGAGCTGTTTTGGCAGCACAAGGCTTTCCTTCGGGTGGTTTTAATATTATGGCTGGTTGGTGTACAGATAGACAGACTGGCAGATAGATAAATATATTTTATTGATCCCCAAGTTACCTTTTCAGTGATATTAGCTTTCTAATGGCAGCATGAATGTACATTTGTCCTTAGTTTCGTTTCTGTTGTGTGTATTTAATATCTGTTGTTCCTCTAGTTCTCAGACTACATCCTGCAGCAGGTGGAGGACGGCAAAGGTCGTCTGGCCCCTGGCTTTGACCCTCACCGTATCATAGAGAACATGTATGATAACCAGGACCGCAACAAGGATGGGAAAATCACAGAGAATGAGTTTAAACTGAAGGCGGATGAGGCAGCTCCTCACGATGAGTTATGAGCGTTCACTCAGGGACGATAGGAATGGATGTGATGTGTGGTTATTATAAAGAGTGGGAGGGTATAATTATGATGCTGAATGTGGCAGTGTGTGTTTGTAGTGCTGTTTGGGATGTATGTTGATGTGTGTGTGGGAGGTGTTTGTATGTTTGAATGAGTTTGAAAGTGTCTGTGTGTGATTATGTGTATTTTAGCACAACCATTGAGTGTGTAAAATTGCCAAACATATGTGTGACTTTTTACAAAAAAAGCCCTTTAATAAACACATTCCAAACCCTAGTATCTTTATCTGTGTGCGCTGTGTGTATTCTGTGCCTAGATTCGTCTCACGAAGCCTTTTAGAAGCTTATTCTTAAAACACACAGAAGGTGGGAGATGTTATATGTACAGAGTATTCCTCTGACTTTAAGAAGCAAACAAGTAATAGGAATGTACTGGGAATCACCAAATCATACAGTTGAATCATTAGTAATTCTGCTAAAAAAAAAACAACAACTGGCAAACACCGTGTATTCCATCTTCCTTTTCAGCAACACTTGTTTCAAGCAGTAAAAGGAACATTCATTTTTTTCATAGCCAAAATTGCAGAAGCACAGGTGTACATAACAAATCTGGATTCCAGATTAATTAATGTGTAAAGAGTCCAAGAACAGAACCTTAAGCATTAGAAACTAACAAGTTGTACAGGGGTTGGCCATTGGGACTCCCAAAAGAATTAGAATTTGAGTCTAATATAAATATAAACTGTAGGACTGAATTAATACAAATCAAACATAAACATAATCTGTTCAGCTGAATCTCAAAAACTGGCCTTTAAGGGAATTAACGCTGTACGGAAAAAAAAGGAAAGAAAAAGAAGAAGTTACATCAAAAGGTTTACCACACATGTACTTCATCATTACCCGTGATGAGTAGCGTTTCTGCTAAACGACTATGTGTGTGTGTGTGTGTGTGTGTGTGTTGGGTCGGGGGGGGGTGTTTTCATACAGTAAATGTGCTAAATGAACTTATCACACTTCCAGCTTTAAACTCTTTCTCTTGCATAATGCTCTTGCTCCTGTTTGTGTATTTACAGGGCGTACTTGTGTGTGAACAGTTGTGTATATAGCAGGTGTGGACTGATCGCAACTGCCCATGCTCGGCTAACCGGAGCTGCAGATCCGAGTGTTTGACTCAATCTCTAATACATCTAATACAAGATACCTATCTAATATCTAATTCATCTAATCTCTCTCTCCCTCTGTCTCTCTGTATGCTTCTTTCTCTCTCTGTCTCTCATACACACTTTCTGTCTCTCATTCAGTGACCCACACAGAACATCTGGTTCATTTGCTCTAAGTTGCATTTCAGAATGTGTCTGAAGATAAATAGACGAGTGGGTGAATTTGTGAATTGATAGATAGATAGATAGATAGATAGATAAATTGATTGATTGATTGATTGATTGATTGATTGATTCTACTCTTCTAAGAAAGCTTTGTGTCCCATGAGAATTTGACTGCAATAAGCCACAAGGGCCTTAGTGAAGTACGGGTGCTGGTGCTATTCTTTATGGAGAAAATACATGTGTACGCGTGCATACTAAGGGGTGTAGAGAGAGAGAGAGAGAGAGAGAGAGAGAGGAAGAAGAATGGATTAAACATGAGACATGATGTGAATTAATGAACAGTAAATAGCCTCCCCATGCACGGCTCTGGAATCCGGTTCACATTTTGCTGGGTGCCTGGAGGGCGGGCTCTGCTAGTGCACAGAAGAAATGGGGCTCTGTCACAGTCGACTTCAGCTCTAGGAGCCGAACGCTGAACTTTTAATGCAAACTTCGAAAGGGCGCGTACAGTGGGACGCCTCAAATGATCCGAAGGTATAAAAACATTTTTTTAAACTTTGTGCATTGTCGACGGGGTTGTGTTGCTGAAGTGAAGGGTTAAGTTGGAGAAGCAGGTACACACGAGGAGTCGCGCTTAATTACACTCCGCTATGCAGTAGAACAGTCATGTGCGTGGTCACTAATAATGTGCACGTGTATTGCGTGGTAAATTAAAGAAAAGTCGAAAAGCGTCAGATATCACAAACTCAAATGATTCTGAGCTGTGCATGCAATTCTTATGAACTTCTGCGTCGAGTTTGAGAACTGTTCTTCGACCCCAAACTAATTTGTCTTTAATTTGTTTTAATTAAAACAGTAAACAGGCTGCAGTTTGTTTACTTTCTCCCCTCACTGGTGGTGGTGCGCGTGCTCGTGCGCGCTCTCTGCCACTCTCTGTCAGCATCGTTACCAGTTTTAATCTCTTAGGCCACATTTGCCCCCTTTTCACCTGACTGTGGCTCTTTTACTTCTACATTTCCCCTATATCCCTGTTTAAAGATAGATTCTCATCATTTCGCTGCCCCGGGAATAAGACACTTCAGTTTAAAGATCTTCGGTAATAATACATGTGTCAAAGTAGTCACAGAAGTTCAGTACTGTCAGGCTCTAATATTCTCTTGTTGGCATTTTTGGTTTATGAAACAATAAGACCCACAGGTACAATGGTTAGGGAGTTGTCCTTGTGATCAGAATATTGTGGGTTCGAATCCCAGGACCGCTAGCAGCACCACTGATGGTGTCCAGGCTTTTGGTGTACAGTCTACTATTATTCTAACATTTTTAATGATTTTTCTTTTGCCAGTTTAACCATTATTCGTGACTGTTCTGTATAAGTGTAGAACCGAACCTGTAGATTTCTTTTTATCTCCTGCTTGATCTTCAGAGTTCAAGTTGCCGCATAGTTTCCAATGTTTCAGTGACGTTCAGTCAAGTAGATATGTACTGTGTTAACTGATTATTAGCCTGTGTAAATCTGTATGTACAAGCAGGTTTTCTTATTAATCCGCTCCACCCTTAACGCTCGTGTTGAGATTAGTGAGATTAGTGATTTATACATGATTTATACATGACGCTGCGTGGTTGACTAGTAGTCATTTCTGCTGATAATTTTGAGGTAGAGCTTGGTGTGTGAGGCGAGTTCATTATGGAGGAAGAAGGTGCCCTGCTGGATGTGGATCACCTCACCGAGGTGGAACAAACCATGATTTTAAATGTGTTGCTGAGGGATGCTGAGTTACGCCAACGAGAGGAGGTTCGCATCAGGTGTGTATGGATGTGAAAAAGCTTGTTTTTAACTGTTAATTGGTCTCATGTCAGGCAGGGATGTAAAATAAGGGGATTAGAGAGGAAGTAAGTCTGTTTATTACACATGTGTGCTATTATGCAACGGTGTTGTGTGTGTGTTCAGTAAACTCCAGCGAGTGGAGACGGACCCTGTGCGCCTGCGGTCCCTCAGCGGGGCATGGTTTAATGACGAACGTTCAAAGCGCTATCAACACAGAGGGGCTGATGTCGTCCACACCTCCATACGACGCAAAAAGCGGGGAAAAGGTCATATTGTGTCTTACTGACAATTCACATCATACAGTCGAATGCAAAACTCAGTGGACATGTTAAAAATAAGTACACATCCTTTACAGAGAACACATATTCACATTTTAATACACAATTACTGTTTACTGTTTATTGGCTGAATTTAAGATAAGAAAAAATAAAATGCCTCATTTTTCCAGTATCCCAACAAATATGAACTGTATGGACAAGCATGAATAGTACATTTGGAAACTTTAGCGTTGGTTTTATACTACAGCAAACCATTTTTACTCATAAAAGACTTACATACAACTTTAAATGAAAAGAAGTTTGTTTTTTTAGTTGGTTACTAGTGTTTAAACTCATTTACATTTTTATCGTACTTAGAGTGCTTTTTTCCTTTGTGTAGAGGTGCTTGTGATGTCAGTGTTTGAAGATGAACCAGAACAGAATTTGTCTGAGAGGGAAGATGAAAGCACAGAGGAGAAAAAAGCAGAACTAAAAGATAATGAAAAATCAGAAAAAGAAGCAGAAGCAGAGGATGAAAAAAGAGAAAGGTTGGTGCAGGCTTGTTAGTCTGTTTTGGGTCATTGTACTTTGTCAGATCACTGCAGCTCAACAGCATCTGAACCTGTATTGGATGTCTGAGGTCAGCTGATATCAATATTAATTAATTCCAATAAAATTCGTCACAATCTAAAGCCTCATTTGAGTCGGATTAGTTTTACCTGAGGAGTACTGCAGTTTCATTACTTACAGAAGAGATGTGTGATTTTAATCAGTTATGAATTTAAAAAGTCTGTAGTATGAATGACTTTCTATTATCCATAGAACCTGGAGCTTCTTCAGCAATACTAGTCCTGTTGAACCCCAAATTCACTTTGACGCTCAGGAATTTCTCAACTGTAGCTTTTGGTTCTAGCCAGGTCGCTCTCAATTCATTTTGACACAAAGCACTGTCATCAAACACGTACATACCTCAGCTAATTTTATGTCATACCTCTTCAGTCCCAACCTCAGCGTGGCCCCTGAACCACGGCCCAGGATTAGACGTGTCCCCAAGGTCAGTATGACTTGTGTTTTGTTTGTGAGGTCAGTGATAGTGCATAATGTATTTATATACATATTTACATTTAATTCTTGTTTTATTCAGAAGAATGCAGAGAGCATAGGAGGTAGTTCAGGACTTGAAGGTAAGGTCTATATGCATTTGTAGGAAACAAGTGACACACAACAATGACTGATCTTTAAACAGGGAGTAGATTTGTGCAGAGAATTTCTGATGTTGCACTCTGTTCTCAATTTCCCTGCTTTTTTGCCAATCTTTCTTCCATCATTACACACTTTATCTTCTGTCTCAGAAAATGTTGAAGGCTCAGAGGTTGTCGATGAAAGAGTTCTTCAGAACACATCCCCGACACTGCAGGTACGGTCAACACACATGTTATTACTGTCAAAATGAAGCCTATTATCACTGTTTCTGCAAGGACAAATGATGCTTTTTGACACAGGGAGGCTTTCTGGCAGAAATGGTAAAAAATCCAAATGTTCTGAAGTTTGGGATCAATTGTCAGTTTTTTTTTATTTGGTATAACTTATAAAATGTAGATTTTATTATAATTATTAAAACCAACAAAATATTTTTGGGAGCAATAAAAATGTTTAAATGATAAGCAGTTTGTTGTTATTATCTATTTAGAATAATTTTATCTGCTTCAAGATCTGACCACTTTTACTAAAACCTCATACTTTATGTAATGGTGTTATATTCATACATTTTTACATGTATCTACAACTATATTATTTTATTAAAAACATGGTTTGTAAACTTCTGAATGTGTATTTTCTAGCTAATCCTTTAAAAAAAGGTTAAATGCTGCTTAAAAACAACTATAGCTGCTAAATAACACACTTAGAAAAGCTACTAAATGCCTACTAAATGCAGTCAAAACTTTAAAGAAATGTTAAAAGTCTGATGAAAAATGTTGTGAAAGATTTCTGTCCAATCTAATCTTTGATCCACTAAATCTGTCATTTGAATGTGCCGTTAAAATATAACTTCAGTGAAGTTCTGTGGGCTGTGCTTCTTTGTCTTTGTAATTGCTAACAGTACTCCATTGCAGTACGATTAATGTGCAGTACAGGCATATTGTTAACCATTACTGTGACATTTTAGAGGAAGAGATGAAGCAATTGCCATTGTGATGCTGAAGAAAATGAATGCAAAGAAATTTTTTCCATCTAATTTCAGGTCATTTCTATTGGTCCATTCATCATGAAATAAGCATCCGGTATTTTCAAACAGCAAAAAATAGGTGTAATAAAAAGTTAAACTGAGTTTTGATGTGATATGTAAAGATGCCATACACCCACATAAATGAAAACCATATACACCGTTGATTTAGATCAACAGTGACTGCATATTGGTAGTTAAATGGTTTGTTTCAGTTTTTCTTTCGGGGTGCGTTTGTAGGTTGACTCGGAGGGTGATATCGACTCTGGCAGCACTGAACTGGATGACACCAGATTTGGCTCCGTTAACAGCTTGCACTCCAATCGTATGGTAAGTTGCACACATACACACATACACTGTATGGAAAAGTATTGGGACACCCCTATTTTTCAGGGTTTGGGCTATAGGCCCCTTACTTCTAGTGAAGGACAGTCTTAATGCTTCAGCATAGCAATACATTCTGGACAACACCATGCTTCCAACTTTGTGGAAATAGTTTGTGGAAGAACCTTTTCTAATCCAGCATGACTGTACCCCAAAGCAAGGTCTATAAACACATGGCTGGATGAGTTTGGTGCGGAAGAACTTGTCTGGCCCTCACTGAGCCCTGACCTCAACACCATCCAACACCTTTGGGATGAACTGCAATGGAGATTGTGAGCCAGGCCTTCTAGTCCAATATTGGTGCCTAACCTCATAAATGCTTGACAGAATGAATGGGCACAAATTCCCACAGAGTGTGTTGGGTGGTAGTGGCTTAGTGGGTAAAACACTTGTCTCTGAACCCGATGACCACAAAGTTGCAGGTTCAAATCCCCACTTTCTACCACTGACAAGACACTTAAACCTGAGGGGGACTGTCTCTGTAACTAATGATTGTAAATCGCTTTGGATAAGAGGGTCAGCCAAATGCCCTCTTCACCCTTTACCCACTGTTTGTGTAAAGGTCAGGTGTCCCATTACTTTTGTCCATATAGTGTACATTCACCTGCACCCATACGAAACAAAAACTGTAACTGAGTTGTTTTTTAAAGGTGTATTAGACATTCCTGCCCACGTCACGCTGTGTGTTCAAGTTGTTTGAATCTGGATCTGACTTTAGCAGACAATGTGAGTGTTTGTGCTTGTCACAGGTGAGTGGAAGTCTGATGAGTCTGTACAGTGTGGGGGATTTCGGAGGTGTTACTGTAACAGGAAGGATCCAGTTCTCTCTGTTTTATGACCCTAAGAGAGAGGAACTTCATGTTCGTGTGTGCCGCTGTCAGGACCTGGCTCCAGCACGCAACAACCGCTCTGACCCGTAAGTGTGAACTTCCATGTGGAGTGTAGTAAAGATACTGCACTCTGTACCAAACAGTGTTGACAGCAGAAGCCCTTAATTTATACAACAAGGTTGTACACTATTTTTTTAAATCATTTTATTTGATAGTTTTTTATTAAAGCCATTTTTATTATCATTATTATTATTAGTAGTAGTAGTATTTTACATTCTTATTCTTTTTATTAACATTACTGCAGCTGTGTGACACTACATTGCTGTAGTTGTAGTCTGGACGTTTAAGTAAAAGGGTTATGTATTTTACCCCAATTTAACCAAATGCACCAGCATCATGAGATCTCACTCGTGTTACACTCCATCAGTGTGTATGAGAAATGTTAACATGTGCTTGCTCCAGATGAGAAAATCACAGCTTTTCAAATTACCTTCCATACAACACTGTAAAAAGCTCCATCTTATAATTGGGTGATGTTTATTATGCCTTTGCTGATACTTTACAGGTACGTGAAAGTGTATCTCCTCCCAGACAACACGTCTCGCAGTAAAAGGAAAACTTCAGTCAAGAGGAAAACCTTAAATCCTGTCTATGATGAAACGCTGAAAGTAATACCCCACTCTACTCACATTTACTTACATGTATCGCCAAAAAGCTAGAAGGTAAAAAATGTTTTTAACTTTCAACGTGCGATAATGTACCAGTATTTTATTGAAAGCCATTTTAGACCATTTTTATTGGTTTATAAATAACTGTCAAATTTTAACACTTTGCCAAGATCTGCCACCACTTTTCAACCATGTAACTGAATAAAAACAATGAAAAATAGAAATACATGGTTTTGTTACTTATACATATATATATTTAAAGTAAATACTTACACACACTCACACAAATATACATATATATGTATATATATGTGTGTATATGTATATTTGTGTGTGTGTGTGTGTGTAAGTATTTACTTTAAATGAATTCTGAAAGATTACTAACAACTACGGTAATCTTTTCCAAGTATAAAGTGCGTAAGTCGGAGCTGCAGGCGCGTGTGCTGAGTCTGTCTGTGTGGCATATGGAGCGCGTGCGGCGGAACCTCTTTCTGGGGGAGGTGGAGGTGCAGCTTGGCCAGTGGGACTGGAGGCGGAGTCAGCCAACCTGGTATCCTCTCCAGCCCAGGGTGAGAGAAATGAAAATTCGACTAATGCAGAGCCGATGAAATACAAAAATGAAATATGCTCAGTAACATCACATTGAATTTTTCTTACACCTTTCTGAAATTTGTACATGTCTTTACACGTTAATTGTCAATGTCCTTTTGTTCTGTAATCTTCTTGAAGGTGCACCCACATCAAGGAAAATGTCAAAACATAATGTTTTGACCAATTATTTAATTATGAGATCAGTGACAGTTGTCTGTCTGATCATGTTTATAGGACTATTTTTTGCTCTGTCTCTCTGTCTCAGGTACAGATGAATCCTGATGAAATCATAAAGAGAGGAACCATCTTATTTTCACTGAAATTCATACCATCTGGCTCTGAAGGTCACTGCGCATGCACACAACATTAGATATATATACAATAATAAAAAAACTATATAATATAATATCTGTTGCGTTTTGGTAATTGTGGTTATAGGAGGAGGGTACCCTCTGACTGGTGAGCTGCATATTTGGCTAAGGGAGGTTATTGGACTCCTTCCTCCAAAGCGTGGCATTCCCAGCACCTGTGTGAAAAGGTGTGTATAAATGTTTACAGAAACTGCAGAAATCTGTCCGAGTGGTCTTTATCTGCAGATTTGTAAGTGCGTTCATGTTTGTGCCATAAGGGAAGTACACATGTGCATATGGTGTGTGCAGTGTGGTTTTGCCAGATGAGAGCGGCGTTAGCGGTCAGCAGACGCGGGTGGTCCGAGGTTCTGTCAGCCCTGTGTTCAACCACACAATGGTGTATGACGGCCTGCAGCCCAGTGACCTCACACAAGCCTGCGCAGAGATCACCGTGTGGAACTCTTCCAACTGCTTGGGAGGAGTACGCCTCAGCATAGGCTCAGGTACACAAGCACACACACATTATGATTCAAAAGCTTGCAGTCAATGTTTTTAATAATACAAACTATGTTGTTTCAGTGTTTCATGAATGAAATGGTTCTAATACAATACTAGTCCTGTGCTAAGGACTGAGAATGCTGTAATGATAATATTAATATAGATATAATAAAACTAATAACCAAAAGCATTGTGTTTCAAAAATGGTGAGGCAGATAAAGACAAAGTTTATTTTAAACAGATTAGTACAGTCACCTCTAGTTGTCCTCAAAATGACTTTTTAAGTTTATAATATTTTGATACATAGTAACCCCTCACTTATACGTGGTTCAGCAGTTGTGGCTTCAGTCTCTTGCAGATTTTTTTCTGAGAACTGAACTAATAATTGTTCGCGGAAACCCCCGCACTTGCGCAGAGACCACAGATGTCCTCAACGTTTTTTTACTTTGGTGATGTCCGGGCCTCATCCGCCACGGCCCCTTGTTCGCATGCTGGTTGTTTATGTTTGGGCGCCCCGGTTAGCAAGGCAATCAGAAGCACCTGAACGGAATGAGACTCTGCTGCTCAGCGCCGCCCGAACATAAACAACCAGCACGAGGACGAGGGGTCATGGCAGTCACCTGTACACTGAGGCGGGAGGTTTGAAAGTAGCCAGTCCAAGAACATTATTTATTTGTCCTTGCTGCTGATTGGCTGCTGCCGTCCAGAATTTCCCCCATGGGGCGTCTTGAGTGTTCTCGTGTTTTTCGTTTTGTGCTTCTTAAAGCCCTATATTTTTACTACTGTAAATTAAATGAATTTATTGTTGTATTTACCCTACCAAAGAAAACGACAGCGCATACCAAAGAAAACGCCCGTGCATGAATTACAGTACAGTCTATACAGGGGCAACATCTGTATTTTACATTCGAGCACTGCAGGAGTTCAGTGTAAACTGTACAGTACGAATACGGGTTTACCTTTAAAATGTCCTTTAAGGGTAATGTTTAAGCTGAGATTAAAATGAAATTAAAGTGTTTTGGGAGCATATTTGGGGGCATAATTAGGCATTTTTTTTCACCACATCGACATTGCGGTTTTTCACTATACTCAGGTGCTCCTGGAATGTAATCCCCACTATAAACGGGGGTTTACTGTATGTCGTATTACTTGTTATTGAATATCAAATAATAGTTAATATGACAAGTGTTTCCAAAACATTCATATCTTCTGAATGAAATACCCACACAAACAGTACTGATTCTGGGAGAGAGGGTTAATGATGCCCACTGTGCTTCTCAGATATCATGCTGAGTAATTGCATCATGTGTTGTGTAGCTAATTACAAACTGCAGTTCCAAGCAACACTGACAATATTTACATAACATTTACATAACAGTGACAGTATTTACATAACAATTTTTTTGTGGCAATATAATTTTTTTTGTGATTCTATATTGCACTGCAGGCAAAGTAGACAGCTACATTGAAAAAATCGTTAAAATTATACTCTTGCGACAGAATATGAAAACTATGTATTAATTCCACCTTATTGTCTGTGGCTGTGTTTGTATGTGTGTGTGTGTGTCTGTGTGCTCTGTAGGTATAAGTTATGGTCAGACGGTTTGCTGGATGGATTCCACTGAAGAGGAGATGAGTGTGTGGAATACAGTAATTGGGAACCCCAACAGCTGGGTGGACGCTGTGCTGCCCATCAGAACCAACCTCCAGCTGTGCTCAGAGTAACACGCCTGTGCAAGGTGGCTTTGTCCTGCAGTTTTTTTCTTACATTTCTAATGTGGTTCTTCAAAAGAGAGTAAACGTTTCTTATAACAATCTAGAGGTCACTAATTCTTATTCACGAAAGGTGTTCCAATGGCAGTTCCCCTCTGACAGCATGGCTTACAGGGATCAAGGAGAACTGGCCAATAACTGTTCCTTTCTAACCAGAAACAGCATAGATATGGTTATAGGATAGATGTCTTAAGTCGGGGCCCATTTACCACTGATACTTAGCTTTTACTTTTTAGTTTTAGGAGCTTCTCTAGTCTATTTGCCCAAAAGGACTCATAAACAAAACTTCAGTCTCCTCATAAATCAGTGTGACACAAAAGGCCAGCATAAGCCCAGGACTACAGTGTATTTCCTGTGGAAATTTGCTATTACTAGTAAATCTGAATCTTGCTTAGACTACTGCTGAACAGACTAAATACAAATGAAAATAATTGAAACAAACTGCCTTACATTTCTGACTGTGTGGCCAGAGGAAACAAATTAAAAGTTGAATTACAAATTCAACATTTTATTTACAAAAATAATATTTTTATAACAGCGTAGACCAGTAAAGGTTCTGAGCCTACAACAAAGTTAATATGAAATTATATGAAAAATTCATATGGCACAGCCTTAAACACAATATTTTGTTCAAGCCTTAGCACTTTGGTTACATTTTATGTTTGTCTTTGTATGTTGGTATTACAGGGAAGTCTTTTTGATGTTTAATTAATTGAAAAATAGGACGATGTTCATAGCACCTTTTGTCACGATTTGCTTTATTCCTAGTTGTTTGTTTTTTTTTAATAAATAACTCGAGGCATAATTGGTTGTTAAATTGAATAAATGATCAACTTAAATATATCTTAACGGTTCTCTTTCATCAACTTCTAGTTGGGTGCTTGTGGTAAAATATTTACCAGGATTCAGGTTCAAGAGATCAGGTTAACAACATTGCTGTCCATGTCTGGGAACCCACAGAAACGGCGGCATTCTGAGCGATAAGCTTCCACTCTAACTCACTATACAGAATTAGATACAGTCAGGTATCTACAATTTTTTTATGTTTTTCTGCAAAATATGCTGCAGGATTTCAAAAAGATTTCATGTGCTGGCCTTCTGCTTTACACGGCTGGTGCAGTTGTGCAATAACAGATCTTGTTCTTCTTCTTTTACTACATTAAATTACTAAATTAGAAGGATTGAAAAACATTTAAATGAAACATGTGTGTTCTCATTGTAATAACAAATGCAACACTGGCAAACACTGATTATAAAATAAACTGAATTGTGCTTAAGTTTAATCAGTGTTCTGTGTTGATATCTCACACTCACTGGCAACTCACTTTATTGTAGACATGTTTCGTTTATTTTGTTATGTTTTGGGTTTTCCATCTGAGCCTCAGCTGACATTTGAGAATCCCATAAATTGAATCTACATCAGGTAGCTTTATTAAGTTAACCTCCAGCTAAGGCTACGTTTTCACACAGTATAAAATGTATTAGTACATCATCTGTGGTGGAAAATAAAACTACTACTACTACCACTACTACTAACAATAATAATGATAAAATAACGTTATAGTTTGCAGAATTCAAACAACATGCCTGCCTCCTTCTGGCATTATTATTCTATGTTTTGAAAGAAATTTTCCAAGTATTTCACTAGTTTTTTTTTTACTTGTAAAATTTTATTAAAAAACACCTGTGCACGCACAGATTGGAGACATTTTTAACACATTTTGCAAAAATGCACCCTTGCTGGCCATTTTTATCAATATTCACACAAGAGCCCCATTTATAACATTTTAGTCCAGCTCTGCTCTTACTGACTCGGCCCTTTACAGGTGGGCAGGGAATAAAAGGGGAAAGAGTGAACATACAGTGAGGGAAAGAAGTATTTGATCCCATGCTGAGTTTGTATGTTTGCTCTCTGACAAAGAAATGACCAGTCTATAATTGTAATGGGAGGTTTATTGTAGCTGTGAGAGACAGGCCACACATACACGGTTATTTCTGAAAACAGATTTTCCGTTGTCTTTTTTTTTTTTCATTTTCAAAAATATCACTGTTCACACGCAGTCGCAAAAAACACTGACAAAAGTATGCCAAGGCAACAGGTGGCAATATAACCCTAAACCGTACAGCATTGGTGACCATTCGGAAGCCTTGGAAGGGGGACGTCATTACCAGAGACAGTGGCCGTGGTGCCTTGTCAAAAATGCTGCCTTTAAGTTTATAACACTGATAATTATGAGAAATTATGAAATAGGCAAATATGCATAATCAGAGAAAAAATATTTTATTTAAACAAGAAGAGCCTATATATTGTAGCGAGCGGCACGGCAGGACTGGCTCCCATGAGCCTTTGCAGTTGGGAGTAAGTGGCCAGTTGGCCTGTTTCATGTGTTTTGGGGATAGTAGAGGGGGGGTTAGATGTTTGTGTGATTGTTAGTGTGTTTATGTGTGTTAACAGGGCTCTCAAGTTTTGAAGTTGGGGGAGGGGGTCTTGGGGGGGGGTCCCTACCTCCCTCCCTCCCTCCCTCCTAGTGTCCCATCAACCCAGCATCTTAAATCTTCCACTATATCAAATGCATGGTTTTATTTATCCTATAACAAAGAAAAACACTGTAATGACCATTGTCTGTTCACAATATTCATGCTGTATTAAATAATTTCAACTTAGTGAAAAAATTATTGAAAAAAGGAAAAACACTTGTAGCCCCAAATGGGCCCTTTGAACAGTGGTGGTTATTCTATCCCTGTGTGTGTGTGTGTTTATGAGTGATGTTGTGTGTTGTAAGTGTTTGTGGCAGATTTTGATGCCTTGATAACTGATACGGGGGGCTCCCATTTAACACTGCCAACAAATCCACAGAAAAGAGACCCAAACTCAATAACCAAACAGTGTGTCCTCAGTGCAGGCCGACATTCAGAAAAATCTAATGCCTCAGCTTGGATGGGCTGATGCGGTTTCTCCTTTCAGTTAGTATCTGCGGACGGACGGACAGATGCTCCACCTGACTGTCGCGTCTGTCGTCCTTTGTTTTCACATAATGGTATGATCCTGTATCCTCACATGTGATTGCTGCCGTGAACAGAGCTGCCACTGAGAGTGAGAGCTGAGCAGCAAAAGGAAAAAAAGTGGGGAGTGGGCTCTTCTGATTCACTACAAAGAATCGGCTCTTAGAGCTCTTAGAGCCGAGCGTAGTCTGCCTTTGATTCGTTTGTAAAACACGCTGTAGGAATTTCTGTGTGGTAAAGTTAATCATTTCTACGTGTGAGAGATGCCATGTGTGGCGTGTGAGCGTGTGAACTTGTTGAAATGCGTGTGTATCACGCTCAATGCGTGAGACTTGAGAGCCCTGGTGTTAATATGTGTGTTTGAGCCCTTCTCGTCAGTCACCCTCCTCTGGTGTGTTGACAGCGGGAGTGGGGTGACAGGCGAGACCAGCGCTCAGTGTTAGAGTTGGGGAGTGGCACTGGGTTACGCCGGTTTGGGGGCGCAGTACACCTTGCTGAAGTTTAGTTTAGTTTCAGCTTTATTTGTCATATGCATGTTAGCACAGGGACAACATTGCAATGAAATGTGATTGATGAGAGAAGACAAGTCACTCAGCAATATAGTAAAAAATAATAATATGAAGTTAAAGACTAAAAGATGTACTAAAAATATACAAAAACCTTAAGCACTATAAATTACACTATAAGTCAATGTTTTGAGGCGGTGAAGCTGACAAATAAAAAGGACTCTGCTTGAAGATCAGTGCGTCTTCGTCTTTTCTCCCTCACGCTCGCCACAATATAGACAGACCTTTAGATTTGCATAGAGACAGTATGATCAGGTTTTAACACTGAGAAATGCTACCGTGAAGCAGGACACAGGCTACTTCAGACCGTGCCATGTTTACAGCTTGTGGTGACTCTGGACAGTGCTGATGTTTCCCAGCTTCAGATAGCATTCTGCAAACTGCAGAAAAAAGCATTTTAGAATCAGAAAACTTTATTGATCCTGGAGGAAATTGTTTACGTAATGACGGCTAAGACACAGACCCCAGAGTAGCGACATACACTCATATTAAAAGAGCTTTTACGATATTAATCACCGGTAACCAGTCACCCGAATGCAAGATAGTACAGATAAATCAGTTTCCACCGGAAGATAGCACAGATAAACCAGCTTTTCTAACGCTAGGTAGCACAGAAACCGGGTTAAAGTCACGTGGCGACTTTAAAAACCTCAGTTTTCAGAAATCTGTGTATGTGTGGACATGGCCACAGAATAACAACAAAAAGCCCAGTGCACAAAAGTCAGAGATTGATGTGCATTGTAATGTGTGAAATAAGAATATGATCCCCTATCAACCAGTAAGATTTCAGGCTCCCAGGTGTCTTCACTGTCTGCAGGTATCGAGCTGAGACTAGGAGCACCCTCTGTAAGGGAGTGCTCCTAATTCCAGTCCAAGCCAAGACCAAAGAGCTGTCCGAGGATGTCAGGGACAAGACTGTAGGCCTACACAAGACTGGATTGGGCTACAAGACTATCACGAAGCAGCTTGTTGAGAAGGTGACAACAGTTGGTGTGATAATTCGCAAACACAAAATAACTGTCAATCTCCCTTGGTCAGGGGCTACATGCAAGATCTCCCCTCGTGGAGTTGCAATGATCATAAGAACACATCCCCACCATTAAACATGGAGGTGGACACATTATGCTTTGAGGGTGTTCTTCTGCTAGGGGGACAGGACACCTTTACCGCATGGAAGGGACGATGGACGGGACCATGTACCATCAAATCTTGGGTGAGCACCTCCTTCCCTCAGCCAGGGCATTGAAAATGGCTTGTGGATGGTATTCCAGCATGACAATGACTCAAAACACATGGCCAAGACAATAAAGGAGTGGCTCAAGAAGAAGCACATTAAGGTCCTGGAGTGGCCTAACCAGTCTCCAGACCTATAGAGAATCTGTGGTGGGAACTGAAGGGTGCCAAACATCAGCCTCGGAATCTTACTGACTTGGGGAGGATCTGCAAAGAGGAGTGGGACAAAATCCCTCCTAAAATGTGTGCAAATCTGGTGGCCAACTACAAGAAATGTTTGACCTCTGTGATTGCCAACAAGGGTTTTTCCAACCAAGTACTAAGTCATCTTTTGCGAAGTGTCATATACTTATTTCACACATTATAATGCACATCAATCTCTGACTGCACTGGGTTTTTGAAGGCCTGGTCTCACGAGTTTTCGTAAAGCCATCACGATATACAATCTATTCAAAAACGTGCTGCGATTACGCTTTAGGCTTTCTTTTCGTGCTAGGACAACGCTTCACTACCCTATGTATTTTATTGTGCACTGCGTAACATCGCCAGTATCAGCACTAACTTGTGACTGAGGGACAGTAGGAGAGAAATAATGAGTTGATTCCTTATCGTTTTTGCTTGCAAAGTGACTGAAACAGGTTGAAAGGCTGTGAGACGGGGAAAATCCTAACCCTAACCCTAACCCTAACAGTCACCAGTTAACGCAGATACTGGCAGTGTTACGCACTGCACATTGAAATACATAGGAGAGTGAAGCGTTGTCCTAGCACAAAAAAAGGCTTTTTTTTTTTAACACGTCTTAACATGGACCTCATAAACTGCAGATTTTAAGCACCAGAAAGATGTTGAGTGAGCAACTATAAATGAAAATATGTCAAATAAAACAACTTTCCTTTATAACGTTGGAAGACTATGTAACAGTACATGCATAGACGGTTCTAGACGGGGGCCAGGGTGGGCCAGGGCCCCTGTAGATGGCCCCTGCACTGAACAGCCAATGTTTTAAATATTAATTTCTTATCGCGACATGCGCTGGCTCGAAGAACGGAACTAACGCTACGTGTGTTACACACGTGACGTACTTCTAGTAGTCTTTTAAGATCCAACAGGTCACATTGCAAGAGGATAGAGTTGATTACAGCAGGGATTTTTGTAAAGCTTTTTCTCATTAAATAAGATCTGATCAAGGTGATCGTCTAATCAGTACCTCATAAAGCAGAATGAGGTGCCTATGCAGGATGTTTAACAGACACTGGCATGGAATGGTTGTCATACTCACAGAGATATTGATTTACATTTAAAAATAAATTGCAGTGCTCTCTTACATACACACACACACGCACACAATGTATTCATGTTTCACAACATCACGGTCGAGATTTCATCTCGAGTTGCACATTGTAATGCTTATTGTCAGGATCGTATTAGTACACTCTTATCCTTGCCTTGTTACAGAAATAAAAAAGTAACAACCGCATGTTGTAATTGCTGACTGCCACGAAAAGGAAGTGTCTCTGAACCAGAACAGCTGACAGCAGTCATGTGAGAGCCCTTAACTAGAGTCATATGACTTCACAGCACCACGCCCTCTATTGTTTTGATTGGACCATGGCGCAGAGCAGCGCTTTTGATTGGCAGGAGGGTGTTTTAACAAACTGAACTTCAGCGCAGACTTCTGCTCCCGCATTGCTCGGCTGTGTTTGATGGCCTGACCTTACGTTGTTTACTGACCTCACCTGCACACGATGGGGCATTTTCTAGCGGTAGCCGTGTTATTGGGCTGGGTTTCAGGCAAGTGTTTGTGTTCAGTTCCTTTGTTTATTGTGTCCTGTTTTCTTCACAGTGTTCCTGTATGTGTTGTTTACTGCTCACGCGCTATAAATAACCCTGCAGTGTGCTGGTCTGTACTTGCAGCCTGTAAGAGTGACTGAATAATGAAATCCACATGTTTTCTTTCTGTCCACAGTCTTAGATGCCACCCCGCTCGTAGGGGGACGTACACCACCGGATTTTGGCAATATGTATCATGTGAAAGGTAGATGGCTGCCTGCTTACTCAGGCCAGGGCTCATCTCTTTTGTGACTGTGTTGGTTTGTTTTGTTTTCTTGGTGAATCATGGTCCCACTCCTTTTTTTTTTTTTTGGAAGGTGTGATCTCATTGCCCTATGCTGAAATCAAGGAGCCATTTGAATCCTGGTATGACCTAGTGGGAAAGAGAAGCCGCATTGACTATTATAATGGTGAGTGAGCTCTTGCTCTACACCTCAGGTTCTACTGTGAACTTTACCTCACCATGGCTTAGACCACTGTTTCATGTGTTGGTGTGTCTGGTGCACTATAATAATCAAATGAATACATAAACATTTAAAATTCCCTGATTTAAAAATTAAAAAATCAGGTATAGAGTTAAGATACTTTAGCCTACCTAGAATTGCAAGACCACAATTTCTGAGCCTTTTTTTGATTACAGCAAGAATAGATAGCAAGTAAATGCATAAAAATATTTTGTGCAGTCTCTTATGTCAAGTTGCTGCAACTGGTATATAAATTGTTACTGCACAGTTTAACTTGCCTATTAATTAGTGTACCTGTCATTTTTACCCTGTGATGACCCCTCAACAGGCCAGGTCTCCACTTATCAGCTGAGCAATGCAGTTCCTCAAGGTGCCAGCTACAAGATTACTCCAGTTACAACAGAGACAGAGTTCAATGTCATGAAATGCTTCCAGGTTAATGGTACAAAGGAGGAGCCAGTCCTGCCTCAGGGAGCTTTGCCTAACACACAGGGCTTTCAGGTATGTTAATTGAGTATGTATATTTTAGAAAACCTGAGTGTGGACATACTTTGACAATCTCCATGTAGCAGTTTATGTACTGCTGCTAATAAAAATTTTTGTTCTGTGTGTGTAGTTTGAGCAGATGGAATACCATGCAGGTGTTTTGTGTGAGGTGTGGAAGAACATCACTATTGTTGGGCACAAAAAGAACACTTACCGCCTATGGGTGACACGCCCAGAAGGAGGGGCTTCAGTAGCTACACCCCACCACTATGAGATGATGGGCTTTAACTCGCTGATTGGCTCCCACTATGACAAATACCTCATTGACTACAGTGACTTCAGCCCACGGACAGAGGCTAAAGACTTCAATTTACCAGAAGGTGTCTGGCACAATATTATTCTTATTTTCTCTCACGCATCTTCTGTTATGCACATGTACATGTCTGGGTCTTTCACATGAGACAAATTCTCTTGGTCTGTTTTCCTGTTAGGTATGGATTGCGGTAGTTTTCCCGGTCCAGGTGCTGAGCACCGGCTCTTAGCCAATCCCATGCAAGATCTAATTCATACATCCCCCATTGGCCATGCTCATCGGTTGTTTGGCCACTTTAAGGAGAAATACGATCGCTCCTACAAAAATGAAGTTGAACACGAAACACGAGAACACAATTTTGTCCACAATATTCGGTAAGTGATAGATGTGATATGGAGCTGATGTTCAGTAAATTAAAAATGAAAATCTACTTTTATAGATGGATGGATGGATAGATAGAATATAAAATTTATTTATAACAATTTTTTTTTTCTCTTTCAGGTATGTTCACTCCATGAACAGAGCAGGCCTGTCATTCTCTCTCGCTGTGAATCACCTGGCTGATCGCTCGCAGGAAGAGCTGGCTGTGATGAGAGGAAGGAGAGGGAGGAAGACTCCTAATGACGCTCAGCCTTTCCCCACTGAACTCCACTCTATTGCCACCCCTGACTCCTTAGACTGGAGGCTTTATGGTGTGTCTCGTGTCTGTTCAGGTTATTTAGTATATCATCACTGTCCCTACTGATGGCACTACTATTTTAAGAGCAACAAAATGTCACTGTGTCTGGGTATGGATTCGTTTAGATTTTTTTTTGTGTTATACTATTGGAACTGTGTGTGCCTAGGGGCTGTGACCCCTGTGAAGGATCAGGCTATATGTGGGTCTTGCTGGAGTTTTGCCACTACAGGAGCACTTGAAGGGGCTCTGTTTCTGAAGGTAAACCCATGAAACTCACCCATAGTATAGACAAATTACCTTGTACTGATGTGATTCTGGTTCAGGAAGCGCTTAAAGTTTGGTAGTGAACAATCTATTGATTTAAAAAAAAAACTCAAGTGAAATCAGGGCAAGCTGATGCGGTGGGCATTACTTGTTGAATACAGTGTAGAGCTCACTTTTAACATTCAATGGGTTAACAATGTCATAATGTACTAATTAAACAATGAGAGAATGTGTTGCATTCACAGCCCACTCTTGCACTGCCTCTCTTTCTCAGACAGGCGAGCAGGTGGTGTTGTCTCAGCAGATGCTCGTGGACTGTACGTGGGGCTATGGCAATAATGGTTGTGACGGAGGAGAGGAGTGGCGAGCATATGAGTGGGTCATCAAACATGGTGGCATCTCCACTGCAGAGAGCTATGGAGGATACACAGGCATGGTGTGTGTGTGTTAAATACACTCTCTTCCATGGACATCAACTGTTCATACTTGAATCACGTATGACTTCAATTGTCATACATGATAAAAATGTGAACAGATTATGATTTTGGAAAATCACTTTAAATATTTAAAGTGAAACCATTTCTTACACTTCCTTCTGCTATGAGTAGCACCATGTACTTCCTGTTTATATAAAAAAAATTGCAGCTCTGATTTTAACGGAAGTGTTCTTGTGTTTCAGAATGGTTTGTGCCACTACAACTCTTCCTTAATGACTGCACGTGTGCAGAGTTACACCAACGTGACCAGCGGGGACGTGGAGGCTCTGAAGGCTGCACTGTTCAAGAATGGTCCCACTGCAGTCAGCATCGACGCCTCTCACCGCTCCTTTGCCTTTTATAGTAATGGAGTGTATTATGAACCTGCCTGCAGTGAGTCTCTCAATGCAAATGCACTTAATATGCATACATCCCTGTGTGTCTGTGTCATATGGCAACTCCAGTTTATTTCAGTAGTTGTATAACCTGTCCACTATTATTTAACGACTCAGTTGATTAATCAAACCATTATGCCATCTTATTAAGAAAATGGTATTGCATATTTTCATTCCAACCATCCATTCAAGCAGAAATGCACCGGATTCCACTTGTCATGAAGGAGCTGATTAGTTCTGAGTTGTGCCTCTGCTTGACTGGAATGTGAACCTGCAGCCATATTGAGGGATAAGTTTGGGGACCCCTGCTGTAGGGTTCTGTTTTTCATTTCACAGTGCAAAGGGGCTCTCACAAATGAGTACTCCTAGCATGGTCTTGAGATACAGACTAGGAGCAATAAGAGTGGAGGACTTTATTTACGAATGTCTGACTAATATGGCAAATAAGATGCTTGGACTTCATTGTGCATGCGAACACTGTAGATAACCAAGTTAGTTCATTTAAACAGTACTTGTATAGACTGTATGTGCTAGGTGCCTGCTTTCAGATGACCTATATACAAATATAAAGTGAATGTCTTTCTCAAGGACCAGGAACCCCAATCTGCTGTGAGGAAGCATAAATGTAAACGGCACTTTCATTTTTAAGATTGAATTTTCTCATTGGCATCACTGATAACTAATTGTTGCACTTTAATCCATAATCCTGAGATGACACACCAACTGGCATCTTTAAGTTAATCTTGGTACCAGAGCTATAAAATGTTTTGTGTAAAAGTGCATGCATACATGGTTTTTTTTGTGTGTTGCAGAGAATGGGACTGATGACTTGGATCATGCTGTGCTGGCAGTAGGTTATGGGATACTGGACAACCAGCCTTACTGGCTAGTGAAGAACTCCTGGTCCACCTACTGGGGGAACGACGGCTATGTGCTCATGTCCATGAAGGACAACAACTGTGGAGTTGCCACTGACGCTACATATGTTACTCTGGAATAATGTGCTTTATTATGCTTCCATGCACACTAGACCTGCACAAAGCCATTGTTTGTAAATCTTCAAAGTAATTGTCTGGTATTTGTTGCAATTTGCAAAAGAGAACATTTTCCATTGTGGTGTTTTTCAGCATGCTGGCCAGATGATCGATATGAATGTCCTCGTGTGTTTTGATGAACAGGTATTCATGCAGTCTGATAAGTGTATATAATTGTCATAATTAAGCTGGTGTCTCTGCTGTCTGAAAGATCAAGTGCTAAACACTTATAAGATGTTAGCAAAATGTAGTAATTACACAACATATTGCAACTGTGGTGTACACATGCACATGGAGAAGTGGCAGTGCTGTTTTTTTTTGTTCTAAATTGTTTTGCTTCTGTTGATTTGATATTAAATGAGATTTTTTTAAAAAGAAAATCGCTCCTCAGAAAACTAAATTAGACTTTCTGCATATCTGCCTCCCTCACTCTCGCGTAACTACTCAAAAAGCAAGTAATCAGTAACTGATTTTAAACCCTACGTTTGGAGCGCCTCAGTGTTCTCCAAATTGAGACACTGCCCCTTTTTGTAGTGAATGTTGTTAAACGGCAATTGAGTTGGGACCAAACAGTGTCGCGTATGGACGTTTCCAACCGCCACTTGATATACACACCCACTCAGTAGCACTTTTATTTGAACAGACAAAAACAAGACAAGAAACGCAGCGACAAGATTTCCAGGAAGACAAACACTGGTGTCCTGAGTGTAGCTCAGGAGTAGGTCTTGTAAGGAGACCTCTTAAAGAAGGATTTTTTAAAAATTAAAAATGTCAAATAGGTTTTCTACAAACGAAGCATGTTCAATACCTACAGCATATTTTATTTCAAAACACTATCACTGTAAGAATGAGGCTAAAGCCACAATCTAGGAAACGGCATGCCAATAAACTTGCATAATCTTAAAACTTTAAGATTGAGTAAGTCAGTTGCTCTGTTTCAAAAAGACTGCCTCAAAGGACTAGGTCAAAGAAACGGAGCTGGTCAACTCCCGTGGGTAGTGGCCTGCTTGGTGCAGCCAGGAAGGTTGTGACCGTTGTAAATCATCGACTCTCAAGGCTACAGGATCCTCAGCTATAGCTCAAACACAAAGCTATGAACTGTTCAACTCTCCACAAGTTATTCTGGAAGGCCTTTTTGGGCTTTCTTAAGTAAACCCTAGAAAGATGTAACCATATGTCAATTTATTATGCTTACCCACTTTTATAACCAAGACCTATTATACATACGTACTTACAGAGGTTAGTATTTCCATAACTTAAGGCTAATGGCAATTCTCCGTGGTCAAAGACTGCAAGTACTGCATTTCCAAAAATGAAACTTGTAAAGCATAAAACATTGCCAAAGCTTTGCCAAAGGCATTAGCGCCTTTCCATCTAGAACTGTCTTGCTTAAACCTCCTGTCTGCCATATTACAGTAAAATCTGTGTCTACAAGGCAGAAACCTCACCACTCACGTTGGAAGATCCCATGGTGAACTGCATAGCCTGACCGACTGTAAACCAGAACACTGAGACAAATTTGCACCTTATCCCAAAACCAAATATGTCCAGTTAGCTCATCACTTCTGTCTGTTATTCACATTCCTATTCATCATTTGTAAAATATTACTGTTTTTCGGTTACAGTGTATGTTACACCATTAGTACCAGTTACAATGACAGACATGCAAACAAGAAGAAAACATCTCAAACAAGATCTGTATTAAAATGACATGATGCTGACTCAATTTGTCTGTTTACAGAAGTGTATAAATAAGACTAACAGAGAAAGGTAGTGTGTCTAATTGTTGCATAGTGCGGTTGAACAGAGTTCTCTGAGCCAATATCATCTATGATTTAAAACTTGTTTCTCTTTGTGACATTATTAAAAGTCTGATCCTACCTGACCAAAAACCAACTTGTACAAAATATTTACAAAACTTTTATCAAAACCTCAATAACTGGAACCAAGAGAAGCCCACTTCGCAGAACTCGTTCCTGGTTGTTTTTGTGCATGTTTGCATGCAAGCACATGTATGTGTGTCTATGGAGACTCATTTGTTAGGCACTGTAACTCCTGGCCTTGTGTGCTGCTTGGTGACTGGAGGGTGTCTGCAGGGAAATCCTGATCATATTTCTGAGTGGTAAACCTGCACAGAGAAGGAAAAAATTGTGCAAATGTTATCTTACTAAGAATCACGAAGATATAGCAAGTACTGAAGTATCTATACTTTTAATCCTGTTGTTTCTTTTTAAGAATCAACATTTCCATAAAATATAAACAAGGCTGTCTTTAACTAGTAATACACTTTAAAATGTGTGCAATTTGATGGGCTGTATATTGTCGTTTTGATCATTTAACACTTTAATACCCTTAATACCACATTAAGGCCCCAATGTGCTGCCAGAACAGCTGTGGCATTGGCTCCGGAAGACCTGTGATGGTGTGCTGTGGTATCTGGCACCAAGATGTTAACAGCAGATCCTTTAAGGACTATAAGTTGCAAGGTGGAGTCTCAGACTAGTTTGTCCAGCACATCCAACAGATAATTGAGATCTGGAGAATCTGGAGGCACAGTCAATATCTACAGCTCTGTGTCATGTTCCTCGAACCATTACTATTTTTGCAGTGTGACAGGCCACATTATCCCACTGAAAGAGGCCATTGTCATTGGGGAATACCGTTAGCATGGATGTTGTACTTCGGCTGCAACAGTGAGTGTCAAAGCAACATTTGCATAATAAATGACTCATGGTTTCCCAGCAAAACATTGCCCAGACAATCACACTGCCTCCACTAGCTTGCTTTCTTCCCATAGTGCATTCTGGTGCCATCTTCTCCCCAGGTAAGCAACATGCATGCTTGTAAACATGATGTAAAGAAGGTAATTCATCAGATCAGGCCACCTTCTTCCATTACTCCATGGTCCAGGTCTGATGCTCACTTGCCCATTGTACAGTGAAGTCCATAAATATTGGGACATCAACACAATTCTAATCTTTTTGGCTCTATACATCACCCCAATGGATTTGAAATTAAATGAACAAGGTGCGCTTTAACTGCAGACTTTCAGCCTTAATCTGAGGGTATTTACATACAAATCAGGTGAACGGTGTAGGAGTTACAACAGTTTGTATATGTGCCTCCCACTTTTTAAGGGACCAAAAGTAATGGGACAAATTAACAATCATAAATCAA
>JBBIGA010000138.1:13493008-13505795 GCA_037576975.1 Alestes dentex
CCCCGGAACCTGACAGATCTAGAGGAGATCTGTGGGCCAAAATCCCTGTTGCAGTGCAAACCTGGTCAAGAACTACGAGAAATGTTTGACCTGCAAAACAAAAAAATTCTTTACAAATCATACAGTGTGATTTCCTGAATTTTTTTTTTTTTTACATTCTGTCTCTCAGAGTGGGAATGTACCTACAATGTGAATTTCAGACCCCTCCATGATTTCTAAGTGGGAAAACTTGCAAAATCGCAGGGTGTTCAAATACTTATGTTCCTCACTGTATATCTAATTAAGCATATTTGTCAGAAATACTTTACATGGTTACAATTAGCCATTCATGTTTGGTTACTAAATCAATGGCATTTAATTACAGGATGTCTCATCTGTACCAGTCTACAGTTGTTCATGCCAGCTTTGAGGATTATATATTTTTCATTTTAGATCTATTAATTAATGCATAGTGCTGAACAGATGATGGATTCTGGATGTATTAATATGTTACTCTAAAGCAAACAAATAAAAACCGTGCAGTTTCTCCGAGTATATACTTAAACCTGGCAGTTCTGTTCATTTCAAAGTTCCCTTCCCTCTTGTCAGTACGTGTTCAGTACTTCAGCTCTAACCGGAACCTGCTGATCTGAAACAGAGCCTCATTTCCGTCAGAGCTGAAGATGGAGGCGAACGGGCTGAAGTTGAATTTCTGGGAGAGCGGACCGAAACCGGGCGAATTTTATTCCCTTCCTGGACCAAGCCAGGTTACAGCACCAGGATGTGGACCCATCAAACACACACTGTGAGCTCTAAACTCTTATGAACTTCTAAAAGTAGTTATCTAGCGCGCTGGCTGCTACTTTCAGTTCTCTAACACTGCTGTATCATCATGGAGGAACACAGGCTAGCCTGCTAACCGATAACTTCGGACCACTGTTTAATTTTTAACCAAGCGTGTTATATTCCCAAAAATATTTTTGCTTCTTGCTGTAACAGTTTAAAATGAGCTCTGAGCATACACATTTGATCTGCAGTGAAATAAAAGATATCTAACCCGGGTTTGTTGTTGCTAACTGCTAGCTAATGCTAATAATGGCTGTGCTCTTTCAGACTGTGTCATGTAGCTACCCATGATATTTGTATAAGTCACATCATTTCTGTATTTTCTAAAGTAGTATGTATGGTAGGGGAGCGTTTTTCTTTTGGACTTTATTTGTCTTTCTTGTATTATGTTTATTTGAATTGAGTCCTTTATTAGAAATGTTGTACTCAGACTGAGACATGTAATTCTCTACCCAAGACATGAATATAATTCATATAATTTGTGTTTCCTTAATTAGTATGTATTTTAGGGTAACATTTTTCTTTTTGATTTTCTTCGTCTCTCCTATATTACCTTTTTTGAGCTCTTTGAGTTCTTTTACTCAGGCTGTGACACGTTATCTATCCAAAACATTAATATAATTCATAACCCTTTGTTTCTAAACTATTATGCATTATTGGGGAGGGTTTGTCTTTTGGACTTTGTCTATCATTTATATTACATTGTTTGTGGGAGATCTTCATTAGAAATATATTACTGACAAAAAGTAAGCTTTCAGTTTGTACAAAGAAATACCCCCCAGAGCTGCAGAAATGTCTAATGAAGCCGTAATAACAGAAGGTTTTTAACAGTTTAATGTTTTGTCCATTTATTTTACTTGAACATTTTGAATTTTCTTTACCAGTAACCCCATGGTGACTGGGACATCAGTGCTGGGGGTGAAATTTACAGGTGGTGTCATCATCGCTGCTGACATGCTTGGGTCCTATGGCTCTCTGGCCCGCTTCCGCAATATCTCCCGGCTCATGAAAGTCAATGACAACACGATCCTGGGTGCTTCAGGAGACTATGCAGACTACCAGTACCTCAAACAGATTATTGAACAGATGGTGTAAGTTCTTAGGTGTTTCCATGTAGTCTGTAATCTGTATTTTACAAGTGTCTTTTCACTGCTAGACACCAGATTTTCTGTGGTGTTTGTTCAGGATTGATGAGGAGCTCCTGGGAGATGGCCATAGCTACAGTCCCAAAGCTATCCACTCATGGCTTACTCGTGTCATGTACAATCGGCGCAGCAGGATGAACCCACTGTGGAATACTGTTGTTATTGGTGGATTCTACAATGGAGAAAGGTAGGATAGTTTCATTTATTAATGAACTTTAATGAATAGTCTGATATTAACCATGGCCCGAAATGGCCAGAGCACCTGAAGTGGCATAGGTGAAATACACTCAGATAGTGGAAGGAAAATTCTGGTCATGTGAACTGGTCATGTACTGCAGTGTCTATTGTCAATTCCCATAATTTGAGTTCATTTTTACAAGCATAATTCATTTAGAAAACATCACTTGGATTAACATGGATAATACAGGATGTTATACATGTGAACAATTCCTGCATATGAAATTATTCATGAAATACAATTTCCAAGGATTTTGTACGAATATTAGACAAACTTTCTAGAGGTTTTTCAGTTGTTCATCCTGTTGAAATCAAAACTGCATGTTTATCACTGTTTATTATAAATAAACAAATCACGAAAAAAGGTTTAAACTTGTGTACATTCAGGACACCAAAAACTGAACAGAAATGTTTATTGGATACTGGTTTTTTTGGAGGTTTTTTTTTTTCATGTGGCTGTTACTTTTTTGTACTCTTTTAGCTTCCTGGGATATGTTGACAAGCTAGGTGTTGCATATGAGGCCCCAACAGTAGCAACAGGATTTGGTGCCTATTTGGCTCAGGTGAGAACAATGGCACTGTTGGTCTGAATAAATTCATACTTCTGTCCACACCTGCTAAACATTGCTGTGTATACCTGTTTATCTTTATAGCCCTTGATGAGGGAAGTGGTAGAAAATAAGGTAGAAATTACCAAAGACGAGGCTCGGGCGCTGATAGAACGGTGCCTCAAAGTGCTTTACTACCGGGATGCTCGTTCCTACAACAGAGTAAGAATCAATTTTGATCTTCATCAATATACAGTTAAATGTTACCCAGTAACAGAAGTATGTTCTTAAAACATAGTTGTGTCTGTTATAATTTCCACTTGTAGCACGAGATTGCTATTGTGACCGAAGAAGGGGTTGAGATTCTTGGACCACTATCATCAGAAACAAACTGGGATATTGCCCATATGGTCAGGTGGGTTGAAACTGCATATTATACTTTGCATAAGAGAAAGTGCATTTTAAGTTGGTGTGATTTTAATATAAATTCACTTCTAATCAGGAATTTTGGGGGATGGCAATATTTTATTTAGCTGAGATGTGAGTTTAAACTAGTACTATTTGTCCCAGAAAATCTTGCCCTTGTGGGCACACAGTATACACAAACTACAACTCCCCAAAAAATCTCCACTGTCCACTAAATGTTCTGTGTATTTTGTCCAAATTCCAAATTGGGTGGTTCTAATTTTGGGGCGTGTGTTTGTCAGCAGTTTTGCAGTCAGCAAAATCTGTGTATATAGTGTCTCATTTCTTTCTATAGGCCTGTTGATTCCATGTGCTCATCACAATATTAGGACTACATCCAGACAGTTATTTGTCAAGTTTTTTTTAATGTTTACTTCACTCAATTTTAACCTAACACACAAATGAATTTCCACTGTGGCAATTAAATCTTTCCTTTAACTTGAGGGCTAGATGGCAAGTGTAAATTTTTGTACTTTTTAATTTTCACTTTATGAAGAACTTTTAAAATAATGGATCATTTGGTGCTTTAAAATATCTGCTGTTTTTTTTTTTTTTCCTACAGTGGATTTGAATGAAGACCCCTCCTACTAATCCAGCTTTGTGGACATACTTTGCACCACCAGTACGTTTGTTAAGACTACAACTAGTTTAATCAATAATGTTTTCCATTTGTTTTTTGTTACACAGAAATAAAAAAATGTAAGTGCTAAAAATGTCTAAATTTTTGCCATTAACAAGGTTTTTAGGGCCAGTGAAATGCAGTAAGACAGGCACATTAAATCATGCTGTAAACAAACACACATTACCAGTTTTACTATCAGCAAAAAGTAACTTGAGCAAATCCCGTCTGCAAAAATGATGTGCATCATTGTAAAGCGAAACAGGTGTACCAGTTGTTCTGAATTCCAGTATTTAAACTTCAAAATCTCAGTTTTTCACAATTAGTGATAAGATTTGCCTGAGCAATGTATGCGATTCTCATGTAATATAGTTGTACTGTGCAAGATCAATCTGAAAAATAAACATCTTAGTAATGGTTAGTCATGGAAACACAGTTTTGAATGTGACAATACCTAAAACAAGTAGAGTCAGTAGCAGCCACGGACAAACGTGATGTGACATGACAAGAAGTGTTGACTGCTGTTGTATTACATGCAATAAACAGTTAATTGGTAGAATATGGTTAATTGCCATTACAAGAAAAGTGATTAAGGAAGTTGCTCCCCACACACAAAAAGGTATAAAGATTAAACAAGGAAAGTTTATAATTAAAGGATTGAAAAAAGTAGGTTTATTTAGTACATAAGACAGCCCTTTAGTTATAAACAAGGAGCTCTGATCGCAGCAGTAATAGTAATTTCTGACACAGATTACATTTTTTCTTCACAATGATGAAACAGTGGCATACTAGCTGGACAAAAATAAACCAAACGCTCAAAAGTAGTCAAACAGGTATTACTGTATCTGTACATGGTTATGAAAGATTTTGAGAACCTTTTTAAAAGGTATAAGGTTTTCTTATTTGTTTGCACGTTTTAATGTACTTAAAACATGTATGCAGTTCCATTTGTTTCTACAACACACTGATCTCATAGCAGTATCTTGCTAACCTTCATGACATGTAACTGTGGTCAAGTACACACTGTCCGAATGGGAAGGTTTATGCTGAATTATCAAAACTGACAGACACTGTGAAACTGAAAATCCTAAATAGTTCACAACATCCACTGACAATGAAAACTTGGAATCAAGTTAAACCTGTAATAGAACTGATTCCTTCAGTGTTTTGATTGCTCTACTGTATTGTCTGTAAAAGGAACAGGCAGAAATCAGAGAAAACTAAAGTCTTAAACAACGTTTCTTTCCTAATTCAAAACCAAAGTAGTGTATGAAAATGTTGAAAACCTGTCATAAAACTGAACTTCTGTTGCAACAAAGTAATTTCTTGATACTCTTCCAGAAATTAGCAGTCTGTCGTTTCAGCATCCTCAAAGCCAAGGAATGATTCTAGATCACTGTCTTTCTCAAAGATCTTTTTCAAAGCCTGGGGATTGGCTGGCGGAGACGGCAAAGGACTTGGAGAAGTAATTTCTAGAGTATTGCTTTTCTTGCCAAACTCTGTTTCCTGGTTTTCTTGTCCCTGAAGTGTGGTTGAGATGAGTGTTTCTGTCAGAATTTGAACGAGCTTCAAAAATTCTGCAGATGCCTTTTCTGTAGAGGGGCTTAACACCTTATCAAAACTACGCTGAAGCAGCTCTGGCATTGCTGCTAAAGCGTCCAACATCTCAAAGAGCCAGGCTGCAATCAAAAGAGCCAGGTCAGCCGGTTCAGCACCAATCAGATCGTGTGGTGATTCCGTCACATGCTGGCTCCAGCGGGCTTGCAGGAACTCTCGAAGCACAGGTCCGACGCAAGCCTCCAAAGGCTGCAAATGACAGGAGCATGCACGAGGGACCATGCCTGGCAGGGTATTGGCACTGTTGAGTGATGCCAGGAAGTCATTAGTAACATGTTCACGGTAAGTGTCCATTATAAGCAACGCCTTCCCTCCAGAGCTGGGGTCCACATGCCGTCGCCAGACTTTCTCAAACCACAGTTGGAGTCTTTCTTTATCTGAAAAACCCTCTGGCTTTGCTTCCAAGAAAACAACATCTGGCAAGGATGGTCCATCTTGTCTGAGAGGCTTACCTTTGAGAAACACCATTGCAGGCAACATGGTGCCATCAGCTAGTGCTACAAGTACAATGTCCATAAGCGGATCCGATTCACCAACTAACTTGAAAGCAGACATCAGGGAGGAGGAATCAGCAGAGGCTGGATCTAGTTGCTCCATATCGATGAAAACTGAGAGCTCATCCATAGCACCAATGAAAGACTGACCAAAGCCCTGTGCAGTGATTTGCTTAGTGATGAACTGAGTAAAAAAACACACATGTTCTTGAACTTGAGGAGGTAGTAGTTGGAGAGATGTGGCTAAAGTCTGCGGACCCAGGTTATGCTGTAACAGGAAATCCACTGCCCACTCATAAGAGATCTCAAACCTACCATCCGTACTGATGATCTCTGTAGCTTTGGAGAAGAGTTTCTTTTCATTTAGAGGTAGCTGCTGCTCTCGCTGATACAACACCCACTCAGCCAGCCGGTCACTTGCTTGAGAAATCAACGCTGCTTTTCTTTTTGAGGACCCAAACTGCAATTTACACTTAAGTAACAAGGACTGTACTTCCTCAGGCTGAGTGTCAAAGTGGTTAGATGCTTGAGGGATACCAAAGCACAGGGCATAGAATGCAATCTTGAGCTGGGCTAAAGTAAGGGACCTTCCCACTGTCTCTGCTGGCTGAGCTTGAGCACTAGTGGAAAGCCCCCCGTTTTGTGGAGCTGAAACCTTTGGCTCCGTCCCACAGTTCTCATCAGGCACAACGCTTTGATCAACAGGTTGCACTTGAACTGGAATTGATGGCATGTGGACAGAGACAGCAGGAAGGTAAACGCATTGATTAGGATGGGTGACAGGCTTACTGGGGTTGGAAAGTGAATGCTGGTCCACTTGCATTACATGGAACGACTTTGCATTGGGCCGCTGATCCGGTCTAATCAGGTCAGTTGGAATGAATACAAATCTACAGGAAAAAAATACAAATGACAAAATACATGTTTTAATGTGTTTATTTAATATCTTTTAAATAATAATCAATTAATTTAAACCGGAAATCATTAATGAAACTAAATAGAATTAAGTAAACCTGTATTAAAAAAACTTTTTTGATGATTTGGGCATCTGACAAATGAAAGCTTATTAGTTGGCATCCTTTTTTTTCCTTTCCTTACTAGAAGATTGTCTTTGAAGAAAAATTCAATCTCGAAATATAATGTGCTAAAATACTACTGTGAGCCATCTTTTGTGATATCCATACGATATTTGGGGTTTTTTTTGCATTATATGTTTTCCTTCACAAGATACTTTGATTGGAGAAAACAAATTAAAATCAAATTACCTTTTATAGCCACGAGAAAATCCCTCTGGAAAGAAGAAGAAAACTAAAAATTAGTGTCAGATGACTGAAGCACAGGCACTTTATTTCTTAACAAATAAAAGCGTATTTTTTGCATTGATCTCAATTTGATCAAATATAGTATCTTACCACTGAACTTGCAAAGGCTGGAACAGTGACCAGGGTTAGCAGCCACATGTCTCGCCATTAAGTCCCCAATCTCAGTAGTGTAATTACATGAACAGCAGCTTAGCTGACCCAATCTACAAGCAAAGCACATAGATCACAAGTTAATCACCCAGCTACCACAATGTTAGGTGAAAATTAAAAGATTTTAAAAGCTGCAGTCACTTACTTTGGGCAGGGCTTGTATAAATTCAGGTATTTAGTAGTGGTTTTGCGAGAAACATGATAACTGCAAATGAAGACACAAATGATCTTACTAAGGATTATTCCTAAATATTTCATATTTAAATGATTAAATCTCTGTCATACTTTACACATACCTGATCATGTGATTGGCGTAGGCTCTTGAGCAGCAGGTGCGATACTGGCACAAGGAGCAGTGCACAAAGGTAGGAAAGTGGATAGAAAAATCTTGAATCTCAAAGTTACATTCTATGCAGAACCGTTTTGATGCTGGCTCACTGCAAAAAGAAGAATGAAGTAAAATAAACGTCCCATTGCATCTGCATGAACACTGATCATCTGAAGCATAACCGGAGCCTTCTGTGTCCAGTGACACACGACAAGCAGACAACAACAGACATGGGCACACTCATTCACGCACTCACCACTGTCTCTGAAATTTTGTCATCAGTTCCAGCATGCTCTCAACGGGCTTCCTCTTGGTAGGTATGATTTTGTGGACAGGATTTTTTTGGATGGGAATTGGATGAGCTGGGGAGATTTCCTTCACAGGAGGACTCTGAGTATTTGGGACAGGTGCTCTGAAGCCAGAGCGGTCCTCTACCCTAGTCACTGTATAGGCCCGGATGGTTACCTGACAAACAGATAATCATTTACTAAAGTTCAGGAATTGGAATGGTGGCACGGTGACAAGTTCAGTCAATATATAAATTATTCTGTGATAATCCTCAGAAATGACTGACTTTCTGGCATGTCACAAGCACACAGCTGCTAAAACATTTTCTTATACCAAAGTACACTGGTACTGGGAGCTTCCATGTGTTCAACAGTGGAGGCATCACAGATTTTTATTTTTTTTGGACATTATTATTTTTATTATTATTTTAATGGTATTGTTTAAAGTCGAAATAACTACATATATTTGATATCTATCTAAAAGAGGAAAAAACACATGGTGTGAGAAGCCAAATCGCAGCGTTGCCAGACAGTAACTGTAAATACATGAACTCTGCCTGGGATCGACTTACTTGTAACTGTAAATGGTTCTGCATAGATTTCTAAAATGTACTTCCAGCGTATAATAATACTAATGTGTGGGTAAGCTGAAGATTCCTAAAAGCTTTAGTATGTATTTTCTGTATATATTTCTACAGTAAAAACTGATTTTCTTGCTTGTTTTTCTTGCTTCTTTATCAAATTGGCTAGATTGTGCTGAAAAAAAGATGAGATACTTGCCCATTACACATTGTTTGAGGGTTTAAATATTAGAAAAGAAAAAGTAATGCAGAAACAGGAAAACACCTTCAGGGTTCAAAAAGTTAAACATAACAACTCAGTAAATATAAAGGCATACTGGTTTGGATGTGATTCATTCTGCAGACTGAGGGTGGAAGCCACTTACCCTGGTACCAGGCTTAAGCCCCAGCAGTTGCACAGGCTTAAGATGGGTCCGATGGAAAAACGCCCTATGATCTGCCTTGTCTTTTGGGAAGAGGAACTGAAGCCGGCACTTGTCACAATGTTGCACATTCTTTTTCTGGGTTCATGAACAGACAGTAGAACTACAGATTCAGTTAAAAGGCACAATTACACTGCTCTGCCCATCACTGTAGTTCACAAATCCCTGAATGGTCTAAGCCCGGGGTGTCCAATTTTACCCACAAAGCGTTGGTGTGACTACAGCTTTTCTTTCCAACAATGCAAGGTTGCACACGATCAACTGATCAGGTGTGCTTCCGCGTGCTTTGGAAAGAAAACCCTCAGCCACACCATCCCTTTGTGGGTAAGACTGGACCATCATGGTCTAAAGTAAGTGATATGGAACGTACTCGATGTACTGTGGCTTGTTGTATGCATGGTGTACTGACCGTCTACAAACATCAAGTACTAACGAATTTTTTTAGGCCGCTGACATGAGGCTCACTTTGGTGTTTTGCTTCATTTGCTCTCCCTTTCACTGACACAAAAGGAAAAAAACCCACATATGTCAGTGTGTGTGATATGTGTTTTTGTATCTAAAAGGAACAGGATGATTTTGCCTTTTTAACAAATGAGTTTAAAAGTGTCTTAATGTTAAGTCAACTTAAAAATAAACAAGATTGTTTTAACATAAATATATGTTGCAGGGATAATTAGAATCACCATGCTGGTGTGATCGTATGCATCAGAGTTAAATCAAGCATTTATGAAGTGCTTTAGAGGAGATATAAACATGTTGAGATATATAATATGTATTGTGGCACACACCAAATTTATCGCAATATTATTTGTAGGTCATTTTGCCCAGCCCTGATCACAATATTTTGAAGAAATTGAAATGAACAGAAACAAGCCAGTAGTGCCACTTCACAAAATGCCACCAAAATCTACAATTAAAAATTATTTTTATAAAAATTAGTTTTACAGACTGCACTAAATACAACTAACCAAAAGTAATTATCATCATCATTTGCTCAGAAAAACAAAATACTGGAGAGCATCTGTATAGCTTACCTGATGCTTACTGTAGTGCAACTGATACCCATTGCTGGACTTGAACACTTTAAGGCAGTAAGAGCACTGTAGGTTGTTTGTGTCCTTGTGGAGCTCTCGGAAGTGAACTAGAACATCATTGTAGAAGGAGGAGCGGAAATTGCAAACCTAAAAAAACATTGAATTTAAAAGTGTATAACCTTGCCTTCAACTACACAGTTAAGACATATTTTACAATAAAATACAGTAATCAGCATAATTTCAAATACTTATTGGAATGGAATACAGGCAAAGAACTAAGACGCCAAAACAGAGAACAAATTAGGGTAGACTGTTCTCAAATTATACTGGCAATTAAGTAAAGCAGCAATTATTTCAATAATTAATTGAGTATTCATGTGAGGTTTCTTTGGTTTGGTTTTAAACCTTTAAACCCCAACAGAATTCTACACTACTTTTTTGAACACATCTCAAAGGCCAAAGACTTACCAATCACAACAAACAAAAAAATTTATCAGAAAACCAGGGTAATTTACCACAATATGAATTTATCAAATAACAGCTACTAGATGATTATATTTTGAAAGGTGAACACGGCCTCTTTAATATGACAAAAGTGAGAGATGGCTAAAGGCTACACACTTAGCCTAAGAACAATTTCATGAGAAAACAAAGTTTCCACGAGGCACAAAAGGTTAATTTGTCTGGGTCTAGAGTGCTTTTCACCAGCACATCATTCCATTTGTCTAGTTTACCCAAGACGGGCTATTCTGTATATCAAACAGCATATTTGAACACTCAGACATCAAAAGTGATTGAGTGCAACATTCTTTGTGAAGAATCTTTGGACTACTGAGTATGACTTCAGGGTGGCCTGTGCATACCATGCCCATCATTCGTGATGCAAAATAACCACTACGCCAATTACTTGAGAACAAACAGTAAACAATTATTTTTTTCAATCAAGTAATCTGTAATGAGTAATTGTGGCAGCCCTAATTTGGAGCAGCATGTTCTTCAGTGCAAGCAGACTTTGAAACTCATAACAGAGACTGCTGAAGATTACCTGACACATGTATGGCATTTCTCCAGGCTTGTGAGAGTTCTTCATGTGATTCAGAAATAGGGGCTCATTTTCAAAGGACAATTCACAGATCTTACATACGGCTGTAGAAAGAGGAATGACAAGAAGATGACAAACTCTTCACACACACACACCCATACATAACATTACATGCAAACAAATCAGTAACTATAGGCTAAATATGGTGGTTAAACTATAGTGGCAAAGCATGTCATTTTTGCAAGGCAGAACACGAGTGTCAGATTATTTATGTAGAAAAGGGACCTGTGGACTCTATTTGGCTGTGGACAGTCTCGACATGGCACTGCAAGGTGAAAGGTGAGGAAAAGTTCCGGAAGCAATGCTGGCACACATTGTGGCAGTCCGCATCACCCCTCTGGAGTTCCATTTCCATGTGGTGTTTCATGTGGTTCATCAACCTGCAAAGAGAGAAATGGGTAGAGAGAGAGAGTCCAATCTGGTCTGCTGAACTATGGCAAGCTAGGTTTAGGATAAAGCAGATGATTGTATACACTCCAAACATATCTCTATACCGTGGTAAGCTTTAAATCAAGACAAATCTGTTGTGCCTAGAGACAAATTAAACTAACTTGAACACAAGTCTCAACAAAACTCAACAACAGAGCATTTTAGACCAGGAGTGCCAAATGCAGTTGCTCCTATATTAGTGTAGTCTTTCATACCAGCCACACATACTGAGGCTGTGAAAAACTGGACAGGACGAGAGGTTGTACAAGAGAGAGACTAAGAACTGGTTCCACTAAAGAAAACTTAAGTTATTCAAGGGAATGTTAGTATATACACTGATCAGGCACAAGTCCGCTGTGAGGAGAAATGAGTGTTAATTAACTGTCTCATTAAAATAGCACTTATCAAAGGGTGGGATGTATCAAAGAAAATGTAATATAAAAGGAAAAATGGCCAAGCGCAAGGATCTGAGCAAGTTCACAGTGGGCCGAATTGTGACAGCCAGGCCTGATCATCTCCAAAACAGCAGGTCCTGTGGCGTGTTCCTCGCAGCAGTACTTAGGATTTACCAAAAGGAGGCCAAAGAAAGACGACTGGTGAACCAGCCACAGGTTCACTGGAAGGTGATAGGAAGGCCATGGGTTTGAATCCCAGGATGGCCAGTGGCACCACTGAGGTGGGTACCGTCCATACACACAGCTGCGCGGGCACTGTGTTGCTGGATGCCCACTGCTTCACTCGGGTAAATGGGTTAAATGAGAAAACAATTTTGCACTGTTCAAGCTGTGTGTTGTGCCATGCCGTGCTGTGGTGCACTTATACTATAACAAATTACTGGAAACGTTAATGCTGGCCATACAGTGAGGAACATAAGTATTTGAACACCCCGATTTTGCAAGTTCTCCCACTTAGAAATCATGGCGGGGTCTGAAATTCACACTGTAGGTGCATTCCCACTGTGAGGGACAGAATGTAAAAAAAAAAAAAAAAATTCAGGAAATCACATTGTATGAGTTGTAAATAATTTATTTGTATTGCACTGCTGCACATAAGTATTTGAACACCTGGCAATCAGCAACAATTCTGGCTCTCAAAGACCTGTTATTCTGCCTTTAAGAAGTCCACCTCTACTCCACTTAGTAATCTTAATTAGTAGCACCTGTCTGAGCTCTTTAAAGACAC
>JBBIGA010000138.1:13525304-13540506 GCA_037576975.1 Alestes dentex
GTTTATATACATATGTATATATGTATATACATACATACATTTATATGCATATGTATATATGTACATATTTATATTTTTGTATTATTTCTAAAGTTTACTTTTATATTATACTGTTGTGTTGTATAGCTTTTATTCTTGTGATTGTGCTGCTGTTCTGTCCACTTTGCTATTGTAACAATGCAAATGTCCCTCTTGTAGGACTAATAAAGGGTTGTCTTATCTTTCTAACGTCTCTGAGAAATTAAATCTTGTTGACCTTACTAATATGGCGTTTAACGTACTCCATGCTACTTTGTTGCGGTGCATGGTGGGATAGTTTTCCCTCTGTGTTTGAGCTGTTTGGGGGTCAGTTGCATTGCTGAGGTAGTAGATCAGCGCTCACTATTTAGGCTCAGATTAGAAGATCTCAAATCAGCCTTATATTGTGTTCTACACACCGGAAGTACCCCGGTGTCGTGTTGGTAGTTTTTGTTTACAACAGAATATTCTGATAGAAGGTGAACGGCCCTAGAGCTCTTTTACACAGCAACGGTTTATTGAAGACTTTAGAAATTTATGTAACAAGACACAGGGAAGGACAGAGCTGACAAAATGAACGTGACTTTAGCTGTCAAGCAGTATGTGTCCAAAATGATAGAAAGCAGTGGACCAGGAATGAAGGTTCTGCTCATGGATAAAGAGACGGTAAGTACGATTTTAAAGACTAAAAGAAGGTTCTGAATTCATGTTCTTACTAATAATCTATCTGTCTTAATGTACTGTATGTATTTACGTATGTGTGTGTGGATGGGTGTGTTTAGAGACAGATATACATTCGTAAAGACACATCTGCATGCATGTACACTATAGACAAAAGGACCCGGGACGCCTGACCATTTCACCAACAGGGACTTTAATAACATTTAATTCAAATACATAGACTTTAATGTGGCGTTGGTCCTTCCTTTGCAGCTATAACAGCTTCCACTATTCATGGAAGGCTTTTCACAAGATGTTGGAGTGTTTCTGTGGGAATTTGTGCCCATTCATTCATTTATGAATTTAGGCCTGGCTCACAGTCTCTGTTCCAGTTCATCCCAAAGGTGTTGGATGGGGTTGAGGTCAGGGCTCTGTGCAGCCAGTCAAGTTCTTCCAAACTGAACTCATCCAGCTGTGTCTTGATGGACCTTACTTTGTGCACTGGGCCACAGTCATGCTGGAATAGAAAAGGGCCTTCCCCAAATTGTGTCCTCAAAGTTGGAAGCATGGCGTTATCCAAAATGAAGCATTAAGATTGTCTTTTACTGGAAGTAAGGAGCCTATCCCAAACACTGAAAAATAACTGTGTCCCAATAGTGTATGTATGTATGTACTTTGTGTATCTATGTATGTGTGTGTGGACTGATGTGTTTTGAGGTAGATAGGTAGATACATATGTAAATACATACAGAAAGATACATTTTCATGCATGTATGTATGTTTGGAAGTATATGTTTCACAATAGATAAAAGATTTAATTTACTTGATACTCTTTTTTTCAAGAGGTATCTTACAGTATGTTGTTTTACAACACATTTCAGTCAGTTTTTCTTTCTCTAATATGGACTTGGTATGTTTCTCTGCATAGACCAGCATTGTGAGTATGGTCTACACACAGTCCGAGATCCTGCAGAAAGAGGTCTACCTGTTTGAGCGGATTGACTCCCAAAATAGAGACAACATGAAACATCTGAAGGCCATATGCTTCCTGCGACCAACCAAGGTATCCATGTTGTTATAACATTACTGCCTTCATGCACAACACCACCAAGTGCAAGAAAGTGCAGGCGGGGCTTACTATCAGTTAATGTGTCTTTCTGACTCATGTTGAAGATGACAACGTTAAACAATAGTGTTGTATGTGAATATATGGAAGACAATGGGTAGGTTCATATGGATTTGGGTGTTGGGCCAAAGTTGAGTCCTCTGTTTCCTTTTTTCTGAGCAGAAAATAGAAAAAGCTTCTACTGACAAATCTGTAAAAATACTCTAATTATCCTGTAAAACCAATACATACAAAATGTGCCTTAACCCTCCCTCTTGCACCCCAGCACAAAAGTCTAGCCAGCTCAACAGCCTGGATCTCATTGACAGATACGCAGATACAAGCTCATTTACAACACAATTATCATTTTCCCAAAACATTTGAAGTATACGTCATGTAAACTGTTTGAAGAATCTGCATTTGAAAGAATAGTCTTTGATTGAACTATGTAATGAATGTGTTTTTATGCATTAATTAACACAAACTAACAAGGTAACACTTTGAACACTAGAGTTTACAGGTTTATCTCACAATCAAAAGATGCAAGACTTTTTGAGTGTGTTTGTTGTTTATCAAGACCTGCTCTGTCTGAAAGTAAGGATACATCTGAATCCACTCAGATCCAGGATGAGTTTTTGTCAACAACATTAATAATTGTATTCTCTTCGCTTAGGAAAATGTAGAGAACCTGATTCAAGAGCTGCGCCGGCCCAAATACAGTGTTTATTTCATCTGTGAGTATTGGCACTGACTAACAGAGAAACATCCAGTCCCTGTTGTTGTTATCTCTAGATAGTATTACAACAGCACAGGAACTCAGTGTTTAATTACATGGTAAGATTTACTGTTTACTGTGTATATTTATTCTTGGCCTGTTTCTCTTTTTCTGTAGATTTTAGTAACGTCATTAGTAAAAGCGAAGTGAAGGCTTTGGCTGAGGCTGATGAGCAGGAGGTCGTTGCTGAGGTGCAGGTCAGTAAGCTTGTGTAACAGTGATTCAGAATTAGAAAACTTTAATGATCCCGGAGGAAATTGCTTATGTTACGAAAGAACAGTCATACAGAGACACAAAGGCAAGAACAATATAAATATAAATGTAAAAATAAAAGTCGAATAAAAATAAGTCATATAAAAACTTTTTTTCAAGAACTGTTTCTTAGTCCTTTTTGAGATTGATTATGATCTTACTTGTAATAGTCAGTGGAAAATCTTGGGCCATGTCCACACATACATTGGTATTTCTGAAAACAGGGATTTTCCATTTTCGTTTTTTAAAAAAATTGCGTCCACACGAGCACGTTTTCAAAAATATCTCCATCCACACGCAATCGCAAAAAACTCTGACAAAAGCATGCCAAGGCAGCAGGTTCCGATATAACGTTAAACCGTACAGCCTTGGAGGGGGGATGTCATTAGCAGAGACAGTGTCCGTGTTGCCTTGTCAAGAAATGTTACCTTTATGCAGTGTCTTGTCAGTTTATAACACTTATAATGATGAGAAATAGGTAAATAATATACATAATCAGAGAAAAATATATTTTATTTAAATGAGAAGAGCCTTGATATATAGACAGATCTTTAGAGGTGCATAGAGGCAGTATAATCAGGTTCTAACACAGGCTACTTCGTGCCATGCTCACAGCTTGTGGTGATTCTGGACAGTGCTGATGTTTCCTAGCTTCAGATAGCATTCTGCAAACGGCAGAATAAGGCACTTTAGAATCAGAAAACTTTATTGGTCCTGGAGGAAATTGCTTAGGTAATGACGGTTAAGACACAGACCCCAGAATAGCGACATACACAATAGCTTTCAAGACATTAATCACCGTAAACCAGTCACCCGAACGCAAGATAGCACAGATAAATCAGTTTCCCTAACGCTGGGTAGCACAGAATACCAAGAATGTGCAGAAACGCACGGTAGCACATCTCGATGGGCAGCATGTTTGGACAGAACAAAGTCCAACAAAGTCACGTGGTGCACTTTTTTCTGTGATTAACTGATCGAAATTAATGCGTTAATCCGACACCCCTAGTATAAACATGCCAAAACTTCTAACAAGGTTGAGAGCGGGAGTACATTTATAAGTCGGCCATTGTAGACTGAAACCCAATGTAAACACAGCGCATATTGTGATGTCAAATGAGTGGCGCACTGTATGACGTGAAACGGCCCGTTTTTTCCAAAATCATCGTTTTTCTTGTCCACACGTAAACGCTGAAACGGAGTTTTCAAAAATCGTCACTTTGGCCTGAGTTTTCAAAAAACTTAATTTTCACTGACCCAAAACGCCGTTTACGCATGGACGTATTCAGAAGTACTTGTGTACGTGTGAATATGGCCTTATAATGACTTTAGGTAAGAACAAAATACATTGTGGTGTGTTCTCTCTGCAGGAGTTCTATGGAGACTTCATCGCTGTGAATCCTCATCTTTTCTCTCTTAACTTACAAGGGGTAGCCAGGGTAGGAAACATTCGATATGGTTTTCTTGAAAGTTGGAATGACTATATAAAAATTAAAAAAAAAAATTTCATTGCCTAGTTTCAGTATAGTCTCAAAATGACAAAGTGTTGTTAAAGATCCACACTCTGTATCACTGTACTTGACCCATGCAGCGTGTTTCTCTCAGGGTCGCAGTTGGGAACCCAGTGTTCTTCCTCGTGTCACTCAAGGTTTGACCTCTGTGTTGTTGGCCTTGAAGAAGTGTCCCATGATCCGCTACCAGCTCTCTTCTGACATGGCCAAGAGACTGGCTGAGAGTGTTAAGGTAAGATATATGTATTACTGAGCTTAAGTGGAGATGTTTTGTTAGATGTTTATTAACTATTTATTCCTCATATTCATTATTAACTTCTTAATAAAATTTTGAGCCTCTCCATTGGGACATGCTGAACAATAGGAAATCATAATTATGAAGTTTTCAAAACAAGAACCCATGAACTTTACATGAATGTGTTTATTTTCATATCACATTTTTACTAGGTACAGTATTTCTGTAAAAAAGACAAAGTTGGCATTTGCCCTTTTCTTTTAGCAAATTATCACCAAGGAGTATGAGCTGTTTGACTTTAGAAAAACAGAAGTGCCTCCTCTCCTGCTGATTCTGGACAGAAGTGATGATGCCATCACACCCCTCCTCAACCAAGTGAGTGCCTCTGCCTTTTGTTTTATGAAACCTCTGACTTTGACACATTAAAATATCTAGATCAAGGACGTTCAATTAGTAGGATTTCTTTTGATTCCAGTAAAGCGGGACTACATGTGACCATTTGAGTAAACAAGTGGAATCATGTGTTTTCCTGCTTGACTGGAATGAAAACCTGCAGTCGCACCTACATTTTGTGTATAAGACTGGACACGATTACTTTAGATTTCACCTATTCTTTTGTTGTAATTAGTTGTTGTGGTCACCAGAGGACAGTAGAGACCAATAGTTGAGCTGTGCTCGGGTCTTTTGATTCTGCTGCACATTTAATATTTTAAATTACTTCACACAATAGTGAACTGCTGTACCTTCCAAGAGAACCACAAATATTAATTGTACACAATCACATATTAAAAATGAGTTACGGAATGGTGCTTTCTGTTTAGATGAGGTTTTTTTTTGGTCTGGTCATCTTAATCTTATGTAACATTCCAGTTATTGTCATTGGATATGTTGTGTGTTTGTGCTGTAGTGGACATACCAGGCTATGGTTCATGAGTTGCTTGGTCTCAACAACAACCGGATAGACCTTTCACGAGTTCCTGGCATCAGTAAAGACCTAAAGGAGGTGGTACTGTCTGCTGAGAATGATGAGTTCTACGCCAATGTGGGTAACATGAGACTGAATGGGTGATCCTGAAAACAATAATAATGACAGCTTTCATATGACCTTTATGTGCTGCATTTCAGAATAGGATCATGTTTGTGCTGGATTTACAGTATCAGTGCGAGTTATAAATTGAACCTTTTTAGTCTTGGCCTTCAATTAATCAGCCTGGAAACCCAGCCATGTGTTTTATGCAGTGAAATATTAACCGTGCCTTTGCTTAGTAGTATTGCATCTGTTGCATGTTTATTTCTGTGTGAAATCACTAAAGCATTGGAAGATTTATAGAACCTCTTTTTCTCAAACAGAACTTGTATCTGAACTTTGGTGAAATTGGAACAAACATTAAGAATTTGATGGAGGACTTTCAAAAGAAGAGGCCAAAGGGCCAGCAGAAACTAGAGTCTATTTCTGACATGAAGGTGAGGATATAGATATTCAAAGAAAAAGAATATATTGTCATACTGATGTTTTCCATTAGTATATATTATTAATGTATACATTATTATATATTATTATATGTCCATAATTTTATATAATGTTTTATTTTGTTGTATTATATAATATACATATGTGTGTATGTGTGTACATATATATGTAATCTAAAGAGTGCTTGGAGACTGCTATTATCTGTTATTCCACAAGCATCTGCTCCCTGTCTGCAGGCCTTTGTGGATAACTATCCACAGTTTAAGAAAATGTCAGGCACAGTGAGCAAGCATGTGACTGTGGTGGGAGAACTGTCTCGTCTGGTCAGTGAGAGGCAACTGATGGAGTTGTCTGAGGTGGAGCAGGAGCTGGCCTGCCAGAATGACCACTCCAGTGCCCAGCAGGTGCCTTACACACTGCATGCTCATTAACACATGCCTCATGACTCATGCTAACACACAGCTTTGTGTAGTTTGCTTTTTCTGAGCCGGAGTAAAGGTTACTGAGGGCCCAGTGAGACTCATGACCAAGTCTTATTTGATATGGTCTTGAGCTGAAAGGCTTTACTTTCTTTCTCGGCTTGGGTCATGTGACTTTTTTTTCCTCAGAAGTTTGAAATGCGACTAAGACAAAAGTCTGAAATGCGACTGAAGCCTCTCTGTGTGCCTACAGAATGTGCGGCGGCTGCTGCAGAGCCCGCGGGTCGCAGAGTTGGACGCGGTGCGGCTGGTGATGTTGTACGCTCTGCGCTACGAGAGACACAACAGCAGTATCTTACCCAGCCTCATGGAAGAGCTCAACAGGAGAGGGGTGTCTGAAAAATACCGCAAGGTGATGATATAGCAGTTAGTAGATTACAACATTTAATGCTTTTGTGTTCTGTGTGAGATGCACAATAACTGCTAATTCATGTCATGAAAGCATCATTTTTGTAAATGGTGCTTCTCCTTTTCCTCCGGCTCCACAGATGGTTCAGGCTGTGATTGACTATGGAGGAAAGCGGGTTCGAGGAAGTGATCTTATTGCCCCTACTGATGCTGTGGCCATGACAAAACAGTTTTTCAAAGGGCTTAAGGTAGAAGATTATGCTCTGAATGTCGCTTTGCACATGCTCTTGATTTTTGAATGGGATTTTATTAAAGATTGTGTTTCATTACTGTATTTGTTTTTTCCTTTTTATTTCTCTGTCTTTGCTTGTAGGGGGTTGAGAACGTCTACACACAACATCAGCCCTTGTTGCACGACACACTGGATCAGCTGATTAAAGGCCGTTTGAAGGACAGTCAGTTCCCCTACCTTGGGCCAAACTCTCTGCGGGACAGGTTCAGCTGATACACACACTCATACACTTTCGATGTAACACCACTGAGCCCTGGGCTTTTAATCTCAAATCCTCTTCATGTGTTTTTAGCTTTAGCTGTCCAGTTAGTCATCATGCTTGGTTTAGTGTACTGCAGGCTGCATTACATGCCAGCTATGAGCAATGGGTCTCTGTCTCTTAGAAAATGATCTTAAAAATGGTAAAATTAATAGTCCATACCTCCTAGTAATAATGTGCATGATTACACTACATTAGACATGAGTAAATGTTTGGAGAGTTACCTCTTCAGTCAGTGTGCTCCTCTCCACTGCAGGCCACAGGACATTATTGTCTTCATCATTGGAGGAGCCACATATGAGGAAGCCCTGACTGTTTACAACCTGAATCGCACCATGCCGGGTGTGCGCATTGTACTGGGAGGAACAACCATTCACAACACTAAGAGGTCAGTCCTTCAAATACTTTCTCTTCTTTCTCTTCTGTCTGTTAACTTCTCCCATTATAAACTACCAACATTTAATTTCTTTTAGACTACTCTTCGTTTTTTGACTTCATCAATATTTCATGTGTGCTCAGTGAAACCTTTGTGCATTTTCATTATTTTCATACTCTTGATAAAGTTTGTCTTACTGTGGTAATTGCTAATTTCATAAGCCTGTGGGATTAAACATTTTTTGGCTTGTTACTGGCTATACCCTTTCTACTAAGAACTCATTACAATAGTAAGCACCACCGTCCTCCTTCCCGTTTTCTTAAGGTAATTTGGCTGTGGCAACAGTGGTAACAAATTGCTTTTCTCTTACTTTTCCACAGCTTCCTGGAAGAGGTGACATTAGCAGCAGGGTTGGGGCGTGGAGGAGAAAGAACACATGGAGCCAGTCGTCCACCAACCAGACGCTGAGAGCTTTTCCATAGCTCTCTTGTTAACGAACAGTAACGCATAATACAGTGCTGTGCAACGTCTGAGCAAAAAGCTGAGTTCATGCTTCTATCCCATATGCTGTTCACATTCCTCTCCAGTGACATGAATATGAATATCTCAGCTTTCTTTCAAAGGCATTATATCCTCCAGGTGTCCTGATCTCTGAGGGCGATCAAGTTGTGTGAAACCAACCAGGACTTATTTGTACGTGTTAGATGATCGAGTGTATAATCATGATAAGTTCAGATGTTGTGTTCCCAAAGAGTGATCACTACTTCACCATACGACAGCGCCTTTCATAGTAATAATAAGAGCGATCCCCAACCCCCCAGCCCTCAAAAAAAGACTTAATAGAGACAGAACCCTGTGCAAATTCTATTTCCTGCTATGCTTTTATCTTTCTTTAATGAAAACTAAAATCTGAGACATCTGTTGTCATGTAATCTGGCAGATAACACCTGAGAGGATGAGAACAGGGGCCAGTCTCCATGGTGATGATGGTTCCGCTTTACATTAGTGCAGTGGTTACCAACCCAATTCTAGTCACAATCTGCCACATTCTTAATTGTCTGGATCAGGTGTTTTAGCATCAGGTTAGAAACGGGAGCAGAAGTCCAGCACAGTACAGGAGAGTAAATCTCCAGGGGGCTTGTGATCACTGCATTAGTCTCTAATGCCTGTGAGTATAGTAACAGAGATAAGTATGTCCTGCCTTTTCTTTTGACAGTACTGGTTCATAACATCTAATGTCTTTAAAAAGGCAGCAGTCTGTACATTTCCTTTGGGTGTAAGTTATTGAACTGTATATTTGTTACCAGTTGCTGTAGTGTCTACTAGCAGTTACTAACAGTGTAATACTAATCTCTGCACTCATAACATTATAATTATGATGTTTTGTTTTACTACACTTTCCTGCTAAACGTCCCCACCACTGACAATCTTGCATATACTACTAAAACACACGAGTTTGTTTGATTTGTGTATGTTAAATGTTAATCTCTCTCCAATATGTCATTTGTGCTAGTCAGGGATTTTTGTAGGTGCGTCCAGAAAACGGATGTTCAGAATGGACATGCAGCATTCTGACACTTATTGTTAGATCCTGTACAGTGTGATATACTTTATGTTCTGAAGAAATGATGGATATTTTATGATCAAGTGTAATAAACAAAATTATGAACATGATCATTAATCTTTTGACAGCTGAATCCTTTGATAAACATCTTTTATGTTGTATCGTTCCCTGAAGTCTGTTTAAAGGCCTCGTGGCATTTTGTTTTTGACTGAGACAGAAAAGGAATCAAAGCTTACAGACTTGTACTAAGATACATTTATTTTTTTAGGCCACATAAAGGCTGTCCAAAACGGCATTTGTACCAAGCTCAGTATGGTTCAGTATCAGTAGACAAGGACACATTTGTACTCTAATAAAGTGTTGGTCTACATTTTACACATAAAGTACAGAACATACTGCAAAGTCATCAGCTTTTTTTTTTTTCAACTTTTCAAATAACCTAACTTGACACGCCGTGTCACAGCATGAGCAAAATACCTCTCTGACATAATGGAAATACTTGGCGCTACAACGTCAGTTGTCATAACATTCAGTCCAGAGGGTGTCATGATGTGAACTTGTCAGCAAAAATCAAAGTGTTTCAACACCAGTGGTGTATCGTCTTGACATTGAAATGAACAATGTCAGCTTTCATGACCACTGATACCAGCCTTGTGTTCATGCAGCTTATATCACTTGTCACAAAGGGTTTATGTAGGTGTGGATCACCGAAAGATGATAGAGCTAGTGCTTTTTCTAACGTTTATGAACATTTACTTCATCTTAACATCATTTACTTTTAGGAAACTGACAGATCCTGTGAGGGGAAATGTGTGTAGATGCTTGATGCTTGAGGACAGGCGATAACAAGGCTTTGGCTTCCATAATAAATATAACAAAACTCTTTAAATGAGCCTGTAAAGGAGACTAAAAAACAAATATTTTCTTGAAGGATAGATTTTTATAAATATAGATACTGTACTACATTGAACCCAGAGGAAATTGCTTGAGTCCTCTGCATTTAACCCATTCACCTGAGCAATTCACCAATGGGGTGTCGACAGTGTTGCCCAGGGAGCAGTGTGTGGGGACGGCACATTGCTCAAGGGTACCTCAGTGGTGCCACTGGCAGTCCTAGGATACAAACCCCTGACCTTCTGATTGCAGAAGCAACTCCCTAACCACCAGGCCACCAGTTGCACCAGTCACAGAGTATGGACGAAATATCAGTCTACTTTAGTGCCTAAGTTAATTTTTGTATCCTGATACATAAAACTGAAGTGTTGCTCAGAAGAAGCTTTCGCAAAAAGCACTTTTGCACCCTGTGTACTCCAGTCATCTGCCGTGACGTCAGGATGCTACAGCGGCACTGTCCGGTGGAGGGCGCAGCGGAGCCCCCTTCATTTCAGCAGCCCCCCAGTCTGCCTCACTGCAACTCTCAGCAGCTCTGTGGGAGCCTCCCAAACCCGTGGAAACACTATGCCCGCGTTTTGCAAACCGTCACGACAGCGAAGAGCTGCTCCCAGCCTCCCGACAGCTCCGTGAGCAGCGTGCAGACAGAAAAACTCGCCAACAAAGAGGAGGAGCGGTGCAGCCTGCAGTGCGGCTCTTTCACAGCAGACCTGCTGGACCAGTGCGGGGAATCTAGATCAGAAAAAGTCCCATAGTTCACGTTCAACATGAAGAAAAGCCATTTGGTCAAAAGGGTGAGATGCTCATATTTAAATGTTGAGTAAATTGTACGCTATTTCCTTAACGGTGCTATGCCAGTCTTTTATAACATGCCAGTGCCAGCCTGTGCGTCGAAATTACACAGAGCAGGTGAATGCTGTCACGTTTTTAGATCACAGTGTTTTAATTGCTGATAGGTTTGGGGGACTCCTTTGTCTTGCAGTTACCTGCTGTGTAACATACAGATTTAATGCTGCTTTATGTGTAAATGGGAGGCGTCCCTTGAGGGCTAGGGGCACAGGTTATTTTTTTAAATTACTATTTGTATTATTATTTTAAATAGAGTGTTTAAGCTCATTGGCCACACCCTTAAAAGTGAGACGGTGTGTGGAATTTATTGCCAGGGTCAGCAGCAGCACCTGCCGTGTTTAAGTGTGAAGAGATGAGGTTATCAGGGTGGGTTTGTGGTGGAGAGGGTTGTCATTTTCCTCTGTTATGTAAGGCTGGGATTTACTCTCTGTACACGCAGGGACTTCAAGATGCCAACCAGCTGTCATCACAGCCGGACAAAGTGGGCTGGATCCGCAAGTTCTGTGGCAAAGGCATTTTCAGGGAGATCTGGAGAAACCGCTTTGTGATGCTCAAAGGGGATCACCTGTATATTTTTGAAAAAGAGGTAAGTTGGCTTCTCTGGACTATGCATTTTAACATCAAGCATCGTGCCACATAATAAGAAGTCACCTGTGTTATATAAAGACTGTCACTGAGAAAACGGGCTTCTCTGTCCCTGGACTTCAGGAGGCACAGTAGAACATGGTACGCCTGTCACTTTGTTTAATAAACCCAGGCATTAACATAATCACCCATGGTCATGATTTTCTGGACAGAATTTACTAAAAACCTTTAATGTGCCGGACAGGTTTGAGAAAACTGGCCATGTTCCCATGTTATTTCCCGTATATAGTACTGGGCAAAAGCCTTAGGCTCCTGTGCAAGGTGCCATTTATCTGAGCAGTAAGGGACTTTCTTCCAGCAAACACACAAGTTAACATTAGAATGCAAACAAACAAGAAAGTATTAACTGATATCAAGATTTGTTTTGTTTGTATAAAAATACTTGAAGTTTTGTGAGCTGGTTGGAAGAACACAGGTTCGGGTCCAGATTTTACCTCGATGCCACAAGACTTTGGATGGATTTGTGTAATCCATCAGCAGCTCCTGATTTAATCTAATAAAGAATCGATTGAGCCGAATCTGGTATTTGAGGTGTTTGATGAGAACTACAATGTAATACTGTGCTTCCGTGAGGAGAGGTCTGGGAATGATTAAGCAAACACATAGATACGTATAAAATCACTATTTACTGTATTAAACTTATTTGTATGTATTTTAATATTGGCTTTTAAAAACTTAGACTGCTCAGATAAACAGGTTTTAAATGTAATTTTCTCAGGTGTCTAAGGCTTTTGCACAGTACTGTATTTCATGTTTTTAAAGGGCATCCTGCAACTGAAAGTGTCCACATAGGTGCATTTTCTTATAAAAGCTTTGTTATCTTATTGCTTTGTCCAAATGTGTCTGTATTACCTTCTGAATATTCTACCCAGACACTTTTTTGAGAAGGATCTATAAGAAGAAATCAACCACAATTGATGAAATTAGAGTGTCTTCTTTCTGGTTCAGTGGAGATCCGAAACATCTCTGTAATTCTGTAATGAAATCAGCTGTGCACTGGAAGCATGAACACACAAATGACTGTGATTTCCTGTGAAGTGCAGCAGCTCTCTTATGTCATAGCCTTAAGGCCAGTTGGTTTTGCAATGCTGTCACTTTGGGTAGCAAGATGGAGGAGTGTACCAATACAGTGAGACACCCCAACAGCCCCTCAGACTCAGGCCTCCAACTGAAACTGCATTAAGTGTGTTGCTCAGTCCCTCACTCGCTCAGCTGCAGTCTTTTGGATGAAGTACAATTGCCATTACACACATTAGGAGATCAAAGCCGCAGCTGCAACTCTTTTTGTGCCTGAGGATACCCAGGGCTCCGAATGCAAAATCATGACACCCCCCATACACACACACACACGCGCACACACACACACACACACACACACACGAGTACACCCAAAAACACACAAATACACTTTTTTCTTCAATCATTAGTACTGGAATTGGCATATTCCCTTAAATGCAAGTTTAGACCAGTTCCAGCAGCATCATTTCTATACATGTACTGTCTATCCAAGCCTTTTATACGCAGAGCTTGTTTTACTGCGCTGGCCATGACTGCATTTGCTGATTTGACTAAATGTAAATTTGTATCCTCACTCATCTATTCTTTCGGTGAAAAGCTCTCGAGGACGAATAAAAGGAGGAAGGGACATTTAGCCTGTTATCTGCTGCAGTGATGGAGTTCCAAGTAGGGGATTTTCATCTAAAAGTCCCCAATGCATGACTGTACTTAATGGTAGCAGGTTTTACGAGCTTTGCAGAAAAAAAAAACCATTTAAGCCATTATTTTAGCTTAACAGGACCTTGGAACTCCAGTTATATTTTAAACGTATGTGATGCTTCTTGCCTTATTTTATTTTTTACTGGTTTTATAAACATTCCTAAAGCTGCAAATGGTAATTTATAGAAGATGTACAGAATACATGTAACTCAGTTTGTATTTAAAAGTGTGGTATCATGGTCTTAGTCCTACCAGAGTGAGCAGCAATTTCAGCCACCTGGCAGAATGAACTCTCCCTATGAAAACAGCTTTGAATATTCTACACAGTGGCTTTCACAGATCGAATAACAAACGGCAGGTGATTTTTCCCTTTCAGCTTCTGAAAACCTATTCATATGTTTAACCCTGCAAGCTCCTATGAATGTCCAAATTATGAGCCTTATTATTCAGTAACTACATGGAGTACAATGCAGTATAAGCACATTATTATTACGTTACATAAGTGAACAGTTAACATCTACTAGATGCACCAGCAGGTCTGTGGAGGTAAAAGAGCATCACAGACTGATCTGCATTACAATAAATTATATAGTCCATTTGTGTGATATGTCGCTCTGCATTGACGCCCTCAGGCACTCAGGGTTATTTTTACCATCACCATAGACAGTGTCAGCAGTTTGCATCATACTGGTGGTGCTGGCTGCCTCAGGTGTGCACAGGCCCTGGGGGGAGTCTACAATGTCCTTGAGCTTACGACTGAGTGACAGCATATACTGTACATCACTGTATTCTTTCACACTGCTTGAGACAGTGCTGCGCCTGCCAAGATGATTTGAGTGGAAGCAACTGTATGATGTAAATCGCTCTTAATAGGCATAGGGAGAAATTGCTATGCATCAAGGGACTTTGATAAAACGGCTTCTTTATTCTCGCTTGCCTGGTACGTCATGTAGGGTTTGTACAGTGGAGAAAGTCAAGCTTCTTTAAGTGTCTGAGTGCTAATACTCAAATGCTTGCTATAGGCCTTGTGTGAATAATTGATGTGCTTGCACTTACTGTGTGTTGTGTAAGGACTTCAGTGTACAGTGCATCAGTTGCACCAATACAGAACATATAGAACACTGTCTTGTGGACAAATCCATTTGGTTTGACCACTTGGTTTCCAGGCTGCTTTAGAATTTTCAGTTCACTGAACTTTAAATAAAACAGAATGTAAATCTATTTTTAACTGTTGAAGTTAAATACCATTTTAGCAGGGTCTTATTAGGTGGAAACTTGCGTAACTAACAACTCGTTAAAGCCTACCTGAAATCAAAATTACATTTTATCTTTTTATATTTATTGTGTCCATGCTCCTGCTAAGCGTGAATCAATTTATGGAATCACAAAGCTTTTTTCTGCGTTCCTTGTAGTGTTAGAATGGAACGGAACATTTCTCTCATTTTACTTTTATCAGTATAATTAGGGTACTGTTGGCTGACTATGTATAAAATGATGTGAGCAGTGAGGGGTGAAAGGGAAGGGATGGGAACCTCAAAATCTGAAACCTATTAACACCTCTACACAAAGACGGCCTTGTTGAGGTAAAACAGACAACTTAACTTCAATGATCTCTTTCAAAATATTGCTACAATTGAAAATGGCATTTAAATCCAATAAGAACACTTTTATTCATGTTGATTTGCCCTTGCTCACTTTTGAAAATGAAGGCCTTGTCTGGTTTTGTACATTTGACAAATATATACATACATATAAA
>JBBIGA010000138.1:13548279-13577798 GCA_037576975.1 Alestes dentex
CAGATAGGACTAAATGGAGACAGATGATTCGCTGTGGCGACCCCTGAAGGGTAAAGCCGAAAGAGAAAGAAGAAGGTAGCAGCTGTTGGACCCTCGTGGACAAGCTCTACAGAACATTGCCAAAAATCTCGCTGATCAACATAACGAGAGATTTGTTGCTTTTGTGTTAAAATACCGTTAAAAATAAAAGTAGTATTAGCTTCATATGATATTTGTTTTGTATGCATGTGAAAAGTCACAATGTTCACCATCATTCATCCCAGCTCGGTAGTGGAGCATCTAGAGCCTCTGAATTCATCAGACTGGTGTGAATGTTCTTTTCAACACAATAGATCTTCATAATATTTGCTATGAAAGAGCATACTTGTGACCGGAGCATGGAGGGGTCAATTCATTGTGGTTTGGGGATAATAGGCTCTTAAGATTAATAACTGTTTAATTAAAGCAATAATTGCCAAACATAAATTGCAACTTTTTACACATTTAACACTGGAGCTACAAAAGTTCTATCAAACTGCATGGACCTTTTCATGAAGGTGACACAGACTTGCTAGTGTGTTTTAGGACACAGTACAAAATGTAGGCAAACATAGTAGGTGGTGGTCCTTTTTAACAACATGATCTGTTTTCACAAACCACTTCAGGAGTGGGACTGCTGAATAGTGTTTGTCACAATCATTTTCAAAAATCTTATCCAGAATGTCTTCCTCAATTGTTGCCTGAACTGCAGCCTTTGTTTAGTCAGAAATGGCTGCCTTTGTTCTGTGTCATAGCTCACAGTAAGTCATACTGTGTCCTAAACTACATCAAACCCTAACTCTTGACAGACGTTTCAGTGGTGTATTTTTATGGAAAAAATGTAATTAACTATTGACCTTTACTGTTTGTTAGCAATGTTAGCCTGGTAGCTGCATCACTAAATTGAAGAGGAAAAATTTGATTCATCGTCTAAATCTGGGGCAAGCTAAAAATTATGCATTTTATTTTTCACTGATGTGTTCCTAAAATGTATCACTGTTGTACTTTGTTAACTACAATAACTGCTGAAAATGGTCTTAGCCAGAAATGAATGCTGGAGTTCTTGTTTGCTTTTGAGAATAATGATGGTCCATCCACAGGCCTCCACATCTTCAGATGGGATGCTGACTCTGGACCTGGTGCATGAGGAGGATGCCAGCATGCTAGAGGAGGATTACGCCGTGTGGGTTAAGGACCATCGGGGTAATCTGGATGTTTTGGCGCCTGGGCGGAAGCGCGCTGGCACTGATGTCTCCAGGCCCCGAGTGACCCCCGTGGAGGGCAGGGTGAAGACCAGCAGCCTGCCCCGTGGGAGCGAGCTCTCGTGGAACCACCAGAGTCAGACGCACACCCCCCAACCAGGCAAAAAGATAATAGCTCAGGGCAGGAGTCGCTGCGGCTCCATGGATGACGCCCTGTCTCGTGGAGAACGGAGGCCCGTCAAGAGGGACGGCTTCAGTCGCCAGACCACGTTAGCCCACAGTCCAACGACCCACCTGCAGGACCTCATCAACCAGCGGTTACTGAAGACCCAGGAATTGTTAGCAAAGGTCCAGGAGCAGGAGTACCACAGGGGCCGAATGGGCTCTTACACCCATCTACGGGGTGTCGGTTCCCCAAGGCTTCGACATTTAAAGGGCTCAGAGTCGCCTCATTCTAAAAGCTCCAGCTCTCACAGCTCATCTCACACCAAAAGTGTAGACTCTTCTCCACAACTTAGGGCCAAGGATTCACCAAGCTCAAAGACAAAGGACTCTCCCCGGGCCAAAGCGAAGGATTCCCCTTGTTTGAAATCCTCAAAGTCCCCTCACTCCAAGGGCAATTTCCGTTCAAAAAGCACCGACTCACCCGATTCAAAGGGTTCCAACTCGCCCCACATAAAATGCATTGACCTGACCCATATCAAGAGTTCAGACTCCCTTCTTTCAGCTGGCTCCAGTTCACCCCGCTTAAAGGGTGTGGACTCACCCTGTTTGTGGCTGTCAAGTTCGCCCCATTTTAAAGGGCCAAAGGGGATGGATTCCGGTGACACGCTGGACTGGGAGAGCAGGAGGGCAGAAGCTGAACGTCTGCTACAGGAAGCTATCTCCTCCTGGGAGGAAGCAAGAGAGGTTCTAGCGGAGGTGAAGGAGCTACAGGCTAAACAACAGCGTGCAGAGCAGAGCAAGACTGCAGCTCCATCCACACCCTCAAAGGATGGCAAGCACGAAAGCCTCTGATGTCCCAAAGCCGTATTGCTTTATACGACTCATAGGCCTATTCCCAACAAATGACATTAGCACAGTAAATACATGAAATGCACTGGGAACGTTTTTGTTACTATCGCACTACATTATTCATTGTTCCTCCAACAGCCCGGTACCTTGTCATTGCCCTGGAAATTACTGTAATTTTACTGCAAATTGTACCCTGTCTCCGTTAATGTAAAGTTATACCCTTTTTGCTGTTGAATTTGTTATACCACCCTCAGTGGACCTCACAAGCTTGTGGCATATATTTACAGTTTCATTTAAGGTTAAATCTTTTTCGGGAAGTGTTTGATGAGACTTCTGTGCTACATAGAGCAATGGGTTTCAGTTCTAGGTCAGCTTTGTCTGTGACCCAGACAGGCACAAACCCTTTGGTGGTGTTGTCATGCCCTCATGGGCCACTTGCCAATAATGTGAATTTGAACTTCGGGACAAGCTTTTTACTTTATTCGAGAAATTTACATGCACATACTTTGAAAATAAAATAATTTATCTTGATCAAAGATCAGTTCATTTACAGATGGTATTATGTGTCTCTAGAGGTTTACTGTATATGTACTATAATTTCATGTATGGTAATCAATATAGTTGAGTTTGTGAATGAACAGTGCTCCTTTTGATTTTCCTTTCATTTTTCTGTTAGGATTATTCTGGTATCATGTGCGTATCTCAAGTGAAATTCTCCAGTTGTGTTTTCCAGTCTCTTCCATTTGACTTATCCATGCTCGCCCCACTAATATGTTCTTTCAGAGCAGTGGTGGTAATTTGGGAGACGTTTTACAGAATGTCCACAAAAATACTGTTCAAAAAAAAAAGAAAAAAATTGTAGCAATATATGATTACATGCAATTGGAGAATAATAAGCCTTGAGATGTAATACGACTGAAAATGTTGAGCTATACGGGATACATTTAGGTTATGTCTAAAACAAGGTTTAGATCTTGTGTCTAAACTCAAACCAAAAATAAACTACATTTATTTAGATAAATTTTTGTCTATGTACTATTAACTTGTTCGGCCTTCCAACAGGTGCTATGGAAGAATGCATTTGTCGCTGGAGTTAAAAACGGTCAGTTAAACTTACTGCTCAGGTTGTACAGCCTACATTAGAACAGTTTAGACAAGATCTCCTTTTATTCTTCAAAACATAACGGAACAAGCTTAATCGCAGACTTCCACCTCCTCAGAGGCCTTGCATTGTTTTGAATAATGATAGTGTTTTGCCAGTGAATGAAATCTTTGTGAGCTGTTCAATTCATTTGATTCTCCAGAGAAACTAATTGTGGGCTGTTAATTACAGCTGTTGTAATGGGTTACATTTGCGTGAGCTGAGTGTATATCAGGTGGGTGGGAGGTCATTGGTTATCTAAGCACCCTTACTGTATGGCCTGTGTGTATGCTCTTTTTTTAAAGAGTGCTTTGTTGAAATTCAGTTCTCTAGCAAGAACTTGGATGTTATAAACCACTCCGATCTTACATAGTCATTTATGATGATGTTTATAGCTGATGTACTGTACATGGTTTTACAATTTATATGAAGGCACAGCCTCTGATTAAATGCAAATGTGTTAATGATTTATTTTTCTTTTTCATTGGTTGCCGAAATGTACGAGAATGATAGAATACTATATAAACAATATCTTAGCATTGAGGCTATGGCTATCCAGTGCACAGTTTGCTTCTTCATTCAAGATTCAAGATTCTTTATTTGTCACATACACAGTTATAAAAGTACAACGTGCAGTGAAATGTACCCCAAATCACACCCAAGGCTGCAAAATTTCAAAATAGATAACCTAGTTTTAAGATTACTTAAAGAGAGATTGGAAAAAATAATAAGCAGAAATAGACTAAAAATAAGATAAAAATATTCTGTGTAACAAAAGAAATATACATAGAGAGAAACAGAAAACTGTGCATGGGTGAGGTAGATGAGAAGCTAATCAGGTAAAGCCTGTTCACCTCACTAATATATGACTAATTGTGCTGAGCAATTAGGTCAAGTGGGAGCCCACCAAACTTAAGCAAGAATACCTGCCCTTGGTAGTTTTTTCTTAATATTGCAGCTTCATGAGCTTTACATATTGTTGCTGTCATATTAATACATCATAACATCAAACATCATACCCATCACCTTTAGAGCTACCCATATGAAGATTCAAGGTTTTGTCCTGACAGCAATGATAAAATACTGAATTGTATTGGTGCCATGTTTTGTACAATGGGGGCTCTCACATCTACAATTTGGAGGAATGTGGATTAACCTACAAATCTGAAAACTTCCAAGCATATTTTATCTACCTATCTATATGCTTCACGTCACCTTCATTCATTAGAATTGCTGTCTGCATGTATTTACATGCAGTTGTGATTTATGAAATTCAGGAGGATTTTGTTTCAGTAAGAACATGACAATTTATTTAAAGAAAGCCAATCCCATGAGAGTCATACCCTGTTAATACTGTCTTCCCATGAGACTGTAGAAGTATTTTGCTTGAGTACCACCTCTCCCTCCACTAGGTTTCTAATGGAGAAAAGGGGGCTGATATGAAAGAGAACTGACACATTTTAATGTGATAGAAATCTGACTCACCTTCTTGGCATCTATGCTGGTCATGCATTTAGTAAATCATGCGTCTCTGAGAGTTACTGAACCGCAATTAAAATCTATGCAATGTATAATCTGAAGCATTATGGAAAACAAATGGTGAGTCATCAGTAATTAGCCATACATGTAATTGGGTGAGGTGGGTGTAGATGGGGGTGGGCAATATGGCAAAAATATTATATCACAATTCTTCAAGACATTTTCACAACCAGGGTATGCATCATAATATTTCTGTTATATAAGTTAGAAAGGATAAATAAAGAGTGAATTGTGCCACATTTTAAAAACACTAACATGGGCCCTGAGTGGTACTACTGTCTAAGAGTTGCCCGCAACACCAGGAAATCACAAGTTATCTGCTTATGCCACAACATGTGAGCCCTCGCCCAGCCAGCACTGGTGGTATTGTGTGGTTGGGGGAGTCCTAGCTAGTGGGCCAGACTGGTACAACTAAATTTGAGGAGAAAACTGGGAATCAAAAACTATGAGAGCAAATAAATTTTTTAATAGTTCATCAACTGTACTGCACTAAATCCAGTTCAATATGGCGGATTATGCTCCCTTTTTATGAAACATGCCCAGTGTTCTAGAAGTACTGACAACATTCATGAAATGCTCATAAAAGAATATTTAGATAAATATTTAAAGATATCAGTACTTCAGAATCGTCAAATATTCAGCACAGATCTATAAATCTTCAGCATGTGTGTGAATGTTCCCAATGACAAACCAGAATAAATGATTTAGAGGTTAATCCTTTCGTCACACATCTTTCTCCTTTTAACCAGCTCTGGAGTCTTGAGGGACTGGGATTGCATTTTTTATCACATTACTCATTAGCCAGGACTTCTATATTCAAATGTGGTCCAGCGCATGAAGTAGGACTGACCCACAACCATGCATAACTGTTCGCTTTACAGTGCATCAATTTTGGATGAGGTCTACAGTAACACTTTTAAATGAAACACTAGATCATGTGACTTCACTAGCAATATTTAAAGCTGGAGGAGAAGCAACTAAGTGGAAGATGTGCCACACCTGATTCACTTGGAGTCACCTGATTTATCTGACTTGTGTGTGTGTGTGTGTGTGTGGCTGTGTTTGTGTGTGTGTGTGTGTGTGTGTATGACTGCCTGTTTGGTGGGGGATGGGTCTTAGCTTTGTGACTCATTAGCCTTGCAGCATCTGGCTTTAGTATGCCTCCACTGAATCAAATGGATTAATAGGGGCATTACAGTGACAGCATTAGTAGAGCCAAGGCCCGGAGCGAAACATTAAAGCCCCGTTCCCTCACATTGCATTTTTTTCCATAGGAAGTGGGTCCAAAAGAATCGCTACCAAATATGACCTATATTCACAAATAGATCACTTTCAGCTCATAGGGTTCATATGCACCTGGTCCACTTGAAAGATGCCTGTGCTACATGTTGTTATGCAGGCATTTTAAGCAAATTCACCCAGTGCTGGATACTGACCAAATTCAGTTTCGCTGCTGATGTCAAATATATGTTATTTAAGTTTGAATGAATAGTTAATGTCTCAGTTAATTCTCTCTCAGTACTGGTACTTTATGCTTAAGCAATGTCTTACAAACCTGACATAGCTTGTTTTAACTCGACTGTTTAGCTTCTCTAAAAATGACACAAAGGAGAATCTTTTAATTGTTCACCAAACAGAAACAGAAAGGAAACTTGTATCTTATTTGTATGTATTTTGAAATGTTCTTTCATCCAGCAAATGAAATCCTGCATCTTGGTATAGACAACATATTGCCCAGCTCCACATTCACAGTATTTTCTTCCTCATGCATCCCAGAATAACCAGATGACAGCTTCGCCTTGGGAATTTCACATTCAGTGACTTGAGAAACAAGCACCTGAGAGGATCAGCCCCATCTCCCTGAGAAGAATGCAATTTCAGCTTGCATGACTGATAATACTGGAAGGAACCTACAGGTGATTCTGACTGATGTTGTGGCAAATACAACCCACTGATAAATTCTGAAGATTTTTTATTCTGCGATAAGTAAAACAGCCTGCCTGAAGCCAAATAATAGCGCCGAGGTTTGGAGACGGGGAATTTCTATGTGTCTGCAATGTATCAAGCTGTGTGTGTGCATGTCATCAAAAACATGTACTTTCCAGATCCTTACAAGAAATTCTTACAATACAATATATTTTAAAGAGGCTGTTCCGACTGAATGTGCTGGGTGTGAGTTATAGCAAAGGTGCTAAAAACTGCTGTATTGCCAGTAACACAGCACAGTGTCTGCTCAAGTTAAAGTGCTTGGTAAAAACAAGAATCCATACCTAATGCTTCTTTTTTCTTCTGCCCAACGCACAGTGGACATGCCCCCTTATAAAAATAACATGAGAGCTTTTTCCCCATGCTGTGGCTTTTGCATATTTCAGAGCATGTACGATGACAGAGAAAGCAATCTCCAGGCGCTTTCTCCCTCCATAAACTTGAATCCAAAGTTTGGCCTTTCAGAAAGATGGCCAGTAAGCTTTTAAAGAAACTGTAGACATGGCTGAGTAACGAAAACTGTCTAGTTATTACTTATCTTTCAAAACAAAATCTTGTATCTCCAAAATAAATAGCAGGAGATGGACAAATGTTCTTATATTTAATATATGTCACTGTAAAGGACCATGCATTTCAAGGACTATTTCTATTGGTCCACTAATCATAGAATGTCCTGGAAATGTACAAGCTGGCTAGCTTCCAAAAAAAGTTTCGGTATGACAAACATTTCAGCTTTTTTTCAATATCGATTCTTAAAATTTGGTATAATGATCTGGTTGGATTATGTGTCTGGATAATGTATGCAGTAATGTCCAAGTGATTTAAATGCACCTGGCTAGCTGTCTCTTTTGGCACCTTTCTACCATAACCAATTTGAACTTTTTCAGCAGATTGAGCTCTTTTGTGGAATAGATGGGCTAACCTTTGCTCTCCACGTTCATCAATGATCCTGGAGCGCCCATTACCCTCAGTTCACCGGTTGTCGTGCCTTAGACCACTTTTGGTAGGTACTAACCACTGCATATCGGGAACAACCCACAACAACCTTCACAATTTGGTCCTTGTCAAAGTCACCCATTTGCTCATTTTTCCTGCTTCCAACACGTCAGCTTCAAGAGCTGACTGTTCACTTGCTGCCTAGTAGATCCCACTCCTTGACAGATGCCGTTGTGTCAAGATAATGTCATTCACTTCACCTGTCCGTTGTATTAATGTTGTGCCTGTTATTTCAAAACAATGTTGTTTCTGACATAAAAAAGAATTAATTCCAAGCAGATTGTTTTTGTAGCTTATTTTCTGTATGGACAGAGGGGTGAATGGTATGCTATTAAACTATAGGAATCCTATACCAAAATTGTTTTTTCATGATCTATACACATTAAAGAAACATCTCATGAAAGGCTTTTGTAAAGTGGCCATTCTGTCATATGTGAACATACCACAGCACACAATGTGAACAGAACAGAATTCTTCCTCTGCATTAAACCCATTCACCAAGTGAAGCAGTGAACAGCCAGGAACACAGTGCCTGGGGAGCAGTGTGTGGGGACGATACATTGCTTAAGGGTACCTCAGAGGTGCCACTAGCAGTCTTGAGATTTGAACCCATGACTTTCTGATTGCAGGGTGAATGCCCTAATCACTTATAAGAGCCCTTCTCAGCACTTTTATTTTTAAATAAAACCTTCTTCATAGGTTTCTGTTGCGATAACTTGAAGTTTGCACCTACATCAGCTAGGATAGCCCTTTTCATCTTTAATTCATAATGAAGTAAAGTTAAGTGGCATTTGGCAGACACCCTTATCCAGAACAACTTACAATCATTAGTTACAGGGACAGGCCCCCCTGGAACAACTGAGGGTTAAGTGTTTTATCCACTAGGCTACTACCACCTTCAGTTATTACTACTTTTTTATCATATGATATCATATGATATTTTTTTCATCACACTTATTGTTTCAATAATTACACATTTGTACAGCAAGTGTAGACTGGTTACTCAGAGGCTCTAGTCTTCCAATTTATCTGTCGGGGCTGAATTGTGCTGTTGATGAACCAACATAACAAACCGTGTTGAATTTAATCATGCGATGCAGGACTTTAAACCCCTGCTGAATTTAAAGGGCATGTTGAGGTAAAGGATGCATGAGCTGAAGAGGGAAGAGAGACGAAGAGAAGCTGAGCACAGGAGGTCTAGACCATATGGGGTTTATTCTGTGGGGAGCACAATGTAAAACATCTGTTTAGCTTTAGCTATCTGTGCCTGTCTGATTCTGTATTTACTGAGTATTTGAGGCATTGACATTAATGCAGACGTACAAATACAGCAAATAACTGCTTTTAGAACTACATCAAACATCCATATTAGGCATCATGTTTTATTCTTGTGGGCAGTTGCATAATAAGCAACTGCTTGTTAGTGGACTCTGCCAGGAACAGCTGCACACTGACCTCAGCATAATCGCTTCTGATCCCTACGAGTGATTGATGCAGCGGGAATATACGTCTCAGAGAAATGGGTTTAGCCTATATTTCATTTACTGACTTTTCAGTTATAACTAATGATACAATATTGTCATGTCAAGTTCATAAAAGGGCAGCTGATATCCAGTTGCAAAAATATACTGCCAATGTTCTATAAAAGAAAGGAATAATAAAATAAGAAAGGAAAATAATAATGCAGTACTGTAACTTTAAGCACAAAACAGTTCAAGATGCTCCATCAGCAAAGTTCCTCCACATCAAAAATTGAAAGGAATAAAAGTCTTGTTTGAATATAAGTGTAGTTTATTCAAGTGTCCAGCTGCAGGTTTTGAAGGAGCCATTTGATAATGGTTACCATGGATGAGCTGCATTATGAGCAAGATATACAAAGAATTTAAAACTATGTCTGTTAATGGAAACTGGCTGGTATGGTAAAGTATGTTGTTAACAAATTGGATTTTTCTGTCAGTCATTGTAGGTGCAAAGTTGTATCTATGGTGTTTACTACTGTATCAGTATAATAAAAAAATTAGGGTGTGTAGTCACCACTGACCTCGTGTCTAGGTGCTGTTGCCCCCGCTGCACCCCAGTACTTATACCACTAGCTTCATTTCATAAAAGCATCTATTGGTTTCTTTCTCTTAATCATTTTTTGGAAACAGTTAAAGAGATAATTTCCCCCTTTAGTACCCCCCTGGCACACACACACTCCTGAATTGAAATTTTTTCTCTCCTATCACCATGCATATACACACTGAATGGTTCTGCCTGAAACGAACTTATACTCCAACTGCCACTGTTAATACACTTCTATGTGTCATATACTGCACATTCTTTGTTGTGTCGCTGTTATTATTTGCACAATTGTTTATTGCTGCTCTACTTCTACTCTGCATTTTTGCACACCTCTGCTGCTAGAATACAGTATGTCATAATACTATATTCATTCAAACTGCACTAACTGTTGTCTTGTTCTGTAGTTTTGTTGTTCTTCTCTTTTTCTTGCACTATCTATCTTGCTCTCTTTGCACTCTGTGTATTTTTGTCCTGTCTGAACTTGGGTCATCTTGTGGTGTTTCTGTTTCTGTTCTTGTGTTGCTCCAAGGTCCTGGAGGAACATTGTTTCATTTCACTCTGGACTGTGTGTAAATGGCTGAAATGACAATAAACATAGTTGACTTTACCGCTCATTAGCAAAAGCCAACTTATGACATTAGGCCAAAGCAGTTAGTCATAAATGACAGCAAATGTGGAACTCAAGCGTGTCAGTTTATCCCCATCTGCATCTTTGCGTGTTTACCTAAGTGCTTTCTCTCCTAAGCTGCATGCACATGCATGCCTCAACTATGTCCCAGTTAAAGTGTTTGGGGTTTGCACTTATGTTTCTATAATTAATGCAGATAAAAGGCACACATGAGCGTGGGTAAAATGGAAGTTTTCCCCCTGGGACAAGTGGAGGCACAGTAGTGTCACACGACAAAAGCCAAATGGTGCTCATCAGCTGCTGAACAATTCTGCCACTCACTGCATAGCCTCCATATAAGGCTCCTGCAGGCATGCCTCGCCTGATTGGACGGCTCCTGCCCTTCAGTCCAGTGGTGGGGGTTCGGAGCTGCGCGTGCATGGATGAGCTTTAGGCTGTGTGACATACGTGTATTTGTGTATGTGAGTGTAGGGATTCATTCTACACAGAAGCCTTTTCATATCGGTCAATACAGGAAGCATTTCCTTCTAACATGTCCTGCAACATTTCATCACATGTATATGTGCTTCCGCTCACCACAAAGACCAGACTCTTTGCATGGGCAGGCAAAGACGTCACCTGGGTGAATAAAAATCTTAATAATAGCATACTGTGCAAAAGAGAATGCAAATGTCTCTCCCTAAAACAGGAATTTACCATCATGCTTTATTGCATGTTGGTGTGTTAAGACCTGGAGATCATTTCTGAACACACACCAACAGAAGAAGCTTTGACCTACTTTCCAGACCAGTGTAAACTGACAACATTTACAATCTGCAAATGTGCTGTGATTAAACCCATTTCCCCTCTCAATACGGCGCTGCAACTGTACAAAAGATGTAACCTGCTCTGCAACACGTGGCAGCTGAACATGGCCAGTAGGACAGACTGTCGCTTTAAATCAGATGCACGAAACACAGATCAGTCTTCTGAGATGAGAGGACTTACTTAAGCATCCACTCACAAGAAGTGAGTCGAACCCCTTCTGTGCTTGAGCACTGAGGCAAGGAGACTGTGTCCCTGTACAGCGAGTGGTGACTGATGGAAGAGCTCCTCCAAGTGGCATCAAGAATGTCTTACAGTTATGAATTTTACAGTGAGGCTAGAGAAAACTGTGCGTTTGTTTGCTGTTTGCTTAAAAACGACAAGGCTTCAGTTCTGTGTTGTATAGTAACTGAACAGACACCAAAACTGCATTTTGCTATTCATGAGAGATGTCCTTTACTTTAATTACATCCTCTGCAGTAAAGACCTAAGCTGCGACTGTGTTGTACTACTTTACTGTCCCTTCTGGTAGTACTTAATACATATTTTTATAATAATAACAATATTAACAACGACAACAACAACAATAATATAAATAAATAAATAAATAAATAAATAAATAAATAAATAAATAAAAATAATATGCCCCATTTCCATCAGAGCACTCACCATTCAATCAAAATGAAAAAAGGAAATTGGCACTGCCCAGTACTATGGGACTGATATTACTATCAATGACTGGAAAATTATGATGATGTAAATGGCAATGGTGATGATTATTATCATTATTATTATTATTATCATTGTTGTTGCTGTTTTTGTTATTATTATTATTACAAATATAATTCATATGGATTACTGTTATGGATATAGTTGTTATCTATTGATTGATGGATGACAACGGATGATGTTTTTTCCATTATATGAAGTAATATTTAAGGTTTAAATTACCACAGGTGCAGTAAAAAAGCAAGATGAAATAACTTTTCCAGCTACTGGTATATCAGTGACAATCACTGAACACTGTCATCTGTTCATCTTCTTTGTTCATTTTGGTTGATTGATAAGCGCTCTGGTGACAATCAGGCCTGTCACTTGACGGAGCCCGTGCCAGCCTGTCACTTGAGGGTGTTGATGAGGAACAGAGTTGTTGGACTGGAGTCAGCTCTCATCAAGCTGTAAACCGACACCAGAGGAGCTGCTGCCATCACATTGGAGTTCGCTTGTCTGTCATCTTGATCGGCTGCAATTTCAAGCACAGGTATATATAAAGAATGGCAACCAATCACAACCTAACAGATACTACAAAACAGTAGCAAGTGAAACGTTTAGTGTTTCCTCGCCACTCTCTTTCAAACAAACTGATACAGTGTGACTGATGTGTGTGGTCTGGTCCGGGGTGGCTGGTGTAAATGGACTAAAGGGGCTCCCGCTCTTTTTTAAAATGAAAGATTGATTATTTTAGACTTTTGTGGAGTCAAAAACAACTGTACCACCAACAGGTCGTTAGAAAATTAGATTTGGCTCCTAATACCTTAAGCTCAAGCGGTAGAACCACACAGTCTGTCTTTAACTGTGTCAAATGTGTTGTGACATACTTCACGCTGTGAAATCCACCCTAGAATCGTTCTTCGTTTGGGCGAACTTTCAAACCCCCCGATGGGCAGGGTGCCTCCACACGAAGCTTTGTAATGTTCTGTTGATGCTGTAGCTGATAAAAAGAGGATAAGTAGTGCATACTGCTGTGAAATAATGTGATTGTTCTATTAGTTTGTTCTAGCTGTTAGTTAGTGGTCCTCATCAACATTTTGACAATTATAAGTGAATATTTGTATGCCAGACAACTCATTTCATGGGAAGGGGCTCTAACATCCTGCAGTGATGAAACAGTGTGTGAGCTATGATACTGATAGCTATTGATAGGCGTTACATATTTTTTAACCTTTCCGGCCAAAATTATATAGTAATCCCCCACTTTTCGCGGGGGTAACGTTGCAAGAGCAACCGCATATAGTGAAAACCACGTTGTTGTGTGTTGGTTAAATAAATGCTTAAAATGCCTAATTTATAGTGTAAACCCAAGCTGGGCTTACCTTTATATTTTCGTTAAGAGTAATGTATTAAACTGAGTTTAAAATACTTTAGTACGCGCTGTCCTTTATAAACAGGTAAATACAGTAATAAATTAGTGTAATTTTTAGTAATAAAAATACAGTAAAATGTAGTGGTTATCACCAATAATTTTTACATCAATAATTTACTGTTCATCAGCGGCACGTCTTATTCAGGGTTCTTCAGGAGGAGCACTGTATACAGAGGCGAGTCTACGGGGGGCTGGGCGGGGACAATGCCCCCCAGGGACAAGCCCTGCCTCCCCTGAGGCAGGGGCGTGACCATGCGGGGCTGGGGTGGGCACTGTCCCCCCAGAGACAAGGCGTGCCCACCCTGCGAAATGCTCCTTCTGTCCAATGAAAACTCTGGAGAAAAAAATTGTTTTTCAAAACTGAGCTGCTTTCCAATTGGCCCGTTTGAGTAGGGGGCGTGTCACTCACTGTGCTGCTGCTGACACAGTTCACTTTGCCACGCATTCTGCAGCATGTATTGGACCTGTTGACGGCATTCTTTAATTAAAACAACGCATAAGTTCCATTTTATTTTCTGCTTGGTAAGACCAAAAACTGCATAAGTGGCCTATTAAAAAGCAGACATCTTCAACCTCTGTTGCTAGCAGCCTAGCACCGCTGCTACCCCCCCCCCCAATAGATGGATGGAAGGATAGATACTTTTTGCCCCCCAGATAAGCCAAATGCCCACCCACACATGATGTTCTGGTCACACCTCTGACTGTATTGTAGAGACCCGCCAGTTAAAGCAGACTTTGGACGGCGACTGAGCTCAACAGCCTCTTTTAATTTAATTTACAGTAATAAAAGTACTGGGCTTTAAGAAGAACAAAATGAAAAACAAGAGAAACACTCAAGATGAGTTGGGCGGACTGGCAATCTATGCGTTCTGGAAAAGAACAGCAGTCCGATGCACGCCGGCCGTCGGCCTGTGTTTCTCGGCCGAGAGGCAGACCTCTGTGCAGCTGGTGAAGAAAGTCCAGGCTGTGTTTTAGTCCCAGTCCACCCCTGCTCTGAGTGCAGCATATTTAATCATCCCAAAAGTGTTTTCTTTGCGTTCTCACAACAGTACAAAAACATTTATACAGTTATATTTTATATGGAAATGTAGCTGAATTTACGTTCATATTTGTTACAAAATTAGTAAATTATATATTTCTTAATAATTTAGCACTAAAATGCATGAAGAATTATATATTGCCACGAAAAAAGCAAAGCAAATTTTCTGGAGTTTTCGCCAACAATGAATTTTATGTTAAACTAATACATTACCCTTAACGAAAATAGCCTGTATAAGCCCGTAGCCTTTCTCTCACAATTAATTAATGCAAGCATGTTTTTTTTGGTATGCGCTGCTGTTTTCTTTGGTATAAGCAGGGTAAATACAGTAATAATTGAATTAATTTGTTTTGCTAATAAAAATACAGTAAAATGTAGGGGTAATCACCAATTTTTTTACAGTTCAATAATTTACTGTTCGTCGGGCAGCCACCCGCCTGTTAAAGCAGACTTTGGACAGCGACTGAGCTCAACAGCCTCATTTTATTAACGTTTTTATTTCTGTAACAGTTAACACTCACCTCTCACTTGCTCATCAGGACACCCACACATCGTGCTGCTCCTACACAAGCCCCTCTCATCCGCCCTACCCCTTCCAACCCCATACGGTGCTCTCATTGACGCTATAATGGCGCTACAGCAGCATAACTTTTTCCTTCCCAGAGCATATCCAGGAGTTCAACCTTATCCTCGAGTGTCTTACACCTTTTCTTGCGCTTAGGTGCATTGCCAGGAGGTGCAGCGTTTGGGCGGCATCTTACGGCTTTTAGATGAACGAAATGAAAACACGAGAACAGGAAGGCTGCAGCCAATAACTCAAGATTCAAGATTCTTTATTCGTCACAGTGAAATGTATCCTGAACCACTCTTTTTGACTGTGCAAACATTATAAACAATAAGTAGCTTTAAATTAAAAATATGGAATTTTCTGCAACACACTAATGTAGAAATGCAAAACAATAGATAAATAAAAAACTAAAAAAGAGCACAGTCTGAACGGAGCGGTCCAGAGGGCGTCTGGATGTAGCTTCGCCACGCCCTACACTGATTTATATTTAGCTGAATTTATATTTGGATTACTATTTATGTTACAAAATTAGTAAAATTTTTCTTAATAGTTTAGAAGTAAAATGCATAAAAAAAACCATATTGCCACGAAAACGCAAAAAAAAGAGCGGAGAATATTTGCAGGTTCCGCATTTGTTTTCAACTGATTGTTTTACGTGGAGATTTCCGCGTAAAACAATCAGTTAGGTCCTCAGAAAAAATCCGCGTGTGACTGAATCCACGACTCCTGATCCGTGTAAAACCTGGGGTTACTGTATTTGGTTATGTACATGCATGTGTATGTGTGAACCATTATGTGTTATTCACAATTTTTGAAAGAGTCAGAGGGCTGTGAGCTTTTAAGCATGATAGAATTAAAACAGATGACGAACACAGTCCATGATGTCCAGGTTGACATTCAGAATAATCTTCACTGCCTCATGCAAACAAACTTGAACTTAAAAGCGGAACTTTTGGTTCCAGTCTCATTCAGCTTATATCGCACTTACTGGAAAAAATGAAGAGGAATGCCTGTGAACTCACAGACTTCAGCAATGGCAAAGAATTTGTAGCCAGTAGTATTTTAAACTTGACTTTGCTCACACTTAACTTTGTGAGTCTTCAGTAGATCATCTGCAGAGGCTTTATTTTTAGCTGTTGGTGTAACACAGTTAAGCAACAGTGTTAAAGGGCCATGTTAGGCTCAAGTTTAGGGGTCACACTTTATTTTGATGCTCCAATATGTATTATATAAAGTTACTTTAATTGTTAATAAACCATCTGGCAAAACTTTTGGGTTATGGTAAAGGTTAGGGTTAGGTTTAAAGTTAAATTTAACAGAATCTTAATCCTTTTGTTGCACCATTTGTCATACATGAACACACCACACCGTGAACAGCATGAAATTCTTTCTCTGCATTTAACCCATTCACCTGAGTGAAGCAGTGGGTGGTTAGTAACACAGCACCCGGGGAGCAGTGTGTGGGGATGGTACCTTGCTCAAAGGTACCTCAGTGGTGCCACTAGCAGTCCTGGGATTCAAACCCACCGCCTTCTGATCACAGGGCCATGTCCCTAACCACCAGGAGTTTCATTGTTAACTGAAACAAAGTCCCTCAGGGGAATTAATTTTAGGGGTATATCAATGCACCGGAATTTTAAGATATTGCAATTTAAAAAATGTGATGATATGCATTGAGGACATCTGCACTGTGGAGATTAAGCATTATATGGATTACGATATTTGCTGGAACTGCATTGTTTACATTTTTTAATTAGAGCTAATTAACCCAGTCCAGCACATTCATGTTTCAGATCACCCTTCCTTGCCTTCCAGCTCTAGTTTCATTAGTAAATTGTTCCAGAAGCCTGAACAGTCTTTATTTTTCGTCATTCAATTTTAATTCTAAAATGAGAATACTGGATTTTAGTCTTTGTTAAATATTTTATATTGTGAGAGTATAAAATTGTGAGCCCTGTATAGTCATTTTGACAGTTGACTGTATTGTTACACCCCTGCATATTTGTGATCATACTCCTCAAGAGGTTAATTCAGTATCAGTTAGACAGTAAGACGAGGTGACATTTGGATCAGACCATGTTTTTTATGTAATTTTTCCTACAACTGAGGATTTTGTAAAATAGCTCACTTGATATGTACTGAAGCTGAAATTCTTGCAGTGTTTCGAAATCATTGTGAAAATCCACTGCATTTGAGTACAATAAGAACTCCACTGTCCTGCTCTATTTTGCTATTTTTGGTCACAGAGATCTTTCCCAATCTGTATGTGACTGCTAGTGTTCAGTTTTAAAGTATCTCTCTCAACAAGGACAATTTCCTATCTAGGGGCAAGGGTCAACATTTCTGGTCTTATCTTGATATTGCTTAAACAGAGATTGTCTGCCACTGACCAATCAAAAATGACGACATACTAGAAGTCTCCAAAAGACCAATGCTGGCAGACTTGCAGGAATTCACACCTAGTAGAACAGACCATTAAAATGCAGATACCAAGAGCAAATGTCCAAGTGTGGTAGGTCTAAGTGTGAACTTCACCAGGGGCAAGGTGAGAATCACCTTAACTTCATGGCAGAAATTACAATATGCGTTCTTGTTTACCTGGATGATCACTGAAGTACTCAGAACAATTTTGCAATTCAGCCATGAAGAGATATAAAGGTTGAGCTTCTTAACGTTCAAAAATTCTTGATGTGCTTTCAGTAAACAAGACCATTTTAAAAGTGACGGATTGTTTTTTCTGCACAGGATGAAGGCCTTCAGATATTGTGTGCAATCAGACATTTTGTTTAGGACTGAATTATTTGTGCAGTTCCAGTGATCCTATCCTTTTTCTATTTGCCTCGGCACAAGACTCTCACTCATCAATTCAATAAATTACTGATGAGAAGTATCATGACTCCACCCTTCACATTCCTATTGGACAGAGCTTCACTCATGAATTATTAATGACACTGCTGGTAACCCTGTCTTTTGCTCTTACACTTTTGACACAGACCCCACCCCTTTTCACTATACCACGGCTGCCCAGAGCCTGTGTAACTGATGAATAATTAACACACAGTGTAAAAGCCTTTGCAGATGGCAGCTCTGTATAGTATTAAACACAGCAGACTGTTTTCAGAGGTCCTGTAACCCACACACCACAGGGCCAGTTAAGACATAATGGGTTAAGTTACATACACAAGGTTTATGGGTGTTGAGAAACCGCTACATGACACTGTTAGCTTATGACTGTAGTAAGCTGCTTCATGTGTGGAAAGTGCTCTAAATAAAATGGCTAATTATACTGAAACAACACAGTCCTATCAGCCACTGCTTTCAGGTAAAAGGCAAATTAATCCATTTGCTCTACTGTTATTTCAAAACAAGATGAGCTACACCCAGATGCATTTCCATTTATGTTAACGTGAATATTTTTCTACATTTCTATTACTTAGTTCTTTTTGGGTTTTTTTATTTTTTGTAACTTTATAGCAGTCTCACATATGTTTCAGGGGCACATTTCACAACACCATGTACTTGTGTAACAGTGGATGTGACAAATAAAGAATCTTGGGTATTGTACAGACAGCTAAAGATGAAAACCAACTACTTTTTGTTCACAAGTTTAAATGTAGCCCTGACAACTATATCTGCATTTTTAAAAAAGCAGCTGATTCATTTCTAAGCCAGACCTATACATTCGCAGACAGTGTCCATTACACAGTAATGACTACCGCTAACAGCCCTTCATTTTTATCATCAAATTAAATCTTACCCCTAGCATACAGATGAGCACCCCCTCATTTGAACATCACCTCCTGTGAAGATCCATTCTTTTAATCCTCAATAAGACCATTCATTCATCAACATCTGCACAATTCATTACTGAACTGATAAATTTACACCCTCTTCAAATCATCTATCTCAAAGCATGTCATCTTTCTGTTTATTTTTTCCAAAAAAAGAAAGGAAAAACGACAGGAACAAGAAAAAAACAAAAACAAAAAAACAAACAAAAGAAATCAAACATCAAAAACAATAAAACTAAATCCCTCCATAGAGGTTTACATCACATAAAACCCCAAACACAACACTCGCACAACAGCCAAGTACTGAAAAATAAAACAGGCGACCTGCGTCTAGGGACTTTAGTCCTCTGACCTGTGCTTTGTATTAAAACAATTAACCAAAGAGTTTCGATAAAAAACACACTAACACCGACCTGTTGGAACAGATACTATATACTGTACATATTGCCATACGAACATTAGATTAAAGGTATTACTCTGTAAAATACCCCCACAAAAAGGTAGAAACTAAACTGTTTCCACAGCAAGACATAGGAATAAAGGTACTTAAGGGTACAATTTAATCCAAAGCCATTAAACCTGAACGTTACGAGAAATTTCCAGCAATGCCTCTCCTATAGGAACAAATTCTGACTATAGCTTTGCTTGTGACGTTGCATTATTTTAGAGTCAAAAATTACTAAAAATTCTGTAGGACGTGTGAGGAAGGAAAAAAAATGCTGATACGACTGCTTCTTGGTTGATTTCATCATTGATGCATCCTTTCTTTTCTAAAAAAAAGACTGCAGTCAAAACTGGATTTTCAACCCCACCCCCAATCCCCATCCTCATTTTCCATTCATTTACATCGCATTTACACACATCACACTTTAAAATTAATGAGATTGCATACCGTCTGGGCTGTCAATTTGAGCAAGCTTGGTCTACGATACCTAAACAGAATCAAGAGGAGACATCCCTTACGGAGAGTGCCATGGACGAAATCCTTGGTGAGGACTGGTCGACTCGGGTACACAGGGGCTGCTAGCTGGAGATGATTGGCTCGATGCTCCATGGTGGGCTGAGACTGAGGCAGCCTGGAGAGGTAGATGAGGAGCAGGCCGACTCTTCGCCTCCTCAAAGAGGTCTTGGGAAGGTCACTGGCAGGTTGAGCACAAGCTAAGTGGCTGAGTTTATTGTGTACGGACAAAGACTGCTGTGCCATTTTGCCTCCCAGTGTTGAAGTCCCAGTGCTGCATTTAGAAACGGCCTGTTGGTCGGTAGGTTTGGAAACACAGTGGCCCAAACCGCACCTCACAGACCTCCCCCTCCCATCACTCACTCACACTGACAAGATTCTCGTGTTGGGACATAAACTTGGAATGGCTATAAATGAATTGTCAATAAACCCCTTTATATAGTATAATATAATGTATTTATCAAAAGAAAACACTTAGCCTCTACAGTGATATATCTATGGTATACAAAGAGAAAAACAATCTGCAAGATCACGCTTTTTTCAAGGTTGTTCTACAACTTGGATCTGGTTTCCAAGGCGTCAAACACACACAGTTAGTCATCATCTTCGTCGTCATCTTCGCCTTCATCTTCTGCGTCCCTCTTCCGCTTCTCTCCCCGAACTTCTGCCTCCTCTTCTGCAATTGTACCATAAAAATGCCATTAAGCAGACGTTAAAAAACACTGCCATTCACAGCAAAAAACCCACCAAGACACAGGTGAATCAACTACACAAAAGGTTTTGTAAAATCTCAGAAGTTTCTTCAACACTTACCCTCGCCTTCATCCTCCTCCTCTTCTACATAGTCATCATCATCCTCCTCATCCTGTTGTGGGTGCACACCAACAGAACATTGTAAAATGGCATGGTAGGTAGGGTGTTGGCTTAGAACAACATTAGCATTACATTTACATTTGCATTACCTGAATTTCATCTTTCATTAAGTAGGACAGTCCAACCTCTCCACCCTCTGATCCTTCCTCATCATCATCTTCATCATCATCATAGTCACCAACAGGCCCTGCTCCCTCCTCTCCATCCTCATCGTCATCTGGACAGTTAATCATATGCTGTTACAGCACTGAATTCACTCCAGTTTTATTAGTTATGGTGTGTAATATTTAATATCTTTTTCAAAACGTTTTTCAATAACCCTAACAAGTACAACAGATTTTTATCTGTCCTCTAGTTCTCCACTCACCATCATCATCTGCCTCTGAGTCAGGAGCCTCGTTGTCCTCCGCATCAAAGCCATCCAGGTATGTGATCTGAGGCAACAGCTCAAAAATGCTCTCCCTGTACTCCTCTAGTGTGGTGATCTCACAGTTAAAGAGGTCCAGGCTCTTCAGATTCTTCAGGTTTTGCTGAGTAAAAGGGACAAAAATCAACTTCAGAACCTGGGCTGCTAACCAAGATGTTAAAACAAGTTTTATAAACACTTGGTAAAAATAATTTGTGTTATACCACATTCATTACAGTCTATGGTTAACTATGGTTAGGCCTAGTCTCCACTTACCAGAGCTTCCACTGTGCTGAGTTCTTTAATCTTGTTGCCACTCAAGTTTAGGTATGTAAGATTGGGGCATTTCGCTGACAGCATGTCCAAAGAGCCAGAAATGTTATTATCACTCAGCTCCAACTGTCAAAAAAAAAAAAAAAAAAGACACTGGTCACATGGAGAACCAGACACTTTCACATCTCAAAAACCACATGAATGTAAGTATTTTTATGAGATATCAGAGCAGTGCAGTCACAATTGCTGCAGGTCTTGTACAATTTAGATTTTCATAACACTCAAAAATCAGTATACACAAAACTTCAAGGATAATTGTAGCAATGCAACTTTTTAATACTCATACACACATTACCACATACACACATGAATTAAAGACATAGAATAGTATCACAGAATTCCTCAACATAGGATTAATACAGGAGACATTAAATTGGTACTGGTGACTGACCTTCCTCAATTTGGGCAGCGACGGCAGCATAGCCAGAGAAGTAAGACCCACGTTGACCATGCTGAGGAACTCCAGTTCCTTGAACTCATCTGTGAGGCCCTCAATCTCTCCATCACTGGAGCGACAGTTATCCACCACCAGCTCCGCTACCTGCAGGGCAAGTCAAGCGCTACATGAGGTGTCGATGCAATGGCAGGAACTTTTACAGATAACATGCAAAATCTCAATGAGTGCTAACTTTTAGAAAGATGATGTAGCCATCATCTTTAGCAATTGCAAGTAAAAAAAAATGTTCATGTGAGCAAAAATAAACGTTCATTCTTACAATCATACCTCTCTTTTCAGGAAAAGGGGTCTGTTTACTTTCATGGACTAGGAAGGATGGTTGTCTTAAGTTCTAATTTTACATGCATTCTTTATCCAGTCCCTGCAAATATAAACTATTTATGGACCTTGCAGCAAGGCAGACTGTGAGCAGTCTCTGAACGCGAGTCATCAGTCGTTTCCTTTTTCTGCACCGGATGAAACAGCAGTACTCTTCAGCCATCACGTCCCAAATGATTCAAATGAATATCTTCACTGAATAGAGAAGAGCCTGGAGCCACCAGCACCACCTACGGATGAATGGGCTGAACTGGCTCCATGCAAAAAAAAAAACGTTTCACAAGAAGGCGCTCGACTTTATGCATTGGGCGTGCTGAAAATACTTTAACCGGTGACGTCACCGAGCCAGGCTCACAACGCTAACTTTAACAACGAAGTGACGTCGCAACAACAATAATGAAACAACTTCGCCCAACTCGGACATTTAGTTCAATGAGAGAGAGAAAAACAATAATGTGGCCACGTATCTATTAAAGGCCTAGGAGAGATCTCAGACCAGGCCAGGCTACAATAATCTACTAGGCTACAATGGGAGGAGGGGGGTGGGGGTGGGGAACAGAGGAGGGGGGGTATTCCCCTCACCATCTGCCACATTCCTTCAAGTAATAAAACGTCGAAAATGTCCTTTAAAACACTCCACCGTGGTGAAAAAAGGGGGCTAACAAACAGGCGAGTTACATAATCGCGCCATCGTTATGTGAGCACGGAGGAAAATGGCACCTTGTTTCTTCTCAGGACTCCATGGTAGCGTGTGTGAGAGAAAGTGTGTGTGGCTGAAAGTACCGCCAAAGCGGTTGCAGCCGAGTTGCACTGTACTGTTTATTTTGTTGCAGGATGACTCGGCGCGTCGTTTGTAGCAAGAGAACGAAAGTCGTGCAGCAGATGCAACAAAATGACTCTCAGTCGGGCAGGGCTCCCCACCCGTCAGATGGTAGACCTGCATCGGCAGCCTCCCCTCAGTCCTCCCAGCACGCAGCGAGGCGCTGCCACACACACACACACACACACACGGAGCAGACGGAGCTCAAATACGCTCCACGCCGCGCTTCGCCCATTAATACCTTCGTTCGAAACCAGTCGTGTTTGTGTGTGTTGTGAAAGCGTTCAAAAATTACGATTAGGGTCTGCAGGGCTTTGGCGAAGAACACCGACAGCGAGCGAAAAAAGCCTCCCAGTGTCCAAAAAAGAGTTGCAGAGTAAGATGTCCGCCTCGGGAGAGACGAAAGCCCTCAGTGTACAACTAGGTTAGAGAGAGAAGCCATAGTGCAGTCCGCCTCTGCCTCGCTGGCCTCCACTGCACACTTGTTCGAGCACATTACCCGCCAGAGAGCCCCGTCTCGGAGCATTTCTCATCTCTTAGAGACACACACGGACTTCACGGAGCGTGTAGAATATAATGATCGTGTATGGGTGACGACTTGCGTTTCCTCGTTTTTAAAAAGCTCCCGAGCGGATACGGGGCCACGCATCGGCTCTCTGGTACTGTCTCCGAAAACCGAGCTCGTATTTATTTATTATTGTTTACCAAAGGAAACCGAATTTCATGGCGACCACTTCGGACCCTCTCGCACCGACCACCCTGTAGTGCAATGGCGAGGGGGGGGACAGTGCGGTGGGAACGAGTTGACAAAAGAGTCCACAGGAGTTTTGGTGGGGCTGGGCACTGCAAACGTGTTCAAGTCTATGATTATTTTAGATAAAGTCCATTATAAATAGGAGATCTGCTCGTTCGCTTTTCTTTTAACTCGCATCCTTTTAGGAGCCCATGTGGTCCGATCCACACATTCAGTGGAGTGGAGCGGGTGGTCGAGGGTGCAGAGGGGGTTAGACAGGTTGCGAGAACATCATTTCACATTTCTTTTGGAAAATAAATAAATAATTAAAGTCCTACACATCTTACCTCCGCCGGAGTTCTGTTCCTCAGCTCCAGACTGATCCTCTTCTTCATCTCCATCGTGTCAGAAGATGCCGTGCCGGACGAGAGATCGTTAAGGAAATAAAAAAAATTGTGAGAAAACTCCGGAGCGCGGACCCACAGCTCAGCTTTCTTCAACGTCTGCCGTTCTCTAACTGATCCTCCATGATACCTCGCACCCAACCCCCTTTCTCAAGTCCCGCCTCCGCACCCTCTCGATTGGTCCGTTTTTGTTTTTCAGCGTCTGATTGGTGGAGCTGCACGTCACTTAGACGGATCACGCTGATCAACATAATCGGTCTTTGTCGAAGGAGCTGATTGGTTAGAATTGCGCGCGCAGTAAAATTAGACGGGTCGATCTGAATGTCAGTACGAAGGTTTCAAACTCAAAATCCGCCCAGCCTTTGTTCCCATTGGCGCCTTAAAGAGATCTGGCCGTGTCTCCAGTACTCTACCAAAAAACATCGATTAACAGCTAGCATAACTGGGAGTTCATCTAAAGAATTATTCAAAAGCAAAGTAATATTTAATTTTAAAAACTGCATAAATTTAGAGTTGGTCTAACTTCAACAGCCAATAGTTTTTAACAACCAACTCTATTACTCCCCTCCCCTCCTTAACTATTAAATAAAATGGCTGACCATAAACCATGACAGCCATGGGGGCTTAGAGGCTGCAAGCCATCATGCCATCTGTCTCATGCAATGTGCTGCTGACCGCTTAACTACACAGCTCACACAGGCCAAAGTCCCTGTGCTCAGCCCTTCTACACATCAGGAGGCAATGCTCAGTCGTGGTGAGTTGACTAGCCTGTGTTTTTAAAAAATCTGCATTTTTATAAATAATTATATATTTTTATACATGTTTATTCATTATGGGAAATAATTACACAAGAATAGTTGAACTTCCCAAACACAGATCATTTCCTAATCACAAAATTGCTGTCAGCATCCATATTAACACTTTCCTTTTTCTTCAAATGAACGTCAATAGAAATTCAGTCATGTGGCTGGTAAATATGCCAGGCCCTGTAATACCCAAGGTGACCACTAGGATGTAGCATGTTGACCCTGACGTTAAATGAGTACCATGACAGATCTCCTAAGCTGATTTATCCCACATTGTGAGAGGAAGCGAATAATCTTCCCTACCTCACAGACTGCAAACTTCCTTTTCTGCCTGTATTCCTTGACTTTAGCCTGTACTGCAACTCATGGCCTCTTTAGTTCCATTATCAGAGCTGTGCATGTGGATCCACATGGTTGCCAGATCAGGCAAAACCAAAGGACACTGGCAGGAGGAGAGGTTTCGTTAAACTGTTTGGACACCAGTCATTCGAGAAGACTGCTCGGGTTTTAGAACATAGACTCAACAAGTACAAACAAATCTGATTTCCAGGGGTTGGGGTGCTGGACAGGGATTAAGCCTAGTCTTGGACTATAGTAATGAAAAATCTAATATAGTTTAGGTTTAGGCTTAATCTGGGTCTGGAAAACTGGCCTCCTCTGCGAAAGAGTTGGCCAGAGGGTTACATATTAGATAGAACGCCTGTGTCCTGTGTTTTGCTCATAGTGTGTTTGTAAACAGACGGATATCTCACTGAAATGCCCCACTAAAGGCCTTAGGGCGAGAAGTGGGAGTGAGGGGTAAAGGCACTCCACAGGCAGGAAGCAGGAAATACTTCAGCAGAGGATGGAAAACATGAACCATTGACTAAGTAATGCAGCTTTTGTTGCTACACACATCTTTGTAGTAAAACTGTACAAAAACGTGTTCAATAATGTTTGGCAGTAACCTGCAAACTGAAGTACAAAAACACTCATATAGGCTAAACCCGACAAACAGTGTGATATTAGTAGCTCCATGATCACCTATTAAGCTGGACTATGCATGGTTTTGAAAACAGGTGTAGCAAAGTCAGTGTAAACTTAATTTTTAAATCTCAGCTATGGACATGTATACACTGAGACCAGATTTTACAGAGTACCAAATGACATTGAAGACACATATACACAGTCTAGATACAAACTCTAAACTAGTCAAAAATGTGCAGTTTTAGGTTAATAAAGGCTAATTTTTCACATCCAAAATTGCTCAAATGCTGCATCAGTAGTTAAGTGGAGAACAAACAGAATACTGGAATATAAATGTGTGATTTATATGTGCAAAAGATCAGCAGCAGTCCAATATAAATATACAATCTATGAATAAATACAGTAACTTTGAAACAGTATTGAAATACAAATGACTTTTATTCCACTGAGTGACACAATAATCTTAAAACACAAAGCCAAAAACCGGATACTGATGAGATATGTGACAGTTCACTTACAGGTGGTGAAAAATGTGCTTAGGAAAACCCCAGTGTGTAATAACATGAATAACCACTAGGTGGTGGACAGCGCAAGGACATGGCTTAAACCAGTTAAAACTGGATTTACCCATGTGCACATTTGGTCAAGGCTCCTGGGGAAGTCCCCACTAGATGGAGCCACATATCTTTGGATGGATAGTTTACACTTTTGTTGGCAACACAGAACCCCTTTATAAAGGCTTTTTTTTTGTTTAAACAGATAATCAAATGATCATACTAACCACTGGAAGTTCATCAACACTGATCTGAAGTCAGACTGTGTGCACTGTTACTTCAGCTTTTATAGGCCTCATATTAGACCTGGTGCTTCTAGTCACAAGTTTTTTTAGTCACAGTAACATCCAAGTGACTAAGTACTGGAAACTTACGGCTTGTCATGAAGCATCAAGAGGGTAAATGGATGTAATGGTCCATTGTGCTGGAACCCTGGAGCTTCTCCTTGACCTTGATAGGGAGCTGTTGTCACATCTCCTTAGTGTTAACTGCACCCTTTTGTCCTCCGGCAGTGTGCCGGCCCACTGCTAGAAAAAACAGAGGGAGCAGAGGTGGGGGCATCAGGGTCTTGATGGGCTAGAACAAAGGCAGGCACACACTGGTGTTTTCTCATTCAGGAAGACAATAGGGAACAGCGGTGAGGCTGCCTGGGGAATCCTAAAAGGTTTATAATGGAGGAAGCATTGAGAGAGCAAGACACAAAAGACATACCAAAAAGACTAAAGATGGAGTGATGGGAAGTGCTGTAGCCTATTTTGCATGACTGAACGAACAATATTCAGAATAGCCAAGTTGGTGATTAAAATTGTGACCATTTTGGACCCCACTTTGGACTAAACATATCAATTTGTTCTGAGAGCCCAGGGTATTATGTCACATAACCTATAAAATATGGCAAGACTGTTTTTTTGGGATGGAAAACAGAACAGTGAGACCAAATTAGATTTTTTAAAAATTCTGTGAACTTTTCTGCCTGGCACATGAACTTGATATCTGTATTGTTACTATTATTCAGCTAAAGATGTTGTTTTAAAGGAGACAAATACAAAAACAGTTCTGCTCGCTCTTTTCAAGATTGAGTGACGTTAGTAAGAAAAGGCAATTCCTTCCAGATCCCTAAACTTTATTGGGCATGGCACTGAGCGGGTGTCAGTGGTGCCAGTTAATTTACTGTAAATCTGGATGAAAGAAGGAATTTTGCCAGTCAGATTCATAGTCAGAGATGAGTACAGCAAAGTCATTTGTGTGTGTTACTATTATAAGCAGTGGAATTTGCTTCATTGGTCCACAGCGATTTCAGAAAAAAGCATCTGTTTTCAAGAATATAAGTGTATACCCCATAAAATCACAGAGCATGGCTGTAATTGATTCCAGGTTCCAGGATGGCCTGCTTGAACGATGTGGGTAAGTGTGTACAAAATGAAACCTCAAAACGAAAAGCAGTTAGAACAGACACTCAAGATCAAAGAAAAATTTGTTCTTAAAAATATATTTGAGAGAAAATTTAATTGTATTTAATGTATTTCAAGCATTTGAGTATTTAAAGTATTGAGACATTTAAATATATGTAAGAATATGCAAATATAGCAATATATGCAAATATTGCACTGCTAATATAGCCCATGAAGCACTGTAATAAATAGAATCAAGAGTCATGGAATGTTTTTTTTTTTTTATTGAAGTAACTTTAGCATTCAGCATTAACTGACAAATTACTAACAAATTGGCTTTATCTCAGCCATTCTCAACAAATTGTGGTGGAGACTAATGAGTGATGTGGAGACTAATGAGTGGTACTCCTTACACCAAGATGCATTAGTATGTTCATAGGCAGTTTATTCTTAAAGAGAAATACATTTTGAGGAAAAACTGTCCTGTGCTTGAAAGCACTTAAAGGAGAATGTAAGGAATAAAGAATATTTTATTTCCAATAAAACACCAATAAATTGCAAATAAAACAGTACTAAGTAAAATGCTTAAAGTATAGTCACTCTCAGATTTTTATCCAGCTCTGCCTCAGGGTAAACAGATGTACTGAGACATAATAGTTTGAGCTTCTCTAAGTAAATTTCCTTTGCAAGACAATTACACTTTAAAGAGTTAGTAAGCATATGATTCCATTGATTACACATTTCTTGATGGTAGATGGTTTATTGGGTGAGATCATAATACAACATGACACTCTTTCCAAATAAAGCCATAATCATATGATCTCTTAAAGAAATGTCTTTGCCAGCTTGCCAGCTGATTTCTGTCGGTGCAGAGAATCCATCTTTGTAGTCGCAGCTGGCTTTTGTCTGTCACTGGCACTCGTCCACTGTGAAATTGTCATCCATTCTTTTGCATGCTTTTAATTTTTCTGCAGTTTTAGCTCACTAGCATGTGGACCCAGGGCACGACTCCAGCACTGTTCATTCATCCTGGTGCAGATGGCACAGCCAGGGAGGAAGACCTCTTTCCTGTGGTGGAACTGGCCCATGGATGCCTTTGTTTTCTCTGAGTCCACAGACTGTGAATGAACACATTACATTTTACAGACTCTATGACTGTTGAGAGTACAACATCTCTCTTTCTCTTTCCCTTTCTCTTTCCCCTTCTCTCCCTCTCTCCCACTGTGTATGTCCCTCTTGCTCTTTATCTCACTCCTCTCTCTCCCTGCCTCTCTCTTTACTTGTCTCCCTCCCTCCCTCCCTCACTCTCTCCTTCTCCTCCCTCTCTCTGTTTCTCACTTTCACCCTCTGGCCGTCCCTCTCGCTCTTTCTCTTACGGCTCTTATTCCTCTTTTTCCTAATCTTTCTCTCTTTCTCTCTTTACTTCTCTCCCTCCCTCTCACTTTGTTCCTCTTGCTCACTCTCTCCCCTCTGACTGTCCCTCCTGCTCTTTCTCTCACTCCTCTCTCTTCCCTTCCCTTCCCTTCCCTTCCCTTCCCTTCCCTTCCCTTCCCTTCCCTTCCCTTCC
>JBBIGA010000138.1:13577898-13604887 GCA_037576975.1 Alestes dentex
GAATCCACTGTAGATGGCTTAAGCGGGGTCCTGCGCTCACTGATGGTGCGTCCAGCACTGAACACCTTTTCACTGCTACTGCTAGTGGTCGGGTTGCAACCAAAATGGAATCGTCAGAGTCTAACCTCCGTTTCACCTCCTCAGCATCCATTTTTGCGTCTTTCTCGCGCTGATCCAAATACATCACCTGACCGTTCATTTACCGCGCAAGCCCGAGCCTGGCCCGAACTAGTGTAAAATGATAGAAATTTAGCCCGAACCCGACCGAACCCGTCGGGTCCCGGCAAAGATCTTCAGCTCTAATTGCTAGTAGATGGCGCATTAGAAGATATAATATTCTAGCTGTTGTGTCTGTATAAAATATGTGAAATATTTATGTATGCTTCCATTTTCATTTGAAACACTAGAGATGCTCCTAAAGGACTCATATCAACATGTCAGAATTGATAGATATTAAGTAGAAACATTTTGAACCCCACTCAACTTACAAATATTCCCATGGCAGAACTCCCGGCGCACCATTTACCTCCCCCTATGTCTCAACGGTTTGTTGATAGAATCAGCATGTGGGTTGCACGCCTGGATAGAATAGCTTTGAATTTATAAAACTAGGAAACCATTCACTTTTGCATGAATGACTTCAGTGGCAAGTCTTTTGATTGTTTATTGTGTATGTCCTAAAATGAATTATACAAAAGCTCATGAGAATCATGTTAAAATGCAAAATAAGCAAACATAAAAATAAAACAAACACTCAAACAAAACAGATAAAAAAATAATCTAAGAAATGTGGAACAATGAGAGTCCTCTGACGTGAGCAAAGCCTCCACAACCACAGGTTGGAAAAGCCTCAGCCAGTGGTTGAAGCAGTGATAAATCAGAAGAGTCACATCTACCTTCAAGTGACCTGAATGTGTGTGAATCTGCCTGCCAGGCTTGTATGTCTAATTGCCTCTTGCTGTCCCTGCCCTGAATGTGTACTCCGTATCTGCCTGTCAGAATTCCAGCCGAGTAGGTGACAAATGTGCTTATTCCATTTCATTTACCTTGGTGAGTCAAGTTTGGCATCGCTGGCACTCAAATGTAAAAATAGGAGTGCTATTGAGAATTAATGAATGACTGTTATATTCCTCTTGACTCAAAATAAAGTTTGCAATGAAGGTACACAAACTGTTCCCAGACTAGGGGTTAGGAGGTAATAGTCTGCTTGTAATAGGAGGATCATGCGGTCTTAAATAGTGTTTAACAGCGAGGTCTTGGATTCCATAAACCTGAGCAAGAAGCACTGCAGTGAACTCTGCCAAGCCTCACCCACCTGCAAGTCAAAACAACACAGAATCACCTCAGACCCCTGGGGCTAAGGAGCATTCCATGCAAAGACCATACAGGCTAGGACAAAGGTAAGAATGGGTAATGGTAAATAAAGGCATTAGAGACCTTGTGTACACCAGAACAAACCCTCACACACTTCCTACAAAAGCTCAGACACTCAGCTACAGTGGAATCATGTGGATTTGTTTGATTTGGCGGTGCCACGAGGGATGCTGGTGGCATGCCTATTTTCCTCTCAATGACCCCAGTGGCTGGCGGCCACCCTCTGCGGCTGGTGTGGGGTTTCTCTCACGTACTGTGTAGAGGCATCTCAGATTTCAGCAGTCAAGGGTGTGTCTCAGCTGGAGTCAAGGGCATAGTAAGGGACGTTATATCGCACAATAAGCACAAAAAGAAAAAGAATATTTACTTGGAATAATTTGAAAAAAGGAATTGATGGATTATATACTGAATACAGTGTGCTAAATGTATTCAGTGACATATTCTATTGCAACTCATAAAAAGAATCATGTTCAAAGTACATTCAGAATACATCTTTAAAAAGCACATTGTAAAACCCTACAAGTTTTCTTCATGTCATTTTTCAGTTCATTTGTTTCATGCACAAATTTGCTTATTTTAAGTTATAACGTTTTTTTTGCTCTTATCACGTGTTTCAGTCTACTGCTGCACCTACAATCCCGTAAGCACGAGCCTAATATATCAATGTTAAATTTATCACCTTTCCTAAAAATAACTCCATAATGCTGAGATAAATAGCTTCCTAATCACAGTCATTTATCATCTGATTCAGGCTTCAGTGTTTGTGAAGAAGCTGCTTGCTGACTTCCTCTATAGAGTCCGTCTAACGAGAGCATTTGTTACATGCTGTGTGCTGATTTCGTAGTTATAATACAAGTATTTATGGTATTTCTTTTAGAGATTAAGGGCGACTATCCCAGGCCCAGATTAGGACTAATCCTAGACTAAAAAAATTCCTATGGTGGTTCGCCATTGACACTACAATTAAATGTCAAAGGCCTTAAATGTTCTTTTAAATGTAGTGGAAAGTATTTTCCTTTTTTAAAAAGTACATTTCAAAATGTAACTTGGACTAAAATCAGATACTTCATCTTCTGAATATGTATTCCCAAAATGTCCATATTCTATTGCATCCCACATTCTTGTTGTACATAATGTTTTTCTTATTTCCCTATGTACATCTTGAACGGTCTTCTTGTTGGGGCAGTTTCCTTCAGAATGTATAATTTTTCCTAATAAAGGTTACTAATTAATCCTTGACTTGGACACATGGTTCTAGAAAAATCTTTGGTATAAAACTTTCACATTGTGTGAAGGATCTTTAAACATTTTACAATATTCTCAGATAGTGAAATTGGGTCGTCTATGGCATTATCTAAAGGAACCCATTTTGGCATGTTTGTTTTTCAGTCTTTGCTTCAGTAGATTTTCTTAAATATACTTCTATTTTTGTTGGGGATGTAACAGAATATGGACATCCTGGGCAAACCTTTTTAAAAGATGAGGTATTGTATTCTGTATTCTGCAAATATGTTAAAAAATATTCTTTAAAGCAGACAACATACTAAAATTACCTTTTACATGAGTTTTTGCTTCTCCTGCATTATGGGTTGGTCAAAAACAGGATTTAGTTTGGATTTACATTGCACAAGCTCTTTCTCACGTGTGCTCTGTCATTGTCCAGTCACCCACACAGTCCCACGGTCCAGTTCACACAGCTGGGGGCTACGGAGGAGGGGAAATGGGCCAAGTTCCACTGACTCAGAGCAGGCATGAGGAACAGGCCAAGTCAGCTCTGCAAGGCAAGCTCAGAAAGAGTGAGGCTGGGGGAGGAATATTCATGCATTTGCCTATTTCCACTCTCCAAACATCCCCTGCTCTCTATCCTGTCCTGCTCCTGAAATACATCTTAATACCTTTAGCTTCCCCTCCTGCCTCATGCTGAGCAGAGAGGTTGGGCAGCTCCAAGCTCCTGCTTCTGCTTTGCAAAACTGAAAAACATCTGGTGCTTGGCACACTGCAAAAATGCAGCCTTATGAGGCAGAAGACAATAACACTAAAAAAGTTCAACATTTGTAACATACTGAATTCATTTGCAACAGTGTTGACATATAACACTGCACTTAGTACTCAGTAGCTTTAGCAACTTAGTTTGATTGGCTCTTATTATTAGTGTGTCGTGTCAACGGGGTTTATGATTTTTTTTGGAAGTACAGGGAAATGTGTCACAAATATTGCCAGCGGTAATCAATTGTACACTACAGATGAAGCAGATAGAGATTATGTTGAAACAATTCTAGAGTAAGTCTTTAAACCTATTATCCAAATTATGATAACAGAAAACATTGTCAGAAAACATTAAAATATGACATTCTTAATTAAAGCTAAAACATGTGAGTGTGTTTGTCTCTAGCATTTAGAGTCACGTAACACTGGACATGACGTTCGGTTTTTAATGCTTCCTATGGTTTTCTGACAGCACTTCATATTTACTCATAAATTTTGATTTGGGTTATTTCAAACCAACTTTCCCACACTCTGTTCACAGCAGGCATGCACATTCATCACTGATTGCCATCACTTGTCAAGCAGCAGCTAGATGGCTGCCTACATGATGTTGAGGTCCGTTGACCTGAGAATAGCCCTGCTGACCTTCCTTTCGGGGCTCCTGGACATTCAGCCCAAAACTGAGGTCAGCTCATCAGCTCTTAATCCAAAAACCCTAAAACTGGGGCTGCCCACACCAGCTTAAACAGCTGTAATCCCAGCTGCCAAACTGTTTGTTTAAATGGACGAGATTGGGCAGGAATCAGATTATTTAGTTCTAATCCAGACTGCTTTCATTTGCTGGGCTGGGCAAGCCAACGTGGGGCTATATAAAAAGGGGGCAGCTTCAGTTTTTGGAGATAAGTGAGGCATCCAGGCAAACAAGAATTGTTCCCACCCCCTTTTTTCTTCTCCCACCCCCTTCTCTCAGCCGTTTCCTCCACCTCTCACACGTTCACAAGGCGCAGGCATTCAGAGGCACAGCGTGGAGGCAGCACACACACACACACACACACACACACAATCTGCCGAGGAACATGCCCAAGTTACCTCATCACTGCCTGATAGTGGTATGCCTGGCAGGATCTCTGCTGCTACTTCCACACAGCTGCGGTGAGTGCAAAAGAAAGAGTGAAAGTGTGTTTGTGTGAGTGTATGAGTATCATTTGACAGAGATAAGGAGAAAGAGGAAACGCAGAGATGGTTTAGTTCGATCACTCTGCATACTATTGTTGTCTAGTCAAAATCTTGGATCTCCAAAATGGTAACTTAACAGGGGAAGGAAAAAAAACCTTGTGAATGAAAGTTGAGCAAGCTTATTTTGGACTACACTATTTTGGACTTTTGTTCTCTCACTGTAAAATTTGAATACAATGAACTACCAGAAATAGAGACAGAAATGGAGATACAAAGTTTTGTTCGAATTAAGCATGATGGGACTGGATATGACAATGAACATGAAAGGCTATTTTAAAAATACTGCGTATTGTCATTAACAAAACGTAGTACATGTGAATTGATAACTAGAAGAGAAAGACAAAAAATGACATCATTACTGGTCTATTCATCATGGAATGTTCAAATGTAAAGTTTTCAAAGAGTAACAACAACATAATGATAATAATAATAATAACAATAATAAATCAGGTCTTGAAATGGCAATGATAATATGTATCAGTGCTGTAATAGTCTATGAATTTGTATCAAAGTGAAGGTGCATGTGGAGGGTGCTAACTGAGGGACAAGTGCACGTCTTGATGGTGCGTAAGAAAATGTATGTTTGATGAGGGTTGAAAGTGGGGAAAAATGCTTGCACATGTTTCTGTTTAGGACAAAACTGTCTAGTGAGTTGGAATAGTGAGTATGAAACGTGAAACATTCACTTGTGTTGGTAAAAACACATCTCCCGATGTGTGTGACATGAGGGCATGTGGTTTTGAGTTTTTCCTGCTTATTCAGCAAGACCACACAGACTATGGACAATTTTCTTGTCAAAACAACGTCCTGAAACGATTCAGATCACAGGCACAGTTGAGGCCAGTGAGGACAGAAAAGTTCTAAATGTGTAAATTATGACCTCAACATGCAGAAGTAAAATCAGAAGAGCAACAGCATCCCGCCTAAACACAAGAAGCAATGAGGAAATAGAAGAAAAAGGAACTTGTTCCACAATTTCTTTCCCTTAGATCTCCCTTGTTGTTCTTCTGAAGTGGCTTAAACTTTAGAAAACAGCACAACAAAGACATACAAGTGTTATCTAAACTGACATGATGAGTAATTCTTTCCTGTCATTCAGAGCAGATTATAAGCCTCAGGATGTGTGATAGATGTGGAAATACCCTGGGAGAAAGACAAAAACTGCAGTGGTTCCTGACAGACCCATATGAAAGCATGAGATCTGACTGTGCAATGCGGTTTCTCTGGCATGAGAGATGACCCACAGGGTTAGAACAAGCATGGGGGCGACATAATCCTGATGCACAGCTGTTTTCTGTAGAATGTGTCAGCCATGGCTCTGGTAGGTTTCACTTTATTCTCCTTCTCCTTTTTTCTGGGGCCAGGATGCTGGTCCCAGAAAAAAAAGATGAGTTCTTGAGTGTTTCAGGGGAGACTGTCACTTGCAGTGGGAGTGTTGCAAGCCAGTGAGAGAAACGAGGCCTCAAATGACCCTGCAGCACGGGCGAGAATGCACAAGGTTAATGGTGTTCTTAGGCTATGCTGCTGAGACCATTTCAAGGAACAGTTTAGAGGAATATCGACAGTGGGCAGTTTCCCTGTATCCTACATGTAATTAATCAGACATGTTTACTGTCTGAAGTTTGTTTCTTCAGTTCTGCATGGGTACAACAAGGCAACAAGGCAACAAGGCTGAAATAGCTAACAAGCATCGGAAGCTTGTGTTTTGTCTAAATTGTCATACACGTAACTCAAGGTGTGTCCAGTTGAACTAATTCAAACAGACCTACACAAGTGTTTTTTATCCATTTTGCAACAAACTCACATAGCAAAAACAAAACAGTAATAACAGCTCTCTTAAAGGCTGCATTTTGTCCATATGTACATTTCCAGCTAATGTGTGCTCATTTAGGCATCCAGCACCATTCCTTTAATTCAAACTTGGAAAAGGAGAGTACTTTACAGTCCTTTCACACACCTAACATTCCACTTTATTCCTACAAAAACAGATTAAAGTTTTATGGTTTTTAGATCTAATGCAAAGAGAATTAACATGGTGTTGAGCTTATAGGACAAGAAACTTGGCAGTCAACAGTTAGAGAAATGAGCAATCGAGGGATTTGGCTCATTTTTTTAGTTCGTCACTAAAAAAAAAAGATGGACGCTTGACATTAATAAAAGAAATGTTGCACAATAAATAACATCAGTATTTCTTCTCTGCCTTTGGAGTACATACCTCATGAGGATCCCTTGCAAAAATTAAGAAAATCCCGGCCAAAAATCATTATTTGGGGGGAGTTATCTCACATTAACGTAGTCCCTTGTACTTGTTTTGACATGCGTAGAAGATAGCTGGGCAAAGTGTGAGCAATTTTGCTGTCTAGATTACACAAACTCTGCAGCTGGCCGGAGCTTTGTTTTGGTTCTGTTTTGAGAATCAAGGACCTGTATCTGCAGGAAACTGTAAGAAAGATACTATACATACACTCTCCTTTGAGCTCAGTGGTGCTTATCAGAGCTCTGATCCTTTTGTCTTCATCTAAATTGCATTGTGTTCCGACACTTGGCTGCCTCCAGGTTGATTTATCTGCACTGCATGAAGGCTAACGTCCCAGAGGCTAAACAATATGTGGAACCTTCAGACTGTGGAAATTTTTCTCATATCCTCACAAAACTTTGTGGTAATGACGCACAGAGAATGAACGAGGGATGCAAGCCATAAAAGAGCCACACAGGGGGTAAGAAAGTCACCAATGGTCAGACATGACTGTAACTGAAGCACAGGACAAAGAAATGCTCCATTAACTCTCCCTGCTGGGAAGAACATGAAAGGAGCAATCATTCTATAGGAGCATGTGAATACCTTCACCCTAAAAACCCCTGCACCGTGTGAACCTTGCCCAGAGTAAAATATGGCCTTGTTATTGCTACTACTTTATTTGGCAAATCCTTGTGATTAAGGAAGCACAGTGCTGTTTAGATAGGGACGCTTAGCTAAACTTTGTGGAGCTCCTTAGTGAATTGGTTGACAGAGGGCATGAAGGTTAGATCTTGAGACCCGCTTCCCAGTGCTGTCTCGTACAGTGACACCCAAATTAATAGCAGGTGGCTGCCTTCCTCTGGAGCGGGTCTTAAATAAACAGCACATACTCACAGACTGGCCAGACACCCATCTCACAGCTTATACCGTTTAGCTTTATGCTGTTTATGATCTTTTTTGTTTATTGGTGTTGATCCAGGTATTAGCTCTCAGTCTCTTTTCTCCCATGGCTTGCAGACTGGCGGTGAAATTCGTGGTTAGTTCAGGCTGTGGGCTTCTGAGTACGCTTCACTCACTGGAGTAGCATGTGAGATCTAACTCAATTAGCATTAAGCGAGTCTTTATGGCTGTCAGGGCAACCCACTGTACTAAACAATCTCTGGTCTTTGTCACAAAGACTTTTCAGCACAACGAATTAGTATTTATAGAGGACTTCGTATTTAGGCCTTGTTCCTTTAGGGAAGTTTTTTAATGAAACAGCTAGGTCAGGCTGAAGAGAAATCCTAATGGTCTTGGCAACCTGCCATTGAGCCAAATGTATGGGACAGAACAGAACACAGAAAAAAAATCCGCAGAAATGCAGAGTCCATCTGTTGTAAGGACACGTCTGGTAAGGCATGCATACCATGGTCTTTACAGCAGGCCATACTGCTAGATATATGACCCGTCTTAAGTGCACAAAGACCAGCAGATCACTGCATTTGAGAAAATTTCAGCCAGAACCCCAAATTAAACTCAAGTTGCAAAGAATGAGTTAGGAAAAAAATATTTGGAATCTCGATTTTCTGGAGCTCAAATTACTTAAATATATAGACATGCATGGCCATGCATGTAACTTGATAAGAGAAAAACTTTACCTAAACATTTTCCTCTGTATCACTACTGTCAAACGAAAACTACATATTCGTACAAACAAGTGCAGAACAACAGAGTTATACTGAAGACTGAATCCAGATAAGGTTCAGCAAACCTCATGGGTTTTGTAACCCAGGTGTGCATATCGCTAACAGCTATTTAAGAACAGTGCTTGAATTTGAAGAGAGGACAGCTAAATGAATGAGCTAAACCTAAAAGACAAGTCTTACAGATCATTTATTCAGCTCCTTCCTGGGATGAGAATGTGAAGTCCCAAGACTACAATCTGGCCCTTGGAGGTCTCTATAGAATGTATGAATCACTAGAGGTCATTTCCTTTTTACGGTCATTTATACACTGATCTCCCATGTCCTGTTTCTTGTCCAATGAGAAGATGGTCAAAAGTCCAGCCTCACTGAACTAAGAACTGATTGCTTCCTTTCTCAGAAATTTTTCATGACTGATGAAAGCTACTTGATAGTTAGATACCAAACTGTTTTTTTTTCTCTCAGTGACTTCTGATTCATATATATATATATATATAGTTAGTTGGTGGGAGAGTTGAGGATACAGCAGATAGGACTAAATGGAGACAGATGATTCGCTGTGGCGACCCCTGAAGGGTAAAGCCGAAAGAGAAAGAAGAAGAAGAAGATCACTATTAACTAAGTAAAGTTTTAAATTATATATATATATATTTACTTAGTTAATAGTGATACATATAAACTGCTGTTAGAACGCATTCTTATTGGCTATCTTATCTATAGATATGGCTTAAACATGGCTTTGTTTAATTGGATATAGGTTAATTCTGGCTTGCAATGATGACAGAAATGCCTTGACAGCTGCCATTGTTGAGTCTTCATTCATTCAACAGAATGGCCCCAAGTAATTCCACAGCACCACATTTATCATGTCTAGATAAGCTGAAAGGATATAGTCTTGCCATGGCTGACAAATGGCAGTGCAATGAATGCTGGTACAGAGATCTCAAGTTACTAGTTATTCTTTTTTTAACTACAATGTCCCTCTTTGTTGGGTGACATATCTGAAATATGTTAACATTAAAAAGAAGGCCAGATAAAGTTCAGAGTATGATCATTTTTGATGACCTAAAGATAAAATAAAATGCTAATTAATCAGGGTCCTCTCATTCATCTGGCCCAAGTCTGAAATGATCAAGGTTGTGAAATTTCTGGGCATCTGGAATTGTGCAATAGAAATGAAATCAAGGACTCATGCGTTAGTGTAATTCTTACCTCAACCTTGGATGTCAGCATACCATGTGCATTTTAGTGTTTTCCCTGCTGTCACACACACACACACACACACACACACACACACACACACGCACGCACGCACGCACGCACGCACGCACGCACGCACGCACGCATGCACGCACGCACGCACACCACACTTTGATTAAAGGCCCATTACTAGTTGATTATTTTGATTGTTTTGGGAGCACAGAAAGCACACAAATGTGCAGAGCAGCCTTCAGGACCAGGGCTGGAAACAACTGGATTAGCACAACATCATATCAAATTACAAGAATATTATTCCACTCAACACTGATTTTCTCAGCATATGAATTGTCCCATCTAAATCTTGTCTCTTTTGTCTTTGTAGTTGGCCAGGATGATCTGGTGTATGACTATGATTCCACTCCAGTGCCAGAATATGACTACAATGCCACATTTGATTACAGCTTCTTCAGTATGTATTCATTAATCATTCAGTGAACATGATGCTCCTTAACAGGCAGCAATGTTAAAGAGCATTAAAATAGCTCTAATAAGGCACAATGCAAGCTCCAATATGAATGATATTATTATAGATTATGTAAAACAGTCTATAGAATTCTGCATTTTCACTTTACACTTGTGGCACTAGGCAACGGCAGCAGTGAAGACCTGGAGAAGTTTCTCAGCGGAAAAGAAGCAGATGAAGAGACTGAGACAGAAACAACCCCAGACACAGATATAGGAAACACGATATCCCCTACCATAAGCAAAAATCAGGTATGGAACCCCACCCCAGGTTACATGATCTATCTCTTCTGTCTCTAGTTAGAAAACAATGTGCTGAATGTGCAGTTTCTGCCTGACAAAGTTGTGAAAACTTTGTAAAAGGGTGACTTTACTGCCTCTCCCATAGTTCTATAATGACCTTGTGTTCTCAGGAACAGGATATCAAGAGGAGCTTTTAAAGAATTGTGTGGGTGGAGTTAACTTTGTTAAAACAGACAAAGCTTTGGAGACACTTACAGCCGACCTCTATCATTTCAAACCTCTGACTTCAAAACTGAATTAAATCCCAAATGAGCAGATTCATCTGGTCTGTGCTTGAAACTCACACTTAGTGTGTTTATATCAAAACAGTCACAGTTTAAGTGAAAACGTGTACAGACTATGTAATAACAGAGCTTGTGAAATTTCAGCATTCCTGATACTTGCAGAGCATCAGAGTATTCTCAAGAATGTTTACTTTTTTCCACAACAGCAAAATATAATAAGATATGTGCATGCCTGTAGTGAGCAGTAAAATACTAAAATGTGTCCTCTATTAAAAACTTTAAGAGTCCTGCTATTCTTGTGAGTTAGACCATGGATGCAAGCTGACTCAGTACTGAAAGTAAATGTAAACACCTTGCTCTTATTAGCATGGGACTACAGATCTATCTTAAAGGACCCATCTGCTTTACATCCAAATTAGGGTGGGAAACTAAACAAATGCCTCTGGTTTATGATAGGCCACTGATGGTGGAAAAAAAGGATACCTACGGGTAGAGCAGTGCTCGAAACCCCTCTGGGTAAATTCCCAGCACTCATGTACAATGCAGGTAGCACAGTATGCGGGTCACGCTGATATTATATTACATGCAAACTGTGTGTTCCACTGGCCACCTCTTAGAAACTAAATTTAAGCTCACTGCACTCCAGAATTCAATGCAATTTTGGCTCTTTGACTCTCTGTGTTCAAGACAGTATGCAGAGAGGTCCGGGACTATTACTCATAACGACTCATGAGTTAGAAAATCTCAGGTAATCCCTCTCTCTAAAGTAAACAGCCTCTACTCACTTCTACACAGTTTCAGAGCAGATGTTTGCAAATCTCTGCCTGAGGACATATAGACGTAATGACACTCATTGTGCTTGTCTTGTAACACACCTGCAGAACAGTGTGAGTCACTACCAGCATTAAAAACAGCACCTATAATGCAAACATTATGTTGTGTGAAAATACCCCGCCCCTATTTTAGATGTGTATTATGCTGGTTAAGCTTTACTCTGAAAGTAGAACTTGAGATGCTTGTACTCAGCGCTGCACATCTTTGTTTAAGACTAGCTTTAGTTCCATTTTAAATCGAAATAAAAAAAAACATACTCTGTTTAAAAAATCACATCAGTCACAGGAACTGTTTGTGTTTTCATAAGTACGTAATATTTGCATACCACGCATACTTCTATTTGTACTTATTGAAAGGTTTATATCAAAGAAAACTGTTTCGTGTGGAATCTAAACACCGCTAATGTTTCCACTCTCCAGTGCTCACAGTCTGTTTGTGCAAGCTAAGCTACAAAACAGACGTTTTAATAAAGAAATCAGCTTAATCTGGTTGATTAACCTGATCCACTTAACTTCACCAAAGGAATTCCTGAGAGATGATACTGTGAGATTCTAGAAGTGTTAAGAAACCTATTAAATATAGATGACAGAACACTGAGTGCAAGACTAAAAACCTCTTTTAAGAATGGACATTATCAGTGTTCACACTATGTTTCAACCATTCTGTGTCTTAATAACTCACTGGTTTTTCTTTTACTGGTAGTGAAACATTTATTGACACAGCTGCTCTTCTTTGATCGTCCCAGGCCTCTAGGACAGTGTATCCCAGCCTACTGCTCACGGTGGTCCTGACTGCTCATCAGATCCTCAGATTTCTATAGCCCCCACGCCACGCCTTACAGGACACTGTCACACACATACACACGAGGTAAGTTAAAAGGCTGTTTTCATTATGTAAACCCAAACCATATGATGTCCTTGCTATTGTGTCTAATGCTACAACCCACATACTGTTTTTAACTCAGTATGTACAGTCAAAAACTGTCTGTTCTGTGGGGCTGCTTTTCGCTGAGCGTGCCTGAACTATCAAATACACATGTAATTCTATTTGATACCAAGAGAGGGCGTTCAAAGCCCAAGCTGGGAAGACCATTGTAAATACACTATATATACAAAGTATTGGGACACGCCTGTTTTTCTGGGTTTGGACAAGGACCCTTACGTGCAGTGAAGGGCAATCAGCACATCAAGACATTTTGGACAACGCCATGCTTTCAACTTTGTGGACACAGTCTGGGGAAGACCCTTTTCTATTCCAGCATGACTGGGCTCCAGTTCAAGCTCTGTATTAAAGTCTATGTATTTGAATGTCACCAAAGTCCCTGTTGGTGTGATGGTCAGGCGTCCCAATACTTTTGTCCATGTAGTGTAGTGGTAATCAAGTAGGACAAATGTAACTGACCCCCAAATGTTTCAAAGTCGTAAAATGTATAGTATAATATACAGTACTTACAGTCTTGGATGATATACAATACAAATAATGTAATTGTAAGTTATGATATGAGGCACTGATCAAAGGAATGCTGCCTCAGTGTAACATTATTGTACCTTTTCAACTTTACATCTTGGCATAATTAGAGCTAAACTAAAATAGTGCATAATTCCATCTGAATTAAAAGTATGCTTCCAAGTGAACAATGCATAAGCTATGCATTTCTAAAAACAACACTGTATTTGAAAATGAAAATCCAGTGACAGAAAGTCTGGCGCTTTGAAAGAAGTGCCTCCTGATCATTCTAATGTCTTGTTGATGTTTTTTTTTACCATGTATCCTCTTCTTTTCACAGGAGTTCAAGAGAAGACAGGTCACGATGGACAGGCAGGCTGGACGAAGGCCCAGAGATTTGGCAAATTAAGACTGAAAGAGAGGCAGAAAGACAAGCACACAGAAAGATGGACTGAAAGACTTGTTCATGAACGCACACACGCTCACACACCTCTTACTTCAGAGAAGCAGCTATAAGTATTTCCTACTTGCCCCTCCACACAAGCATAAAACACACAAGAACAAGCATAGAGGACTCACAAGGACTAAATGAATAGGGTGGGCTGTCTGAAAGAGAAAGCTTAATCAAATAAAAGCTTCCTTACTTTGGAAGTGTGTCTTACAAGAAGAAAGGAGACAAAAGAAAGCCTTGCTAACCCAGGACTGGGAATTAATTAAAGGATATCAAGGTTTTATGAATGTAAAAGTAATCATCAAAAGAAATGTTATATGTGAATAATGTTTTGGTGTAATTTCAAGGGACTTTTATAATAATAAAATGAGTATACAGTGTTACGTATTGTAACAAGACAACCAGAATGGGATACACTGCTGAAAGGAGAGAAGGACCATCAATGTTTCTATGTGTGTGTGTGAGTGTGTGTGTTTGAGTGTATGTGTGTGTGTGTGTTTCTGTGTCTGTGTAAGTGCATTATCATCATATTCTCACTGTAGTCCATTGATCACACAGCAACAAGTCTTAAGAATTTGCTTCTCACAGGCCACATTTTGGACAACATGACAAAAAAAAATCCCTAGTAACGCTTCACAGAAGACCAATATTTGTAAGGGCACATGACACACATAAACCTTTCCTGACAACTGACAAAAACCTTCATAAACATAACTATTATAAAGGCTTATTCCACCAAGTGTCACAATTCAGTAAAGTGTTACCAACTCCTTCATGTCAATTCCAGCCCTGAAGGTAACCCGATTTTTCTGTCTTTTGTAAATTTAAATGTATTTTTACAAATCAAAACACACTGAGCAGAAGTCCTTTAGATGCGTTTTAGTTTCACTCAATGCATGACGTACACGCAGGCACTTTCCTAATCCAATGCACTTCTTCCATTCAATACCACTTTCTCAGTGTTTCTGAGTGGATAACACTTTGCAGCACATATTTATGTCTGAAATATTACATGTTCACATGCTTTCATGTCTTTTTTTTGAAAACTTTTGAAAGGATCCTATCTGAGCGTGAATGGACATGTAATTTTTGTGAGTAAATGAAGCCATCTGTATGTCTTGTTATTAATTTTGAATAAATATTTTTTAATTCTGTTCACACATTTGGCCATATAAATGGTTCTTAAACAGGAAACAACTGGACATTTGAAATATATTAGTCATAATTATTTACAGTGAATTAACAGACTAAAATCAAGACGCTAATCATCGTTCCTCAGTTTATAGAAATGCATCTTGACCTGGAAGTTTAACATTAATGCAGAAAGTATTTGCTGCTAATTATTGCCTAACAAAACACTATGGCATATCAGAAGCCTTGTCATGGAATCATTAAGGAGAAGACTCATAACCAGTTGATTCTATTAGTAGAATCATAACCAGTAACAAAGCATTAATAAAACCATAGATAAAAGAGGAAAGTAAAGCCATGAGACACGTTAATGTCAGAAAAGTCATTTATATCTACTGGGCACAGTGGGATCTTCCTTGGTGAGCAACAAGATGATGAAACAACCTGATGAATACATTATGATTATTTTCTGCCTTTGAGCTCTGGACAACACAACAGATAGAAGGAATCTTCAATTAACACAAATGCCAATGATAAATCAAATGCATGCAGAAGACAAACATCAACATCTGTGCGCAATAACGATGACCATGTTTAACCTAACAACACCATTTTTTTCTCTGAAAAAAAGATATATTTTCCTTCTAGTCTTACTCTTCCATATTGTATAGTTTACTGAAAAAAGAGGACTAATCAAGTCATGTTCACATCTACATCTACAAAGGACTGCAAGGCAGATCAATCCACACAAGCAAAATTACACACAGAATTAAAACGGGCTTCCTCTTTCACAAATGTGCATTTATCCATCAAGCCACTGAAACAATCAAACAACTGAAAGGGAGAAAATGAGGAGCATTCTGTTGTGCATGTGTCAGCACCTTTCACTTGCAGCCACTGAATATTCATGACTGCCACCTCCTGCATATTTAGGAGAAAGGCCCAAGTCAACAGGTCAAAGTGGGAATACAGAAACGGAGTGCCGGCGTGCACGTACAAACAAACAAAGCCTAAGGTCAGAAACGGTGTAGCTGAAGGCGCACTGATGGCGGCAGGTGATATCTGCTTGTCTGCCTGAAAGGGATGTTTATTGGCCTACTTCAGCCAGGGCCATGATCCTTTAGCTCCCAGACACTATGACTTGTGATTAAAAAGAAAGTGTCAGTTAGGCTTACTTGTTTCTCCTGGAAACTATCTATGAATTTGGGTGCAAATATAGTGTATGTCCACTTCATCCAACATTTGTTCTGAAATCAAAATAGTATTAATAGGGAGTTAGTGCCTCAGTTAGTTAGTTAGTGTCAGTACTCTGAGAGGGCTTTACCTTGGAACAAGGGATTTGCATTTCTAATCACCTTGATATTCGAGTATTTTTAAAAGTTAATGAATGGATATTCGATTAACCACAGGACAGGGAACAAAACAACACCAAAAAGGGAAAAAAGAAAAATAACTAGACTTTGGTCGAACTGAATATTGGGCTGTGGCCTAGCTTTTTTATATGTGAATGCCCAGGCAGAGGGGATACACTTTAAAACATGTTACTGCTGGTTAAGGGCAGGGCCAGGCACATCCATGTAGGAGAACTAGACAGTCATCTCGGGCGGCAAAACTTTCTCTCTGAGCTGAAGTATTGGTTAAATAAACTAATTGAATGACGCTGAATGTTGATGAGAGCTTGCCAGTGTTTTTTCTCCTCATTGGGCTATATCAGAGAAATCCAAGTAATCACTGTTTCTGGACATAGCTAATATCAGCTAGAGGAGTTTGCCCAGTAGTGAGCTCGAGATCACTACTTGAGCTCACTACTGGATCCTTAGCAATGTGTTCACCTGTGTTTTGGAGAAGGAAAGTAGAACGTATCACTTACTCACAAACACACCAAATGGACAAAAGAACAGCTTCCACTTTCCTTGGAAGGCTCTCCACAAGGTTTTGGAGTTTCTGAGGGAATTTGTGTCCATTCATTCTGTAGAGCATCTATGAGGTCAGGCACTGATGTTGGATGAGAAGGCCTGGCTTGCAATCTCTGTTCCAGTTCATTCCAGAGGTGTTGGATGGGGTCAGGGTCAGTGCTCTGTGTGGAACAGTCAAGTTCCACATCAAACTCATCCAGGCATGTCTTTATGGAGCTCGCTATGTGCTCTGGTGTGCAGTCACGCAGGAACAGAAAAATTTCTTCCCCAAACTCTGACCACTAAGTTGGAAGTATGGTGTTGTCCAAAATGTCTTGGCATGCTGAAGTACTGACCCCAAAATTGCAACATCACCGCAGTAAGACCTAGTGTCATCACACTTGGCTCAAATACTTAAACAGTTTCCTATAGTTTTTTTTCTGTTCTCCTCATAAGAACCAGCTCTTGCTGTGTTATGTGGATACGATTAGAGGGTGAAAGCAGTGATCTAAACCGCTCAGAAATTCACAGAGGTGTCTGACATGCTGTCTTTTTTTTTTTATTGCACTGACAAGTCTTGATTAGAAAGCATCCTCCTGTCATCCATTTATTTATGCTATATTTGATACTACAAAAAAGAAAGAGACCTGAAAGCACAGCAAAGGACAAACTAGAATAAAGCATCAGCGCTCTCTCCTTCTTTGTCTGTTTCTGTCTGATTACAGGGTGAATGTGAAGAGTAGCAGAGTTTCAGTGTTACGCCTTTGAATAAAGGGAATTAGAGTAAAATGAATCGTCAATGGTGCATGACTGCAGCTGTGGATGATCCATTATGCAGACTGAAATGTCAACCCATGGTCTTAGGAGACCACTGGGAGAATCAAATGAAATATTGTGACAGAGTAGGAATGGCAGGAAAATGGGCTGTTCAGACAGGCTGTGAAAAACAGGGGGGGGGGTGACGTTTCTAAAGTTGCTTAAGCTAGTTATCTCATTATGAAAGCCAGTCATTGAATCTTCATTGTCAGTTTGTGTGATGTTTTTCTTTATTACCAATGTTCTCAGACAGGTTTTAAAAGGGCTTTCATTATCAGGCCAGCATAAATTCTATGTGTTTGGTTGTAGCAAAATCCTTTTTCATCAAATGTCCAAAAGTATCCAGACCCTTATTCTAAAGAGTGAACTCAAACATTTTAAGATGCATTAGTTGCTTACAGAGATGTTCAATTGCACGCACACAAACTTTTATAATCTGTATAGGAAAGCACAGCCAAAAAAAGAGGGGTGTTGTGGAGCAGTTACAAGGCCACTTTGCCTGGTGAGAAGTGTTGACTATAAAGAGGAATATGAAGCCCTGCTAGACTGTGGAGCAGTGGAACTATGTTCTTTGAAGTGATGGAGCTCCATCCAGACCCTTTGAGATTGGATTTGATTGGCATATGTGATCTAGATCTAACATCAGTGCCTCACCCCTGTGGCTGAATGCAAATCTTCAACACAACACTGCAAACTGTGAATGAGGACTTGAGACCTCAGTAAACTGTTCAAGGTGACAGCATCCAAAAACAGAAACAGGCCAACATTTTTTGCAAAACTTTTCTGTTTTAAAAGAGCTGCAAAACATGAAAGTTTTGCTCATACACTATATGCACAAAAGTATTTGGACACACCAGTTTTTCAGGGTTCGAACTAGACCCTTTACTTCCAGTGACGGGCAATCTTACTGCTTTGTGATGTCACCCCTCCCTAGTAGTACTTGTCAGTAGCTGCTCTCATGTCAAAGCACTCATGTTATTCTTTTGTGGTGTCTATTTAGTTTAGGATAAAACTTGTTTATGCTAATAAATGCATAGATTTTTGTTAAATTATAATTATAAGTACAAAGTCAAACGCACATGTGTATGAATCTTATGGGTATGTATGCACTGGAAGTACATTAAATCAGTGGTTCTCAAACCACTCCTCAGAGACCCCCACAGGGTCCACATTTTTGCTCCAACGCAAGCTCATGTACACTAATGCCCTAAATTGCATTTTCAGAGCATCAGCTTGACGTTACAAGTTTTGTTCAATAAGGTAAACGCATTTAGTTGTGACATTGTTAAGAAGCAAGAACACACTGTTAAGCTTAGCAACAGCAAACAAATGGTAAGATCACAGATGTTCACAGCAGTACATGACCAAAGAAAACTTCAATTTGTGAAGAAAATAAAAGTTTCCGGGTCAAGAGCACTCTCATAGGTAAAAAACAAAAAACAAAAACAAAAAACAAAACATTAAAAAACACTCAAGAGAAAAGTACACCAGCATGATCCCAGAGGGTTCAAAACTGCAAACCACTTCACATGTTGTGAAACAATCTCGTAAATTTGTTAATATATACGTATACAGACACTTTACGCTTTAAAGAAAAAAAGAGCTCTTTGTTTTACAATCTTACTACATTGAATACATTTTATATTAAATTAAGCTCTTAAAAAGAATTATTCTTAGTTAAAATGTAATGCACATTTTTCCATTATTTACACATGAGGTTTACTTAGTATTGTTTGACCATGAAAGATTCATATAATTCCTAACTGCTGTAGTTGCTATTTACTCAGCAAAACATTTTTTGGGCTGTGCAAGAAAAATAAGTATGATAGATGTCTTGCTTAACACTTTGACTGAACAAACAGATTTAGGTTTATTGAACTTACATTTTCTTATTTCCACTGAGTTGTTCTAGCAAGTTAAAAAAATATTGATTCTCGGCTCATTTATTAATTTGGTGCAAACAACAAATCTTTAATCCTTTAATCTATCCTTTATAAAACTCAATAAACAAGAAAAGACTGCTGTGACCAGTTCATAAAGTGATGTTAAGAGTATTCTCAAAGTATTTTTTTTTTGTGTGAGAATATCCTGAATGATCCTTGTGTTATGAAGTGTAGGGTGAAGAATAGCGCAAACCTTGTTCTTCACCTTTTTGGAGAGTTTTTGAGGCGTAATCAGAGTTCATCTCACAAGCAGTCTTTTCCATAGTTTCTAAGTGTCTCAGTCATGGGAATATGGTTATGATTATCTAAGGGGCTCGGTTACTAAGAGCAGCAGGTCCTCACCATTTGACCCATGTGCATGTGGGGATAATTTAAATGATTGTTTGATTATAGCACTCCCCCTGAACCCCTGTGTGTTTTTTAAACCTTTACTTACTCTCGCCAGGCAGTCAGCAATCACTCATTTTTACAGCCACCAAGACTGGGTTGAATGGCCAAGAAGTTCTGGGACTCTTGTTGCAATGTGCCTAGAGCTAAAGGCTGCGGTCTGTGACAGTGTAAGTGAACCTTATGTGTAACCATATTTCATGTGTTTTGCTTTTCTGTGTTCCTCTGAGGAATAGTCCAGCCTTAAATATTTGGCTTCACTCAGCAGAAAACTCACTAGATGTGGTCTCTTTAAAAGGATTCTACTGCTATGAATGGCTTCCTTTTATTTTGGGAGAATGGGGGGCGTTACGTTAATGAATCCTCAAAAGGAAATGTATCAAAAAGGGGGGGGGGTTGCAAAACAAATGATTTTGAAAAGTGGGGGACATCTCCCCCCCTGCTATAATAGTTCTGGTGCCGATGCTATACAGATACCTGCTTGCTCGTTACATACCAGTTCAGTTCTGTTCTACAGTTACAGCATTTGGCGGTTACGTGCATTGTCACTCCTTTGTAGTTCACAAGAAAACAGGTCCCTCATACTAGTAAGCCCTCACTCTCACTCATTTTCTGTAACCGCTTAATCTACACTAGGGACGCAGGTACCCAGAGCCTATCCATGGGTCAATGGGCGGGAGGCAGGGACTCACCCTGGGCGGGACTTCAGCCCACTGCAAGGAGCACATACACAAACCATTCACTCACACACCCACACCTATGGTCAATTTAGAATCACATCTTTGGACTGTAGGAGAAACCGGAGACCTTGGAGAAAACCCACGCCACTATGAGGAGAACATGCAAACTCCAAATACACACAAGGCCAGGACCCGGATTCAAACCCCCAACTTGGGAGAGGGGCCCACTAGTAAGCCTAGAATTAAAATTCAGAGATGCTAGAAGACTGAGATTCTACCAGAGATTAGGTTAGCACTCCACCAGTGACGTATCAGATTAAAAACACAGAAGCCTGTTTTTTTGTGAAGTTTATGTTAGTTAGGGTAGTTTGTGCTCTTTGCAGTGAACACTAAAGTTTGCCCTCGCCTTCCACACAACCACATACTATACAAATATACAGCATTTGACTTACTAATGCTTTGCTCGTGGTAGTGTTCTACTATCTGAACACTATTAAAATGGATACATGTAGTTTTGTGCTTGATTGCCACTTGATTTTGTGTGGACCACTAGTCCCATAGTGCATTTAAAGAGTTGATAAGTCCTTAAAAATGTCAGAATTCAATCGATTTCCAGGTCACAGTCTAAAAGGCAGGAGGAAAACAGAACTGAGGAGAAACCAAAACTGTGTTCCATTTTAGAGGGGCCCTAAACAGTGCTGTTATATTCCCTATACACACTCAGGAGGGGATATGGGCTTAGGGAACTGCAGTTAATTAAATGCTTTCATTTGGAACACCCTTCAAAGTCATCATCAAATACAAAGCAACATGTATTCTTCAAGAGACATGCAATAACCTTTGGAAAAACTTTCCAGCAACTCCGTGCAAAATGATGAACACTACACCCTGCACAATTTGAAGCTCCTTTCCACCAGAGCATTTTCACTAGGGAACTGCTTTGGTGATAGGCCAGTTAATTAGGATTTTTAGATGCACACCAGAAATCAACTGAAATCCTCATTTGAAAATGTCATTTCACAAACAAATTTCAGTGTTGATTCCTCCATCCCACTTTCTCATGCCCTCAGAGGGAGGGGACAGCATGCAGGGATAAAATGTGTAATGAAAATAGACAAAATTAGTAAAGAAAATAGAAATTTGTGCACGAGCAGTGTACATTCACAACTAACTGCATAAAAAGTTGATAGCAGATAACAGTCAATTAGGCAGGAGAGAAAAATGTTATCCCTCAGAAGGAATTCAGAACAAAATCACAGCTAAGTTAATGTTTCAGTTACTGTTTATATTGTGAATGACGACCAGTGAGACCAATTTTTCAGTTTGAGAGTGGCTGGAGTACATTTATAGCCGTTTTTAGATGAACTTAGTAGATGAGCTAAAGTTAAGGCTATCAGGTGTATTGTAGGTTTTTTGAGGTAACACTGACTTTTCTGACAACTGTTTCAGCTATTTCAAGCATGGCATGTTAGGGCACCTGTATTTGGCAGAAGCAAAGTAAAATAAAACACTGCACTGAGTGAGAAGGCACTGAGTCGCCCATTTACCTACACTGCAAACCATAGTCATCTCTCACCACAATAACTGCAATGCCTTCCCAGTGGGTTTCCCAGTTTGTACAATAAGATCCTTGCCGTCAGTTCAGAAAGCAGCAGCTTGGCTGATCTTCAACCAACCCAAAAGTTTGCATGGCAGTACAGTGCTAAAAGTGAAAGTGATCATTTGGTCATACGTGAACACACCACAGCACACAGTGTGAACAGCACGAAATTCTTCCTCTGCATTTAACCCATTCACCAAGTGAAGCAGGGGGCAGCCAGGAACACGGCACCTGGGGAGCAGTGTGTGGGGACGGTACCTTGCTCAGGGTACTTCAGAGGTGCCTAGCAGTCTTGGGAAGCGAACCCACAACTTTCTGATTGCAGGGCGAGTTCCTTAACCACGAGACTACCAGCTGCCCCAATGTAATTGATCTACATTGGCTATCCATGGCTGCTTGAATTAAGTCACTAACTCTTGCTTACAGAGCGATATCTGGGTCGGCACCCAGCTACCTTAATCCTATCATTCAGGCCTATGTTCTCACTCGCTCCCTCCACTGCTCCAAAGAACTTCATCTGGTTCTGCCATCCCTACGCACAAGGCAAACCCAGTCCAACCATTTCTCATTCGTGGTTCCCCGCTGGTGGAATGAGCTGCCAAAAAAAAAAAAACTGCTGAAGACTCATCTATTCAGAGAGCATCTGCTTTCCTGATTTACCTTCTTGCACTACTCGCCACATGAAGATTTTAGCACTTCTCACACTGTTCTGAAACTTGAGTGTTTCTCCAATTTGCTTTGGACAAAAGTAAGTTACTTTGGATAAAAGAGTCTGCCAAATAAATGAATGTACTGAACGTAGGTGTATATTTCCCTCCACTTGATAAAGCTTGTGGTACAGCTGCTCAGTTTGCTCCCATGGTTCAGGCGTCTCTGCCCACAGCCAACAAATATGAATGCAGATGTAATGCATGTTCAATTTGTTACAACATGTTGTCCACCATGTCATTAAGCAACCTGACTCATACATGCAAATCAAGGGCTTCTGTCTATGCTTGGGTTCTTAGTTTAAATAGCATGGAAAATGAATAAATGAATAATTGGGTGGCTTGCAGAGATTCATACAGTGCCCACATGGACAAGCTTACATGATCTTTCATGACTCTGACTGATGTAGAAACATGGCTTTCTGAGCCAGTTCCTTCATAAGGTTGTATCATGGTCCACTCTGGTCCATACATATTTAATAGAACTTGGTTTGGTCTTTGGCATTCTACAAGGTTACTGGGGTGGCCAGGTGAGGAGCTGATTAATGGCCTGACAGTGTGGAGATGCAAAGCCGCAGCAGTCCCTGAAGCACTGAATAATGCAAGGAGCATTCCTCACAAACAAATACTCACCAACACGTGTTGAATGTGTGACTGCTAGATGTATACTCATTCCCCTCTTTTCAGAGGTCAGCTCTTATATACTACTAGTGAATATAAGCTCTTTTTTGCAGCTGGATCAGTAGAAGCTGTAACAACAGTTTTTTTTTCTTAAAACTGAGCATTTCTTGTGATTTTATTGCATTGTTTTACAAGGTTCCCAACTTACAGTTTACAAACTACTATTATGCTATGTTTTGTGTAAAAGACTTTTTTTCCCACACACAATAATTTTCTTTTTGTACAAAGATTGGTCGAGGGTTTCTTGGGGTTTTCTTTGGATACAAACCTTTCAATAGCAACATTTGTGATCCCATCACGGCTATAATTACAAATATGTGAATTATGTAAAATATGCAACAGGATGGTAATCTTAAGGTCCTCTTTTTTCCTTTGAATTTCTGCCCAGTTTACTCATCTCCAGTTCCAACCACTAGGTAGGACTTTCCAATCGTACCATATTACTAGCATGTGGTTCCTCTGAGTTATGTGAAGCCACCCTTGGACCGCTGAACATGCTTGAAGGAGAACACTAACTGACAATCCTGTGGCACCAGCTAGCAACCGCTCCTGCTGGCATTAACCAAGCTGAGTGATGGGTGAAAGGAAGGGCCATCCTACCCTCCCAGAAAAAGCAAGACCCCTGGTCATGGATGAGGTGGCCCTCATCTTAAATATGGATTATTTGAGACCTTTCTGTCACTTTCAAGCAACTACTCATTAGGTGCCCATCCTTCCTGTGTTTTCACACCCATGGGTGTGACAGTGTGAAAAAAAGTGTTGTCTTAAAGCCTGAAGCAATGGTTGACATGTGCCTTAATTATGTGACACGTTGAAGGAATGACAGTGTAATGAGACAGGTTGAGAAGCACAGGTTGAGAAGCAGACATTCTTCAGTAACTGTCACCATCTGTTCAGAGTTAGTCATTCCACAAGAATACAATCTAGTTAAAAGAATATAAAGTCAGATGATCCTTTTACTTGAAGGTACACACCAACTTAGTGAATATATAAAATGTTGACATCCGAATGTCAACAGTTAAACAAAATAATCAATGGTAGTAGTGGTAGTAGTAGTAGCAGTAGTAAAAGTATTAGTAGTGGTAGTGGTGGTGGTAAAAGTATTATTATCAGTGGCAGTAGTGATAGTAGTGGTAGTAGTAGCGGTGGTGGTTTTAGTCGTCATAGTATTAAAATTAGAGGTAGTGAAAAATGCATGAGTAGTGGTAGTAGCAGTAGTTTTAATTGTGGTGGTAGTATTACTACTAATAGCAGTGGTTGTGGTAGTAGAAATTGTAGAAGTTGTAGTTGTGGTAGTAGTAGTAATAGAATTAGTGGTGGTAGTAGTAGTTATAATTAGTATTGGAGTAATAGTTTGTGTAGTAGTAGTATTGACTGGGGTAGTAATATTAGTGGCAGTAGTAGTAGCAGTATTAGAAGTGATGGTAATAGTAGTTGTAGTAACAGAAGTAGTAGTAGTGTGAGTAACAGTAGTAGTGATAGTAGTGGTGGTCATTGTAAAAGCAGTAATAGTATTAGTAGTTGTGACAGTAGTAGTAGTAGCAGTAGTACAATTAGTAGTGATAGTAGTGGTAGTAGTAGTAGAAGTGGTGGTAGTATACGTAGTAGTTATTGTATGAGTAGTAGTGGTACTAGAACTGATAGTAGTAGTGGTAGTTGTAATAGTATTAGTAGTGGTGGTGGTAGTAGTATTAGTGGTGGTGGTGGTAGTAGTATTAGTGGTAGTGGTGGTAGAAATAGTATTAGTTTCAGTAGAGGTAGTGGTGGTGGTAGTAGTATTAGTAGTAGTGGTGGTAGTAATAGTACTAGTTTCAGTAGAGGTAGTGGTGGTGGTAGTAGTATTAGTGGTAATGGTGGTAGTAATAATATTAATTTCAGTAGAGGTAGTGGTGGTGGTAGTAGTATTAGTGGTAGTGGTGGTAGTAATAGTACTAGTTTCAGCAGAGGTAGTGGTGGTGGTAGCGGTATTAGTGGTAGTGGTGGTGGTCGTAGTATTAGTGGTAGTGGTGGTAGAAATAGTATTAGTGGAAGTGGTGGTGGTAGTAGGATTAGTGGTAGTGGTGGTAGTAATAGTATTAGTTTCAGTAGAGGTAGTGGTGCTTGTTAGTCTTCAACGTTCCTAAGTTCACTCACACCACACTGGCTCCCTGGAGCTGCTCGCATTAAGTTCAAGTCCCCAACACTTGCTTTCAAAGTCATGAATGGATTTGCACGCCCATACATAACAACATTGATCAAGCAACACATCTCTTCTCATCCTCTCAGGGCTCAAAAGAAGAGGAAGACACTCTTCTCAGTCTCGGCCCCCCAGTGGTGGTACGAACTCCTTCTTCCTATCAGAAGACCAGAGTCCCTCGCGGTCTTCAAGCGTCGCCTGAAGACCCACCTCTTCAAGGAGCACCTTGGTGACTAACGATATCTCTCATTTCTTTCACTTCAATTGCTTACTACTACTTTAATTAAAAAAAAAAAACTTACCCCATCCCTTCCTAACTCTCTCTTACTTTCTGACTTTCTTTGACGGGTGTTGTCTAGGTACCATTTGACAGATGTTGTTTAGGTGTACTGAGCGTGCAGTATCTTGGTCGAATTGTGGATGTTGACTTAAGTTTAGCTTTACAGGTCTAAGATACAGATGTGGACTACTTGAGCACCGATGTACGTCGCTCTGGATAAGAGCGTCAGCTAAATGCCGTAAATGTAAATGTAGTGGTAGTGGTGGTAGTATTGGAAGCAGTCACAGTGAGAAATGTGCAGTGTTGTCTGTTCACTAAAAATGCTCTATGCAAAGCATAACCTAGAGAGAGAACTCTTAATAATGATCTTTAAAGTGTAATTAGTAGTAGTATTAGCAGTAGTGATAGTGGTGGGAACAGCAGTAATGATGATGTTGACAGTAGAAGCAGTAGTAGTGGTGGTTGTAGTAGATGCAAAACTATTAGCTGTAGTGGTAGTAGTCTTAGTTTTAGTGGTAGTAGTAACAGAAAAAGTTGTAGTGGTGGTAGTACTAGTTATTGTGGTGGTAGCAGTAATATTAAAAGTAGTAGCAGTAAGAAATATATGAGTAGTAGTAGTAATAGTGGCAGTAGTGGTGGTGGTAGTTGCAGAAATAGTATTATAAATAGTAGTGGCTGTAATGGTTTGTATAGTATTGGTTTTCTTAGTTATAGTTGTCTTAATAGTAATAAAAGTAGTAGTGTTGGTGGTAGTATTTGACGTAGTAGTTTACACCGTTTCTCTTTACACTGTAAAGAGAATTATAGCAGTCAAAATCAGGGTGGTGGCCTAGTGGGTAGGATACTTGCCTCTGGACGAAGAGATCATGGGTTCGAATCCTACCTTCAGCACATCACCACTGGGTTCCTGAGCAAGACCCTTAACTGCTCCAGGGAGACTGTGCCCTGTAGTTAGAGAACGGAAGTCGCTTTAGATAAAAGCATCTGCTAAATGCCGTGAATATAAAATTGAGAATTATAGCAGTTAAAAGGAAATGCTTATATGAATGCATTTTACTGATTTTTTGTAATAAACAAAGAATCCAACAAGACAAAGCAAAATGCAAAAAAATCAGACATTATACAGTGAGGAACATAAGTATTTGAACACCCTGCGATTTTGCAAGTTCTCCCACTTAGAAATCATGGAGGGGTCT
>JBBIGA010000138.1:13606752-13617163 GCA_037576975.1 Alestes dentex
CTGTTCAAGTCATCACATGTCCAGGCCTGTCTGAAGTTTGCCAGTGACCATCTGGATGATCCAGAGGAGGCATGGGAAAAAGTCATGTGGTCAGATGAGACCAAAATAGAACTTTTTGGTCTAAACTTCGCTTGCCGTGTTTGGAGGAAAAAGAAGGAGGAGTTGCATCCAAAGAATACCATCCCCACTGTGAAGCATGGGGGTGGAAACATCATGCTTTGGGGGTGCTTTTCTGCGGGACAGGACAACTGCACTGTATTAAGGACAGGATGAATGGGGCCATGTACTGTGAGAGCAACAACCTCCTTCCCTCAGTCAGAGCACTGAAGATGGGTCATGGCGGTCTTCCAACATGACAATGACCCGAAGCACACAGCCAGGATTACCAAGGAGTTGCTCCGTAAGAAGCATATCAAGGTTCTGGAGTGGCCTAGCCAGTCTACAGACCTAAATCTAATCAAAAATCTTAGGAGGGAGCTAAAACTCTGTGTTGCTCAGGGCCACCCGCGGAACCTGACAGATCTTGAGGAGATCTGTGGGCCAAAATGCCTGTTGCAGTGCAAACCTGGTCAAGAACTACGGGAAATGTTTGACCTCTGTAATTGCAAATAAAGGCTTTTGTACCAATTATTAACACTAATTTTCTCAGGTGTTCAAATACTTATGTTCAGCAGTGCAAAACAAATAAATTCTTTACAAATCATACAATGTGATTTCATGATTTTTTTTTTACATTATGTCTTTCACAGTGGGGATGCACCTACAATGTGAATTTCAGACCCTTCCATGATTTCTAAGTGGGAAAACTTGCAAAATTGCAGGGTGTCCAAATACTTATGTTCCTCACTGTACATCAACGTTTATGCTGCAGAGCTATGCTGTGAATTTGTTTTTAACTGGGACAAGACAAGTTCATATGGCAGCCATATCCCTGATCTTGATAGCTGTTCCTTTTGCTCACTTCTAAAATCAAGGTATGTATCTCCAAACAGCAAAAATAACAAAGGCTAACTTAATGAATATAATTAATACTGCTGTATACATGGGGTATATCGCATGACAAGACAGAAAGGTGCTGAGTGAAAATGTGACACTATCTGTCGTGCCTGAGGTTTGAACGTAATAACTAAGGGCGGCGAGGGTTTTGATGCCTGCTTATGGATTTCAGTGCTTGGTGCCATGGAGACCAGGTTCTGCTCAACCTGATAACACCTTGTCAGGCTCTTGGAATGTAGGGTGCACATAACAAGCAGGTTTTTATTAAACACTTCCCAGGAATCCAGACTGGCCTACTGTGCAGTTACCCACACTTTCAAAAAGAATAGCCTTCAAGAGGTGCCATTAAGGGAGTCTTCAGACTTCTTGGGAGAACTCTTAAAGACAAAGGTTTCCAGAGGTTTCTTAACTTGGATTTACAGTTCAATGACATTTTTCTTTCAAGTTTATGCAAAGATTCTTAAAAAATGTTAAATAGGTTCTTTGTGCTCACAGACCTAACTTCTGGAATGGGTATTTAAAGAGGTATCCATTCAGGGAAACCAAGTAGTTCTACAGTGGTGGCCCTCCAAAAACTTCCATACTGTATTTGTAAAAGAGTCTTGTTGGTTCTCTTTCTCCAACAAGCATCTAAAAGTCTTTTTTCAGTTATGCAGAGCACAACTGGAGGGTTTCTCAACTTTCTGCTTGAACTGGTTCTAGCAAATATGTAGTTTCATGCTTACTTTATTTACAGAAATTCACAAATTCGTCCACAGCCCTTTCATATTCGTCCTTTTTCTGATGTCTCTGAATGAACCAGAATATTAGTTCACCGTTCAGGCATAACATTCAGTGATGTGCAGCCTGCCTGGTCTTCAGTAATGAGCTTGAAGTGAAAGTTGGAAATGAGAAATTTGCTTCCCTTTGCGTGCAGTGAATCTGACGTGTACAGATGACCCGCTGGATGTGCTCTTTTTCTGAATCCGGGCTGTCAACGCGGTGTTATCGTTTGACCTAGAGACAGATTCACACCTGGAGAAAAATGAGTTTGGGAAGGGGGCGTTGACGTCACGAGACTACACGAGCCCGTCACTCGCGCCGTATAAATCGAGAAAGTTTCCGAGCAGCTCAGAGAAGCAATAAGGAGAAAAGCAACCACTGACATCACTGACACCCCCTGTCGGACTTTCCTAACAGACCCCTTTCTAACGCCAAAGCGTCCAGAACCATGGACAGCGCCAGAGCATCCCTGTACCTGGGGGTCTTCATCCTCGCGCTCAGCGTCCTCTGTCACGGCCAGGGGTCTCTGGACGCCCACCTGTCAGCACACGAGGAGCAGCTCGTCACCAGAGACCTGGTAAGACTGGAAATTTGTTCAAAAAGCATTTCTATCATATTCTGAAAGTTTTTAAAAGCACTTATCTTTTACCACTTCTCAATTTCTCTCAGGCTGAAGCTCTTGAGGATCTGCTGGAAGGAGACGAGGACAATCGGATATCACTGGAGAAAAAAGCCAGTGTCATTCCGAGAGTAAGTATTATTATTTTTATTATTACACGCATGGTACGTGGCAATAGTCTAAGTTGCAGTCAACTTACAGTGAAACGAGACGACGTGTCAGGTGCTTTCCAAATTTTTAATTTGCAATTCGTAGTTCAGTTTTTAAAGCGTGTTATGATATCAAATATCTACCATGGATAGATAAAAATTTCTTTACAGTGGTGGTATTAGGAAACAGGGCAATACAAATATAAGCACATTACTTAATGTCCAGCATGAGCAGTGAATCTACACTGTAATGCATAATGTTAATTTAATAGTGATGAAACTGAAAACAGTTTCGGGTACTCTTTTGTTTGAAAACAGCCTGTGTGTACCTCTCTGCCATAAATGGCTTTAAAATACATTTAGGCTATAATAACTATTGTTAAACATGAAATAGTGAGTGCAGTAGATAATCAATCATTAAGTTATTCGTGATAATACACGGAAATTGGTTCCGACCGTTCAATCTGAGTGGGTGAGAAGTGATCTATCCGTGAATCGGTTTTTTTGTTCCACAATAACTGTATCATTCCGCTGAGCACCGGTTGCTGAGCAACGCCTTTCTACGTTAGTACAAGACAGAAAACACATTACACACCTTTTTAAGATGACACACTGCGGTCAGTTTTTTCGGATTCTGGAGTGATGTGACAGCAAGTCTGCTTCAGCAGCCTGTTGCTGTCTCTAAGAAAACTTGGGCAGCAGTAACATTAAACAAACCGGAGATGAGTAGAAATGAACAGAACACAAATCAACAAACAAGTCAGACTGTGAACAGTTTTACGGCTGAACGAAACTACATTCAGGTAAATCTGGTGAAAATATTAAAGAGCTGAGCTAAAAATGTACTTTGATACAGTTTCATGGCTCTATCTGTAACGGTCTACTTTTTTGGCGGAAGGACTCCTGCGATACAAAATTCTGGGCTTATTTGCTTAACATTTTGCATTTATTTATTTATTTATTATTTTATTTATTTTTGTAGAACTCTCGTAGAGAAGCAGTCGTGATGACGCATTCCCTCACGTGTTCTACTGCGTAAATATTTCGCCGTGTCTTCATAACCACATCGCGTGACTCTTTCTAATGACTTCTCTGTGAGGGAGCTTTTGAGAGTTTAAATTACCTGGACATCATGGATGAGACCCATGAAATGAAGCACTTAACATCAAACCACTCCGAATTCCTTAGTTCAGGTCCTAATGATTTCATTACGCAGGAATAAAAATAATCAGTGCAGTTTCCAATTCAAACGTGTTTTTTTTGTCGCAATAAAGTTTTGGGATCATTTACAATAAAACAGATGTTTGACTACAAAAGTAAAGACGCCAAAAATGAAAATAATGCTATAGTGCTTACATCCAGATGACTGCATGTTATTACAAAATAGCTCTGTCACATACATAGTTCTCCAGGACGACATTTAGCGAAATGATAATGTAGCCAGCTCCTAGATTGTGCAAAATAAAAATGTAATAATAAAATAAGGAGTAATAAATCGCAAATAAGAACGAAGGATTCAACACAGAAACGAGGAGGACGAATGCAAACAATATAAATGTTATTACAAAATTGGGCGTTGATTCTGCAAAACGCGGATGGGGTATTTAATTATCCTTAATTAGCTAAAGGAACCGTGTTTTACTGATTCTGTTGTTCCTCAGTGTGATGTGGGGGAGCGCTGTGCTCTGAAACACGGACCCCGTATCGGCCGCCTGTGTGACTGTATGAGAGGAACCGCCTGCAACACCTTCTTTCTTCGCTGCTACTGAATCTGCAGGACTTCAACACCCATCGGGCACCGCGCGAACAGCCGAGACGCCCCCCCCCCAAGCCTTCTTGGTGAATGTATATAGTTGACGTCCTGAAAACTGTTGTGTTGTTCGTGACATATGTGTGATTAAGGTATAGTTAAGGTTAAATAGATTTATTTTTGTTAAATAAAATGTCCTTAAGGCACCATCGATTGTGCATGTCTAATTAAATGTTATCTTTTTTTCGTATTGCACATATTAAAACGTCAAACAAGGTTAACCAATAAAGCTGTCATTGTACCATCTGTGCGAAAGGTGCCCTTCAACATGATCCTAAAATAAACCATCAACATGATCCTAAAATGAACTGTCTGCATGAGCCTAAAAAGCCAGTAATTGGATAGGTCAGGATCAAAGGGCACAACAGGAACAAAGTTTACCATTTAATACCGATCCAGCTACTGCAGGCCTGTGGTTACTTATCTGATGGGTCCAAAAGGTTCCTCTCTGATGTCCTCATCAAGGGCTCTGGGCTCCGTGGCGAGCTTCAGGAGCTCTAACAGCTCTAACTAAATTCACCAGTAAATCAAAGCTGTGCCCTTTTCTTCACCACACACAAAAAAACCTTACTCAAATGATGACTCTGACCTTTCGCCAGTAACACAAGATAACAGGCCTGTACAGACTGTGTGGACACAATCAATGGATTTGCTCCCATTTCCTCCGCATCAGTGACGCACTGACATTTATTTGAATAAAACACCAGATGAACTGGCAGCATCAGAATACAATTAACGTCCATGATCTGAGGTTTGGCTGCTGATAGTTTTGGGTAATTTACGAAGAGATCAACAACGGTTCAGCAACACTGTACAGACATCTGTAACACGTCCACCTGTGTATACAGGTCAGTGTTCTAAGACTTCATACACTGGATAAACACACACACACACACACACACACACACACACACACACACACACACACACACACACATATATATATAATAAGAGTGGGCAGTAGAGGAGACCAACAGACACACACAAAAATAAACACACAAAATGGGGAACAGAGCAGACTAAACAGACACACACACACACACACACACACACACACACACACACACTAAGAGAAGGCAGTAGAGGAGACCAAACAGGCACACACACACACACACACACGCACAAACACTAAGGGTAGGCAGAAGAGGAGGCCTAACAGTCAAATCCGCTTTGAACTAGAGAGGATTAACCTACACGTCAAGTTGGATATAGGTTTACCACAGAATTCAGGTTTAATACTACTCATTAATTAGACAGAGGTAACATTTAATCCTACGTAATACACACAAACAGAACAGTAGCTAAACAGATCCGACAAAGGCAAATTATTATTATGCAGAGATTTTCATTCTTAAATGATGTGGGAAATGCTCCCGTCTTCGGTCAAGCCCCGCCCTCCTGTGCTATTATTGGCCAGAAGTGTCCCACCTCTGCGATGGGATTGGCTAATAGCTCAGTGCTCCAATTGTGAGCACGAACTGATCGTGAGCAGGGGGCGGGGCCTCCTGCGAAAATATAACACGATTCGACCACTTTCAAAACTGAAGCGGTATTTAGTTATTGTCTGTCACACGTGCAGTGAAAACAATATGCCAAATATCGCTTTGTTGTTAGTTGTGGTTTGTGTGGTTTTATTTGTGACCAGTGTGAGCGCGAGACCAGCAGAAAACCTGCCTTTGGATCCGGTGGACTCTACCAAAAACACCAAAACAGAGCTGGTGAGTGAAACTTAAAGAAAACTGGAGGTTTCACATGGAGAAATAGACTAGTCTGATTATGAGTTCTCATTGATCATGATACTGAAAACAAAGCATAATATGGTGCCCTACATTATATAGTGTGGTACTGACACATTTACTAAGGATTTTAATACAGCAGGTCTAGTTCTTGACCTCGGTTTTCCCGTTAAATTACTGAGACTAGTAATAAAGCTGTGTTATCTTCACAGACAAGATCCTCTTATGGAAACGTTCAGACAGATGGCCCGAGTACATTAAGAAGGAGGTTCAGCCGTCTTCCAGGCGTGTGCAGGCGCCTGAAGAGAAGGAGAATAACACTTCTGGTAATAACACCTTGTTCACGCTTTAATCGTGTTTAATGTAGGCTAGGAGGCCACATGGTCCAAACTTACTAGGAAACCATCACTACAATGTAAAATTAAGAAACACCTCGTGGATTAGTGTGCAAAGCATAAGGGAGATGCTTCTGGTATAGAGTAATTTTGGATTTGCCAAAGATTGTAAAATTACCATTCGAATGGCCTGATGTCTGTGTAGTTGGCCCTCACTTCACTAACTGCAGAAATGCAGGAACAAAGTGATTTTACTCTCATGCCATTTTCTCTCCACAGTGCAACGTTGAAAAGTATTGCTCTGCTCCAAGACATACTCAGCACGGCCAAATCTGCTCCTGCCCTAAAGCATCAAAGTGCACTCATTTTTTCTTAAAAAGTTTTTGAGCTCTGGTTACAATCCTGTTGTGAGAAAGTGCAAGACAATATGTTTTGCGATGCATTTCGAGTAAATGAAACAAATGACACAGCAAGGGCTCTTTCCATTTGATTTATTCCTCAGTTCTCCCTTTAAATACAGATAATGGGAAACCTATCACCTCTTTCATTAAAAAAAAAAAAAAACAACAAAAAACCCCCAAAACATTATCTACAGTTTAGGTAGACCAGTAAAACTGGCCGAGGAGAAAATCCTAGTCAAGAGCATGCAGCCTTTTTCTTTAGCCATACTCCTGTGCCGCAACGAAAAAAGAACTTACTTTAGACTGCCAGGTCACACATGCCCAGAGGGACATGGTATAGAAAAATAAAATCCAACAACTGTATACCTGGAAGCACAGGCTGAAGCCTGGCTTGTGACAAAATAAAAAAGACAAGGTAATACATTGTCATACATTTCTACCACTCAGCGATTTGAAACACAAGTGTGGGCATGTTAACCAGTACAATGCAGCCAAACCATTTTCAACAGACAGAATAAAAACAGGAGAGTTTTAGATTAAGAAAAGTCGCAGAAATTAGTGCAGTGTCTGGCATGTTGTCAGTATATCTGTATAAGTAAAATGTCAAGCATGTAAAACAAGAGACGCACACTGGAAACCATGCACAACATAACTGATAGTTGTTCTGAAACAGATGGTACAAGACTGAATATTGTCTAGGGGTTCACTGGGTCTTTCTAATGTTATAACTGAAATAAATTATTGTCTTTTGAAAATAAATTGTGTTGTGGGATCATACATTTCATATGCAATTCTGACTACATCTAATAGAATGTCAGCAAATTTTCCTCAGGCTTAATCTGGGATTGTGCATAAATGTATATCTTCTTGAGTCTTACCCTGTAAGCATTATTGGTGTTCATGATTAGACATTCAGTCTAGTACAATTATGAAACATTTTAAAAATGCAATACCAGACTTTTGTGATTAAAAAATCCAAATATTTTTGTGTGGTAATTTGAAACAAACTCAAATACTCCCCTTACATAAAGTAAGCACAGTGTTGGTGAGAATATGTATCTTAAGCCATATACTATATCTACAGAAACTTTCCACAATTTCAGGTCAAGGCAACCTGATGTCCGTGTTTCATTTCCGTGTTTCATTTAGATGCTGACTCCCCTGTTCATATCCTTGAAATTCACAGTTGAAGATCACTGTAGCATAGCAAGAGTAACCTGGGGAATAGGTCAGTTTTGCAAGGAAGCAGCAATCGGTCATTCATAATTAATGTCTTAATGCAAAAGCACATTATATCCATTGGCCAGGTGAGTTTTGTGCATGAGTGTCCAGTGATCACAACCCATGCTGAACCAGTAAACCAGGAGTGAACTGGTCACTACAGCTGTGCTATAACACTGAAAAAAGCAACCCTTGGTGTAACTTCAGAGCACTGGATCTCCCAATCAGATTTGTGCCATAGTTCTTAATTAAGTTCTGAGTACTAAATCGATTCTATCTGCCTGCGAACCTTTTCTGAGGCTTGGCGGTCTAAAGACCGTTGCCGGGCCACCACCAGTAGGGCAAAGAAAACAGTGAGCCCTAACATGGCCCCTTCGAATTTCCAGAAAAGGTGCTCCTCCATCGCAGCAGAGCGGCAGCTACCATGAACAAAGAGAGAATAAAATTTTTATACTTGGACTGGAACACAAGATTTGATAAAAAAAAAAAAAGACACAACAACTGATTCACAGAAAAAAAGAACAAAAGGACCAAGCCTGAAGGATGGAACTCACCTCTTGTACTCATCTTTGTTGGACTTTGTACAGTTAATCTTCTCCACATATCCTGTCTGGCTGCAGACCCCCAACGTCTTCTAAAAGGATTATGAGGGAGGATTTCATGTAAGCCAAAATAACATTTAAAACCAAGCATACTTACAAAAGCAAAAATACTGGACTAATACTGGATCAATACATACAAACAAGAGTAGGAATATTATATACACCCTAAACACACACACAAATATATGCAGTAAACCTCCGCTTATCACAAGGTAGGGCTGAAACGATTATTCGAATAACTCGAATAATTCAATTACAAAAATTTATGTCACCAAAGTCCATCTATCTGTCTCTGCTATTGTATCACTCCCGCTGTGTAGACACTGCGAAGCCCCGGTATCACGGACTGTTGTAACTGATGCGCATTTCCAAGATTTAAGATGGCGCATTTATTTTGCTCTCTATGGAAATGGTGGGAAATGAAGATCCCGGTGTGCACAAAAGGCAGAAAGTGTCTAAAGCGTGGGACCATTTTACACTGCGTAAGGCGGACAACGTAGTGCAGTGTATACACGGTAAAACGGTCCTGGCCCACCACAACAGTACATATAACTACCTTATGTATGGGAAAGCCCTGTTTTGAGACGTAATTTTTCAGTGTGCGCTTGCTTGCGTGTGTGTGTGTGTGCGTGCGTGCGTGCGTGCGTGCGTGAGGGAGGGAGAAATGAGGAGTGAGATTTGCCCTCTTGCTACTTGTCATGCCTGGTCACTATCGACTCATAACACAGCCTACAAATAATTACAGATACTGCACGTTCTAACAAGCACTAGAGTTCATATCAGTTAGCAATCGTAAAAACACGTTATCTTGTAGAGGCTCAGAGCCCACGTGGAGAAGTACAGTTCACGTGAGGATGCTTTCAGTTCTGCACTGCATTCTACTTTACCTACCGACCTCATCTGGATACAGCTGGAAACAGAACTGTACTATTTAAGTTCGATTAGTAATACCTGAATTATTTTTATACATTTTTTTGCTATTTTGTACCTTTATACTTTTTGTTATTCATTCTTTATTCTCAGATGGGCTATCACGGGGGGTACATCTTATTTCCTTTTTTAATAAGATAAAACTAAGGATAAATAGGCTAACCTATGTTTGTGATGTTGTATTTAATATTTTTTTTCATGTACATCATAAATGTTTCACGGTTCATTAAATGGGCTTAGTTCTGGAGCCAATAAGCCAAAGGTTTTTAAGTTTGATCTAATAAAGGTTTTTAAGTTTGAGCCAATTGCTGCTCATTTTAAGAGGCTTTCCATGTTGCATAACACACTATTGATATAGTTGTTTAAAAATACAAAAGTATGATTTATCCGATTACTCGATTAATCGCTGAAAAAAAAAAAAGACAGAATATTCTATTCCAAAAACATTCAATAGTTGCAGCCCCATCACAAGGGTTACATTCCAAAAGCTCCCGTGTATAGTGAAAAACCGTGAATATGTGATGACTGCGGGGGTTTACTGTATACGTAAATACACATATATACATATATATACACACACACACACACATATGTATATATTAGGGATGGACCAAAATGATTTTTTGGGACCAAAACCAAAAACCGAAAATGAGGAAGCACTTAGCCGAAAACTGAAACTTCTTTTAATTATTAAATTAAAAGAATAAATCTGTTACAAAACTATGAAAATATTTATTTAGTATTCAAACAATGCACAATATAAAATAAAATTGGAAATAAAATATTTTACTTGACCCCACTCATGAATAGCCTAAAAGCAAGATAGCTGAAATATTATACAATTAAATAT
>JBBIGA010000138.1:13624357-13639233 GCA_037576975.1 Alestes dentex
TATATATGCACACACTCTTGACAGTGTCCTTAGATCGACTTGAGCAGAAACAAAAGGTAAAGTCACAAATTCAGTGTAGAGGTAGGCAAACCCATGTGGGAATGCGCTGATGGCTGGAGCAGTAGGCTGTAAGAATCAGTAGAAGGGCTTTTACAGGGTTTGTGGTGTGGTGACGTGAAATTTTAAGCTCCTGGTTGAGTTTTTATGGCTGCAGTCACTCTGGGGCTGCTGGATGCTCATGGTCCTTCTGTTTTTTTCTGGTGTCAGTCCAGGTTGCCGCTGTCTGACTGGGAAATGTTGAGGGTGTTGGCAGAGGGGAAAAGATCACGGTGGTCAGTTGGACTGTGGTAGTCGGAGGTGAGGTCAGGCTCCAGCAAGGAGGACAGGGTAAAATGGGAGGAGCCCTTTTTTAGGCACTGCGAATAAAAGTTCAACAGCAAATCCAGCTTGTTCTCAATGGACTGCACCTGAGAGACCAGAGAAAGGCATTGTTATAGGCAGTTCCTTGTGGAACTGATCCAAAGAGATGGCCAGGTAGAATATGTAGCACTGTGCAGTGTGATTTACAGGTCCAAATTCAGAAGTATTCAGAGTAATGACAAATGAAAAAGACATGGAAAGAAAAATAAAAGACATTTCTTCAAAATTTTCATTAAAGTAGACAATTGCAACAAGCTCCTAACAATAAACAGTCCGTTCACAAACAGGAATGGCACCGTTCTAATATACTACCACTTGAATTTGTGGGTTTGTAAGAAAACAGAGTGAAGTCAGGTAAGAAAATATTTGACAGATGTGGTAGTATAAAATGATATAAAATGAGTAGAGAAGTGGAATTTTACATAAAAATAATCAGAAGACCACTGGTAATTACTGTAATACAAACAACAATCTAGTGCTATAAAAATATGCATGGATTCTGTTTTAATTGAAAAGCCCCCTTTGGCGCCATCATGTGGCACCCACATGTTTTAAAGAGTCTGACTCTAATTCTTCCGTGTGTCAGTATAAAATATGCTTAATTTGGCCATGGCTTACCTGCTTCTCCACCTTAACTACTCGTCCCATCATGCTCAGCTCATCCATCGGATCGAGCTCCGGAGGAGTCTTTTCACCTTTTTCTGTTCTCACCTTCTTATCAGACTGAACAGCACCACGGCCAACAATCTGATCTACCCTTTTTAGACAGAAGAGCAAGTCAGTGAAGTCTGTTTGGAGTTTAACTGTTTTTTATTGCTATTTAATACCTAATCTTTGTAGACTTGAAGTTAGTATTGTAGTTAGACATACTTTCAACCTAAATTAACACAGCAGTTGAATGATTGTTAAACTCTTTATTAAACCAAACCTCATCTGCAGGCTCTTGATTCTGCCCAGCATGTCGAGGTGTCCAGCTGAATACTGCTCAATCACATCTTTCACATCATATGGTCGGAGAGTTTCTTTGAACTTCCGTTTGGCTACCAGAAATTTGAGGATTCTACGTATAAACAACAAATATACAAATACGCACAATGATTCCAAGGTCAAACATGTGTCTCTTACAGTCCAAAGATATATCAGAATATGCTCCCTATGAAATGAACACTGAACACAAAAAGTACAGTAATACTCTCTTTAAACTATCAGAACAGGCTACAAAACAACACTTAAGGTGACAGCGATACTGTGTCAAGATAAGAGCCATCTCCAGTTTTACTGGAATTAGACAAATCTAATATCTTCTACTCTCAGTGCGAAAATAAGAGGCCAAGACAGGAGGAAAAAGCAAAATGTGCAAAAATTATGAAAATCTGAGTCAGTTACAATAAGAATGTGTCAGATACAATGGCTGCAAGGAATCTTTATGATAATCCATGTTTTCCACTTCATAAAGAAGTGTCAGAAAAACAGTAGAAAAAAGCCCAGTAACTAGCTGATATATTTTTACATGGTAACTATATAAAATATATTCGTGTCTACTATTTTTATTTGTGAGTACTTTTACTGTCTCACTTTAGCCACTGGCATTTAATTCCAAGTTCTCTCCTGTTGTTAGACTACTTTACTAATCTCTCACTTTCAGGCTTTAGGATTTTGTTTTAGATTACATGACCACTCTCCACCCCCAAAAAATTCCTGTGCTGATACACATATGAATGTACTGGATATAGTCTGAATTCCCCTTGCAGTTTTATGGGGAACTCAGTATTTATTTATTTTTTACCTAATATTGTTTCCTACTCTTTTGGCAGTAATGATTTCTTATGCTTTTACTTGTATGTGAATACAAAATACTCTAAACACCTCTGCAAAAGGTGTTTAGTAATCTAAGGTGCAGATTACTATATATTTCTGGACACATGCACAGTTTTGTGCTACACATTCTTCACCTGAACTGCTTTTTCCTGATGCTTGATAAGCTCGTCATTACTGGAAGAGATGGCAAATCAGTCTCTTAAAAACAAGAGGCTGTTAAAAACAACAGGATTCACCTCAATGCTCTTTATTAGTATATGAAGCTGGCTCAACAAAAACATGTATCCACCAAATGTTAACATCGGCAAACAGATGCACTCAAACTGCCATCCTGTGCCGTGATAAATTACTCCAGGAGTTAGTGAGGACCGAGAATGTGAGCAGAAGAGGCTATTAATGAGAATCTCCTGTCAGCAGGCATTCTGCATCAGTTATAGAGATCACCCATTATCCGAATACAAAAGAAACACAGCTCCGCACCTCAGCTGCACAGCCCCCGGTAGCCAGCAGAGGGAGAGACTGGACTTGGATATGAGGCAGCTCTGGGTTATGCAGGGGAAAAAAATCTAAGGTCGAAGATGGGTTTAAAAAAAGAACCATTGTTTTGCAGGAATAGCTTGCGTGTGCGAGTGGTGAGTGCCGAGCTGTGCATCTCCGCCTGGGTGATGGCGCCGTTTCTGCTGGCAGGATGCAAGAGGAACTCTACAGCTGGTGCGTCAAGCCCCCCAGAACCCAAGTTTCTTGATGACTCTTGAGTTTATGGTTTTTGCAGGCTACATACCCTCCCTCTTTTTAATTTTGCAAGTAGCTGCACATTTCGCTGGGGTGGGTCTCAGGTGCGGATAAAAGGGGGGGTAAGGAAAAAGAGAAAGAGAGAGGGAAAAGCAAAAAGAAATCCCATTTATTTCCACTCTCTAAGGGTTTCCATAAAGTGCTGACTCTCTGTGTCAACGGCAATGCACTGTAAGTTGGTGTTGTACTGTCAGCCTTTAGACCACCCCACCCCCAAAGTAACCTTTAAGTTGGTGCCCATAATAACAACTGCACAAACATTGGTGCTTGGACACTTCTGCATCCAACGTGAAGGGTAAATTTATGTGTCAAGTTATCCAAAGTCCAAATAAGGTCATGGATAACTGAAAGGGGGGTGTTGTGGGGGAGCCACCGATTTTATTTATTGTAGAACACATTCATTGTGCATTAGAAATGAATAAAGCTTATTCAGCAAAGTTCAGTTCAGTGTAATATTCTGGGGACATCTGGTGCAGGTCTTTTTCTCCTGTGTTCTGGAACATCTCGCTAAGCCCAGCTAACACATTCCTACAGAGGAATGCTGATGAACTATAATACTCTCCTTAAAGTGAAACCTCAGCATTGTAGAAAGCTAAAATTTGCCTGCTTCTAAAGGACATCAATCTTATCCAGAGAGCCTTACGTAAAATGCAAAATCTTGTTGTGTCACCGGCAACAATGCACCTGTGAGTCCTGCACACCTGGACCTTTGTGTTCTGTGCATTTTTAGACACTGTGACCAAGTCAACAGCAGACCACTAAACCGGTCAGGCCAAAAGGCTCAGATTTAAGCTGTGATAATTCCACTCAGTGAATGGTACTATGTGGCATTTATGGGTCAGATTAAAGTCTGATCTGAATGAGCTCTATTCTGAACTCTATTGTGCATTTTTCTGCTAGTCTGAAATATGACAGTTATTCTATGGAGAATAATCATCTCAAAAAAGAAAAGAGCCACATCAAGCGTAGTAAAAGAAGACAGTGCACCTACAACTGCATTTTGTTCGTTTCGTTTCGTTTGAGGTAGATATTTGACATGTGATGTTTAAAAGTGATAAGTTGGGATGGTGGGAGAGCTATGTAAATCATACATAGATATTTATTGTTAAATTGTTAAATTTGCTTAATATTTGATGAGTTCTACTTACTTAATGGGCACAGCTGAGTAAACATAAAATAAACATGATATGTTTTTGTATGCATGGGTGTTCTTTGAGCTCAGCTTGACTCAGGCTGCTTTACCTGTTTAAAGCATAAAAAACATCAACATTTTAAACCCTTTTGTTTTCTTGTTTTGGATGATATTGAGGTCACTTTAACATACAGTTTTATAATTTTCAAGAACTTTCCTTCTGCTTTAGGTCCCTTGTGTTTGTTTTTCCAAGGGTCAAATTGACCGCAAACATGAAGCATGTTTTTATACTTGATAGGCAAATTTGTTTTCTTTCCAGATGTTCTAAATAACATAAAGCCACTAAAATATTTAAAAGATCTTGATTTCCATAGTTTTTCCATAGTTCTGGATGTATGGTGGGATATTTAAAGGGCTATTTCGGCAATTAACAATGAAACGTAAAGCACCTGGCACATAGGTTTGGGTAACAATTTTAATTACAAATTGACAACCAAGGATAAAACATGTTAGCACATTTAAAGATAATCGGAGGGTTAAACAAAAATCAGGGCTTGTAGCTGAAGGTTGCCATGCCCTCTATGTATGCCATCCTTCATTGTCATCATAATAGTTATATTAATAGTGCTTGAAGTTTGCTGCTGAAAAGGTCAAGGCTGAGGGAGCAAAATTTGTGCTGAGGGTCCTTTGCGATAAACAGCTCTTTCAAAACCAATAGAAAGCCAGGGTGACACAGATAAAATTCCACTAGGGCCACAAGAATTAATCTCAAACACTGTAATAGTGCATGTGAGAATCGGAGTTATTTAATCAAAAGCATTGTTAAAGGGTTATTTATCAAAGGTTATTTGGAATATATTGGTTTTAGGAGTTTAATTGTCTAAAATTAGCCAATGAAATTTATTCCACATGTATAAAATTAGCCACATTTCATTCAAGGTAATCCAGAACCCAACCAGTCTGATCGCTACTGCACAACTGACCATAGATTCTAGACTTACCTAACTGCTCGAATCAGGGTCTTCACAGCCGGTATAACGTCCTCCATAGCAACATCACAGTACGACTTGTCCTCAGTGGTCTCTTCTCCAACTCCTTCTACTACAAGAGAAACAAAAGTAATCAGAGAAAACCACATCTGTTTGTGTTAAGTGTTCATATGAGAATAAAAGAGTGGATACTGGTCTCTGTGGCATTTTTCCACCATTCGTTTTTATAAGTGGCCCATAGCCTCTATGTTAATAGAGTAGTCCTCTGCCATGCACATCTTTTACCATCAGTTTAGCCACTGCTGGCATGCTGCCAAAACTGGATGATGATGATGGTGATAATGACCATACACAGAGATGTAAACAAAAATGAGCGAGACGTCTGATCTGACTGACATTATTAAGGTCACAGGGCCACATATGAAGATGGCTCAGATCTTATGTGAAAGAACTGAAAGACCTATCTCATTAGCCAAAAATGGATGTATGCCACTCAAATAATGTGAATGCAGCCTGTGGTTGCAGTTCTATACCATCTGCAGGAGGACGTGGCTTAAGGCGAAGTGATGTGCGGAATCGGGTTCGGTCGTTGAAGCTCCAGCTTTTCTGCACCTTCCCTGGACTGGTGGCTTCTGGGACATTTTCAGTGCTAGGCGAGCGGCGCACACTCCCGGGGGGCACAGGGGAAGACGCCTTGCCCCGGATTGCCTGAGTGGAGCGGGAATTGTTCATCCTAATGCGGTCCCGAAATGGAATCTTCACACTGTCAGCACATTTAGAACAGTGTATTCACAAACAACACACTGATTTTTAACTGACAAATTAAGTTAGGACCAGCAGTTTGACATGAAAGGTGGTCCTGGGCAAAAAAACAAAAAACAAAAAAAAATCAAAATTCTACAAAACAAACAAGGCAAGTGTCAATAATTTTCACAAAATACAGAGATTAACGAGCAAATAATTATGTCAGAACGTGGTTAATAACAGTCTGACAGTTTGGGCTATTATTTACAAAGACATACTCGTGAACTGTTTATTTCAGCTCTGTATTTTTTAATCACATACAAAGTACTATTTCTATGTGTTGGTTTTTTTTTTAGACACAGAAATATTGGCACTTCAGATGATGGGCTTAATTGTCACGTGTTAAACATAAGGACTATGATCGCAATTACTGAAGCAAACGTGTATTTGATTTATTGATCATTTCTTTATGCGCAACTGTAGAAAATGTTTGAGTTCCTATTAAACACTGAAAGACCCAATAGATACAGGAAAACTAACGTCTATAGGAAACTGAACGGACAGATACAGGATAGACATGTCTAATCTTAGGTTTACAGTTTAATATTTACAATGTTTATTGAAAAATTCTTGATTTTAAAAATGCCTTAATTAGAAGAGTGCTGAGCTAAGAATTTTCTTAGTTGATCAAAACGGCTAATTTTCTAAACTCTCTAAACTTACACCAACAGAAATATACTACTCAGTTTGCAGTGTCCTACTCTAGCTTGAATGTATGGTATGAAACTTCAGTTTAAGAGTTTATAAGTGGTCTTTCTTGAAAAAGAAAGATCAATAATGTGTGTAATGTATTACCATTAGTATGTTTTTTGAATGGTATTTTTTTCTGAAAAAAAAAAAAAACACAGACTAAGCTTACTTTTTATGTCTTTTTTATTTTTAAACAATGATTACTAGATTTAGATTTACTTGGATTCAGGTTGGCTTAGATTTAGGAAGATTTTCTCCTACTGACAGCATATAACATATTCATTTTTGCAGGGGACTGTACAATATACTGACTGATATCTCTAGTATGTACACTACCAGTCAAAGGTTTGGACACACCTTCTCATTCAATGTTTTTTCTTAGTTTTTACGATTTTCTACATTGTAGATTATTATAGAACACAAACAAAATGATGAAAGAACACATGGAATTCTGTAGTAAACAAAAAAAGAGTTAAACAAACCAGAATATGTTTTGTAATAAGGTAATGCTGGACTGTTGTCTCTTTTTACTTAGTTAATGGATTCCTGCCATAATGTGGAGTAGAACCGTAGTAGAATAGGATTACTGACTGTGTACCAACCCTACCATCACAAGTGATGGTCCCAAACACATTAAGAAGGCGAGAAATTCCACTAATTAACCCTTGATGAAGAACACCTGTTAATTAAATAGCATTCCAGGTCGATTCCTCATGAATCTGTTCGAAAAAATGCCAAGAGTGTGCAAAACTGTCATAAGAGTAATAGGTGATGTTTTCAATATTCATCTACAGTGTTGCCAATAATAAAAACAAAGATTATCACTGAATGAGAAGGTGTGTCCAAACTTTCGACTGGTAGTGTAAAATTAAATATTATTTTAGAGCTCAGCTGAGAAAAGACAAGCCTGCTTAGCTTAGAATATAGGAAAACAGAAACCGACTAATGGAGAGAACACAGTTGTTTAAAATTTATCATAATTACATATTGTTGTTTTTATAGGTATTTAAAGTGTCAGTCCACAAAAACACGCCTGACAGCACTGTAATCAAATACACACTGATTCCTTTTAGCAACAGAAATATTATTTAAAAATTGTAGCCAAATGTGTCAACCTATAGTAGCATGTCTATCATTAACTGTATTCATACACATGAACATGAACAACATTGTGATAAGTACACCATACTGTCTGAAACTGCACATGTTTAACCCTTCTAGAGGTCTGCTTGATAAAACATTCCCTGCTCTCTTCAAAGAACAAAAGTAACATAACATTGATGTGAACTCTGTGGTTGGCCAGCCATTTAAATAAATATTTAAATTGCTGTAGAAGCATTAGCAAATGTATTAGCAGATCTAGCCGTTTCCTCCTGTGAGCTGAAATGCTCTGGAAGATTCCGACTTACAAAGGAGACAGAAAGAGTTAACCCCCATCATGCCGCAAGAACAAGCACTAAACGGAGGTATGCAGTACTGATCAAGCAATATCATGCAAGATGGCTAAGACACTACTTAGGAAAATACAGTTAAGAAATCTCACAAGCTGACATAAGCTGTTCAAGCAGGAAGGTCTATGGACACTGGGGATGGGAGATGCCACTCATTTCCTTTTCGATTGGATACCAAGTGACAAAAAGGCTAGCATCACCAATACAGATACTTTTAAAAGGCTTCTTGCACACATAAAATAAGGAAATTTTTATTTATACAATGAAAACCAGTAAAAAAGTTAACATTAAACTTACGCTATATGGCCCGAAGTATTGGGACACTTGACCATTACACCAACAGGGACTTTCATGACATTGCATTCAAATACTTAGACTGAAGTTGGCCCCCCCCCTTTGTCCAAAATGTCTTGGTAAGTGTAAAAGGTCCACTTGTCATACGTGAACACACCACAGCACACAACGTGAACAGCACAAAATAGTTCTCTGCATTTAACTCAATTAAAGGAGCAGGCAGCCAAGAACACAGTGCCCATGGAGCAGTGTGTGGGGACGATACCTTGCTCAAGGGTACCTCAGTAGTGTCCCTAGCAGTCCTGGGATTCAAACCCACATCCTTCTGATTGTAGGGGCAACTCCCTAACCACTAGGCCACCAGCTGTCGGCTGGTATGCTGAAACATTAAGATTAAGCCCTTCACTGGAAGTAAGGCACCCAGCTCAAACCCTGAAAAACAGGTGTGTCCCAATGCTTTTGTCCATATTGTGTATATTTGCCTTTGCATTACTGTTAAATAAACTGTCACACATACAGTTTGGTGAAATAACTCCAAATTATTTGCCATTATAGAGCAGTCACTGCCAGTGTAAGAAGCAGAGGAACAGGGTGGAAAGAAAATTGGATTTTATCCTATACATTTTCACCATCAAAGACACTTTTTGCATTTGCCACCAGTTTTAGATATGTATATATTTAGTGCAGTGTTAAAAGAAACACTTAGTATCCATCAGGATCCAAATGATCCATCTAAGTCAGAAGTATCCAAACTTCAGTATTGATTCACCCACTCCTAGTGGACACAATTTTTATTTTCTGCAACCGCAGTAAAAGTATACAATATGTTAAAATAGCTAGAGTAAACAACTTTCTATTTACAAATTCCATTTATTATGTCACATCAAAATGCACCATGAATGTGGCACCATAAAATCCCCTCTGCTGTAAGCTACACATGCAAAAATAATTTTATTGGTCAAAACTTTGCAATAACTGGCATAGCAGGACCACAATCACATGCAACTGACCTTAAGCCTGTTATGTCATTAATGTGTATGCAGGACTGGCTCAAGCTGAACATGCGAGTCATATGTCTGCCACAAAGGCCACCACACTCCAAACATCAAAAGACCTATGCTACGCAAAGACTCATTCATATTCGAGCATGCATATCTTGCTTAAGTAACTACTTTTTTAAACATTCCTACATCTTTATAATGTTCAAACATGCTGTAAAAACCCTGAGAGCAAGGTCTCTCATGAGCTGAAGACATAAAATCAGTAAGGCTGATATTCATATCCAAATAAACCATGAAGAACAGCAACTTAGTAGACCGTGAAAAACAATAATGTCATTACATCTGAACTCATGGTTTATATTGACCTTTCAGAGCACAGGCAAATCTCAAGCAGAACAGTGCTCCTCATCTCTGGACTGGTTCTCACGCGCTACAGGCCTCGTTCAGAGATTACCGAACCAGAGCCACCTTTGATCTGTTAGGAATGTGTGTTAGGAATGTGCAAAATATTAATATGACACTGTGACTTGAGTTTTTTTGTTATGATCCAAAACAATCCTCGCAAAAATATGTGAAGCTACTGAATGCTTGCTAATCTAATATTGTAAATACACTATTTATAACAGGACCTTGGAATTGATGTGAAACTCCTTTTATTACTTAGTGAGTGAACCGTGGTCATTCAGTTCACTTATGACGTTTAGGAAGAAACAAATGTCATAAGAAAACCACACATCCCTGACATAGTAACTGTATGTTAAAATTAGGTTAACATTACATACATTATGAATACTATACTTATTCGTATGATGAAGTTAAGAATATTATCTTCTTAACTTCAACGTATGTTAATGGAATACATTTTGCTGCAAGTAATGGGTCCATTTCTCATAACATAATCAAACTATGTACAGGGTGGGAGTTACAAGGTTTTGATATGACAATGACACTACACTGTGCTCTAAATCATCCCTGGTGAATCGCTTAGGCCAGCAGTTGCTCTGGAGCAGTAAGGCTCTGAAAGGGTCAGGCATAGGAGAGGGAGTCGAGCCCATTGTGCAGCAGGCACTGTGACATGGATACCTCTGCTTGCAGCCAGCATGAATCCGGAAGAAACCCCGCTTTTTAGATATGAGCTGACTGAGGAGACACACAAGGCAGAGGGGGAAAGTGTGAGGGGTGTGAGGGGAAGCGGACTGTGGCAGGACACAGCAGTTGCACTTGTTTTATTTGTGTCGCTATCATGAGCGTTTATTCTCAATTAAAGTTTCCAAAATGATAATTTTGATTGTTCCTGCCAATAAATCAGCCTAAATCAGTCTAAATATGGCCTGTAAATATGAAGAAATATAATGAATAAGTTATGTTGTATTATGTTTACAGAAAAACAAAATGTAAACAAACTAAGTTACTGTTCACAAAGAGCAATAGTAGCTAAAATTATGTGAATGTAGGAAGTATGTGAAAAAAAAAATGATGTGAATATAATGATGTGACAAAATACGTGGTTTGTTTTGCAGAGTCAATGTGAGAGCATAATAATTTTTTAAGAAGAGGTCTGTGTGAACAGGCTTTAAGAACAAGCTGATGGTATTTTTTTCACTTGAAAGCTGTTACAGACTGAGTTGTATTTTAAGCTATCTAACCAGTTTTGTGTAGCTGGCTTATGTATTTAACACTGTGACAAAACAAGCCGTGACACAGTTTTTCGACACAGCACCTAAACACTTCTAATAAATAGAACCATTACAACTTAGAATATTCCTGTTGCTGGCGTTAGCGCTATATGCTATGTACTTTGCACTTGCAAGTGTACTCTCAAAAATCATATTAATCAATATCACACCTTTTTGTTTTTCTTTATTCAACACATTTTGTGTCAGGCCATAAAAAGACATTCTATCTTTCACAAGGACTCTATAGGCAGAATGCCTGTTCATATTAATATGAACTTATAGCCTGTGGTTGATAAGATAACAGAAAGGTTGTGCTGTCCTCAGCTTGACACACAGGCTGCTAAAAGACAACTCTGTGAGGGTCTATACTACATACACTCAGTTTCTATTTTGTTTCCATTTTGTACATTCCCACATTCAGTAACGTGCCTCCAGTCATGTTCACAAGAATATTCTGCTTTTCAGAATAATTAGATGATAACGACCACTTAAAAAACAAGTGCCGCTTTGTCAGAGGAGGAGGGCTGAGTAATATCAGAATGAACTGGGTGAGTCTCCTGAACATTTCACAACCATATTCAGTGCAACTAAGAAACTATCTGAGGATCAGTTGTTAGCATTAACATGTGGGGTTGAAAGAGTAGGGTTAGATTAAAGGGCACTTAATACAGTTATTAAGGCAAGGGCTGAGGAAACGTTTCTTTTGCATGCAGGGACAGCATGCAGATCCTGCACATGTGAACATGTGTGAACTCAGGCCCTGTTACATTGACAAGCTACAACCACATGTACTGTAGCCTATAGAAGCCAATGTTTAAAAAACATGACACTATTTTCTTTACAATCAGTTCACTAGCACCTTAAAGAAAAACAGCACCACTCAAGAAACCACCACGTTTACAGGAGAAGCCTGTTCATAAAGCACAGCAAAGCACAGCCAATGAGCTCTATCCAATTCCTCTCAAAAGCCTACCACAAACCTTGAGACTCCCGAACTCCCGAAACTGTGGATGGATGGACAGATGGCAGAAAAAATGGTGAGGAGGAGAAGAGGAGATGGAGAGGATGAATGAAAGGGAGGAATGTATGGCCTAGTTTGACTTCTGTAAATCGCATTTTGAAGATTTTTGGCCATTTACAACATTAACTCTCAGCATCCAAAACTTTGACCCTTCAAGAGAAATTACATCATTACATCACATTTAATTCATTAGCTTTAAATGATACAAAAGTAGTCTGACATAGAGCTGGTTCCCAGATACATTTAAACCCAATTCAAACTCATTTCAAGTTTTTCAAATGTGTAACTGTTTACTGTTCTTTGGTTCCTCTGTTACCAGTTTCAATGATAAAAAAGTTTCTAGTGCAAAATCCATTATATATTAATCCAAGGCTGTGATAAATCTGCGTTTAGGAAAGAAAACATAGTGTTAGTAATGTTAGTACCACTGTTAAGAAACCACAACATGAGACATTCGCAGGAAACTAAGCATGCAATGACAGTGCAAATCCCTGACTCGGTTCCATATGCACCACAGTGAACAGTCTGTCTATCAACACTGTACAGTAACCTCAGTACTGCTATCTTTCTGAAGACATTAATAGCACATTTTATGTACAAATGAATGTACCGTAAGTAATGTTAAGATACTTTATGTTAATACTAGAGTTGGACAGTAGCGTACCTGTCCCCCGACAGGTAGAGGGAGCTATAAGGCCGGAGGCCTGACAGCAGGGTTTGATAGTTGTGAAGAACCTTCTTGGTGTTACGCTGTCGTTGGAGGTGGCTGAACAATAGCGTCAGTTCTCTGACCCGTGAGCAAAAACAACAAACATACATAAAAAGCAAACAAACATGACAAAAGAAATAAAAATCATAAAATGAGAGCAAACTTATCAACTAAAGCCACACTTAAAAAGACAGACACATGAATTCAGAAAAATGCTATATTTTACATATATTCTGTCTTTTTAAACCAAAAAGAATTTGTCAAATTAATCAAAATAGCATGTGAACATAAAAATAGTAAAAGCAGTGAAAAAGTGAAGTTTAAAGCATTTTGGTTATATGAAATGAAAACCAGATAAAATTTTGTTGAAGGACCTGATTTCCTTTAAGGAGTCAGTTAGACTCATTATAGATTCTGAAACAACTGTGCGGCACAATACTGTCAGATCAAATTAGACAACAAAATTGCCAAGACATCATTCTGTGCCATAATTTATTGACTAATAATTCATATATCAATTTCCTTCACTGCATTGTCCCTATATACAAGTGTTTCTCTTCGTCTACTGTCCAACTGATGTTAAAATAATAGAGCGTGAATAATTAAAATTATGCCAAACACAAGCAAAATGAAAAATTAATGACATGTTGATTTTTAGAAGGTTTGGGTCAAAGTAGTGACATTAATTACATCAAAATCACTTTTTGTAACTTTTGTGAGGAGGGCCATTCCATATCCAAATACTGGATCACCAATTGGGACCTTGGCATCATATAATATCAACTGATATCAAAATTCCTCTTTGCTGTGTGCACTGATTTGCAAAGGTTTTAAAAACCTAAGTCACATGTTTTGCTGATTTTGTAAGTGATAATACATGACTATAGGGGGCAAATTTAGATATGACATTTGAAATATTACAAACTTTATTGCACAAATTAGTTAAATATATTAAGAAAACTTAAATGCTAAAATATATGTGCTACAAATTTTGCCCAGGTGTGGTGTTTTTTTTTTATTATCTCCAAATATGTTAAAGTTTCCTATTAGACTAAATATAGTTACATTTTTCAACAGCTCATTCTCAAAGAAAAAATGTTAATTTTAGTCCACATTTTTACTACATGAAAGTGTATTCTAATTTGTGCAAGTGTGCCTATTTCCAGCAAAATGTGTAATTTGACGAAGGGTTCCCAAATGACAATAGGTTTGAGAGATACAACCACCTGTTTGGTGCTTAAGACGAGTGTGTAATGTCTTCAGTCAGGCTAGTTTCCAGGGAATCACCAGACACAACTAGTGATGGTTATCATTGAACTGATATATTCAAGCTTTTCAATGTAAAATTCAATGTACAACAATTCCTTTACATTTAAAGTATTAGACTGTGTTTTTAACCTAACAAAGATCTGTTGAGACAATTTCACTCCTCAGAAAGTTTTTTTTCCCCTTTAAATGACACAGTAATTTACAAAGTCTCATCCATGCTGTGAAACCAATGAAGCATTTACAAGGCTAGTTTATGAGATTATTGAGTTCAGTCTTCACTGCACACAGACAGGCAGCTCAGGACACAGGCAAACACTGCTGGACAGATCACACTTACCTGAAGGATGGGAGCATACTGTCATAGAAATACCAGGTGGCTGTAAGATATGAATGCTGAGCATCTGTAGAATAGAGACGCCACGCAGCCTGATCAAAAAAAGACACACATTTGCAGATCTTTACACCCACTGTATAAATAAATGCATAACTAAAAACACTTCCAAGAGAAATGGTAAAATATTCTGTTAAATAATTTCCTAATTGCTCCATTTTCACTTTGTCTGCAAAAAAACCTTTCCACATATTTTTGTCTGTAAACATGCTTAAACTTCAAATTCAAATAATAAAATCCTTTATTACAAATATATTTTCTATCCCATGCACTCATATTTCTTATCAATCAAAAATCCTTTAAGGCACTACAGCTGACATTTTCCATCAGCTGATTCTCAAAAAAACCCAGATCATCAGAGGTGAAATCATTGCAAATGAAAGATTATGTATATATATATATATATATATATATATATA
>JBBIGA010000138.1:13639333-13649372 GCA_037576975.1 Alestes dentex
GCGGACATTTTCCATCAGCTGATTCTCAAAAAAACCCAGATCATCAGAGGTGAAACCATTGCAAATGAAAGATTATGTATATATATATATATATATATATATATATATATATATAAGATAAGATATGATTATCTTTGTTTTCTCATTTTGGCATTGCCCCACTGTAAAGTCATCAATCATAAAAACAAATCATAAGAAAACAACCATTAAACAGGCATTCTGCTCTGTAAAAAGGGCTATTCTGTATTTGTCACTGAGGCTAATTTACTCATGTGCACATGAATTTGTTTCATGTAAAGTTTATCACAAAAACAGAAACTATAGCATCCACATTAAAATACTGCTATAAAGGTAAAAACCAAAAAAAAAGACTCACAATGGTAACTAATATTGTGTCTGCATCATCTTACAGCACCTTTAGCAATGCCATCTTTAGGGTGTATTTATACATTACCTAAATGTTTATACTAACATTCTGTCCAACGTTATCATATTTTTGTCGTTTTGCTAAAAACAACTCCAACTGTGCAGTTTTTCATACTTTATGGGTGACTCCTATGCTGAAAATCAGGCTAAACTGTAATGTAATTCTACAATGAATAAAAGTGCTGTTCAACCTATACAGATGAAGAGCCTTTGAAAAATCATGTTTTTTTTTTTCTGTATGTGCACCTGTATGAGGTTGGCTGCAGGAGTTCTCCTCTTCTCAAAGTGCTTCTGTCTGTGCTGCTCCTGGACTTTCAAAGCAAAGCCTGAACCTAGGATTCCCTTGAAGACCAGAAGAAGAGGCATTAGCTGAACTGCAATTGCACAGACAGAAAATGTGCAGACATTGGTCTAATAGCTGTACTTACTGCAGGCAGGGCAAAAAAAGACACCCCCAACAGGGCAAAGCCAGCTGCTAAAAGCCGACCAAGCCAGGTGTGTGGAGTCTTGTCACCATAACCAATCGTGGTGAGAGTTATCTGGAAGAAGATACTGTGTGTAAAACTACAGGAGTCCTGGTAAACGCTGATAGAGCACACCCGTATTCACTCATACTTGTTCTAATTTCTTGAGCAGCACTTCTTTAAACGGTGCCACCTACCAAACTAGAGAAGTTCAAGTGCTAAGAATTAATTGAAGGACAGCTTGGCTGTGTTTTACTGTACTCACAGTTCCCCACCAGAGGGAGTCTGCGTATGTAGAGAACTCTGTGTTGATGTCCTTTTCAGCCAAATAGACCAAAAATGAGGCAAAAATCAATACCAGGAAGCCAATGTACCAGGCTGTGATAAGCTCCTGAAACAGAGAGGTAGATGGAGGTGTGTTCAAAAATCTGTCAAGACATGCTTTAAATGTAAAATCTCAAAACACTTCAAAACACCACAAACTGTATGACCTCTCTAACTTTCAGCCTGAATTTACTTTTCTTATTGCTAAATAAATAGCATGGCTATATGAGTGCAAGTGGGTGTTATAAAAAGAAACTGGAATGGGGTTGAGGTAAGTGTGTGTGTGTGGTCACCTTGCTGTGAGCGTACACTACAGAGCCCAGCAGTTTCCAGGTGCCTCCGCGGCGGTCCATTCGCACCATGCGCAGGATCTGCAGGAATCGCATGCTGCGCAGAGCAGATGTGGCAAAGATGTTTCCCTGCGTACCCGCCGCTATCACAGCCACCGATGCCACAAACACAATGAAGTCTAGACAAACAGAGACAATAAAACAATGAGTCTGTAATGTCACAACTGCTTTTCTCCAGCACTCTTCTGCTGCACACAGTGTTTAACCCCACACAGTGATCTTGACATGTTTTCTTTTACTTAGAAGGTCTGCTGACTTAAAAAACTCCACTGGGCAGGTACTGAAACATATGTTTTCTTCTTTATTACATGACCTCTTTGTAAAGTAAGTTACAGATCTGTATAATTTATTCTTTTAGTGATGATACATATTTTCCAGAGGGAAGCAACTGTGGTAAAAATGAAGGAAAAGTCTGTGATTTCTCCATTAACTTACAGCCTGAAATTGTCTCTCCTACTGCTAGGCAAAATGGCATGGTCATGTGAGAGCAAGTAAATACTGCCAAATAGAAACTTCAGTGGGTTTAAAATAACTGCCACTGAATGGTCAAAGGGTTACAGCTATATATTTGAATTTACATCATACAGCCACATATTTTAAATATCTATAGAATTTTGCCCAGTGGCTTCTTTTAACCAATCAATCAATCAATCAATCAATCAATCAATCAATCAATCAATCAATCAATCAATCAATCAATCAATCAATCAATCAACCAATCAATCAATCAACCAATCAATCAATAAAGCAATCAATCAATAAAGCAATAATCAATCAATCAACCAATCAATCAATAAAGCAATCAATCAATAAAGCAATCAATCAATAAAGCAATCAGTCAACCAATTAATAAATCCATTAAGTTAAATGTATGTCTGTCTGTCTTTCTGTCCATCTGCCTGTCTGCCTGTTTGCTTGTCTGTCCTTTTGTCCATCTAGCTGTATGTCATGTTTAAATGTTTTAGGGTAATCTTATCAAACCACAGTGTGAAATGCAGACTCAAGCTTTACCTATTACACAGAAGGGCTTCCTGGCAAAACGCAGTCGACCCTGCCATCCTCTGTAGCGGCAGCAACAGCCAGCAGCCCAAACCCTCACAAAGTACTCCAGCCCAAACACCCCAATCATCACAAACTCCTGCAGGTCATGCAACAAGAAAAAAACAGTTAGCACTCTGAACTCCGCTGCTTTTACATTCTCTTCTGAAAGTGATGCTTGATATGAAATACAAAGACAATGAAAAAAATGTGCATGACCTAAATTTTCACAACTAGATGAGTATTAGAGCAGCAAATACACTTTCTACAAAACAGAGCTCCCTCAAATGTCCCTGCATCAGAAAAGGCTGTCCCTATAAGGTTTTGAGGAAAATAAGAAGAAATTAGGATTTGAATTATGAAAAACAAAAGCAAAGTTTGGAAAACCTTTGCAAGGCAAACTCGTAATACAGTCTGTAAACCATAATGTGTATCTAATCTTGAACTGCTGAAACATGTTGTATTATTTTAGAATGGATTCATACTCCCACAGTGTGTTTTCCACATATCTGCATCATTCCGCTCACTAAAGGAATACAGTGGTACAGAGACTAACAAAAAGAGAAAAACAGTTTCTGACTCCTCTGATTGATAAAATTCATGAGGAATTCATGGCACAGTTTGAGACATTCACATTCATGCCATTCACGTAGATGACTCTTTCTGTGCAGGTTTGATTCATAAGGGTCTGCTCTTGTATTGACTAATACTAATGGAATGCCGGGGAGCTCAACATTACAAGATCAGAAAACAGGGAAATGCCAGACAACATATTTCTTTGCCATTAGAGTGAGAGAGAGAAAGAGAGAGGGGGCTAAAGGGAGAGTGGGAGTCTTCCATTACCCTTCCTCAAAAGCACTTCATACTGAATGGGTGATTATAGGATTGCAGTTAAGATTAGTGGCTCTAGACGGCTACTTCTTGCATACTCGACAACACCTGAATCCTGTGCTGTGCTTACACTGCCATTTCACTCGGCAAAGAGCCTACTGGAAAACAAGATGCACACTTACACACCCTTAATGTGGCCACAAGGAGACATGAGACTGTGCAGGCCAGCTTGCAACCTGCCAATCACGCCAATCAGCGTGAGAAATGAGCTTAACTTGAGAAGCCTCTGTAAATAATCATAACAAAGATGAGGAATCACAACTCTAAACGTGCCTGGGCTGAAGTCATACACAAAAACTTCATAGACAAGAACAAACACACCCACACAATCTTGTTGTATAAATTTAGACTCTTCAATTATCAAGAATTACCTCTGAATTCCACTTAATCTTTCTTTTCTTTTCCTTTTGTACTTGTTTACATTTATTAAGTACAACACTGAGACAACAATAGGATAAAGCTCTTAGTAAAAACAATGGACTGCAAAAAGGGTTGCAAACACGGCACATTTGATCCATACTGCTGGCAAATGAAAAATGGTTCTTATTCATCACTTTTTTAAGGCACACCTCCAAAAATGACACACAAAAATATGTACACCGCTATTGGATAAGCTCCACAGAAAAGCACTGTCAGGTATTTGAACCAATGTTCATTTAAATGTTTGCATTTGGAAACAATAGAGACAAAACAAATAGGACGCATCTGGACAAAGACTCTTTAAGACTGTGGCCTGCTAACTGCATCTTTACTTCAACTTTGCTCTACTTTTACAAAGAAAGGACTGAAATTCTTCTGAAGGTAAGACAAAACCGCAGGCAACACCATGACTGGTTAAGTGCTTATGGGACTGCAAGTTTTAAGGCTGAGTATTTGCAACAATAAAGTGAAATGAGGAATCAAAGATGGAACCTGAATGTGCACAACTTTGTAAACAAGTGCAATTCGTGCATGTGTGTGTGTGTGTGTATGCATGATTAATACCACTAATATTTCATATTAGATGTGTAAACCACAGAAGGTTTGTTATTTACTGTGACTGTACTTTGTTTTGTTAACTGGTCTGTCTTCAAAAACATTACAGCAGAAAGATCAGTAAATCAGTCAAGAAACATTCAAACGTAGACAATGAACAATAGAAGCCTAAATGCACCAATCAAGTGGCATGCTTGAGGCTTCAAACTGCATTAAGTTTCAATCAGACTGACTTATTGCTTTCTCACAACGAGTCGTCCAAAAAAACTGACAAAAGTACAAACAAAGCTAATAATAGTAGTAATGGTCATCTGCGTTTTGTCTGTATTTCTGTCCATTTTTGTAGGTAAAAATATTATAGTAGTATGTCTATTTGCTAACAACCACATATTATAATATCAGCTGTATTAGATTCATTGTTCCAGTGCAAAAATAATCAAGCACATTTCTTACACCAAGCATGTCATGTTTGACTGTATTTGATGCCAGGGGAAAACCAGACTATCACTTTAAGATAATCTTCTCTCAAATGTTTTTTTTATTGAAACATGAGATGTAAACTGCTGTCTGTTGTGCACTGTGGTACTCGACCCTCTTACCAGGATGAAGAGCCCCTCATTGGCGATTTTCTGATGGGTGGGAATGGTGGAGAAGACAGAGAGCACCAGACAGCTGAACACCAGCAGAAAACTGCAACATGCACACACACACACACACACACACACAGACGAACACAGGTCAATACAAATGTATGATTACAGCAGCAATATCTGAAAAATCTCAAATGAAAAATCAATTCATTTATTATTTTTTATTCTACCTATAGATCAAACTTGGATCACTATGATTATTTTATTATTCTAAGCATGAATCAAACTTTCTAAGATTAGGACACAACTGCATGCTTGCAGAGCTGCACATTTGCAAACACTACAGTGTGACAACAGTGTAACATTAACAGTAGAAACAGTGACACCAACAAATTTACAATGACACACAGTAAAGGCACAAATGGAACAGAAAGAAATGGCCCATCAGTATTGTGCTGCATGTTGGAGTTCAGTATAGAAAACTGGACACTTATTCCTTAAATCCAAACTTGCTCTAAACTCAGCACACAGAAGCTCAGAATCACTGCTGTCATGCACATTGCTTCAGGTGACTAACATGCTGGTATGGAATACATACGGGTTAACAGAAGCGACTAAAGCCCCACATCCTGTCCAACTTTTGACCACTGGTAAGAAATTGTGTCTTTTAGTCATACTGCAGCTCTGTGTTTTTGTGTGGGCCTCTGATATGCATAGGAAATAAAACACAAACTATATTCTAAAAAAGAAAGATGGCAAAAAAAATCTTCTTTAGAACAAAGCCAAAGGTCAGTGATTCTCAGTTCTGGTCCCAGAGAATTTTTGTGTTTTCCCCAGCACACCTAAACCAACCAATTCTATCAAATTAGCCTTTTCTGTGTACAAGTGTATGTGTTACAGCATGAGAAACACTGAAATGTTTATGCCAAAAATGTTCATGGCTCGAGGACCAGATTTTGGAACTACTGCCATAGAGGAAACACCTTCAGCTGACAGTTTTACAATTAACGTGTGAAAATGAAGAAACAAAATGTGTAACGAAAGGTTTTATTTTTAACAGTGGGATAACATGATGCATCTCACTATTATGCAACTTTGATGTGCTTTTCTCTCTAGAATATTCACCATTCACTATTCAGTGATACTTTCCCAAAATTGAACAAAAAATGTAATCCATATTTTAATGTTACTGAAGAGCGAACCAGTGAATGCCTTCATCCACGACCCACTGAAAATTGCACTGTCCTGGCATGCGGTCCTTGTGCAGCGGAGACTCCCAATATGCTCCAGGTGTTACCAGCTGAAGTCATCTCAAACAAAGGCTATAGTGTGTTGGATCTGCACCCCAGTTTATGAAGAAGCTTTTGGATCAACTTCACAGCAGCAGCTGGGGATAGTGCCAGATCCCACAAGGAGCAGACTCTCACACTACTACATATCATTCTCCTCCTGACTGGACTGGCCTTCTCCACTAGAGGCTAGACCCAATTTTTTAAATTTTACTGTAGGTTGTGCAATATGGCCACACAAGAAACAGACATGAGTGTAAGTAATGGCTTAACACACTTATTTAGAAAAAGGGTGACAATTTTTAGATGTTAATTGAGAAAGATATATTGTCCTTTAAATATCATAAAAATGGACAGTTGAGGTTTTACATAAATCTCACACAATGATTGGCATGCTGCTATAACAACAATAACTGAACGGATTTGCTTCCATGCAAATTAATGATTCTGTTATGATTTTCTCAGTGAAAAAGGATTTTCAGAGTGGAAATATTTCTCGACTTCCCCACTGACCATTTTGGGGAGAAAATAAGCAGCTGGTACTGAGGACAGCAGAAATCAGACTTAGAAAGTGAGTGGGATGTGCTGAGCTAATGATACAGGCAAACAGAAACGTGGACCCCAAGAATTAACATAGACTGTTGGCAAGATCACTGGGATTATAAGCTCCTAATTATCCATTCCCTGAAGCAGGTACACTGTGGTAAAAAATCAATGACATTCTGATTTAACATGCACAAATACAACTCTTTTCCTGTAAGACATATGCTTCCGTATGGATTTTATTTAAGTAATTGATCTGTAAGTTTTATTACTTACTTGTTTGACAGGGGAAAAAAATCTAGAAAACCTGCAGTTGAGGCTCCATGTTTGGGAAACTGCAAATGTTTCTAAACATCATGTGAAAAGTACATGTGGAATAGATGTGGAAAATATGGGCAACAAAGCCTCAGAAATGGTGGTGTGACCATGTCAGAAGATTAAGGGGTCATGTGTCAGCCCTACACACATTCTTCCACTGCTCAGCCTGCCTCATTAGTCATTTGCTCCAAACTGATATTAAGGAAAAAGATCCCAGGAAAACAATAGGGGAACTGAGAGCCAAGCCCCAGCACTCCGGTCCTGAATCAGCAGCAATCAGGCTGGATGGAGGGAGGCAAGTCCAGAAACCGCTCAGATTCCCCCAACGCCACCCAGTCAAAAATGATGAACGCAGTAAAAAAACAGATACATTAGAGCATGCAAAGGCCATGTGCACTGGGTCACATTTCAGCTGAAAAGCAACTTTCAGGTCCATCCTTTTAGCTATTTACAGGGAGAAAAAGTCAATTAGAAATAAAATCTTTACAATCAGCAAAAAGATACTCTCGAGAGGTCAAAACGAAGTGATTTCAGAGGTGGTTTTCCGATCAGCCTCAAACAAGCACATTGTCTGGCTGTAAATCATGTCAATATTTAGGTCTGACAGAAGGTTTCTGAGTATAGATTGCACTTCGACAAGAGAGTTTGGATAAAAAACAAAACCGCTGGATCAAAGAAAACAACTTACTAAAAATAATGATATAAGGAAGAAAATAATACAAAAATGTCTGAAGAAATACTTAGTTTCACAATTTGAAAATGACTCAACATTAACTTGTTTTACAGGGTGCAATAGGATTAGTGGAAGCAGGGAGAAATGGTATCAATTATCTTATCACAGAACTTGAAGTAAATCTTTCTCAAAAAGGTGTCTAAAGAACAGAAATTAAAGCAGAATCCAGAGCAGTTCACAGAATGGGAGTAAAATAATGTGCTACATCTTATGTTTTAGACACTACTGACTTAATTCAAATGTTTTTTTGTCCAATACATACTCTACAACAAGAGTATTTAACAAAAAAATTTTTTTTAGAATTACTTCAGAACATAATTGTTTTTAGGGACAAAACTGAGAAGGCAGTGGCAGTGTGGCTGTAACTAGGCTACTCCTGCTGGCGCTGGCTAGAACCAAAAACAATGAAAAGATATTTATTTGTTCTTGTTATGTAACCTCAACAAGCTAATATGCTGACTCGTCACCCACTGAATAGAAAAATCTTAGCATATAAGCCAAGAATCATCACCATCGAATGCTGCACTAATTACCTCTCATGTTAGCATTAGTACATTAGCTCATCTGAGGGGGCCTGCATTAACCATAGCGGTTGTGGGACTAATCTGAGCTGAGGTGGCGTTCACAAACCATGATAATGGTTCTCATAACCTGTATAAAAGTTCGCCCTGCAATCAGGAAGTCGTGGGTTTGAATCCCAAAACTGCTAAGCACCACTGAGGTACCCTTGAACAAGGTACCGTCCCCACACACTGCTCCCCTGGTTCTTCTGGTTCTTCTACATGTAATGTAATTCTCCTCTCAGTTTTACAGTGAAATACACCAAATCCAGATATATTCATGCATAACTTGCAATAGTTCAGATATTTGATTATATAGGCACTAATGCAATTCATGTTGATTTGCTATAATAATGTTACTACAATAAGTTGGTTTGCCATAAGGCATTTAAAATAAGAATTCTTTTCATTTAGGTAAATATGAAAGTGATGACTGCAATGAGTCTACAATGCACCTAAATTTAAAGTTCAGTTTTCTAAGACTGCAGTTTATCCAGCAAACTGCACACTGCCCAGCCCTCTAACTGCATGCTTATGAATTTATGAAATGATTGCAAACTGCACACTCATACTGTGGACAGATCATGGTATATTCTCTGCTGCGTCTTCCCACATATGCCCATCTGGTCCTGAGAGTTTAAACAGTGTTATTCTGATGGCAAACTTTCTTTCTCAAGTCTCTAAACAACATATCTTGAGACCCAAATACAAGTTTATGCCTGTTTTTCAAAAGCAGAGGAAAGGCTAAAATGTTAGTAAATCGTGAGGAAAATAATCAGACGCACATAGAATATCTCCAGTCACTTTTTATGTGGTCTTTCCACATTTTACTCACCCTTCCCCCCAAAAAAATACACTTGCATGAGGAAGAAAAGTATTTCACCAAGCACATGGCATTTAGGCGTGTATGCTAGTTGCGTACATAACATTTCTGTAGACTGCATCCTGATACTGCTGTAAAGGGTCTAGAACATCGGTCCCTCAGGCTTTGTACATGATACACTAATGTCACCTTCAAAAGCCTGAAGCTGGACAGAAAATGATTTTGTTCCATTTTTTTTCCCAGAAAGTGTTCAGCTCCTCTTGTGAACGATTAATTGTCTCCAAAGGCTTATCGTAGGTGTGACGAGAGACATGGGACATTTGTCTAAATATGTAGGATGATGAATAGTCTGAGATTTAGCATAGTGCTTAGCTGGACACTTTAGCCTGTTTGCCACAGGACATCTCCACACAGTGTAAAAGCCTCTGATTCAATCAGGAGAGAATGATGGAGCAGGCATTGGTTACACAGTGGGGAAGAGGGGAAAAAGGAAGAGGGGACAGAGAGAAAGATGAAGAGCATGTGGAAAACAAGCAACTGATCATTTAGTATGATCAGGAAAACGATAAATGCCTATAGGCACACCAGGAGAGAAGAACCACAAAAATAAAGATATATAGAATAAGTGGGAGGAAGAAAGAGAGAGAGAGAGAGAGAGAGAGAGAGAGAGAGAGAGAGAGAGAGAGAGAGAGAGAAAAAAAGAGAGAGAGAGAGA
>JBBIGA010000138.1:13661311-13676718 GCA_037576975.1 Alestes dentex
TATATATATATATTTAAGATGTTTGTCTCTTTTTCCTCAAATGTAGTATTTTAAGATCATCTAAACATCTCCCCCAAAACAAGGTAGGAGAGTTCAGTGGCATCATTTACTGTACAGTACAGTCAGTAAGAACCAGACACTGAATTGTGTTTACATAAGTAAGCTAGTGACCAGTGTGTGTGTGTGTCTGCTGCAGTACAGTCAGTACGGAGCACACACACACACACACACACACTGGTCCCTAGCTTACTCATGTAAACAGAATACTGAAAAGCATAGTCAGTAGGCTCCTAACCTTTTAGCGATGCCTCAATGTATCCTGTAACCTTAATGAATTTCCAGGTTGGGGGCATGCTTTACAGTCAATGACCTTCAGGAGAGACAAGTCACTGACAGTAAAACACCCCAACCTTCAGTGACGCTTGAACTTATCCTGTAATCCTAATGAATTTCCCAGTAAGGGGAGTGTTTTACTGTATTTAATTTCAGGCGAGACAGGTCATCATCATTGCTGTGGCTCAACTGAAATGACTTTGAGTTGGTTAAAGTGAGGTTACAAAACATAAACACTACCTACAGTCAAACCAAAACTTTGGTAAACTGCTAAGCAAGAATGTCAGAGGTATTATTTCCGCACATTTATTTGTGGAAAAATGCTCTAGAGAGCTGCATTTATTTATTTTTTGCTTATTTGCTTAGAGCTCTGCTGATATAGTGCCTTGGGGTGCCCGAGATGTCGAATGGGTGGGGAAGTGGTCCGGCTTTGGCTGTGAAAATTTCCCCAGGGCAACCTCATGGCTTCATCCACTTAAAATAAACTTAGCAAAGTCACAGTGTTTGTGCCCAGCTGAGCTGGTCTCCGAGCTCACTTGGCAAAAATAGCCTTACATAAACACAGATTAGTGCAGATTAAGGGGGTGTCAACAATAGTGTGGGTCACATTACAGAATGTTGCTGCTATATACTCTTGCCCCTTGCCCTCGATGGATTTAGATACAGGGTGCTAAGGATGCTATTAGCAATTTGTCATGACTGGCACAGTAGAGGTAGCAGCCTTGGGGATTTCTACTCTGTTTTTTAACCAGCCTTGCTATTACTTAAACTTTTATTCCACAAGATGATCTCTTAAGCAAAAGGGGCTTAGTGAAAGCGGTGATTTGACTTGTGTTTATATATTTCCTGGCTTAACAAGGTACTTCATCAAAGTGATACATTGCTGAAAAGGAAAAAAAAAACACAACACAACACTAACACTCCGCAGACTACACACACACGCATAGGCCTGAGACAGCGTTTCGGAAATTCAGTGTGAATGTCCAGAGCGAATCTGAGTGTGGTTACAGCTTCGGTTTGTCATTATTCTGGAAACCTAAAACCAGCTCCTGCACATCCTGGGAGAGACAGGCTGTCCCGAGGGGAAATGTTTCTGCCCCGAAAGGAGAAATGTATCCGTCGCGTCACCTCTCATCAGGACATCACCAGCAGCACTCTATAACAAGGACAAATCACTGGGTCACTCACTCCTTCACTGCCAAAACTCACATTCATGCCTTACTGCCTTCCCTTGAACACTTCCTTCTCTTTTCTCATTTACTCTCAGCGGCTCTCACCCTGCTCACTGATCTGCTGCTCGACATGCTAAGTCCTGCTTGCAACTGTTTCCCAAAATGAGGCAGGCTCAGCAAGCCAAGAGGGTCACGACTATGATTTAATCTATAAAGCACTGTAACTCCAGCCAGTCTCACAGAAAAACAAAACAAAACAAACAAGAGAGTCAGAGCACTGACAATAGCCATGTATCGAATGTGATTGATTCCAATGTGTAGGTAATTTCCGTACAAATAAGGTATACCTTTAATGAATTCTGACCTTCAGCTTGTTTGTAGACCTTTAAATCAAGTAAATCTATCACAGGTTTCACAATGTGACAGTGGCAGAGACAGAGAGACAGAGAGAGAGATAGAAAGTGAGGGATTCCTATACCGGGGAAGCACAATGAGCAATGTTGCCAGGAGGCCGGTACAAATAAACACAGGCAAAAAGCTCCCCCGTGTTTTGTCACGTAATAAAGACCAAGGCCTAAGTGTTCCTCCACAGAGCACTCAAAGCAGCCAGACAACACAGGCCTGTGAGTGTGGCCCCGAGGACCTGCCACCTGACGCTCTGAAACCGTCCCATAAATGACTGCCAACAACAGACACTAACTGATGACAAGCATTTTTTTCCACTGTACTTTCTGAGTACTAGTATATTCCTGCACATGTACCTCAGTGTTTATTTTGAATTCAACTCTCCAGGGTTGAAAAGAGTACTGGAAATTCTTACTTACATAAGAGTCCCTCTACTGTAGTGATGTGTGTTACCAAAAAAGCTGTTCTCAGAGTAACTGTAACTCATTACTTTCTACCTCCGGATATTTGCAGTCATTAAAAGTGGAAATCGAGGAGGCAGTTGCAGTTTCACTCATGTACTGATCAGCAGAAATGCAGGGAAAAAAAATAAGAACTATATCCTTTAATCCCATCATGGCTTTCTCCCAACAAAAGACACATGTAAGAGTAAAGCTGTAGCATTCTGCTGCTGATCATACAGAAATACAATATATCTTAGGTAAGGCTATTTTATTTATACTTATAGGAAACAAGCTAGACTTGCAAGATCTTATTCTAGATTTGCGTGAGAGGATGTGACCCTACAAGAGGTCTGTGACATTCTCTACATTTTTAGACGCTGATTATGATGCTATTTTTCATTACCGCTGCTAAAAAACAGTGCGCATATGCTATTTTCTTTTTCTTAAATGTAGGTCTTTTTTTGGATGTATTGTCATCAAGACATTCACCCAGTTTGAATCAAGAAGTACAAATACACAGAAAGGTATATTATTTGCAGATACATTAGGAAAGAAGGTAATTGCTCATGTTTTTTAAACACTTGATGCCCTTTACATTGTGTCAACATTTCAACAGAGAGGTTCCAAAATTACCTATAATAAAATCTTGCTGCCAACTTACACTAAGTATCATAAAATTTGTTTAGGGAGCTGCATGCTGTATTCAAAAAATGTATTCAAGTTTATGCATCTACACAAGATTTATAAATAATAAAAATTGACATAACAGTAGACAGCTATCACATTAATTCAGTGGTGTCATTTAAGGCCCAGTAAAGTCAGTGAGCAGGACAACTGAAAAACAGACAGGCATGCGTGCGCACAGAAGTCACACTGTTAAGAGTAAAAAGTTCTGTGGCATGTGCAAACACTTCCCATGGTAGTAAAACCACACAGACAGGGCCTTATGCACGGCTCACTGAAGTCATGGCACAGTGGAACTGGTCTGCTCAGACATTTTGTGAAACTTCTTCCATCACTAAATACTTCTCCAGAGTTTCCTACAAAGGGTCTTCACAAAGGGCACGTCTCATTTATAAAACTGTTCTTTTAAGAAGTAACCATCTAAAAATTATTCAGGGAACCAAAAATTGTTCTTCACTGCAAAGAACCCTTTTTGGCATTTTCATTTTGAACAGTATATTTTATGCTGAGGTGTCTCAAATTGAATTATCAAGGTAATTATTTGTATTCTGCATTATTATTTGAGTACACAATATCTGACAATATTCCATAACCATCTAACCTCTTTTAGCAAAGGAGAACACTTGGGCATGACTGTGTACCTGCAGCACTGTGATGTTCCTCTGCCTAGACAGCCTGAGCTCCAGAGGCAGGTAGCAGTAATCTCACCAAATCATCTGCTCTACGTTAATGCAATCTAATTACTCTGACACTAATCTCGTTTTTTGCTCAATTAGATGTTAGCTTTTCATGCATGTCCTGTGTGGAAAAAAATGAGCTAGTTTTTCAAAGGAGCAGTCTTCTCCCTGGCCTCCTCTGGATGCTGCTTCTCTGATAATGACACATAATGAAGTGAGTCAAAGCCTCCATAAACAACAGCAGACAGGAGCATAGATAGATAGAGTCTTAACAGCATATACCTCATTTACCTCAATGTGCTGAGCTTCAGTCTTAGCCACAGCCTTCAAAAAACACGGCTTCATCTGAAACTCCTCTGCATACTATTCTCTTAAAATAAAGGTTCTTGAATAGCTCTTGACCTAAACATACAGTTCTAGGAAAAACCATTGATGGCTGAAGAAAACATTAAAAATGTTCTGCATAGTCACGTCTTACAAAAACATCTTATTTTCTTTTATGGCATCCCTCCAAAGAAAGATGGCAATAAGAGAGGAGATGCAACAGCTAACGGACTGTCTCTTAATGTAGACAAAACAAAACTGATGGAGGGCATGCCGTGATCACTCTGCACTGAACGTCAACAGCTCCTCAGTGGAGATTATCTGGAGCACCAAGTTCCATGGCGTTTACATTGCGGAGTACCTTACACTGACCCTCAACACCAGCTCTATTGCCAAGAAAGCTCAATAGCATCTCTACTTCCTGCAGAGACTTCATCCAGTCCTCATCATGTTCTGCAGAGGGACTCTAGAAAGCATTCTCTGTAGCTGCATCATATACTGGTTTGGGCATTGCTCTGCCTTGGGTCACAAGACCCTACAGTGGATAGTGAGGACAGCCGAGGAGGGGGACAGCCGAGAAGGGGTCTCTCTCCCTTCTGTCATGGACATCTATACCACACACTGCATCCTAAAAGCCACAGGCATTGTGAATGATCCCACACATCCCTCCCAAAGTCTCTATTCCCTCCTTCAGTCTGGCAAAACATTCAGAATATGGACCTTCACTGCTAGGATGGGTAAACAGTTTCTTCCATTCAACTAAATTATGTTCAAAAAACACAAACACACTTAACTGTTCTATCGTAAACAAAATTAACAAGCCAACTGCCACTCCACCATAAACAAATTTACTGTAAATACCATTTATTTATTGTACATATTTTATCCGGTTGCTGCAATTGGTGGATATTTTTGCACAATAATTGATATTCCTACCTCAATCTTTGCAATTTTGCACAATGTCTCTGCTGCTAGAATACAGTCTCCATCATAACACTGTATTCACTCACACTAGCAAACTATGATTGCTTTTGCCGACTATATAGTATGCAGTCCTACCCTGTAACATTGTGTTGTTGCTCTTGTGTTTTTTTAAGTCTTCCACTCTCGTCTCTTTGCTCTCTGTGTAGTCCTGTCCTGCCCAGGCACTCTTGTGTTGTTTTTGTTCTTTGTGTTGCACTATGGTCCTAGAGGAATACTGTTTTGTTTCACTGTGTATTGTGTAAATGGCTTAAATGACAATAAACACCTACTTAACTTCGGTGCTAGAACCCTTTTTGGCAGTCCATAGTCTCATCTCAGGAATAAAAACCAAAATATGGATGTTAGGTGCTGGGTGGATGCTGAAATGTTAGGATGCGTTCTGGCATTCACTGCAGCTTCAGGCTCAATTAAAAACGGTGTGGGAAAAAGAGATAATAATCCAGTAAAGCCGACGAGAGAGGCGAGAGCAATAACTAAATAAGGGGCTATTGGAGGTCTTTAATGGGGCAGAATTTACACACTCCACTGCTGCAAACCAATAAAAGGGGTGGGGGGGGGGGCTGCACGCAGCCTTCCAGGTTAAACGGAGATGAAGTGCAGAAAGTGTTTTATTTCCACCTCCTCTCCCTTTATGTTGCACCTCGCACTTCACTCAAACGCTTTCTTGATTCATCAAAACATAAGAAAACAAAGCTACTTCCAGTGCAATTTAATACATTAACCAAAGTTACTACACATGCAAATCAAATGTGTCCTTCTGCTACACATTTGATTTACATCAAATAATAATAGAAATATTGTTACATATAAATAACGCATGTTTATGGTTTCATAACCTTATGGTTAGATTATTGCTATACAGTTTCCACTTGAATTCCTGGTAAAAACCCTATATTGACTTCTAATTATTCAAAAATGAGCCACAGGAGTGCTTTTTCATACCAAATGCTCCATCCCTACCTATTCTCCATCACATTTTATCCAATTACACTGTAGTCCTGCTTCTTGCATTTAATGCACTGCACGGCCTTGCACGGTCTTACCTTTCAGAACTCCTGCAGCCCTGCACTTCATATCACACTCAGGTCCAACAATACTGGTCATCAGTACATCAATGGGGGTCATATAATTTATTCCTCTTGCAGCCCCTCTCGATATCTATGACTATTCTTCCTTCTTTCCCTTAAAACTTACCTTTTCTCCCAACACTTTCTTCCTTCTAGTCTCTTTGGCTCCTCTCTTTTTTTTTACTGCTGCAACTGCAAAGTGACCTTGAGACTGAGAAAGACGTTATATAATCAGACATTATTATTATTATACTTTTACATATTACACAAGTTCATTATTTAAAAGATTATATATTTATTTATATTTACATTCTGCACCACCAGGGTCCATTCTACACAATTAGCTTTAATATTTAAAAAAAGAAAAAAGAGGTAAAAACACAAAAGGAATGTACCCTAAACAAATTTTCAGCAAAATAAATTTACCATACATTATCTTCTGTTCTGATTATAAATACAATTCTTTTCTCAAATGCAATTTTCACATTTTCTCTTTGAACAGAATTTCTGTGTTTGTGATAACCGCATTCAAGTGTTGATAACAAGAAGTGCCAAATATGAGGCTTGTCTCTTTTAAGAATGCTTAAAACGGGGTAAAAGTGTTGCAGATTTACAAGCAGTTCAGGTCCATTAAGCCCGCTACAAAAATGACCCCGCTCCTTCTGCTGGGTGAGGGGGGCCTCAGTCTGAGTGAGTGGGAGAGCAGCAGAGTCAGCACACACTGGTGTGGGTTAAGAGCACTTCTCTGTATTTATAGGCTTCTGAGTGACACATTCCACTCCACTGACCTGAGCTTTCCGTGCCGCGCCCCACACACAACACGCACATTCACCTGTAATTCGCCGCCTCTGCTGGCCGCTCTTCAGGCCAGCATGAATTCAAGGCTCATTAGTGCAGCTGGCCGGCGGTCTGGACCGTGCCTGTGTCTGACAGGCTGTGTATCATCTCCTGTTGTGTGGACAGGAGCTGTGGTCCATCTCTTCCTCCATCTATAAATAATGAAGGTTTAAGCTCATGCTCTCATAAACAGAATCCATCTCCACTGACCTCACCTGATCGTATCGTAAAAAAGTTAAATGGTGGGATACACTAGCGTGGCGGCAAGGCACAGTGGGACACACGATAGAAAATACACAAGCAGACTAGAAAAACTGTCAAACATGAAGCTCTGAAGGGCCTGAGAGACTTTACATAGAAGAGAAAACTGAAAACCTTCCACTCTCCCTAAACTCTAACTAGATTCTTTCATTTCTCTCATTTTTATTCAATTCCTCACTCTATATTAAATACATATTAGTTTTTACAAATAGTTGGGGCTTTAATGAATTTAATTAACTCAATTTAATTGGTGTTTAAAAGTATGTGACTTAAAAAGGAGATTTTCTTGAGCTTCAATTAATAAGGAAAAAATGTAGCACATGAATTATTATTCTGTTAAGTACCACTGCTATTACTATTATTTTTGCTATGTTACTATTAGAGGCTCAATGAGCTCAAACTTTTACACAGTCAGGTTACTTACTTTACTAGGTAAAAACAACATATTTTATTTACCATGTAGTTGTTGAATAATTCAGAGAAATTTGTGAAACTTGCAGCAGTGCACACTAGGGCCCGAAATGTGTGGTGGTGCTGGTGTGGGGGATTGGGGGGTGGCTGTGGTGGTGTGGCACACAGGGGGGCGGCACACATCACACACACATCACACATATTCACCATCCTGGCCTGTTTAAAAAAGGCAATGAAAAGGGTTTTTTTTCCTTATCTAAATGTAATGGATCTCCTCATATTTTAATTAACCACAAAGGCACTTTTTTCAAGTTATTTTCCATGCTTTACAAATGATTCAATTATGGTGTGGACCATGCTTCAATAATTACTCAACTTTGGATCACCAACTTAGCTGAGCATTTTTTTTTATTATTACAGAAAACATTTATTTGGCTTTGAGGCAAAATAAATCCTAGTTACGCTGCTGTTATAGCTGAATATATGGTCACATCCATCAAGTTAAGGTTCCATAAAAATACATGGGGGTATGGTTCTAGAAGACATTTTTATGGTGTTGTACATTTATATCAAGTGGAGCCTCTTTGACCAAAAAACAAAACTGATTTAGGAAAATGATTATTTGACAAACTATTCTATGACAGGATTTTAGAGGACCAAAAAAACAAAAAAGGGTTTTTTCTTAAACAAAGATGTTTAAAAAAAACCCTTTTATACACCTTTATTTTTACCCATAGAGTAAGGGGTTACATATTCAGTAGTCTACAAAATGATCAGGTTCACCAGAGATCATTAGGAGACGAACAATACGATAAATTGTTGTGTCTGTATGTTAAGGCACTGTTATGCTTAAGTCAGATACACAGAGTGTCACCTGGCAACTATGGCCCACTGACTCTGAAATCTCTGGGTAACAGCAAGCCCAGGCCGGACCTGAGGAGGCGCTTGCCACCCTGGTGGAAAATCGATGACCTTTCAGAGAAGGGGGTCCTAAGCTGATCGGTTTTGTGATTGCTGAGTAATTTCTTTAAAAGCACAAACAATGCATTATTAAAGAGCATAACAGCACAGTGAGCACTAAGGCCGCTCTTCCACACAGAGTTCTTCACTGAACAAGACTGCGTTTGTACTGAGTGAGCACGTGTTTATTATTTATATATTTATTAACTCAAATTCAAGTGATGCAGGCAGCACTTTGAGAGACATAGCAAGGGTTCTGTGCGTGCAGTTATTTTTGTCTGACTCTGTGAAGTTTGGGAATGAGTCTAAGGGCAAAGCATATCCAAAATCCACAAGGAAGGAAGAAATGTATTTCTTTTCAGTGGTCTGGTGTAGGGCATATAGATTCCATTCAAACTACTTCTCTGTGTGCTATATAGATGGGTGGAAAAGGCACATATGTACACTTTGTTTAGGCACACTCAAATAAGAATTAAAAAAAAATATTTGACTAAAATTTCCTTAAGTGTCATAATTCAAATTACAGTTAATAAGAATAAATGATTACATCTTTATTTCATTTGATCCGAAGGCAAACTGACAAAGTTCCTTCCCAGCTACACTCAAAACAGCTATTAGGACTAAAGTTACAGTCAAACCAGAATGTCTTGGTTTTTTAACCTTTATTTATTCATGCTGTGGTCACTACAATGCTTCCTCTCTCATTTTCAGTCGTTACTTGTCAACTTATAAATGGTCAAGGGTCAGGGCCACTTGCTCATGGAAAAAAAAATCAGGTACATGGGGAAAAGCAACTGGAATGTCAAAAAGAACTTTTATCCTTAGCACCACAAGCCCTTTTCAAATCTTACTATAAAGTGAGCAACAGCAGGTGGCCCAGAGAGGCCTTGAATGTGTTCAGTTAATGTCACCATGTGATTTTCTATATGTGGCGTGAGGGGAAACGGATGAGGCCAGAGGCCAGAGGTTTGATCCTGCTCATACTGTATTGCAGGCATTTGCTCAGTTTACAGCACAAGCTCTCACGTTCTTTACACACTTAACACTAACATTGCACTGAGCTGTAAAATGAAAAACAGCGAAATCCTTTCCTACCACTACTCTACAAGATGCCTACGTGCTGGTTGGGTCTGGAATCTGCAGGGTGGAAAATGTGGTGCGTTTTGTAAAAAAAGAAATCTTAATGCTTTAGACCCCCGTGAAGCATTAAGATTCCTGCTCATGTCCTAGCAACGTATCAGGTTCTCAACCAAAGGAATTCATCAGCGACAGATTTTCTGGAAGGAATAGCAGGTGTTCCCAGTCTGATCTGCTCTTAACAGCTCCACTTTTAGCCAATCTGAGCCTGCAGAACAATGTGCTTTGTTCCAGACTCTTAGACATGACTTTTCCACTGCTGGAGATTTAGTCAAAACAGGGGCCATTTTGACGCATTTAATTTGAAGGACACACTCAACATCGTGAGAAACTGAGCTGTTCCGTGCAACAGCTGAAACCGAGCGAGGAGGCGGTAGGAGTGGGCCAGCGTGATGAAACACCCACTTCATCTTTCCTGTTCCAGCAGCCATGCCAAAAAGCAGCACCCTGAGAGAAGAAGCCCCCCTCCAGCTGCTCCCCACTCACAGGCCTAATTAAGCAACGGAGACATTTACACTCAGTGCTTAATTGCAGATTCAATTAAGTGATCAAGAGACACTTCACTTCAGAGCTTCTCAGCCCAGAGCCCAGCAAATGTAGCACCAATTCACGACAGTTCATGTTTAAGGGGCTAATTCCAACAGTTAACATTTACTGCTGAGCAAAGCGAGTAGCCTGTTTCCTTGAATAACCTAACAACAGCAACACGGCCACGTTCCCGGGTGTGCATATACAGAATCAGGCCTTCTCCACAAACACAAGTGAAAGAGGGGAGTAAAAAGGGGTCAATTTTTTGAGATGCATAAATGCAGCCACTGCACAGATCTTGAATGATTAAAATAAATTATAATCAATCACAGTAACATTTATAATAGTGCACTTCTTAATTGTTTCTGTCTGTATCACACCTTTGTTTAAATATTTTATTCTGTGACATTTAAGTACCTGGTGTATTTCTTTTAAATAATTGTCGATTATACCAAGGTGATCTGGTTAAATCAAAGAGGGGAGCAGGTCATGGTGAAATTTGAGATTAATAATGCATGGGTTGATTCCTAATGAAATGTAACTGAACTGAAACATTCACTGATAGATATACAGCTCACTGAGTAGCTTCAGCATCATATGGTGGATTTCATGTTAGGGTCCTTTTGTGTTACCAGGCGCTGAGCAGTGGTGACACTGTCTGAAACATGAGAGCTTTTAACGAGAAGTAACCTTGACAACTTCTCAACTATTGCCAACAGGGCCTCATAAAACTCCGACATGTTTGAGGAGCAACCCAAGTACTGAGTCACTGAAATGTGTACTTGGATTTTCGACATGTTCCTTAAGTCATTTAAAAGTACAAGACATCTGAGAACATGGACCCCAGAACAAGAGAGTCAGGGACAATGATCAATTAATCACTCAGCAAGACTTAGAACTATAGAAACTATCACACACTGCAATCCATGAAAACAAACCAAAATGATAATACAGGCCATAAATTAGAGAATAATGTTCATTTAGGGTAGGCCCACTTTGGTATTGGTATGTTGGTATGAGAGAGAGCAAGAGAGAGAGAGGGAGAGAATGCTGTCCCTTCATGGGTTTCCCTCTGATGTAAACAGATGGTGACAGACAACAGTGCTTGTTTAAACTCTGGTAGGTGAAGCACAGCAGGCAGAAGTGTTTCTGCTCACACAAAAAGGTCAGGATCTTTCAGTAAAACTGACCACAATCAAACGCTCAAGATACCAACACATGATGGGCAACCAGCTGTGACTCAGATACACCAGCTGTAAACTAAGATACACCGACGAGCCACTTCATTTGGTACACCTACCTTGTATCTTCACTAATTATCTATTTTATTAGCTTCACTGACCATATAGGTGCATTTTGTAGTTACAAGTACAGACTGTAGTCCTTCAGTTTCTCTGCATTATTTATTATGCTCCTTTAACCGGTTCATCAATGGTCAGGATGCCCATGGGACCACCAGTGAACAGGTATTATTTGGGTGTTGGTTCATTCTCAGCACAGCAGTGACAGTGACATTGAAATGCGGCCCATTTAAGTCTTTTGTGTGGGAAAATTTTGGGTTATTAAAACCGGATTTGTTCAAAACTGTTGTGAAATATCAGAAATGCACACATATGAACACACATATTGCATAGAATTCTGTATAAATCCTGTTGCCATTGGCAATCATTGCCTACATTGCTTGGATAAATTCATATTTATTGCAATTTTCTTTAATAATAATTGAAATCATTTACTGAACACTGGTGTATTTTATTTCAGTGATGTGGTGCTTCATAGTGTGTTTAACAACATCACAGTGGCACGTGATACATAGTAATACACAGTAAATCACGTCACTCGGGGCTTAGGGCTTAATTTTCTCAGCAAATGGTTGAAATGGTTTAATTGAAAGCTAAATTTTTTCAGTCAATATTTGAGATAAGATCAGGAAATAAAGTTTCTCACCAGATCTTAAAAGCCTTTAGGCTCTGTTGTGGTTCTCAGACAGAGAGCCTGGCGTGTTAGATGAAGGACGCACTCTGGGTGTGAGCGACTCTGATAAGCTCTCTGTGTGGAGCTCAAAGAGGGAAACTAACAGCACAACACGGCATACTGCTGTTATAATCACAGTCAAAGAGATCTTTTAAGATTGCAGTGATTCATACAGCATGATGTGGTGTTTACTCATTGAATGACTTGATTGATGTCCTGTGTTTACCTGGACGATTCAAGGTCATATACGATAATCAACGCATGCCCTGCACTGTGATTGGATTTCACCACAGTAATTATCTTAACAATTAGCGACAGGATGCTATGTTGCGCTACCTTGCATCTGACTTACATGTTTGCAGTGGACTACAGTTGCACTCTCACTCGTGCATGCCAGCCACTACTCTGTTTATGCCTTCTTAGATTGATATGCTCTTAACTGCAGCGGACATGATCCTAATAGGCCGGTGAAAAGTACAGTAATTGCTGACTAATATACAATCTAAACCACTCTGCCTTGATAAGTGTGCCAAGTGGATGAAAGGAGAACAAAGGTGCAGAAACACAATCGTACAGACTCAATCAGAGTTCATCTGAATTAGCATTTTGTTTTTCAAGACTACATCAGTGCAGAGACATGCCTCAAGAACACATTACAGATCCAGGAATTCCATACTAATATGCACAACTTACATGTAGTGTTAATTAGGCTACCAAGCTTAAAACTCCTACAGTCAAACTTTACCTCATTTTGAACTGGACTCACAAATGAGACTCAAAGACGAAAGCCAACTTTCTTACAATTCTACATTCTTATAAGGTTAAAAAAAGGTGAACAATCGGGCACAGCCATGTTTGTGGGATCGGTCACAATAGCGCGCCTTTGTTTTGTCACTTCATTTCACTCCACAAGCCACATAGAAGGGAGGTGCTGATCTGAAACATCAGCAAACACCCAAAACATATTATGAAGGAAGAGCAGACTTGATTAGCTTTGCTGGGCATGACTAAAGATAGTGTGAGGCCTGTAAGAGTTTGAAATGCATCAAGGCTTACATGGAGCAGTGCCACAGACTCCAAGAAGGGACTAAGCGCTCAACTCTACAGTTACATTGCAATCAAGCTGTACTTTTTTCGGAATGATAATGCTGTTCATGAACATTGAAAAGAAACTGAAATCAATTTTTTTTCACTTACATTGACTTATTTCACATGTAGTTTTTAAATTCGTTTGAGGAGTTTAATTTCATTCTGTTCTGTTGGTTCAATGCTTTGCTGTTGCTCACACCTCTCCTTGGAGCTTAAGGAGTTTCATAGTATATTTCAATAATAAGTTCAGGATCAGATTCACTTTTAAAAAGTTATACAAATTCAATGATTTGTATCAGTCAGGTGAGGATACTTAATAAAATTGCAGTGACTTAAGCTTAAAACAAGCTTAAGTAACTTTACTTGGCTTGATTCAATGCAATGTTTTCAGGATTTAAATATATATTTTTTAACTTACCTAACTTTACAGTGTTGTTTATATCAAAATGAGCCCTCAAAAAAGGGTATAACTGCCTAACAAAACTTTGCAGTGGTGGGATATCCTACCACTGCAGGTATATAGGGACCTCAGCACTTTATAATTTTTGCCCCTTTTTTTACAAACTACTTTCATTCACACTACCCTAACAACACGTTTTGTTCATAGTTTAGGCTACTCTACCTGCCTCAAGTTCATATTTATATTCAAACCTTCCGTTTCACCTTAAACGATGGCACCAGTTAAAGGTGGAGTAAGAATCAGTGTCCGCCTCAGACCTGCAAGTGACAGGTGTTCAGTACAGGTAGAAAATCAAAGTTCAGGGGCCTTTACTGTCTTATCTGGAACCAGATTTCCCTCAGGACTGACAGTAAGTTTTCTTTCCCTCTGTGTTTGTTAGAACAGCGTAAGAGCACTACGGGATCCCCTAAGCTTATGCTGAGGGGGCTGAAGAGAGGAGACTCACATGAACGCGTGGTAGATGAAGGCCCATCCTCGTGGTCTCTCCAGCACGTTGTAGAGGCAGTTTTGCAGTTTCCTGTACCGCTTGCTGGACGCGGAGGCGGCGGCGCGCGCTCCTGGGGGCGCGGGGAGAGGGGTCCCCAGCAGTCCCGTGCGCTGCGAGGGCGGCTGCGCGCGCTCCGGGCTCGACGGCTCGCTCCTGTCCGCGTGCACGGCCGCCAGGGCCACGAACTCCACGCGCCGGTCATCGGGGGGTCCCGGGGGAACGAGCATCCTCACGCCGCCGTTGTTGGAGGGGCTTCCCAGCATTTCTGTCTGACCCTCAACAAGGCAAACCAAACTCCGCCATAAGCGTCCCGGCGCTGATTTAAGGGTGAGCGCGAGCAAGCGCGCGCGAGACTGATGTTGCCCAGCGCGCGAGCGAGTCCTACCGCTCCTGTCGCCTCCTTTGTTTTTGTATTTGTCTGTTTTGTTTGTTTGTTTTTCAGAGTCAGTCGAGCGTGCTAAAGTCACTCCGCGCCTCTTACTGAAGCCACAGCGCGCGCGGAGAAGTTGCGAGAGGTTTCAGTGCAGCGCGCGCGCCTGGTCGTCATGACTCCACACAGCCGCGAGCCTCAGAGCCTGAGAGGAAGTTGGGCGACTCGAGCCGGCCCGTAGCAGGAGCGCGAGCACTTCATGGCGAGGAGGCGCGTGGAAGTTTTGGCGAGGTGGGGGGGGGGGGTGAAAGGGAGGAAAGAGCACCGCGGAGATATACAGATCAGCACGCGCGCGCGGGTGGAGGTTCGGGACCTCAGTCAGGGGTCGGTGCGGGGACCTTCCCCTCCGCGCTGACGCCAGTTCAAAAGCCGCGCGGCGCTGAGTTCCTGAAGTCGCGCGCTCGTCCTGAAGTTGAGAAAAGCGCAGAGTGGCGCGCGGTGGGACCCTAAGCACACCGTTCACCGTTCAGGAGGAAAACACACACGCGAGTTGAAAGGAAAGGCACGGCGCCGGGGGAGGTGGGGGTCGGGTGTGTGTGTGTGTGTGTGTGTGTGTGTGTGTGTGTGTGGGAGGGTGAGTTGTAACACAAGTGTTTACCTGAACATTTTCTGATTTGGTTCTGAATTATAACCGGAGCAGTGTTCAGTTATCTCTCTCTCTCTGTCTCTCTGTCTCTCTGTCTCTCTCTCTCTCTCTCTCTCTCTCTCTCTCTCCCACCCACACACACACACACACACACACAC
>JBBIGA010000138.1:13681882-13699263 GCA_037576975.1 Alestes dentex
TCTCTCTCTCTCTCTATATATATATATATATATATATATATATATATATATGATATTTATTTACATTACATTTATTCACTGAATCATACAAAATGTATAGTTGAGGGGAATACAGAGCACTGTCATGTGTCATGGCTTGATTTAGGTGAATGTCTCTATAAATGAGAACAAAAGTATGAATTTATAAGCATCAGAGAATTAAAGATGATTAAAGATAATTGTTGATTTAGTGTTCTACAATGACACCAAGTGCAATTTTGACCTTTTGCACAAAAAAAATCTAGAATTTGATTTTTAAATTGAGTGTGTGTGTGTGTGTGTGTGTGTGTGTGTGTGTGTGTGTGTGTTTGTGCAACAGAATCAGAGTAACCAGCTGAGAATGAGCAAAAAATTCCATGTTGTTTATGTCAAAGGCAAAGTTATCCCAGTTGAACAGGTGGTGGGGTATGCAGTAGTGTGGAGTAGTGTGAACAACACAGGGTTGTAAAACAGACCATGCCAATGTTCTCTGCATGTGTCACCTGGCAAAAAATGTCTGAGGCAAATACATGACTGAAATGTCCACATGGAATATCAGAACTTGGAATCAGATAAGTAGTCAGGAAAGTATTCAGATTTGCACTTATGATCAGTGCATTTACTAACTGGTGTACAGTACACTACTTTTCAACCTGACAGTTTTCAATATGTTCACACAGAATGGAAGAGTTTATGCTCCAGACATGCTGTGCCGATAGTGGAAAGAGTTTGGTGGAAAGAAGGACATCAGCAATCAATAACATGCATTTAGTTTATGTGATTTTATGCAAGTTGTCCTAATGGCCTCTGCTGAAGCCTTATTCATGGCATTCCTGGCATGTGCAGTGCATTAGATGGAGTCAAGAATGCATTAGTCTGCATTACTTCCCATGCCTACTTGTCAAAAGCATCCATTGCTCTGTCATCTAAACATATAAGCGCACTCGTGTTCACGTGTGAGTTACAGCCTTCCAAAGGTATTACATGAATTTAATTTTTTTTCTGACATAAATCACTCCGCTTGATGGGCTTTGAAAGACACACTGGTGGTTTGGAGGTTTGTAGACTTTCCAACAGACGGTGGCAGAGTCCACTCTAAGGCCTCCTAAAGAATGTCTCACCTGTCAAAAGGCCAGTAATGGAAAGAAATTTACTTTTCCTCACTTTTTAAGTGAGTTTGTGGAATTAATAAAACATCATTGAAGTTTCGAAACATTGACTTCCCAACCTTAATGGTCTATATGGAATTTAAGCTGCAAGCTGAAGTCATTATTTTTGTGATTTCACAAAAATCAACATATTTACATAGATCTACCAATCCCGCCTCTGGCAACTGAGCCTTGCCCACTCATGTTGTTATAAGGAGTGTCCCACCGTGAGCTGTTTTGGACATGTAAAAAGGAATTACAATTGCTTTTCATAAACTCATACATTGCAGACCTCAAAGAAAAAAAAAACCAAAACAGAAAAATGAATATGCCCCTTCAAAACCCTGCAATCTTTATAAGAGATACAGCCAGAATAATTTCAGGTGGGACAGGTGGGAACAGGTGGGATTTAATATCAGTCAGAACCCACGCACTGTCACACGCCGCATTAAAGTACGCTCTCCAGTAATTAGGACACTAAACACACACAGTGGCTGTCACCCTCTATCCTGGACCACCGGTGACACACAGCAGCTGGTAAAGGTCATTGTCAGCACCCAAAGGAAACACACACCAATGTAATGCTCAGTTCACACAATCATGTGAACCGCAAACGCCTTCACTGAAACAACTACAAAGAGTCATGCACAGCTCCTTTTCTTTTTCCTCATTTAGATGAAAAAGGAGGATAAGCAACGATGGAACAGTCCTTGGGTTGTGCTTGCAAGAACACACACACACATATATATACTCACACATACGTGTACACACAGAAACCGCATTTGCTCACGTCCCAGTGAAAGCATGGAGCTGCAACGGGACATTTGACACAATTTGAAACACACATCAGCTGTGCTGCTGAGGCCCTCTGCACTATAGTGATCTTCCGGCAATCCATGTGCCTTTCCCACAAACCAAAATGACATTTGGCTTTTAAAATCTCTCTCACTCCCTCTCTCTCTCTTTCTCTCTCTCTTTCTCTCTCCCTCTCTCTCTCTCTCTCAGCAATCTGCTCTTTACCCTAGATCCTATTTAGCACAACATGTTGCTTTCAGAGAAAGCACAATAATACACAAATAATGCTCATTCTCTGGGCCCTTGCTTCAGGGGAAAGGTCAAACCATGATTTAGATTCCAGAACAGCTTTTTGGGACTCAGACAGATGGCTTTGAGTTCAGTAGTCTCTAGAACGTTTGATTCCACCTCCAAATCTTACCAGCTCAGTCAAATGGAAGCTACAGTTTGGAGAAGCTCAGCAGCATTAGGAAAGCTATAGTGTTGTACCTTCTACCAACTGGACAGATTTGGACATCTCCTACCATGTGAGTGAAAGAGAGCTTTCTTTTGAGAGAGTAGTAAGGGGGTGAGTAAGTGTGCCAGCCCTCATTTCTAACTGAAAAGGCCTTTTGTACCTCAGCCCCATCCTCACCTAGCAACGAGCAAAGCTCAGCTATGTCCACGTATGTCCAGGGTAACACAATAAGAAGAACTGAGACAGAGACTGAGACAGAGTAAGAAGGAACCTGTTAAGCAAGGAAAACGGCTTTTGAAGAAACATCCTATTTTTTGTGAGTTTTTAGGCCTCATGTGGCCATGATGAGATGCTAGGTTTCAGGGGGCTACAGGCCCTCTTTTAGGACTCCAGGGTTGGTACAGGTCCTACTAAATTATCATGTGAAAATAAAATTCCTGAATCACACTGAAAATGAACTTTTCAAACAGGTTATGCAGAATTGCAAAATTGGCAAATCCATGCTGATGTTTATTCTACATGATCAGCATAGACTGAGGGTCCACCTGACGAAGCCTGGAGTCACTGCTGACAAACTGCTTTTGTCATAAATCAGCTTACCTACTGTTGCACAGAAATAAAGAGCCGTAAGCATGGTCTATAACTACATGGACAAATGCCGCACATAAAAATGCCCCAAAAGGCTGCTTTCAAAACCACTCTGAGGGGACGTGAACACACAGAATAAAGATCACAGAAGAACAAACATCATGGTTGCAGCTGTCTTTAGAATTTCCAGGTAACCCAAACAAACAAGTGTGAATGAAGGAGAAACTCCTATAACAGCATGAATGCATTTGAATTCCAAAAACTCTCACCAGATGTTTTTGCTCAGGTCTAAAGTATTGGGACACCTGACCATCAACGGGGACTTTAATGGCATTGCATTCGAATACATACCTCTACTCTTCCTGGATGACCTTCCACAAGATTTTGGAGTGTTTCTGTGGGATTTTGTGCCTAGTTTGTCCAGCACATCCCACAGATGCTTGATTGGATTGAGATCTGGGGAATTTGGAGGTCAAGTCAACACCTTGAACTCTCTGTCATGTTCTTTAAACCATAAAAATATTTTTCTGTTTTTTTTCCCCAAAGAAACATTGTTGATGTCAGGAAACAGTCATGGAATAAAACCTCATGTGTCCAAAAAAGTATCATTTGATTCAAGAGAGGGCAAACAACAGTCTTACCTTTTGATGTAACGAAGACATTTTATTTGATGTATTTCTGTTAGTCCGTTCTGTGTAAACAGCAGCTGGCACTTTCAAATAATGAAAAGAATGAAACCCCCCCCCAAAGAAATATGTCCAATCTGTCCACTTCAGGCCACAATGGGTGGGGAGTACACATTCTTTTAGAAAGTCTTCACATTTTATCAATTAGGCTGCAACTTGTTCATTAGGTAACTGTTTAAAGTATAAAGTGATTAGAAGGACTCAGAGTCGATCCTAAGAAGAACAGATTCTCTGATTTCATCCCATTTCACACACTAATGTTCAGATATGCCTGCACCTGCATACACAGTGAGATTCTACTTTTATTTTCTAGACAGTAGGGATGGACAATACCACTCACTTGTCAACAGGGAATTCGCTGGGATTTCCAGTGTAATCCAGTAATTGTGGATGTAGAATATATACATTTGAAAGCCTTTGCTTTAAACAAATCACCACATAAACTGACGCAACTAGAGTGAAATAACAAAAAATCTGCCAATACAGAACTTCCACTCTGCCTCATGTGACCTGTGTCTATGAGAACCAGAGGGTGAAAGGAAAAGTAATTCCACACATTTATTTGGTGCTATCACATTTCACTTTTTCAGCAACAGAGATGCTCTAAATTCAATATAAAGATGCATATTCAGCTTTTTTTTTGAAGAAAACACTTCTCATGAGGTGATGGATTCCTAAAAATAGGATCAGAAATATCAATATTTCAGAACCTACTGATCTGCCCATCCGCACTGGGCAGCCTGTCTGCAAACAAAGTAAAAAGTAAAGTTTATAACAAATGTATCTTACAATCGCTTGCCCCAGTGCTGAAATACACTATACGGACAAAAGTACTGGGATACACCTCTTAATTATTGACTTCAGGTGGCCCCATACTTCTAGTGAAGGGCAATCTTAATGCTTCAGCATACCAAGACACGGTTTGGGAAGAACCTTTTCTATTCCAGCATGACTGTGTCCCAGTGCGTGAAGCAAGCTCCATAAAGGCATGGTTGGATGAGTTCAGTGTGGAAGAACTTGACTGGCCCACCTAACCTCAACCTCAACCTCATCCAGTACATTTGGGATGAACTGGAACAGAAACTGCGAGCCAGTCCTTCTCATACATCAGTGTCTGACATCATAAATGCTCTACAGAATTAATGGGCACAAATTCCCACAGAAACACACTATAATCTTGTGGAAAACCTTCCAAGAAGAGTGGAAGCTGTTACAGTTGCAAAGGGGGACTAACTCCACATTAAAGTCCCTGCTGGGGTGATGGTCAGGTGCCCCAATTCTTTTGTCCATACAGTGTATCTGCTAACCCACAGGAGCGGACAGAGGAGTATTTATATATTTAAGATGTTTCCATTTAGATCTCTTGGTTTTTGGAATGAGAATTATTGCAGTGAATCAAAAAAAAAGGGAGGGTGCACTGTTACTTGCCCGTTTGACCTTGATCCCCCTCTTTTCTGTTCTACAAAAACTGCCTCTTCCTCTCCACATGCAGTCCTAATAAAGAGCGCAGGCTAATCTGAGCTTAGCCCTTTCACCAACTCGTGATCAAATTTTTTTTTATACACTTAACTGACCTGAAAACACAAGTTAGCGAATAAGTGGCCAAATTGGCTCTAACGAGACTGTAAGCTCTGAACATGAACGTCCAGCAAACTGAAGCTCACGTAAAAGGCGACGGTGCCCCCATGTGGTCAAAACAAAAAAACACCTCGACGTGGGACATGCAGTTACTCACATTAAAATAAACATTTTCATCTTAGTTTTCTCATCTTTATTTTCTCACAAACCAGTCTTTAAAAAAAAACTATCTACGGATTGCATATCATACTGACAGTTGTAACTACATGCAAAAAACAAACAAAAAAAAACAAAACTGAATTGACAAAAAAAAAAAAAAAAATCCAAAATCCATTTGATTGTTACAACTGGTTGTAAAATGTGCATATAAAAGTGTATCATTTCAACAACAAATAGTTTGTACAAGGGGTGCAGTTTCCACCGAACGGAGATGAAAAGAAGGAAAGAGAGAAAAGACGTCTTTTCACATCTGGTCCAGAGAGGCTTTAATGCACAACATCAAACACTGGGAAGAACACACCATCCACGCTCACACATGTAAGGACAATACACCCTTTACTTAACTGCTCGACCACACTCACACACGCGCATCACTTTGCATGTAGAAAAACCCAACAATAAGAAGCCCTTTCAGCAGAATCACGTTATCAAATATGAAAACTTTACAAGATACTAGTAAAACAGAACTAATACAATTAAAAGTGAACTACAAACAGTTATCAAACAAACTACAGAGATAATTGTGTACAGGATGCGCAGATTATGGCTTTATCAATAAGTCTGAATTCTACATGGGAGATGTCATGATCAGTGGGTTTAAATAAACTTCAGCCAAAAGTGAAATGAAGCTTTCAAACAAGACTAAGTAAAGCATGAAGGCAGGTTAACCCAGGCCTTGTTGCTGTAAACACTGAAGGCAGAGAAGACATCCAAGTCCAGAACCAAAAAAAAAAAAAACTTTCTTCCCTTGCCTTCATTAAATGAGCAGACTGATGCAACAAGGACATGCTCTAACTACACTGCGGGGAAGACCGGATCATTCGTATTTGTATGCAGAAATGTTCAATATGGGCCACCCATAAGCTTCACAGCACAAAAACTACTCATAACTCTTTCCAAGTGATGTTGGCTTTCCAATATCACCCGTATCACTCGCAAACCAAGGCATGAATGGTACACCATTCATAACACACACTGTAGATTCACTAACTGGGTTGCTTGTCATTTTGAGAAATGTCCATGGAATTATTTACTGACCAAATGAAATCCGGGGAAAACTAGACGATATAAACGTTGGACATTCGGTGGGTGCAGACTAAACTTATTTAAATAGGATGGCCCACAGGCTACGGTCAGGAGAAGTGAAGTGAAATACCTCGGCAAAAGGAAAATTAACCTCTGCCATAGCATTCATCTGAATAATCATTTAAAACTGAACAAAAATGCTTTCTAGCAGTAAAACCTTTTGGACGGTACTTAAGTCAAAACTGAAGATTCAAGTATTTGAAGGTAAGTGTAATTAGAGCAATTAAACATGTTGGTTGCCATTAGGAAATGCCATTGCATATGGCTCTGCCCAAAAAAAGGGGGGCTTGTTTTGCTGTGAGCAGGAGAGCTTGGATGTGATGTGTGTTGAAAGTGTTGTTGACGGTGCGGATTCCTTCCTTCAGGTGGTCTGGAGCGATTGGGTTATTGCGCTGGTGGTGACTGGAGGACAGGAAGGGTCTCAGTCTGCGCTGACCTGTGTGGTGACTTGGCTGTCGGCTGTCTGACTGGTGGACTGGATGAACATTGGCTGAGTCAGCTCCTGCCCTGCTGGCATTGTCACCTGCTGGATCTGGTACATCTGCTGCAGGGAAAAGAGCCAGGAGGGAACGCATGAGTGGGAGAGAAAAAGAAAGATACACAAGAGAAAAGCAAGGGACACAGCCTAACATGACTAAGACACACTGATGACAATCATGAAACTTTTTGAATAGTGAGAGGATGAGTGACTTTCCCACCCCCCTCGCACAGGTTTGTCTTTATTTGTTCTCTCTCTCTACAAAGAGCCATGCTTTCAATGTATGAAAGATGTTATGCAAAACAACAACAACAACAACAACAACAACAAGTAGTAGTATCACAACGCCTTACCTGACCATCAGTGAACTGGTTGAATTGTTGTCCTTGTTGTACCTCTGTCTGTGATATCTGACGAACACAGAAAAAACTCATGTTGATGATAATCAGTCAGGTAGAGATCAAACCAAATAATGGATAAAATGCCAGTTATTTTCCAAAATAAAATTGATACTGTACTATAGAAACAGACTCCAATAAGCAGCTTTCACTTAACACGTAAATGTTTTACCTGCTGAGTGTTGGTGGCAAGTGTCTGTATTTGTCCTTGAACGACCTGTGTTCCTGAGACTGGCTGAGCCAAGCGAATGTATTGCAGCTGGCCGGTGTTTAGCTGCACCTGCATGTACAGCACCACAAGGGGGAGACAATGAGTACACACAGTTGCATTCAACTAATCTCTGCCTCGGGAGTTCTATGGCAAAATCTTGAGTTTTAACTCTGATCAAACAGGCCGCTGCTTGCTTTGGAAGCCCAAGAATGTCAGAAATGTGACGTCAGAAATATGTTAAGTTTATCTTTTCTGTCTTCTCTGGGTGAGCTGCAGACTGAAAATTATAACTAAACTACAATACAAATCTGACAGACTACAGGTAGGTATCTTACTTGTTAAAGTGTTACTTCAGTGATTCAGCTTCAGTAAGGGAAAAGTATTTGATCAAAAAATTGAATACTTCTTGAATATAGAAACAAGTATAACATACTGTACCACTTGAATGTCTTTAATATTAACTGTATCATATATAGCTCAGTAAAACACTATAAAACTACATAAAGTATGAACTTACATAAATACATACAGTTGTATTGGCTGATATTATTGAAATCAGTAATGGCATCAGGCAAAAATCTTCATATCCATCAACCCAAGCACAATTCAGCCACACTGTTATGAGCATATTTTAGTATTGTGATTAGCATGCTTGTGGAGTTCTTACGGGGATTTGTTGGATCTCTCCTGTGTTGGTGATGATCTGCTGCATGACCTGCATGGTCTGGCCTGCAGGCTGTGCTGTCTGAGCCTGTGCCTGCCCCTGCGCAGCCGCCTGGACTATCTGCACCTGCTGGCCTTCACCCACCTGCATGGTCACCGGTGCACTCTATAGCAGAGAAAGAGAAGAGGCAGAGGTGGACTACATGAGTTAAGAAAACAGGTGTTAAGCCTGCATGCAAATGAAGCGTTGATCGTAGGGCCTTATCCTGCACAGCACAATCACATCTGGCTGGACTATTATGTGATCATGTGCTAATGATAACAGCACAGTTCACAGTATCTTAACAGCCTTCTGAATAACACAGGAAACTGATGCAGGGACTTGGAAAAAGGAGTCGGGCGAATGTGTGACCCCAAACCACAGCAGGCAGAGAAACCTGCGCCGCAACTGCCCAGCTGTGAAAGGTGATCGCCCACCTCTTCAGGAAAGGACACTTGATACACAAGAGCAATTTATTAAGCAGCCAGGCTTTATCTGGCATTGCGACCTCGTGTAGCATCAAGCGGAGAGGAGATTGACTAGATACAAGACACTTAGTAAGTGTAGAGACTAACTGCCCTGTTCAGGATACAGTCAAACTGCGCCCATCGCTTTTCTTTTGTATAGCCCATTATGTGCAATAACCACAGTGGCCGTTTGTGACTGGGATCCAAAACTACCGACAAATACTTGCAAAGTTACGGTTGAGTAAAGCAGGATTTAGGAGTCACAGCATATAGAGAATGGGGAAGAGCAGGCGCTACATTAGGACATGAAGGGTGCTGTTCGGGGGCTGAAATGTTTACCGTAATGGGGGTAGCCTGTGACTGAGCTACCTGCACCTGCTGAAGCTGCTGCATGGTGGTCCCCTGCAACACCTGAAGATGAACATATGGCGAGAGAGAAAGAGAGAGAACGAGAGAGATTTACACAACAACAAGCACATGCAAAGCGCAAACTAAATGATTCGCTCAGCAAATAAATAAAAAGTGTGTGACTGTAGTGAGCGAAACAAATAATGAAAGCATGTGAGATAGATGCAAGGGTAAACAAAAATACACAATGAAATATGAAATATTTGGCAGCACATAAAACTAAGAGTGATGGCTGATGAACAATAGCAAATGCTGCAGCACAAAGACAATGGCATTTCTCATGAAAGTGCTGAAAATCTGGCTGTAATCTGACCAAGATGTGAAAAAACTAACATGTAACATCTTTGGAGACACTTGCACTATAGCTAAATATCTCTCACAAAAAAAAAAAAAAAATTACAAAGTTAGTCTTGGCTCCCAGCTGATCTCTCAATAACGACACATTTATTTTTCATGTAATCACTTTCTTACAGGTGGCTAAAGACTGAGAGCACCTCAGGTGGCTAAAGACTCTAGACTGAGAGCACCTCTGATTTTGTTTTCCCCAAGGCCTTAAAGTGAAGGCAAGGCCAACTTGCTGAGTCAAACAATTTTGCTAGAACATATGAATAACAAATATAAGTGCTAAATGTTAAATATTACATTAAATTTGAATGTTTGCTTTTTTGAATACAGCTGTTGATAGTAGTCATAAGTAATAAAAGAACACCCCAGCTGTAGTCTAGCAGCAACAGATAACTCAATTTGATCTGTAATGCAAAATATTTGTTTCTTGTTAAGCAATGTCATTGCTAGAATCACTTCCTTATTCTTTTCTCCATCTTCGCATTCCTGCATCCATGTCCCATCTTCCCAGTACTCCCTCCCTCCCATCGTTCTCCTGCTCTCACACTTGTTCTCGGTTGTCCTGAGCGCTTTAGAAGGTGACTGCAGCAGCACTGTGCCCAGCTCTGACAAGTCAGCGAATTGCAGGCCTGCTGAAGCAGCACTGATCCTCCAAGAGAGAATGAGGTCCAGTACTGTGTGTGTGTGTGTGTGTGTGTGTGTGTGTGTGTGTGTGTGTGTGTGTTGGAGGGGGCGGCAAAGAAAGAGGAGAATAGAGGAAAGGTTTATAATGAAAGGAAGAGGTACAGAAAGACCAACGCACTGACCGAAAAAATGAGATCTAAAGTAGAACTGGTGCAAATTCATACAAATAAAGATGTCGATGAAGATGAGCAATGAATGAAAAAGAAGAGCTTAGCAAGACTAAGAACTTGGGGGGGGGGTACAAGCATGAGGGACAAAGAGACAGATTGTGAGCGAGACAGAGAGCTGAAAGGAGAGAGAGAGAGACAGAGAGAGAGACAGACAGAAAGGAAGAGGGAGAGACACTCATGCTGTGCCAAAGGGAAAGTGAATAAGAGTAGAGAATAAAGAGAGAAGGGGCGCTAAGTTCACACTCAGACACTAGACTGATATTACACTGGGGAGGATGAGAGAGTGACTGCCTTCTGTGCTGTTCACTTGATAGCAAAGTGTGAATGACACCTCTGGGCATCAACTGTTAACAAAGCGTGGATCAAATTATCCAAGAGGATCAAAGTGAACTGGGCTAGAGTGTGTGGCATTGTCAGTGTGTGTGTGCGCATATTTATCCCTATTAGTATGATAAAGTTTCAAGTGCTTGTATACCAGACAGAGGTATAAAATAGACAGAGGTGATCACAAGGACAAACTTTGAAGCACCGCTCCACTTTGAAAAAACTACTCGACACTGTCATACTGCCCTTTCAGCCTTACCTCCACCTTATATTTATTAAAAAAGTTTAAATTCAGATACTCAGATTACTATACAGAACATACAATACTAAGAATAGGACGTCTGAACCTTTTAATGGGTCCTTATATTTAAAAGGGTTATTAGACTTTTGTACAGTCAAAGCAAAGACAACGAAGCACTACTGAGACAGCAGTGGTGTGTTTGTGTGTTTCAGTTACCTGGCCCTGCTGGGGCTGGGCAATGATGATCTGCCCAGGCTGAAGAGTGGTGGCAGTAGGTGCAGCCACCTGCTGGCCTTGCTGCTGTCCCTGCACCTGCACAGGCCCGGGCTGTTGGGCCAGAGTGAAGTAGTATTGCACAGGTTCTGCCTGGGTTACGGACTGACGCACCTCCTCCTGTGTGCGCATGCAGATACACACAAACACACACAACATAAGATAAAGCCTATCACTTGGTTACATCTCCATAAATTATTTTAACACTGTAATACTAGAGGAAGGTCTCAAATAAATAACTAATAGGAATGGCTAGGCAGAGAAATGTGAGAGTACTGTGCACACATTCACACCAACATTTAGTCCAAGTCTATGAACTGACCAACTTAGCACTTGCATTATTACACAATACACAGACAGCCATTCACTGCCATCTTAATACCTAGTGAGATGTGGAAAATACAAGCCAAGAGACAAAGATAGATAATTAGGGCTGTGTATTATTGGCAATAAACTGAATAATCTAAATATATTTTTTTTTAAAGGCAAAAAAAAAAAAAAAAAAAAAAAAAAAAAAAACAAAAAAAAAAAAAAAAGACTTGAGGCAAATAAAAAGAGGATCAGGCAGAAACAGACACGTTCTTTACACTGTGCATCACATAGCAATTCTACTGTATGGCACACTGTATAGTAAATTGACTGATATTTCATTTAATTCCCCAGTTTGTGTTAACTCTAGTCCTTTATCAGGACAGTGTTCCTGGATATTACTGTTTGGTCGTTTAGTCCAGCAGTTACAGTGAGGTGTTTAAAAACCCCAGCCGAAATGCTGCATGTAATCCAGTCTGTGCAACACACACCCCCACGAAAATTCCACTATCATGTCAGTGTCACTGTTGTGCTGAGACTTATCCACCACACAAATAATACCTGCTCACTGGTGGTCCCTGAACATTGATGAACTGGGTAAATGGAGCAAACCAATGATGCAGAGAAACAGATGGACTACAGTCTGTAACTAAACAGGTGCACCTATATGGTAAGTGGAGCTGATAAAATGGACAGTGAGTGTAGGTGTACACAGTAGTTGTCCCCAATAATGGTTTATCAGAGAATTCCTGCGTGCACCCGCATGTTCATGTGTATGCGTACATGTACATATACACATATAAAGACTGAGGTAGAACATAACACATGCTTATGCATTATGTACATTACTCACAATTGTAGACTAAACAAGTTCTTTTTTTAAATAAGTATTTGTGACAGTAATACACAAAACAGAATTCCTTAATATTCTGTATTAATACATTAACTGGAAAAATAAAAACAAAATACAAGAACATTTTTATAGCACAAATTTTTAGTAGGGAAACTGAAGAATCATTTGTGACAAAGAGCGTAAACACCCCTCTCCCAGCTTCACGATGTCACAGCTGAGAGTGTAGGATGTTTACACACCTGTTCACACAGCCACAAGCGCGAAAGTGATAGCGATGTTGGTCCGTCTGATAACATCTCCCATGCTAATCATAGATACAATGGAACACCATGTCCTTTGGGTACCGAATCATGCATGCCTGGTTTCTGTTAGGTGCTCCAGCAGAACTGAAGTCTCCTGATGGAACACACAGGAGTGCCATATGCTCTTAAAGCCTGATGGTGTTTCACTCTGGCCATCACTGTGTAGCAACAGAAAGCTGATGTTCAGTGGTAGCTGGATGCTGCAAACATCCGACTGAAAGCTTTCACATTTCCCTACCCCCAGCTTCCAGTCAAGGATGTTTACAGTGCCTCTGAGCTGCCAGCAGAAGAGCTACATAGGACTTCTCTTCCTCAAAGATGCTCACAGTTGTAGGCATAGGCTTCCTTACAGCCTAAAGCTAGTTTATACTACTCAAATGACACACTTTAGTGACAAACGTGTGTTGAAAATGAAGGTTTCTTTTTTTCCCTACCTGTCGTTTAGGCGGTTTGAGGTCATCTCTTGGGACAATGTCAATGAGGAAGTCAAACTGGTCAAACTTGGTAATGGCCATAGCTATGTCATTTCTCTGGAAAAAAAAGGAAAAAAGTGGAAAAACTCTTCACTAATCTTGTACTGAATAAAGATAATGTCTGCTCAATATAAAACACTGTTCAGCCATTAAATGAAACCACCCTGCCAAATACTGTGTAGGTCCCCTGGTGCTGCCAAAACACCTCTGACCTGTTGAGGCATGGACTCTTAAAGACCTCTAAAAAGCACGCTATGGTGTCTGGTTAGCAGAAGATCCTTTAAGCCCTGTAAATTACGAGCTGAGGCCTCATTGGATTGGACTAGCTTGTGTAGAACATCCCACTGATGCTTGATTAGACTGAGATCTGGAGAATCTGGAGTCCATGTCAATGCTCCTCAAACCATCCCTGAACTATTTTCTGCAGTGTGGCAGGGTGCAACATCATGCTGAAAGTGGCCACCGCTGTTATAGGGAGTATTTGGTCTGCAGGTTTAGCCAGGTGGTACACATCAAAGTAGCATCCACATAAATCCCAAGGTTTCCCAGAACATCACACTGCCTCTGCCAGCTTGGTTTCTTTCCACACTGCATCCTGGTGCCATCTCTTCTCCAGTTAAGTGATACACAAACCCAGCAGTCTAGATGATGTTACAGAATATATGATTCATCAGACCAGGCCATCTTCCTCCATTGCTCCATGGACCAGTTCCGGTGCTCACTTGCCTACTGCAGGCACATGCGGCCTTGGACAGGGGTCAGCACGCAGTTTCTATTCCTGATTTAGGAGTCATCCGTTCTGGGACCATTACTGGTAGATACTTGTCATTGCATGCTGGGAACACCCTACAATACCTTGCTGTCTAATATTTCTGACCACTTTGTAGGAAAATAATGTTATGTAGCCACCTGTCACTGATTTTAACGTCATAGCTGATCAGTGTAAAAACTATATAAGAATAAATTAAAGTGTTAGCTTAGGGACATATTTATGGTTACATTTGACAGAACAAGTCCAAACCCCCCCCCAGTCCACGTGGTACTTTCCACAGGATATTGGCTGCCAAGACCCCCTATTGTCAACCCCCACATCAGTGGCTATTTTTAGCCTTGTGATTAATATTTGGTAGCTAAGGGTCATGTCCGCACAGCTGTTCTATTGACGAGCGTTGTCGTGGCGACCCTGATCGTCGTGATGCCTCTACAAAAGCAGGTTCTGCAAATGCACTGCCTTAGCAACATGCATTACCACATGATATAATTTACATATTCAAGTGGTGCTGTACTCAATGTTATGTTCCCTTAGACTCTTATTAAACTCTACAGGTCTAGAGCAGAAAGATGCTAAATCGCAGTTTCTTATAAAACAAGATCTTGTGTAAAAATACTGATAAGGTTTACCACTCCTTGCTTCTTTTGTGTGTTTGCAAACAATTTAAATCCAAGCCTTGGGATCCATGTTATTCGCCAATGCTCCAGGACAGAACGCAAAATGGCATTCTAAAAAGTGGGTCATGGGAGATTCACTTTTAGACTCTGCAGAAAGTGCTAGAATTGAGCCGAGACACACCCTGTAGGACTCAAGTGTGGGGCCCTGCCCCCAAAAACCAGCATGCTCTGTCACCGCTCCCGCATCTTCAGGAGCTAATTACATGTTGTTACATGTGAGGCAGCAAGATGTAGATGATTACTTTGGTGTAGCACATCTCACAAGCCTGCATAAAACTTGTTTTATGGGCAACAGAAAAAAGTACTTCTGAACTTCTTTTATGACCACATGCTACACTTGTTGTTACTACGTTACATCTAACAGGTCACCACTGATGTGAGAAAGGAAGGCTCAGTTATGTAGCTGTAACTGTATGACACAGCAACAAAATACACTGTCAAAGCTGTCAGGATGAAAGCTCATTATAAAGAGAAGACAGTCAGGTAGGTTGGGGCTTTGGTATATTAAACAACCACAATAAACAAGGCCTAATAGCAGAGGTCTTGTTTTAGGGCAATGGCAGAAACAGAGGATAAAGTTCAATGACCAACCTGTAGTGTGCGGCGTTTGTTGTCCTCCGTGTGGATCCAGGCTCTGAGAGTAAGCTCTGTGATGAAGATTTGAGCCGCTTTGGCAAATAGTACTGGAGCCTCAGCACTTATCATCTACAGAGGTTTAGCATGGAGAGGGTTAATGAAAGAAAGCTACGTACGCATTCACAGATTTTTGTCCCTTGGTAAAAGCAGCCTTCATTCACTAACTATTAACACTCACATACATAAACACACACAGCATTCCCTCAAGGCCCATGTCAGTGCTGCTGATCTCTTAATTGCCTTGGTTTCTGTTCTAGTTTAACCTTCTTCCTACTCTAAGCTGTGGGTTATTTTAAGATTGTGGACACCATTTTGACCTGATGCCTGCTTCCCACACAGTTTGGTCTTAAAGGGGACATATTATGCAAAACTCACTTTTTGCATCCTTTTGTATTTCCAGTTGGGTTTCTACTGCTCCTATAAACTCCAAGCGCGAAAAAAACCCCCAAAACATACATGCGTTTTCTGTGAGTCCACTGAAAGATTTTGGTGTCAGGAATCATATGCTTCTATAAGCCGTTTGGACGGCTCCTATATCCTGATGTCAGGATAAGAAAATTTGCATAGAGCCACACCTCACCTGTCGAGCCCCCACCCACTAGATTAGTTGAAGATCCGCCATTTTTTGTCTGCTGGTTTTTTGAGCAAGCATAAGATGCCAAGCGCTACAGCTACAGGCAAAGGCAAGTCACTCATTAAGTGTTCTGGGTCCGACTAGGGGTGGAACATATAGGGCTGGATAACGCCTCTGTTTCACGTGTGGTAAACGCTTCCACATGTGGTGAACACTTATTTATACAAATAAGCTGTTGCTGTGCGTGGCCAGCAACAGCTTATTTGCATAAAAGTGACAGCCCTTAAACGGCTCATTTTGAAAGGGACTGAAACTGTCAAGAATAGAGCTGGTGAGATCTCTTTATGTGAGAGTGATTTTGTGCAAAGAACTGTAAGCATGTAAGAAATGTGACAGGATGAAGAGACACCATTTGACAGTGTGAACTTGGATGTACAGTCACTGCTCACAAAGCACTTTTACCTTCACGTCTTCATCCAGCTTCATGATTTTCTTAATGCGAGCAAGTGGAAGCTCCTGCACGCGAAAATCCTTCTGAAACAGAGCGTGGTATGTCACATCAGGATAATCCACACATAAGCCTCCTTGATAACAATCAAAGCACATATCCACAGAGAGGCACTCATGAATAGTGAATTTATATTAGACTGTAGTTTTGTGAAAGCTCTTTATTGAGAAAATGATGCTCAGTAATTTACCTCACCTAAATGAATTTGTTTGCCATTGTCAGAAGAAAACGTAAAATGTCCAGTTTTGCTGTTTATCTTTTCTATTTAAAAGTAATAATTCGTAAAAGCTAGATTCCATTTATACAGTGTCAATTTCATGACAAATAGATCAATACAAATGGTCCAAATAAAATCTTGTTCCTTTATCTTATGTTGAAAGATTAGAAAGTTTTTCCTTCTTTTGTAAAGCTGCCTTTTAAGATACATGTAATTTTGTTGCATTGTGTTTATCTTTTCATCTTTAAAGAAAGAGGGTATAATGCTCTATGGGTGTGTTTCTTACCACAGTGAGGTTCCTGATCTCTTCCATGACCCTGGGCCAGAAGGATTGCAAGCTCTGCTGGGCATCGCTTCCCCCTGCTCCAAAAGAGTCTGCCGACATCTCCAGATCTGCTATAAAAAGAATAGAGGCAAAACAGAGATAAAATTATAAGCTTCAAACATCCCTTAAAAACCTACATTTTATGCGGACATCTAAACTTGTAACCTTTCCTCGTACAAAACCCAAGTCAACGCATCTGAAATATTCCGGTTTGTTTACTCATTGTGAGGAACTGTGCTTTTCAGTTGGGTTGCCACTGTGTAAAGACTTCAGCACAGATGCACTGTTACCACACTGGACAAAAGAGGCAGTCAACTCTGTTGGGAAATAAGTACAGCAACAATCTACAGTAGAGAATTGACAGGGCCAAAAACTGAGAGAGAGAGAGAGAGAGCGAGAGAGAGAGAGAGAGAGAGAGAGAGAGAGAGAAAGAGAGGTAGATAGAAAGCGAGAGAGAG
>JBBIGA010000138.1:13704113-13722823 GCA_037576975.1 Alestes dentex
AGAGAGAGAGAGAGAGAGAGAGAGAGAGACAGAGAGAGAGAGAGAGAGAGAGAGAGAGAGAGAGAGAGAGAGAAAGAAAGAGAGAGAGAGAGAGAAAGAAAGAGAGAGAGAGAGAGAATTTGAAAGAAAACAATCATCAACTACAGGCTGGTTTGTAGCACTGTGTGAACACAATTTGCCACACTTACCCCATGCCCTTCATTGTGCACAGCAGAGAGAGAGGAGGAGGAGACGCAGATGTTTGCTGCTGAAGTCTCCTTTAGAGGTGGACAGAGAAAGTGTCTCTAGTCCACAGGCTCTCCGTCCCAGGAGCAAACAAAAGACTGTACGGGGCAGGCAGTCCGGCGCTGAGCTCCGAGCCCAAAGCTGAGGGGAGAGCAATAACCTACCTCCCCCTTCTTCATCCCCTCCCCCTTCACTGCCCCATCTCCTCCACATACACACCCCCCCTTACTAAACACACAGCCCCCTTCCATTCCTCCTTTCAGCGAGTCCTTTAAAGCCAGAGTTTGCATCTGCCTGGCAACCCTGGTGTTTGTCTTTCAGTTGACCCCTTTAGTGCAAGCAGAGTTGTAGGAAAGAACGGCAAAGAAAGTAACAGAGAGTCAGGGAAAAAGAAAGGAAAGCGAGAGTGAAAGCTACACACAGTTGATCAGCCGAGCAAGTCCTGGACAAAAATCTTCTGCCTGCTTTCCCTTTAACACTTGAAAGTAATCAATCTAGCCTGCTACATGATACTTACGGCCCACCTCTTTTCCACATCCCACCCATTTCTTTCTTCTCTTCCAATCAGAAACTGTCCGTTTTGGCATCTATTGGCTCGGTCGCCTGTCCACAGGCAGTGTAATTCCACCCCCACCCTCCTCCTTCCTCACCCTTTCTATACTCCACCCCTTTTCACAGAGAGTCAACTTCCTGTTTTAAGTTACCTTGAGCAGTAGGATAGGGGTCAGGGAATGAAAAAAGGAACAGAGAGAAAAGAACAGACAAAAGGAGAAAGTGGGGGGAAAAAGGCTGTAAGATCAGCGAAGGACAGTGTCTGCCGGTTAGTCTCTAAGCTCTGTCTCTGCCTCTCCTTGTAAATCTCCTTCCCTTCTGTGGCTGGACAGAGCTGGACTGAACAACTGCCTCCACCAACAACTGTCCCTTGCTTATTTACAATGTCAAACAAAATGTCTCTAAAGCCCACCCCTCAGAGGAGCGCATTGGCCCATACGACGGTGATGCAAATGGCCTTGAGAGCAGCCATTGGCTCAGAAGGGCGTCAAAGCACATGCCGCATGCTGTCGCCGGATGATTTAAAGTGGAATGTCATACAGGGCAGATTTGCAGTCACATACGTGTGCAAGGACATCTATGCACTAAAGCTGCAAAGAATGTGCAGTTTATTGGCGGGGTTCAAAACATTAGCTCAATGTAACGAGTCGCACATTCCGCCACCTTAACATCATTGTAAAAAAAATAATAAATAAATCTGACTAGTAGAGGTGACCTTAAGTTATTTAGCCTGAATACTGAGACAGATTGCCAAATTCAGGAATGAACACACCCTTGACCAAATTCACTCAGCCAGAAAAAGCTACTGCCTTACTGTCAGTGCAGTTCTGCATCCTGATTAGGTCTCATGTAATGAAGGTTATGCCAAGCACAACAGAATGTCACAGCACAAGCAGCACATTTCTTGGAAAGACTGCGTTATTGATTTAAACTGTGGACTTCTTGTTCCAGAGAAAGTATGCAAAAAAGCATCACATGCAGGACTGCAACATTACAGCAACATAAGGTACAGTAATTTACATTTCATTTAAAGTACCACGCTCAGACAATTACAGAGAAGACAAAGCAGATAAAAGCAGGGGACTGTTTATTTTTCCTTTCCTTTCAAAGATGCGGAGGATGGTGGAATGACCTCAAGGTTATTCCTGTCATTACAGCAAATCCCTACTGTTCTGAGAAATTAGACACAGGGAAGAGAAACACGCAGACCTGCATAGTCAGGGAGTGTTGGGGGAGGGGCAGAGATAACAGGTACAAATAGAGGTTAAGTTTTACAGACTCAAAATGTACAGGAAAAAAATATATACATGACGAAAGTTTGGGTCACAACAGGGCTCAACAAAGGTAAAGTGCCACTGCTTTCAAGTGTTTTAGGCACACAGCATGCTAGTAAATGATTACACAGCAGCAGGGCATGGAAGATTATGGGAACAGCTGGCCAGATTGCCATGGCTGCATTCTCACTGCACTACCTGCAGCACCAGCTCAACTCCTGCTGAGGTCAGTGAGCAGCTTCCCATGGTTCCTTCATGTCCACCCTATGCTTAGACCACTTAGACCACATTATAGCATCACATTAAGCCTTACAATCAGAGTGTAGGAAGCAAGAAAAAACAAAATTCTTCAACTATATATATAAAGGCACATGTCAAAGCTGGACCAGGGGAGGTGTTAATTTTCTTAATGACAAGCACATTCTCTACAGGGAACACAAATACGGAAATGTTCTGCAAATTCTAGTGTACAAATTCTATTTATTTGATAGGTTAAAAATACTACAAAAAACAGCAAAATATGTGCACATTACACCCAAAACATCACTAAGAAAAATCAAGAGGTCAAGGAGTTTGGTGAGACTGTTCAAATAAGTATTATATCACCCATATTTTCCTTGTGGATGGAGTAAAAAGGGACCCAATAAAATAAAAACTTTAATATGGATAGTAAACTACCTTGGATGAACATATGGAACAAAACTGGACTGAATGATGAGTAGCCATTCAGTCACAGTGAGTAAAACAACTGCCAAATTGGTTTTGATTATGGCGTCTACTTGTACATGCGTCAGTGACTTTAAACAATGTTTATACCAAGTTTCCTGTGTCATAAAGTGACTGGAAAAAAATACATTAGATCAGTACACTCACTTAAGGGTGAGAAATATGAAAATTAAGTTTATAGCAGTAAGTATGAAAATACATTCTGTCACAACGCACTTTTCAATTCATGGACAACATGGGTGCTTCAACACTGACCAGCTGCATGTCTCATTTCAAAGACAGCATGATAAGCTCTGCTTGACTGAGCTGAGCAAAATGTGTCAATGACACAACATGCCCTTAAAAGTGCAATTTAAGCATTCACAAACACTAACAGCTTATGAAACTATCAACATAAAACATTAAGCTTGACCAGCTTGGGGATTCAGGGTTTCCGGTAAGGCAGTACGACATGTTACCCAACTGTTCCTTCCACAAAGAAACGTCACTTCCTGAGCTACAGGAACAGCTACTGTCTTCGAGCAATGTGGTGTAAAAGCAGGGCTGAAATATTAAACGTGATGTTTAACTCTGTCCGCGCTCAGAGGCCTCATCTCATAATCACAAGAAAGCAACCTAACGCCCCATATGCTGCGACTGGCATTAATTCACTGCAAATAGGCTAAACAGAGTTTAATAAGATAAATGAGATCAGGAAGTACATAATCGTTTGTAGTCAATCACAGAGGCTTTCCATCAAGCAAAATCCTGGCTTGAAGTTTGGACTGATGAGCTTGTTTTAATTGCATCCGATTATTTGGGATAGAGGAGACAGGCAGAACACAACTTGTAAAAAGGGTGTAGGTAAATCTGTACCACATCTGAGGAGGCTGTCTATTAAATTCAAGTAGTCAACATTATAGCATGCAGTGTGGGTTTTTTTTTGGTTTTTTTTTTACACGGCAGAAAAACCATATCTTTGATTAGTCCAGTGTTAAACTATGGAGATAATTAGAATACATTCAATCCATAAGTGCCATTTTTTTTAGCCATTCATAAGCTATTCTTCCAATCAAGTAAACATCACTTTTGCCATGACAATCAGAAAACTTTATTGATCCCAGAAGAAAATGCTTACATTATGACTGCAAAGACACTCAGAGACAAGAACTAAAGTAAAACCAATAAAAAACTCTGTACGAAAACAAAAACAAAAACACTATGCTACATACACAAATGCTGGGGTATAAATACTATAGATGAATAACTTACAGTTAAGTGAATTTCTAACGACACATAGCAGTCAGGGGTCTGTTACTGCACGTAGTAGAGATCAGTAGTAGATCGGCAATACTGACATAAGTAGTGATATTTACCTGGTAAGCCTATTGCATATGATAAGACATTGCACATTAATGAAATGATTCAGCACCGATTTCGAAAAAGTTCACGATACTGCACATGGTAAGACCACTCCACATAATAATAAGCAATCATACCAATCAAACCTCAGACTAGATTCCACCAAACAAGCTTTCTAAGGTCTGTAGTGGTTAAATCATTTTTGAAAAAAACATGCATGCTTCACGATGTGACTGTAATAAGATACACAAACTTTCAACTAGATGAATTAAGGCATACTGCTAAAACAGGAAAGCATTAGTTATCTGAACTATGTAACAGCTGCAGTAAACAAGTTAACTACAGCAGATAAAACTACCTATAGTTTAAACTGTCCAAAGAAACCAAATTAGGCACCACTTTCACAGCAGCTCCTCACTTTAGATATTCTGCATGCCCTAATTGACTAGACTATAAGTAACATTGACATAAGTAGTGATATTGCACTTGGTAAGACTACTGCACATAAGATATTACACAAAATTAAATAATTCAGCACCCATTTAGAATAACTTCACATGACACTGCACATGATTAGTCTATTGCACATAATGATAACGTTTTTGGACAAAAAAACCCCAAAAAAACAAAACACCTTGATTGTTGGAAGCCTGCGCAAAAATACTAAAGGAGCTGCTTAAACTTTAGGAAGAAATGTTTACAGCAGATAGAATGGCCTATATTTTAAATTGTCCCTAGAAACCAAATTAGGTGCCACTTTCACATCCGACCAGCACTGAAATGTACCTCATTTAAGTATTTGTGAAGCTATTCTGCATGCCCTAATTGACTAGAATATAAGTAATGTCGACATCAGTAGCGATATTGCACATGGTAAGTCTACTGCACACAAGACACTGCATATAATGAAATGATTAAGCAGCAATTTACAATAACTTCACATGATACTGCATATGGTTAGACTATCGCATATAATGTTTAAGCACCCAAGCACTACACATTGATCTTTGGAAGACTGTGCAAAAACTGAAGGATCTGCTAAAAGTTTAGGAGGACAATAGTACAACAGATAAAATACCTAGAGCGTAATGTTCCAGCAAACCAAACTGGGCGCCACTTTCACAGCAGATCAGCACTGAACACACTTCGGCATTTGCGGGGCGATTCTGCAGGCCCAAAATGCCTTCTATACTAGTTTTGTCCTCTGAGAAGGGCTAAGGGTCGATACGTGGTGCTTGTCGTGGCACAATAGCCGTTTACTCGATTAGAAGAATAGTTTATGAATGGCTGAAATCCAACCTTGTTGGATCTTAGCCATTCATAAGCTATTTTTCTAACCAAGTATACGGCTGTTCTACCATGACAAGCTCCACACGCTGATCTTTGGAGCCCTATGCAAAACGCGACTGGAGCAAGTGGCAAAATTAAGGACTAACGGACACAAGGTTGACAAACACAAGGAGCTGCTGAAAGTTTAGGAAGATAATATGCTTGCTTATCATCCAGCAGGCCTTGGCTCTATCTTCTAAATCATATTCGCCCCAAAACATTGGAGCGTGGAAGCCGAAAAGTTTCCTAAAATGTTTGTAAAGCGCTGAAAAGGCATACGAACCAATAAAAGACTACGTTTGGATCTGTCCTTCAGACCAATCAAACCTCGGACTAGATTCCACCAATCAAGCTTTCTAAGGGCTAGGGTAGGGGCGAAACTAACGCCATTCGGGCTCTAAACAGAGCCCGAGGAAAACAGGTCTCTACGGCAAATTAGAGCCAAAATGGAGACCCGTGTGTTCCAAATACCCACCCGTCTCCGTTCCTCTCCTCGCGCCACCAATAAGCGTCTCAGGGAGCGAGGAGGGAAATGGCGCCCATGTTCATCCTTTCAAAACAATCAGTGGACGAGGACGTTCATTGGCCGAGGGCTCTCTCGCCCGACCTCCAACCGAATCCGAGCCCTACCCGCCAGAGAAAAAACAACCCATTCGTTCGACTCCTGTACTCACTTTTCGTGCCGAAAACCGCAGAGTAGTCCTCCTCGCCCTTATTTTTAAAATTTATTTCAGCCCTGCTGCTGCTACAGGAGCCAAGATGGCCGACGCTTTGACAAGTTCTTTTCAAACCGGAATGACTGTTACGTCTACCGTGACGTTTGGGGCAAAAACCTACCCGTAAAGCGCCTATTTTTTCACACCTGTTTTCCGATAAGCCTCGCCTCCTCTGAGCTGCTATTGGTTTAAATGACTCGGGAGGCGTTCCACTAATTGAGTTACACTAAAGTGACAAAAGTATTGGGACACATCTGTTTTTCAGGTGTGTCCCAAGGTTTGGACTAGGCAATGTCTGTTGTAAAGAAATGGATACATAGATATATACTATATGGACAAAAGTATTGGGACACACGCCTCTTAATTATTCACTTCAGGTGAACCCTTACTGCGAGTGAAGGGCAATCTTAATGCCTCAGCATACAAGAAATCTTGAACAATGCCATGCTTCCAACTTTGTGGACACAGGAGAAAGCCCTGTGATAATTCAGTAGTTTTCACTGAATAACACTAAATGGACAAATTTATTGGGATGCCTGGCCAATTCACCAGCAGGGACTTTAATGATATTGCAATTATATAAATAGACTTTAATATGGAGTTGGTCCCCCTTTGTAGCTATGACAGCTTCCACTCTTTTTGGACGGCTTGCCACCAGATTTCAGTGTTTTTGTGGGAATTTGTGCACTAATTGTTCATTAATTCTGTAGAGCATTTTTGAGGTCAGGCACTGATGTTGGATGAGAAGGCCTGGCTCACGATCTCTGTCCCAGTTCATAAAGGTGCTGATGGGGTTGAGGTCAGGGCTCTGTGCGGCCCAATCAAGTTCTTCCATACCGAACACATCCAACCGTGTTACGGAGCTTGCTTTGTACACTGGGGCATAATCATACTGGAAACGAAAAGGGCCTTCCCCAAACTGTGTCCACAAAGTTGGAAGCATGACATCATCCAAAATGTCTTGGTATGCTGACGCATTAAAATTGTCCTTCACTGGAAGAAAGGGCCACCGGAATTTAATAATAAAGAGGTGTGTTGCAATACTTTTGTCCATATAGTTTATTTCTATATAGCCATTTCTTTACAACAGACATTGCTCCATTTATCTACAAATCTGGGTTTAGAGGATTAAAGAAAAAACCTCAGTGGTATCATTAGGCAAGTGCACACCAGATGGTTTGGTTGAATGCCACTTGATTAACTAGTTAGATGTGCTGTAATTCTGTAGCAGAACACCAGGTTTTCTTTCCTGAATGCGGTTCACAACGTATATGAATGGGAAACCGATGACTGAAAAAAAAACCCTGCACAAATAAATAGCTAAGCGTTCACTGCGAGTGGCTGGATGTGGAATGCTCTGTTCACAGTGGTTCTGATAGGAAACAGATGTCTCAAATACTCAATACCTCTAAAAAATACCTCACAAAAAGCTGTCATGAGAAATGGTTCCAAATACTGTATAACATGCTGGTCATTGTCATTCTGACATTAATTTGGCTTAAAATACATATTTAAAGGGCCTATGCCATATATTTCTTGTGTTTTTCTCACCCAAGGAAAGCAAAAACAAACACGAACAAAAACCCATTGTTCATTTTTTCATGATAATGTTTTAACCTCTCATTAGCCCTTAAACAGAATTAAACAGACTTTTTCTACCACTGTGCCATTTAGACTCATCTGTAAATGACTTGTTTTCTCATGGGTTTCACTGCATTGTGCCTTACTCAGAAAGCAGTTTGGGCTGAAAATCTAGTAACCATAGCTTAAACAGGCTGTTAGAAGTGATTTGGTTTTCTCGACATGACAAGAGACAGTGCATTTAAAACAGGCTAATTTCCATATTAGGACTACATAGACTGGAAGGATGACTGAACGTTTGGAAACTTCGTGCCTGATTAAAATGAAATGTTCTCTGATATGGACCTTTTAAAGAGAGGTACATGCACGGTACTGTAGGGCAAAAAAATAGACAGGTCTGCTTTTTCAAATGTACCACTTTTTAATCATTATCAATATTAGTCATTAAATGTGCAGGTCCACTGGTAGTTTTGGAAAATTAGGTAAATAACATGGCCACTCCTGGTTCTTGTCACAACCAAGTATGTTTTGTCACATTTTTTTACATTAAACGCGCTGAATGACACTGTTTACATCCTAGTGAACGGATTGGACAGAAATGTTTGGTGTAATTCTGTTTTAAGGTGTCAGTTGGAAGTGCCCGTTGGAATCTAAATCGGAACATCGCAATATTCAACATACAGTGTGCAAGGTGACCTTTAGCAATCCCCCTACCTGCTGTTTGTCTGTGGTTCTCAAACCAGTTCACACGGTCCCAATTCAGGTGCGCATTAGAACCTTGAGGCCCCTAAGAACAGGTATGAGAACTACCTATATAGACGCAGCTGTATGGCTTGGGTGGAATGAGTCCCCCAAGCCATGCACGTTCACTTTTGGAGAGAATTTGGTAAACTGTTTTCCATTTAGCACAATATTTTTTTTTCTTTGGGAACTGGGGCAGCATGTAGTCATGGTGAAAATTACATTAGTGTAAACTAATTATCACATATACAGTTCTAAGAATCAACAGTCACCATGGGCTAACTTGTGTTTTACCACCAGAACTGCATATTGTAATGCATAAGCACTAATATAATGTTCAACACTGAGACTTTTTAAAATGTGTTTTTACCACATATAGAACTCTGCAGAATAAATCTACACAATCTTTACTTTAGTGCATATAAATGATGCAGTGATATAAAAATTGGTTTAAATGTGTCTGAGAACTGAGAAATTACTGTGTCTGAAAAACTGTATTTTTGCTGACAGCCAAACCATTCAAAAAAGATTAAGCAATCACATACACGATCAATCTATACAATACAGAACTACTAAGAAGAACAGAAAATCTGTGATCACATCAAACATTAATACTAAAACAAATAAAACACAAGAACGTGTTCTCAATCTCTGATAAACTCAAAGAAAAACAAAAAATACAAAATCTTTAAATCACAAAAACAACTACAGATTATTCAGGAATCTACTCAATTTGCTTTACGCGCCACAAGCTCCAGGAGAGTGGAAGCGAGCTTTTCGAGGCTGGAGGGCGGAGCCCCCTCCGGAGGCGGGGAGGATGACGGCTGAAAGGGATCATAGGGCTCGGCACCAGAACTATAGTCGTGGCGATAATGTGGCCTTCGTGCTTGACTCTCGCCATACACCTTTTCCTCCTCTCTCAGAGACGTGGACTTCCAAAGGCTCTCTGAAAACATAAAAAAAAAAACCAAGTCAAAAAATACTATTACTTTTTTAATACTATTAAAAAAAATTAAAATACTAACATTATCTGCTTTTAATTTTCCCTTGCGACCCAACAGGTAATGATTTTCAGTGTTCAGAAAGGAACTGTACATGAACAAGAAAAGTACAAATTCCAGAAGAGACAGATTTGCTTATCAGCCTACCTTGGTAATCTCTTCTATCATCATCTCGGTGATAACCCTTGATATCTTGAGATCGCTCAGCTGATATCCCTCCTCTGGGGTCCCATTCATAGTCACGGCGGGCATCAAGGCTATTCTGAGAATGTCTGAAGTCACGCTCACAATATCCTCCCTCTCCTCTTCTATCATATTTTTCAAAACCTCTATGTTCTTCAGTACCCCTAACGTGTCTGACATTTTGAAAGCTTCTGGACAGTTCATTAGTATGGTCTGTTCTGGAATTTTCCTCAAAACTTCTGGCATGCTGGAAATTGGTAGGATTTTCTTCAAATCGTCCTTCATGTTGCAAATCTCTGGGGGTGTTTACAAACACTCTTGCCTGTTCGAAACTTGAGGGATCATCTCCAAATTGTCTTTCGTTTTGAAACGCTCTAGGGTTGTCCTCAAATCTTTTAGCCTTTTGGAAAACTGCAGGATTGTCTTCAAAATCTTTGTGGAGTATGTGTTGATCTTCAAAATATCTTCTCTCTTGAAAATCTCTAGGATCATGTTCATATCTTGTGGCCTCCCCAAAACCTTGGTCATCTAAACGTCCTGACTCCTGCAAATCCTTGCTCTGATCCAGCCACTTGTCATTCCCATGGTTGTAGTCTCTGATGCATCGAGTGACCTGGGTCTTTGTTGGAAGAGTTAAGTAGTATTTAGAATGTAGATAAACCTCATGTACAGCTAGTCAACGGGATTGATTTAATTCTTACCCCAGTACGCTGAACTTTATTTGCATGAAACTCCTTAACAAGTGAGCATAACTTTTCTTTCATGAAGTTAGCCTCATCCATATTTTCAATTTTAATGTCATCCTAAAATAAAACAAAAACATGTTAGGAGAAAAACCTTTAAATACAGGCCAGAAAATGTATACAGAGAAAATATGCTCTCCTTCAATTGTACGTTTTTACTTAGGGTCTAAGTAACAATTGTGTGGTCCGCACCAATGTTTGGAAATAACAAAAAACAGATTTGTATTCAGAAAACAGGAGTAGCGTGGAAAAGCATAACCTTTTTTCTTCTACAATCATTAAGATTAATTAGCAACAAAGGGTTAGTTATCAAATACCTAAGATTAGTTAAACAAGAAGTGTCACTACTGCTATACAAGCAAACCATGTGACATGCATTCAGGTGTGTGTCTACATCAGCCATAATCTCTGAGAAGCAATTGTCATAGGGTTATAAGGCCAAATGATTTGGAATGCACCATTCTGTAGTGAGAAGGATCGTTTACAAATGGAAAGCCCTCATTACAATTGCCAGTCTTCTCAGTAACTACTCAGTTATAAAGAATCACGCTACATGATGTGACCTAAAGGCTTCTGTAAGCACATTAATTAGGAAACATCTGACCAGTTACAGCTTTCATGAAGTAGTGGCTAGAGAAAAAGCCCCTTCTCTCCAAAACAAGATTACGGCAGCACAACAAAATTGCACCTGAATTGCACCTGGAACTATGTATATCCTTTGGACTGATGAGACAAAGGTGGAGATGTTAGGTTATCATGCATAGTGTCATATTTGGCAACAGTCAAACACAGCATATTACCACCAACACCTCACACCAACTGTCAAACATGGTGGTGGTGGGTCTTTCGGGTTTCTCTTGCAACGACAGGACCAGAGAACACTAGTCATTGAGGTAACACTGAAATCCACTTTACACCTGATTAGTGCTGGCCAGTATACCAGTTCATATCGAAACCCGTTTTTTATTATATGAATTTTTCTTATACCGCAGTACTGGTTTAAAGCCTAAAGAATGTTCGGAAAGTGGCCGAGCTGGAAACTGTTTAAGAGGGGACCTTTTCCCACTGCTGCCCCGCTAGGGGAAGGAAGCTCGTGACATGTCAGATAAACAGCGTGTGGATTATAGGGCTCCAAAATATTACTTTTAGGGAGTGCGTTTTTGTGCAATTTCTTATTATTAGCTTTTTTTGTGCATGTAATTTCTCAAAAATACTTTCATAATAAGTAATATTAATATACCTGCCATTTAGTCCGAGGTCGCCTGATTCTGACTATACGTGCATGATTCTGTACAGATTAAGCCTTGACAAAAATAAATTTTCAATGGTGATTCACTACTGGCATTATAATCTAGTCCAAGACTGGGCCTAATTCACGTCAAAGAAACTGACCCAATGCTTACCAGAATATCCAGAACATTTCCTTGATTTAGCGAGGCATGCGTCACATCTGAATCAAATCTGTTTTCATACACCTGTTGTGGGGGGAAGCATCTTTACAGTTAAGATAAGAAGAGAATCTAAGCAATCCTAATCTGTTACTTACATTAACATTTTTGAAAAGGTACAGTAAGTGGGAGAAAACTACACTGATTTTACTTTAAACTGTTCATAAAATCTGAGCATGTGTGTGGAATCACCTGAGATCCCATGAGAACTGCTCCTTTTGGGTTATTTGTATGAATCGTATCCGCCATAAACCTGAAAAAAAGCAATTTTTTAGTAAAATCAATACAATCACTAATTTAGTCCAGGTTAGTCTATCAGTAAGTGACATTCACTTAATTATTATAAAAGGGTTTAGTCTCACTTCTTTATGAAAGACAAGTTTGTTAATATATGCCTAATGGACTGCTTAATGGTATCGCACAACACCAACCTTTGGAAACTGAACCTCACCTGTTCTGTGTCACTTCCATCTCTAAGGGTGTGGCATCAGAAAACCTACTCTTCTTTTTCTTTTTAGCTGGGGCAGGTTCCAGAGCGTAGTCTTCCGAACTGTCTCTATGTCTTATTGCTCTGTCAGCAAATCTGTTTCCTCGAGCACTGCCATGATAGGTATCTTCTTGTGCATCTCCACTTGAATTCCATCCTCTTCTGGGATTTCTTTCTGCGTAGCCTTCATGCTGATGCTTACTACGATAAGACTCCGGTCGCAAGTCTGTGTCAGCATGGCGTCTTCTACTATCATCCTCCTCTCGAAAAGACCTTACACTGCTTCCTTCTGGATAAGGACTCTCATAGCGCTCATCATCTTGATAGGGTCCTTTACTGGTTTCTTGATAGTATGTCATTTTATATCTGTCATCCTCTGCATAGGACTGGAGATGAGCGTAATCTTCTCTGTCACACAGGTCATCCTCATGATAACGAGACGGCCTCCTAGGAGCATCATCTTCCCTATATGATCCTCTGTGTCTATCTTCAGCCAGGGGAGATTGCCCTCTCCTGTTTCGACCAGAGTAGGATCTTTTATGGGCATAAGCGTCTGAGCCTTCTGTCATCCCATGGCCTGGGTAGCGTAATTAAATGTCAAAAAACAGCCTTTTCAGAATTCAATTATAAAAGGTAAAGTAGTAGTTAATACGCACAGAAATTGTAGGAGAATGGCATATAATTCGCTCCTTACCTTGATTTTTCATTTTTGGACTTCTGTCCCTGCTTGGTCGATTGAGCACCTTAAATAAAAGCAATATTATTTAGGTATGCCTTGTGCACACGCATGGTTATATGCATAATTTGACTGCTCATTAAGAAATCTGAATATGTATTCTCTGCTAAACAGTTCAACATCTAAACATATGCTACTTTCAGCTGCGACTACCTTGCACTGGCAACATAAAAAGGTACAAGACTGGTGGAACCAATCTGATGTTTGCACATTTTTGCTCCATTTCAGTTCTGATCACAATCCTTCAAAATAGTCACATGCCTTAGACTGATCTTAATCATTTTACACTAATCATCTTATGTCAACAGGCTGTATGTGAACTATGCGCATCATTTGGTACAACCAATACAAAATAACTGTAAACTGTGAAAAGTGTATAACAAAGCAATTCACTTAGCTTTGCAAAATATTTATAACAGACGAGACTTTTATAATACATGGGGGTCCTTGAGTTACGACACAGATACGTTCCTACAACAGTGATAAAACATGAATTTTGTCGAAATACACCCTAGCCTAAGTTACTCACCTATCCTAACAGTTGTAAAATCATAATCTAGGACATAACAACACAACCAAGCCACAGAAAATGGAAAAGGACATAAATATACTGTACTTGACAAAAAAAAGTGACAAAAAAAAAAAGAAAAAGAGACCGTTAAAAAACTTGCACTTTTAACAGCCCAAAGTGGCATAGCTAAGCCTCACTCATACACGTGTTACTGTGTATTCTGCGTATACTCTGTATTCATTTGCCACGCGCAACCAAACCAGTTATGGGAGTGAGTGTCGTAATGCAGAGGACCCCTGTACTATTTTTGCAAATCTCCTGTTTGCATCACACCCACCCCTATCAATAATTAGCATATTTCCTTTTAACAGCAATTCTCATACATGTATAAAATGGCAAAAATGTGATAATTACATACCACTGGAGTTCCCCATCCCTCCTGCTTCGCTACAATTGTAGCCATAGACCTCGCAAGACCGGGTTGTTTCTGAACGCTTTCAGAGTTCTTGAGATGCAGCAAGTCTGGCCTCTTCATTTGCTGCCATGTTACATCATGAGACACGTTACTGCCACTTTCCTCAATCAGTCATTCATTCACAATCAAACAACTGCAAAGAGAAAATCTTACCAGGTATTTTGAACGGTGCTTGCGGCTCACGACATGAAATACCATTGTCCACATGTCCATCGCTACTCCACACATTTTACAACTGTACCTCAAATGGACTTGGCCATCATCCAAGACCATACCCTCCTCTTGTACCAGTTCATTAAGTCCTAAAGAAACACAGCATATGAAAAGTATTTTCACTGAACCCCTGTGAACAGGCTCGATTTTATCTTGCTAGAAAACCTCTTTGATGTTACACTTATGGTACTGCTTTCACTTTTTATATTCAAATATGTTCCATTTATATATTTACGTACAAGGTATCACACAGTATTTTCTTACCAATAATGGGCTCATCAAGGTTCAAGTATTTCAAGTACTGTTTGATATCGGTCCATTCCGGCAGTGGATTTGGCCTAGGGATGAGGCCTATTGAATTTGGCAGAACAGTCAGTCAAAATTGTGCTACAGTTTCACATAATTTCTCAACAAGCAATCGCTACAGGAATGAACAACTTGAATTAACAAATATTTTAATTCCACGTAATATCACAGATAAACAATTCAGACACATTAACCGCGCAAAGGACACATACTTTGCATTAAGATCCATTATGTTTTAATGTCATCTACTATTTTCAATTCTTAAAACAAAAAAAAAAAAAGGAAAAAAAGGAAAAAAAAAAAAAAAAGCCAGAGTTTTTTGTCCAAAATTAAGGACAATGCTGTAATGAGTGCAACACGCTGCATAGAAAACAGTCATCAGCATGGCACAACTGAATCCCAGTGTCTCTGCAGTGCCTCCCAGGATGCATCCACACTTTGCTCCAGAGGTAGTGCTCGTCATGCACAGAGACTGCTTATACCTTGTATTAATATGGACTTCATGTCAAGGTCGTATATGGTCTGACAACACAATTTCTTCCGCTTTTTACTTACGCTGAATTTTTTCCATCACCATACCAATTGACAAGCTTGGCTTGGGTGCTTCTATGGGCCCAGAGTACAGGTAGTCACTTAGTTCGGGAACTCCAGCCTTTTCCATCTTGCGTGTCCTTGTTTATCCGCTCACCTGCTAGTCAGGTGACTTGGCAGGTGTATTTTCTTTCATGTAACTGTATTCTCATTTCATCCCATTTACACTCATGGTCAAAACCCATCTCTGACCATCTTGGAATGTGGCTTGAGTGACTCGATCACAGTGTGTCCTGGGTGTATTTACACCTGGATTTTCATGCAAGGCTGAAATGTCTTTAACACATGAGCCTTGAGACACTGGGCCAAATGTCCAGTGTTAGTCCATTTTTAGTCTCCACCGCTGACCATCGCTGTAGGTTTTTTTTGGTTTTTTTTTGGAAGCGCTTTCATGCTGTTCATACTAGTCAGCACAACTTCCGTCTAAATTGAGAACATGGGGTCAGCAGCATCTGACTTCTTGTTTAGCCTGAAAAACTGGTGCATGCACAGGGAAATGGAAGAAGGCTGGGTGAGCCACAAGAATGGGTCTTCCAGTTTCCTTTTTGATTTCAAATATAGACTAGCGCCACCTTTTGGTATGGAGAGTCATTTCCTTTAATGCAAGGGCAGACTGTGTGTGCACTCCAGCAGCCAGCTGTAGTACACACACAACTCCTTTGAAAAAATGGCAACGGAATGCAATCATCAGTCTGCCTTTGCTGGTTCTAATTCTTCAGTGTCAGCCTGACTGATTTCTGAGCAGTCTTTGAGTAGACCAAACGTATGTTTTCATCAACTGAGAGTTAAGGTCAGACCTTCCAAGCCCCACACGTGTTTCCCCCAGTGGGTAAGGGAAACATCAGCAGTGTGCTGGTGGAATGTCCTTGAATTTCGGAATGACAAAGCTGGTTCGAATAACAATGAGCTTGATCTTGATGGCACAACCATGAATTTCAGAACGGAAAGGCTGGTTTGCAACAGCCTTCACCTGGAACAATCACATTCCTGAAAGAACTGCACTCTTTGGAAATTCTGAAACTTAAATACATAAGCAGCTGTAAATAATTACCAGAACACAAACCTGATGGACAGATTTACGACACAGATTCCAACTCTGAATCAACATGTTCAGATATTAGAATTAGATCTTTTGAGCAATGTATTATTCTAATTACTCTGCAGGTAGAATTATGAATATAGGATCTGTTATGAATCCTAGTGTCCAATGATTACACTTTGTCCCAGGGCTGAAGACTCCTTAATAAACCTATGCTTGAGGTTTTAATTCCAGCGATGTCACATCCACATGGGGGCCAAGAGCCCACAAGAGGAGCACTAGTCATGATTCATGATGTGAAGGACGGTTTCCTTTCCATTCCTTGACTGACAAAAGCCAGTCAACATGAAAACAAAAGTTTTTCTTCCCAGGAGTCTTTTTCGGAACTTTTTAAAGTGGTAAAATGTATTAATGAAGGAGTAGTTTAAAGACAATGTAATAATTTATGGGAAAGACATGATAAGACATGAAAAAAGTGTTTCTAAAATGCTGTACTTCAGCCACAGCCTTTCTGCTTCAAGAGGTGCCAGTTTATCACAAATTTTTTTTTTACAGCCAATTAGCTGCAGAGATCAATACAAAACAGAAATGTAAAGTATTTTGGCCTTTATAAATAGGGCTGCAATGATTATTCATCAAAACTGAGTAGTCACCACTGACAATAATAGAAAGAATTTGACATGCTTACATAAAGTGCTCTGTAAAATTCAGAAATTGTTGAGGGGAATCTGGTTTCTACCATTTCTTTTTATATATCTTTCACACAGACTGCACTTAAAAATAAGGAGGTGCTATGATAAGGGGAAAGAAAAAGGAAACTGCAGATGGAATTATGGTTTGACTAATTGATTACTGAAATAATAGTTATCTGATTATAACTTATAAACAATCATTAGTGACAGCCAAGTCTATAAAGACAGAAAGGTTTTGGGCTTTTTGGCATTTTTAAACACAGTCTAACCAGCAGTTAAAAACTGACTAGTGGTATAAAAACAAAGAGGACTTGTAATAACTTACCCTTAGCGGCTAGAGTGACCTCCTTCTGTGTAGAGCAAAGGCCATATAGTGTAGAAAAACAGGTAAACGTGAGTAAACTGGTAACAAATATCAGAACTTAGACCTGCAATCAGTTTCTTTTAACTACAAAAATGGAGAGGTCAAATGCTACACTTACATTAGTGTCCTTTTGTGCAAGAACGTATGAGAGGAACAATATGTTTTCTGAGAGTTTTGCGAGGCAGAAGGCAGAATCTGCCATGAAATCAGCATTTCTCAGAAGAATCCATAAAGAAATTAAGTTCAGGCTCCATCCTGTGTTTTACAGAAGCTTTGCCACTTCGTTTGGATAGAGAGGGCACCTGAGGAAAACTAATGAATGATGCTGATGATCAATCAGTTCTAGATTTCCATTGTAATCATGAAGCAGATCCATGATTCTTTATTCCGGATACTAGTAAAGATTTATATACACCCAAAGAAAGCAACGTGGCGCGACCGTGGAAACAAGTTCACTCAATATAGGGAGAGAGATTAGAGTGAAAGTTCGGGAAACAAAACATAGGCATATAGGCAGGATGGTACTCTTTTGCTCAAGAAGGGGTGGGTAAAACAACTGTCTGTGAACCCGATGACCACGAAGTTGCAGGTTTGAACACTCACTTTCTACCATTGTGTCCTTGAGCAAGACACTTAACTTCAGTTGCTCCAGGAGGACTGTCCCTGTCACTAATGATTGTTAGTAACTCTGAATAAGGGCGTCAGCCAAACACCCCCTTTAAGAACGCTTCTAATCAGATAGCACTTGAAATGAATGGGACCCATGACACAAACCAAATCATTTGTTTGAAAAAGCTGTGAAGTGAACGTGTTGAGTCAGTTTCAGATCTTACTTTTCCATCACAGAGCAGTGACATCTTCCAGACTGAAAGGGTTTGCATAGTCCTTTATGCATTTCACTTTGAATATTTGCTTTATTCAAATGTGTAGTTCTTGCAAAATCCATCTCCAACTGAAAAGTAATTATATGATTTGATCCACTGGGTTCATCCAAGATCACACTTTTAACGGAAAGGGTCTGGGTCAAGGACCAAAACAAAAAAGTGTAGTATGAGGCACATGCTCAAACTACAAGGAATAAGCAGGAGAAAACAAAGTGTACAGACTTGATGATGTCCAGACGATACTTCGCGAGAACTCTTCCGTCAGAAAACTCGCGAGAACTCTTCGGTCAGAAAACTCGCGAGAACTCCTCCGTCAGAAAACTCGCGAGAATTCCTCCGTCAGAAAACTCGCGAGAACTCCTCCGTCAGAAAACTCGCGAGAACTCCTCCGTCAGAAAACTCGCGAGAACTCTTCCGTCAGAAAACCGCGAGAACTCTTCCGTCAGAAAACCGCGAGAACTCTTCCGTCAGAAAACCGCGGGAACTCTTCCGTCAGAAAACCTCGGGAACTCTTCCGTCAGAAAACCTCGGGAACTCTTCCGTCAGAAAACC
>JBBIGA010000138.1:13739562-13755107 GCA_037576975.1 Alestes dentex
TCTCTCTCTCTCTCTCTCTCTCTCTCTCTCTCTCTCTCTCTCTCTCTCTCTCTCTCTCTCTCTCTCTCTCTCTCGTACAGAGTCAGTGATGATGATGCAGGATTGATACTGAACAGAATGTCATAATCAAAATATCAGCAACTGTAATGATTAGTTACATTATTAATTAAGTGATTAATTGTCAGCACAATTGCAAAGGGTAAAAAATTTGATTGTCCAGGATTACTTTGTCTACTTTTTGTCTTTCATTTTTACTTGTTATATTAGCTTTCTCTAATCTCTCTGATTTCTTCTGTTTTCTCTAAGAATTTTTTTAATTCTCTCTCATTTCATCTCTCTCTCTCTCTCACTCACTCACTCACTGAGACCTGGTTTTGTTTCTCTTTGGAAGATAATATACAGTCCTTTTTATTGCTTTCACTTTCCTCCTTTTTCATTTGGTTATGTCTTTATATCTTGTATGGCAGAAAACACGTTCTTTAATATCCTTGAAAACACCCACTCAGTACACAGTGCTTTATGTTCATCCTTAATTGACAGTTCCGTCTGTTCCCTATTCATGTCATGGTATCATTGCATCGCATTGCTATGGTAGCAGATGGCTGTATCCTGAGGCCTTGTAGGATGGTACCAGAAACTGCTATTCTTGTGTGCATTGGTTTCATTTATTATAATTATGACACTCACTATCTAGCTCTGTTGGTAGTTTTTGGTCTCTGTTGTATTTGATCAAATAGATGATACTGAATGTTGGTGGAAAGACCTGCTTGACTGGGTGGTGCCAAGTCTGGGAATGTCCTTTCTTTTAGACTAATCACGATTGATTATTTGAGTAGTTGTGTAATCTAGTTTTGGTCTTTTTATTCTGACTTTTCTAAATTAAACAGGCTTAAATGACTGACATTATTATGCAGAGCCTTTCAGTGTCCGAATACCTCAGTGAAGAAATGCTAAATAAAATTTTCTCCATCTTCATCTGGCTCCAGATGCCAGTTAAACAGTAAAGTGAAACCTTACTTCATAGGACCATTTTCTATATGCCTGCAAATGTTCTTACTACTCATACATGCAAGCGCAAGCACACTTGCATTCCTAAGATCCTGTTGGTGTGGGTTTCCTCTCATTTGAGTTTTAAAGACCCCCGTTTGAGGGAAATCTTCACAGCTGTATAATGGTCTCAGCCTCAGCCCCACATGCAAAGCTCAGAGCATCTTTTGCATGCTGAACTAGCCATGACTGTTATTTTGTCAGTAGCATTCTGACTGGCTACCCACATATTGGTGTTAATGCATTTCTGTGCAGTGGGTTATGGCTGTCTAACATTTGCAAGCTGTTGCGAGCTCACTGCTCCTGTGATTTTCGGAGAAAGATATAGTTTATTTTAAAAGCGTATACAATCTTTAGTTATTAAATAATTTTAATTATTAAGCAATTAATATGTAATTATGTAATCCTTATGTAATTACCTACACATGACAATTTGTTTCCTACCAGTTTTTAAACCTTAATTTTATGTGGTCTGTTCAGTGGAATAGCTTTTCCTGTCAAAATAAGTTCTACTTTTGGGATTTCATCTGTTAGGCAATCATGAATTCATAGACAAAATTGTTAAATATAATAATTTTGGTTCTTAATCTGATGCCTTAAGGAAGGAAGCAGACATAACAATAATGGTGATCTGAATCTACAGGTTTTCCTCAAAACACACACATCACTTTTGGCTGATCAGTGATGTAATTATAGAGATAGTAGTACAAGGCAGGTGAGAGCACTGTTATTGAATGGTGCTACTACACCTGTAGTGGGTCATAGCATAATTATGCCTGACTAATTGTATTTAATTGCTGGTCTATCTTTTGATGTTACACTTTATTGTGCACTTTTGGTTTTAAACAAACAATTAAAAATATTACTCAGCCCCAGAAATTGACCTTCGGCTAATTAGGTTGTACAGAAGCCAGAATAAGCCATAAAAATTTGAGGTGCATCTCCAGTAACGAATTCTTTTGCATCTCCGAGATGCATATCCAGTATTGAGGGTGAGGGTATGTATGCATGTATGCATGCATGTATGCATGCATGTATTGAAATAATGCCTTATGAATTTGAAAATCAAAATCCCTGCCCCTAAAAGTTAAGTTACGTACACCGTAAGGCTAAAGGTATGTGGGCACCTGACCTGTGTACATTTATAGCCTCCACTCCTTTATGACAGCTTTCTACAATATGTGTCTGTGGGAATTTGTGCCCCTTTACATGTGAGGTTAGAGACAGAACTGATGTTCCAGTTTATGCCAAAGATGTTCATTTGGGTTGAAGTCAGGATTCTTTGCTGGCCGTTGGAGTTCCTCCATACCAATCTGTTTTGGTTTTTATCATAGTTTTTATTGATATTGCATTTGGTCATTTCATTAAGTATCAGGATCAAGATATCTGCATAAGGCCAAGCGGGTCAGGTTACAGTCAAACAGATAGCCCATGCCGTTATCCTTCCTTCACCAAAGCTTCCTCTTGGCACTGTACATTCTGGTAGGTAGTGTTCTACTGGCGTTCACCAAACCCAGATTGCTCCATCAGACTGGGAGATAGTGAAGCATAATTAATCTCTGGAGAATGCATTTCCTCTGTGTGCTTTACACCACTCTAGCTGATGCTTGACGTCTCGTGTAGTGTTCTCGGCCATTGAAAACCACACAGTTCTTGAGCTGATACTACTTCCAGAGGTAATCTGAAACTCCGTAGTGAGTGATGCAACATAGGATTGGCAAAGTTTATGTGCTATGGGCTTTAGCACTGTGAGTTTGTGTAATCTAGGGCATAGTTCACTGTTGTTGCTCTTAGATGCTTCACAGTATTAGCACTTACAGCTGACTGGGGCAGATCTAGCTGGGCAGTAATTTTCATCTGTAAAATTACTTTTTTGGAGATACAGGTTTTTGTCCTGAGTGTGTGTAATTACTAATGAGTCCCAGAATAAGCTAATAAAGGTGTTAAGATGACAAAACTGTGACTCAACCTTTTAAAGAGCCTTGAGATAATTTTGTCCAAAGATAAAAGGTTCTGTTTTTTTTTTTTTTCTATTAAATTGGTTCTGAAAGTAAAGTAGGGCGTCTTGTAAAAATATAGAGCCATCAGCCTCTCACTGCTGAGCTGACTCCCTAGAGATGTGTTAAACTTTAACTGTCCTGACCTCTCTCAGTCTCTGTCTCTTTCCGTCTCTGGGTTATTGCAGAGAAGCTTGGCCTTAACCTCTCCTTATTGACACACAAAGCTGCACTCCTGGACGCTGTGCTCTCTTTATTCTTTGGTGGCTCTTAACTCGTGTCAGCTGTGTCATGCAGGCCCTTTCCTAGTAGGGGTTACTAAGCTATTCACCTGGGCTTTGGGCTGTGGTCTAGAGACACGTCCAAAAATAGTCCTGTGACGAACATTACATTCATGGAGAGCTGAAGTGTGTTTATGTTCACAATGAATGGAAAAGAATAGAGAGCATCAAGGACACTGGGTGGTGGCAAAAGAGGCTGTGACAGCCTGCTGGGGGAAAATGACTCAGTTTGTTTGCATTTAAAGACCGATTTTTTGGTCTTGATATTTTAATTACTAATCAACTTCTCATATACCAGATCTCAGTAAAACCTCATTTAACAATAATAATTGTATTCATAATTAACGTTTTGACAGTGGGGGCAGGAACATCTATTGCATAGCCTATTTATTGCTTTACAAGATACAAGACCAGTTTACTCAATTCATTCAACAAATGGTTTCTTGAATTAACGCTTTACCTTTATTCATTAGAACAAGAAGATTGTGGGCAAAGGTGTAGGTCTGTTCATTTGTGAGTTTAGTCTGGTTAATTGAAATTCCAGCTGTGGAAAGCTAGTATTGCTGAGCTTTATAAGGATCTAAACATTTACTTGTGGCTCTTCTTTGGTTTAGAATTCGCGCCAGAGAAATTTTAGGTGAGTCTGGGAGTCGTAAAACTCTGAAAATGGACCGGTTTGTTTTTCCTCCTCTCTCTTTCTGACTCTTTCGTGGCCCTGGATGAGGCAGGCTAAAGGCATGTAGCAATGAGAGGTCTCTTTTTCCTCTCTAGTGATTCATCTGTGAGCTGTATTGATGACTACCCCACCACAGTGCTCAGCGCAGGGGGTACTGCTGGGGTCTGCTCTGAGAGAACAGGCCTGTTTCACTGTGTAACGTGGTCCGAATGGCAGGGTTGTTGTTTATGATGGGGGAAACACGTGAGTCCTGACAGGAACACATGAGGTTGAATCATTGGGTGCTGTGGCATTGTTCTCTTTCTGTGCTGGCTCACAGCAGAGGGGCTTTTCAGAGATGACTGGAATGGCTGACATTTAGGGTGTACTTGTATACACACAGCTTTCTTTCCTCCGCATTCTCCCCACATATGCTCCTGAGCCATGTGAGTGTGTTTGTGGCGTGACCACTCATATCCTGCTTGGGCGAAATTGAATGATGAATGGTAATCACTTTTTCAGTGATGCCAATTTTCCATTGATATCATGAATAATGGTCTGTTTTTTAGTTTTAATTGAATGTGTACATTATTGTAAAAGCTTTTTCCTAACTGTTTAAGACCGTCACCGCCTGTTCTTGCTGTTCTTATCTTCTCTACCATTATTCATGTGATTTTCTCAATGTTGTTACAATGACTTGATATAGAAATAATTTGATCTTACAAAGGCAAAACATATATTTTATTAGGTTGTCTTATTATTAGTGATGGGCCAATCCACGTTTTTCCAGTTATGATCCGATTCCGATACACGACTGCCGATACCGATACAGATTCCGATATAATACATACTTTTAATATTAATTTTATTTTTGTTGAAGGTGTGCTGTTTTTTAGTAAGGTAACATCACAGAATAAATAAACTGCTTATTAGAAGAGCTAAAAATATACACAACTACACTGAATGTAAAGGCATTCCAAAGGAATTTATGTCACACTTCAGAAAAAGGTAGCATTTGTTGCGTTTTTGGAAAACGTCAACGAGCGTCTGCTGCCTGGTGTGTCTTCCCCTGTTTGCTAGCATCTCCTGGTACACTTTGTTGTGAAATCTCTGCAGGGAATTGATTAAATTTGTTGTATTGTACGACGCAACTGTACTTCCACCTCTCGGCATGCTGGCTTTACGCACATTGCAATTAACCGTCTTGCTTTCCGGCGTTTCCAAACGCTAGTATCTCCAAACAAGCGACATTTTGTTCGAAACAAGGCTCGCTCAGATAGAAGTTGCTGCAGGTTCATGGTATGGGGGCGATGACGCATCGAGTTTAAGGTCCAGCGCAAGCTGGGAACTGGAATAGAGAGATCGGGGCTGTCCGACCGATACCGGATTTACGGCTATATCCGACCCGATACCGATATCATATTGGATCGGGCCCATCTCCACTTATTATAGGTTTCATTTTGCACAAGCAAACATAAGGAAAGGAGTATGCTGCCCATTAGATATGTTCTATCATTTGTTGAACTAATTTTTCATGTGTTTTCACATGTTTTCTACTTTTCTTTTGCAACAGAGCTGCATGTAATCAGATAATTGAATCACATTTAAATCGGGAAACTGCCAGTTGAATAGTGAGTAGTGTCAGTTTGTTAAAATGTGACAGTGTTCTAGTTTGAAAAATGGTTAAGGTAAACTCAGGCACTTCAGCGGGTATGAGCTCACCCTTTCCTGAAGTTTAAAGGCCTAAAGATCTTTGCAGGGGATTTGGAGCGAGAGAGCACTCCTTTCTTCTCATGGGGTGGATTTGAAACAGGACTTTTCCATCATGTCCTTTAAGCTTTCGCTTCCTTATTTGGACTGGAATAGCCAGCTTAGGCTTAACAGACTTGTAATCATTCTCTTTTGACCATTTATTTTCTTGAACTGGTTGCCTGCATAGAGGTTTTTCGTACATTCATATACATTGTGGGACAGGATAAACAATTCGCCACTAATATGTTCTGTAAACCACAGTCAAATAAGTGTAACACACTGTAGGAGTTAAATACGATTGTATGTCCAGCGTTTTTATGTTGTGACTCCGGTTTCACCTCCTTGCTCTATTTGGCTTCTCCAGTTGCCATGAAACATCAGCAGAGAACGCAACGCAGGGGAAAATTCCGTTTGTGGAATCTGAAGAAGCTGCAGTTCTCCCTAGGAATTCCTGGGATTCTTTCTTTCTGTCTTTCTGTCTCTTCGTCTCTTTTCTGTCTTGGTGGCCTTCGGTTGGTTTGTCTGGTCCTCTCTTTGTCAGGACTGTGGAGTGTCACTGGCTGTGACATCACTGGGCTACAAATGTGTGTGTGTGTGTGTGTGTGTGTGTGTGTGTGTGTGTGTGTGTGTGTGTGTGTGTGTGTGTGTGTGTGTGTGTAGGAGGGTTTGTCTGGTAATGAGCATCTCAGTGGTGAGGTGGGGGATTCCTATAGGCCTCAGATCCTCAATGATATGAGAGGGAGAGAGACAGACCCTTATCTGCCAGTGCTCTGCCTCCTGCTCCCCTCCCCCACCTGCAAACCGGCGCCTCAGGGATCATCTGAGCTCCTCATCTGTGTCACTCCTTCGGCCCAGATGTGACTTTAGAACACGCACTTCACGATTGGCATGACACAGGGAAGCAGATATTTTACAGTCACAGATTGACCCAATAATCAATGTTCCAATTGAAATATAAAATATAATTTTATAAATTACTATTGGATGGCTTTGCAAAAACTGTTATGAAGTGACCCCTTATAGTCACACCACACCACACTACATAGTGTGAACAACGTGAAATTCTTTCTCTGCTTTTAACCCATTCACCGAGTGAAGCAGGGGGCTGCCATCAATGAGGGGCACCCGGGGAGCGGTTGGGACAGTACCTTGCTCAAGGGTACCTCAGTGATGACACTAGCAGTGCTGGGATTGGAACCCACAGCCTTCTGATTGCAGGGGCAACGCCTTAACCACTAGGCCACCAGCTGCCCCATGAAGCAATTTGATATAATTTTTATATCTTAACTTGTACTTTTGTTGGGTGGGTGTTCCTTTTTTCTTCTTTCACACATGTTAACCTGATGCCAAGTACAGGTGAAGTGGAATACAATAGTGTACTTTAAAGCGTGTCTGTACATGAAGATAGTCTACTCCCTGCTAGTATTGTTCTGGACAAGTTTTTAAATGCCAGTGAGGTTACACCTTTACTGACAATCTTTTTTTCCAGTTTTTTTTCATGCTGGGTTGGTAAAGTATTTTTACTGAATAACAAACTGGGTGTTGTAGTGCCTTTTCTGAATATTGGTAGCTCTGTTGGAGTAATTACTACTAGATATGCTTTTATATGCTTGTGCCTTGTCTGTGTGTGTGTTTCTGTCTGTCGTATTTTGTGTGCTTTTAAAGCATTTACCTTGTGTGATGTTTTGTCTGTAATCACATCCAGCACTAAGCTACTAGTCCCTTTCACCCAGGAGTCCTACACTGTTCTGATGAAGATCATGCTAGTTAAACTTCAAAGGGGGGCAAGCAGTGTAGCAGCTTTCTTGACCTGTGATCAGAGCAGGCTTTCTGCCCGTGCACTATGATGCCTGCTAGGAAAAGCATCTGTGCGTTTAGCCTTGCAAGAAAAGGAGAGCCCTTGCTTTCAGTCAGAGTCCACACACACACACACACACACACACACACACACACACACACACACACACACACACACACAGATGCATATGTACACACTCATCTCTGTCATTCTGTCTGCACGCTTTCTGCATTTTGCTCGTAATCTGTGGTGCAGGCAGTGTCCAAAAAGATTTTTTCCTCCTCTTTTCCTCTTTCCGTGCTGATCCACTGGTGTCTAACAGATCAGAAGTTAATGTGTGATTAAAGGTCATTAACTCAGGGATTAGAGCAGTGACCAGTGCCCAGACTCGGCTCAAATCAGTGCGTTTTAGGGTCAGTAGAACATGGAAGTGTAGCCAAGTGTTTGTGTTTCCCAGAGCTTGAGTCTTGTGCTGTGACATGCACACTTGTGCACGCTCACGCTCTCACACACACACACACACACACACACACACACACTCGGGCTGATTGTAAAGGAGAAATGAAGGGTATATACCATATGGTGATCAACAAGAAGTAATTAGTCGCTTGCAATAATTGGTTATTTGAATCCAATTTTACTGCACTTGGGATTTTTGCTTATAACAGTTTCTTTTCTCTCTTTACATTTTCTTTAGATGGCTCCCTTCCAAAATGTGAACCGAAAAGTGAGGTGCCCAGTCACATATCAGGTAAGACACAGTCAAACAACTCCTCTTTCTTTCAATTTTTTAAAGTTTGTATTTCATTAGATCTTATTGAGATTTCAATTTGCAGTTGTATTTATTTTTGAGTTAGCACACCGTTTGAAAAAGCTAATGAAGTAAATATATTTTGCCATAAAGTGTGCATTCAGTAGACATTCATGATGGAAACAGTTATTTATTTGATGTAAATAACTGTTTCCATAAAATATACTGAAGTCTATATTGTATGTGTGCATCAAATTCAGCTCAGTTTAAAACACTTAATTGAGTGTTTTCTACTTCTGCCCCTTTTCAGTCCGAATGTTTCAGATTTTTTTATCCTCTGATTCCCTGTTAAAAATGTCCTTCCTAAATAGAGTTTTCTCTTTTGACCAACTGCAGGTGGTCACCTTAGCCTGTTAACCTCTGAGGTCATTTTTCAGCTCTAGTCCTTGACCCGTAGTTTTGGATGAACATTCTTTCGTCTTTGTACAGAGCGAATGTTGTCAGCCTCACAGATTTATGTGATGATTATGGCATGTGTTATGTTGTTGACTGTGGTTTCACATTTGTCAGAGGTGTGTCTCAGAAGGGACTTGCTCACATTCTCCAGAGAGATTGTTCACACTGATCATTCACACTTGTCGGGTTAAAATAAGTCGCTGCCTCACCCATGTTACCCATTCAGTTCAGAGTGGGAGCTGCTTTGTGACCCAGTGCCACAGTTCTTTACTGCCTGTCCTGACAGATACCAACAGGATAAATATCTGCTTCCATTGAATACCACAGCAGAGGTAAATGTCTGCTTCATTACTCTGTGTAAACTGGGGATGCAAAATAAAATTGGAATTCATAATGTTAGAACTACTTATTTGTTTTATTTATAGTGGATCTGTGGGAATTTGTGTCTATTCAGTCAAAAGAAATGTAAAACCAACAAAAAACAATGTGGTCAGACCATGTCTTTATGGACCTCTTAAGGTCATGTTGGAACAGAAAAGGGCCTTCCCCAAACTGTTGCTACCAATTTGGAAGCATATAATTGTCTAAGATGTCTTTGTGTGCTCTAACATTAACATTACCCTTCACTAGAACTAAGGGTAACAGCTCTAGACCATCATCCCTCCTCCTCCAAGCTTTCTTGTTGGCACTGTTCATCCCGTCAGGTGGAATTTTCCAGGCATTCACCAATTCTTCACTCCAGAGAACATGTTTCCGGTGTTCCAGAGTCCTGTGGCAGTGTGCTTAACATAGTGATGTCCGTCTTGTGTGTGGGAATTTATTTTATGAACTCGCGATGAACAGTCCTTGACTAATGTTGCTGTCAGTTTGGAACTCCGTAGTGAACCATCCGTTGATCGGCCATTTACAGGCTACAACCTTTGGTACTCACTGGCCCTGCTTTTTGAGTTTGTGGTCTGGGGCAAATCTAGCCAGGCGGAAATTTCATTCACTGACTTGGCCATGTCAGAAGTCACTGAGCTCTTCATTACGACCAGTTCTCCCGACAGTGTTTGTCTGTGGAGATTGCATGGCTGCATGCTTGGAATTGATGCCTCTATTAGCAAGTGTGGTTCAAAACAAACTCAAGAACTAGGAAGTGTGTCCACATACTTTTGGCCATATTGTGTATGTTGATATTTCCATACGGCAATTACCTCTTTCAGTTCTTAAGCGATTTGCCTCAAGGTGTGCTTCGTAAGTCGTCTGTGTCTAGATAACTGGGTGCTGTTACTGTAACAAATCTCTGTTGCTTGGGAAGTCCATCTGTTTGCCGCTAGAAGTCCAGCTCTTCACCAAGTTTTGCTTTTGTTTCTTCTTTCGCTGGAATCCTGTGGCACAAATACATTTAACCTTGATCCGATGGCTTGAACACATTTAACATGGTTCAGAATCCCACGGCATGAGCACATTTACTAGCGAAGGGAATCCTGTGGCTCAAGCACATTTAACATGGATCGGAATCTACGATCTGAAACAGGTGGGGTGTGCACACTTTCACAGTGAAAAAAAAATCTGGTTCATATCACATGCACTACAAGTCAAACCCTCGACTTTGTATGCATTGTACTTCATGTTTGTGGGTATTTTGTCATTCGAATAGCTTGTGTGTGCCCTTACCTGTTTAGTGGAGGATGACGGTGTGCTTTAAATTTGTTTTATGGATCTGTGTAAAATGCGATGTTTCTGCATGACCTCTTTTTATAATTCTGAATGTTCAGCAGGTTCTGTGAGCCCATACCTATTAATGGAGAATGCCATTGGACTATATCTTCAGACGCAACTAATGTCATCTTGTGAGTTGCTGTAATTGATTACATGGGTCTAAATTTTGCTGATTGACTTCTAACACACTGGGTTTTATTGCTGGCTGATGATGCAGGCCTTCGAAGATCTTTCATTATTGCTTAGTGAAACAGGGCTTAGCTGGTGAAGTTCTTCAGTTTCTCACTTCTCCCAGCCGGCCAGTTAAGACGTTTTCAGGTCTCTGTCATAAGGTAGCTGCGTTTCTTTAAAATGATGCCCCAGCTCAAAGATTCTAGAAATGATCAGTTTTAAGCGAAATGGAACAGTAAAGCTTTTTCTCAGTGTATCCTTTCCTGCCTGTATACTTGCACACCACACCCACACACAGTTATCACAACCATACCACACCCACCACACACTACAAGCCAAGTGTGGGGCTCTGCAGTTGTGTTCTTTATAAATAGACATAACCCACCCAATCAAAGACTCTCTGTCCCTCCAGAGAGCCAAAATAGTGCAGCACACATGTGCTCAGAGGGCTCACTGATATCATAAAGGCACAGGTGATAACTGCCAAAAAAAAATACAGAGGTCCGCATCACAAAATTGCTGTGCAGGGCAGGCTGGACTGGGAGTCTGAATGGAAACAACATAACAAAACACAAGCATCTCTTCTGACCTTTTATTTAAGTTGGGTACTTCATTTTCTCAAAATCAACATGTGGCTTGCTTTTGATTTTCAGTATACTGTAATGTCCTTATCTTACAGAAGCCCGGAAAGAGCACAGGGCTTGACTTACTCCAGCTTTCACAGATGATTTTGTCTAGAGCCCTGGATTAGGTGTGAGTTTCCAAACACACTAGAGTGCCTGCACTGTTCAACTTCTCCTTTTAGACTATTAACTGTCACTGTCAGTGGTTTCTGTGAGCCCAGCCCAACTGAAGCCCTGGAATTTCAATAACGGAAAACACTCAGCTCACGTCAGCTTGGCACTGAGTGGGTTTGTTTGATTTGAATTTAAATTTGAATTTTTTTTTTTTTTTTGGTGGGTGGAGCTCTTGCTCACTGGATGTTCTTGCGACTTTTAAAGCTGCTGTGGCCTCTTCGCTTCCCTGTGTGGGCCTCAGTCTTTTCCAAAAAGAACATCAAGGGAAAAGAGGGAGAGATCTGTGAGAGTAAATTATTTCCAGGGCTTTATTATTGGACTCCACATGGGTTTAATTATAAGGGGACAGCAAGGGACTGGAAAGAAGAAAGGAAACTGAATAACGGTGTAATATGAGAAGAAGAAAGTGGCACAAGGAGGGCACGATGGAAGGATGGATAGAGCAGACATGGTCAGTTAGAGGAAGTGTGCAGGAATAATGAGGCAGGACCAGTATGCAAATTTGGGAGTGAAAGTACACAGTGTGGTGGAAGGGTATTATAATCAAGTAAAAACATTGTAATAACTTACATTTCTGGTATTAGGAATTCAGCCAGGTTATATTGTTCTGCTCTTTCTTAAATAGTCAAATATCAAGTGGGATATGGCACACATCAATATACTCTTGAAGAATGTTAGTTTTATGGCAGTATTTTAAATTTTATTTTATTACTACTTTTCTATTCAACATAGTTATTAAAAGATAAAAATATGTCCTTTTAATCTGGTAAATTTAATGTTTCTTTAAACTCATTTTAATATATTCACAATTGGACCTGAAGGACCATGTTGTACCTTTTGAGGGTACTTTGTTGTTTGTACTTTTGGGAAGAAACTTGTACCTGGTTGGTACCTTATGATCTCTCTGGTGTGATCTGTCCTTTGTACATGAATGTTTGACATTTAATTTCCGATACTTTCCCAAAAATGTGTGTGATGAGATCTTACTTTCCCAAAAATGTGTGTGATGAGTTCTTACTCGAGCTAAACTTAAACATGACCTGTAGTCAGAATGGGTTCGTTTTCTAGGTCACAAACCAAATATTGCATTGGTGATGGGGTTTTTGTTCTCCTAGTTTTGCAACACTAAGCATGTAAATCAACACATTCTTCATTGAGAAATAGCTTTTTGCATTTTTCCATTAGGTGAAATTTCTTGCATCTTCAACCTGCTTTTTTTGGATTTATACTTTTATATTGATAACAGAATTCGGCTTTAAAAAATACCGCAATACCTGTTGACTTGAACCTCATTTAGGTAGAAGTCAGGAAACTTTTATGTTACATGATTTTTGTAGAATACTTTAATAGTGTAGTCACCAACCCTAGAGATCTGGTTTCCTGCTGTTTAGCCACTTCCGTCAAACATTCTGCCCCTCCCTTTAATTAGTGCACCAGCCAATCAGGGACTTCTTTTTTTTTACCCGGAGCAGATATTGTGGCTGGAACTAGACTTCTCAGAGGGGTAGATCTCCTGGAACAGGATTGGTGATTATTAACGTCTGTTTGACTTGTGCTTTCAGAGATATGTCTTTCCAGGGGAAGAATAGAACTAATATGTTACCAGTGTAGTTAGTGGATTAGGTAGAGTTTTAATGGGCTGCCTGGTCACCCTGGATACCAGAAAACATTTGGAAAAGTAACCAGAACATTCTTTAAGTACTAAAGTTTATTGGAACTTAATTTGAACAACTGTGGATTAGATGTCTCTCATCTAAGACTTGTATTGTTGGGATGTGGTTAGTTTGGAATTTGCATTATGTGGTCACTTATTACAAAAGGAACTCATTTAGGATTTTTTTTTTTTTTTTGGGGGGGGGGGGTAAAGGTTTGTCTCCATGATTTTATGGTAGAATGCAGAGCCACAGAGAGGGATGAGGTTTAAGCTGTGCAAAACCAGACATTTTGCTATGATATTCTGCCCTGTAATCATGAGAGAGCCTGCTTTTCTGTGTGTGCTCGGGTAGATCCTGTTATAAATTCCACATATGCTTTTGACTGCAAATGAGATGAACCGGCAAATTCCTGCCTCATTATTCCATAATTCCCCCATTATTCCATTCTTTTCCTGCTCAGGTGGAAGCTGATAGCATACCTCATTGCTGTTAATAGGGCGTGTGTGTGTGTGTGTGTGTGTGTGTGTGTGTGTGTGTGTGTCTATTTTAGTTGAGAAAATAAATGCATATGCACTTGTTAGAGATTCTGTACCATAAACAGTAAAGTGCTAAAAGCCGGTCTACTCTGCTCTTTTCTCTCTGTTTCTTTGTGTGAGTAGTGTGTGCTCATGCTTTTCTCTACCCTGTTATTAGGGGGCCTGAACTCAGGGAGCTGGCAGGAAGTATCATGAAAAAATATTTTATCGGGGGGAAAAAAATACGTATATGATGTGGATGACTTATGAAGCTCTTTGAAAATATAGACTGACACTGTGTGGCTGCTTTAAGGTAGCTTTTATTTTACGTGTCCCCTGGTGTGTGTGTGTGTGTGTGTGTGTGTGTGTGTGTGTGCGTGCGTGTGCATATGTATAGCAGCTGTATCTACAAGTAGGTCTGTAACTTTCAGAGTTTCATAAGAGCTTGTCTCGCATGCCACTCATTCATGTATGACATGATTGTGCATAAGCAGTCCTGGGTTACACCAGCTATGCAGAGCATGGGGAACTTCTGACCAGCGTGGAGACTGAATGGATTTCTGTAGAGTGGAAGAATCTAAAGAAATTTCTTGTGTTATGACAGCACAGACACAAAGACAAGAGCGATGTACAATATGGTGTAAGTCAAAATAAAACTCTTCAGAAAGTACCATGTTTTATTTTATTACATGTTTTATTTTATTGTTACATTTTATTACATGTTCCATTTTATTACCAAGTTTTATTTTGTACTAAATAAAAAGTAGGAGTTGAATGAGGAATGGGTGAAAGTGAGCACAGGTCTGGAAATGGTGATCTGTCCTGCAACCAACAGAGGCTGCATAGGCTTGTGCTGAACCACATTAGTAGTTAGACTGAAAGCCTTTTGTTGAGAGACCTGGAGACTTAGCAGAGATTGTCAGAGTGTGATGTCCTGTTGATGGTGACAGCCTCTTTGTCAGTGTCAGTCCTGTAACACGGGTCAGGGACACCTACATTTATCACAAACCTACTATCTCTCCATCCGCATCAGGTGTTTAGCATCTAGACACTACTACATTTCTTCTTCCTTTTTTCTCGATATTACAGTCCCTTTTTTATTCCCTTTCTGAACATAACTTTCTCTCACTTCCCTTTTTTGTTGTTCTGCCCTTTACATTTTTTTTTTAAGATTAAGATTCTTTTATTTTAAAATAGTCAAGTTATCAATAGATACAAATATGTCCCTTTCTTCTGGTAAATGTAATGTATCTTTAAACACACTTAAAATACACAGCTGAACCTGAAGGACCTTTTTTGGGTACTTTTTATGATGTTTATACAAAAAATTACCTGGACAGCCCTTTTTTTTGTACAGTGTACGACCTGCCATTTGTAAAAAAAAACAAAAAACAAAAAAAAAACATTTGACATTTTGTTTTCCTCTACTCTCCCCAAGAAGGTAAGAGGATCAAATTCTCACTGGTGCTAAACTTAAACATGACTTGTGGTCAGTAGGTCACAATTTCCTAGGTCACAAACCAATAATAGCATCTGTGATGGATGGTCTATAATGGTGGAATTCTTTCTTTAGAATCTCCTGTTGAATAATTTTGCTTGTGTGGCTATAATTTAACTGAAACTTCAAGAACAAGAGTAATTACAACTTGGGGTGAAACCTATTACATATACACCAATCAACCACAACGTTAAAGCCACCTAGCTGAAATAGTGGAGGTTCCTCTTGTGCCGCCAGAACAGCTCTGACACATTGAGGCATGTGCTCAAAGACCTCTGATGGCGTGCGCCTCTGAAGGAGATCCTTTAGTTCCTGTAAGCTAGGAGTTGACACCCCCAGTGGATCAGGATAGTTTATCCACAACATCCCACAGATTCTTTTTAAGTACCTCGGGTCTACGGTACAAAGCAATGGAGAGAGTGGAAAAGAGGTGAAGAAGCGTGTGCAAGCAGGTTGGAATGGGTGGAG
>JBBIGA010000138.1:13759625-13782738 GCA_037576975.1 Alestes dentex
GTGTGTGTGTGTGTGTGTGTGTGTGTGTGTGTGTGTGTGTGTGTGTGTGTGTGTGTGTGTGTGTGTGTGTTACAGCAAAAAATAAGGCGTATGTGAAACCGTTAGAGGAGGGGTTGTCTCCACTCGTAGTTCATATTTTAAATTATACTTTAGGCAATAAATTCAGCATTAAATTGAGTACATTAATTGCTGCAGACCATTGAATGTAGCAGTCTATACTTGTGCATGTTGTATAGAGGTTGCACAATCCAATATAATCAGTTGTATAGTTCCACTGCTTATGAGTCATATTACAAAGACTTAAAAAATAAAATCATGGTGAGAGCTTCATGTGTAATGTCATGTTGAACAAGTTTTCCAGTGTTTCCTAGATGAAGTAAAGAGTCCTTTTTTTCCTCCATGCTTTGGAACTCTGCCCAGTTCTGCCCACCTGCTTGAGTTACTGGACATGCACATATTTTTCTCAGTGTTGTTCTTGCAACCATATAGCCCGCTGTTAATTGAAGGTGCATGTCTGAACTAGTCAAGAGCTTGGATTGGTTGCCTCTGTACCTCTTGTGCAGCCACAAGCAAAAAACACTCTCCCATAATCCTCCAGTTGTTGTGTGAATTGTGAATGAGTATTGTAAACAAATTTAAAATCATCATCCATCTTCTTTCCTTCAGCATTGAACAATTCTTTTGAATCAGTAGTGTTTGATGTTAGGGTTTAAATGTGGCATTACTGGCTATTTTTCTGTTTTTCTCAGATGTCAGAAAATATAAGCATGGTCATATATCATAGTGATATAATATTTTTGGCATGTTATCCACCACAGAAATACAGAACCTTCTGTTACTTGTGTTTCTTTGTCTGAGAGGGGATTGATTTTGGGCTGGAATGATTGAAAAATAAAAAACTGATAAATCTGTAGAACATTGATGATTTGATAATTGTTGTCTATTTGCATCAGATGATGGGGCTGCAAAGCTTTTTCCACACAGAGTCCGGGTTACAGATGCGGTGATTGTCCAGTTCTTCTGCATGTGTGCTATACTGGAATGGACAAGATTACCTGTGAAAGGCGTAGTTAAAACACTTTAAAAGTCACCATTTTTCCCCTTGGCTGTGAAGTTCACTTTACAGTGCAATCAAAAACTGCTGCCCCTTTGTTCTGCGCTTTAGTCCTAAAAATTCAAGTCGGCTGCTTGAACCAACCAAATCTGCATCTGTATATAAATTAAAGTGGCCTCTTATAGTCACATTTAAAACCATGATACGAAAGCAAAATGTGTGAAAAGAAACCTAAAACTCTTCTTTTAAGATATTATATTTGGACCTGTGCCACTTTGATGATACTTTTCCACTTTTTCATCTCTCATGAGAAATCGCTAAGCTTATATTGAACAACATAACCTTCAGCGGTGAAGGGAAAGTTGCCTCTCGTTGTGTGCATGCCAGGGTGTAATATTATTAGAGTTCTGGAGGTGATCTTTCTTTTTGTGAATAGTACTTAATCCAGATTTCTTTGTGAAGTGATTACGCACACACTCTTTTACATCCCCTTGTCCTGCTGGGCCAGTTGAATTAAGCTGAAGACAGACAGTGGTGGTGCATAATTGTGCCCTCCAGCTCAGCAATTGCAGTTAACACTGTTCTCCAGTAGCCAAACACAAAGCATAGAGTTTTCGAAGAAGGTCCCGCCAGTCTTACTGTATTTTGATTGTGTTTTCTAGTTTTCTAGACACTTGAGGATGAAAGGTATTATGTTCAGTGCGTCATGCTGGTAGAAACAGGTCTTACATACTCAAGGTCATGAGACTAACACATAACAAGCACATAAAGACTCTAGTGTGGACAACAGTCCCATAGAGATTGTCATTTGCGTACGCCCTGACACAGTGGGGAAGACTTATTGTACACAGAAAAATAACTGAGTATTAAGACTACCCCTGTGTCTACGACTTATTAAAGCAAAAAGTAACAGCCAGTATAGCCCCGTGCAAAGACTTGGTGATTGCGCATCACACAAATGTGATTATGTTTTTTGTTCTTCATGCCAGGGGGATAAGATGGTTGATCCTATTAAGCGTACACTCAATTAGAGGGGTTCAGCACTTTCCTGCCTGGGAAAATCCACTGGGATGGCCTTGCAGGCCTGATTCGTTACGGTCGAGTCAGTGCACTTTACTGAGTCTGTCTGCTGAGCACTGTGTTTTTAAATGGCTACGGAGGAAGAACAGAAGGGATTAATGCCTAGAGAAAGAGGGTAAAAACTTTCCCCTTCCCCTCCTCTGCGTCCTGTAGCTTGTTGTTTGGCTGATAAACTGATGCAGATGTCGTAAAAACATGCTGTCACAGCGATGGTTTATTCTTTTTCATGAGCCTTGTGTGCAGCACTGCGTTACTGACCACAAACTAATGCTAACGTTGAGCTGGACAGTTGGACTGGAGCAGTGGGAGTTTTCTCCTACGGGGTTTGTATTCCACAGTTTAATACAGGGATCGATGGTGCAGTCCTGTATGAGCTGTTTTCGTGTAAAAATTACAATACAGATCAGCCTAAACTAGACGTAGTCAGCCACATCCAAATGGTTTCGTCTTTGGCTTAGCCTGAGGTGTGGCCTGCACCATATGGTTCAACATTAATGGTAAAGTCCTCAGATCTTTCACAGGTATAGAAAACATATTTAGTATAAATCTTTCCAGGTTTTAACAAACAAACGTCCTGCATTGAAAGGGCACATTTGTGGGCAGAGTATGGATGGCCAAATTTATAGTTGTAAATTGTAAAAAGGCACAGAATAAGATTTTAATTGGAGTGTAAAGCATAAATAAGTAAATGGGACAAGCTCTGAAGAACACAAATATTTAACAAATAAACGCATTTCTTTTGTATGTTCTACATAACATTTGTAATAGTAAGAATATCACTAATTATGAATTATTGATTTTCTACAGTAATATTTAATGTTTAAAGGCAGAAAACGTTTGTCTAAATAACTGGGATTAGTAAAAGTAAAAAATCTGTCACCTCTGCCAATATTTGACGTTTTATTTACCAACCCTAAAATAATATTTCTAAACCAGTTAGTAAGAATGCAAAATACTGATGGAGACTTACGATAGAAAACTAGTGCACGGTTTAAAGTAATTAAGATTGTTTTGAGAAAATGTGCTCGTTTTAGCCTTACTTTGCCTTGGAATGCTTAAGACAGTGATGTAGTGTAACTTTTTTCAGAAGGATCCTTTGAGAAAAACTTTTTGCTCTGACAGGCTGGCATGTCAGTGATTAGAGTGGTGGGCTTGCAAAGATGGTTGTGATTTTGATTATGCTAACAACACTCAAATCAAATGTCATTGTCTTAATGTCAGTGCACCAGATGACGGTTATTAACTGGTAACAGAAATTTCAGTTACGGATGCCTGTTTTTGGTTTAGTTTTTCCCCAGGAAAACACAGTTTGTTTGTTTTTCATGTTTGTTTTTCGCTTTTGTTCCTGAACAGCCCTTCTAGCACTACAGTAGGAATAAAATGCAGGAATTAAAAGCACTTGCCTGTAGCACTCGTTATTAGTGTTGCCTCAGTTTTCAGAAGCTGTGGATTTGCAGTCAGGTTCAGTGTGCGTAGTGTTGAGTATGTGGGCACTTCAGTTGGATAAACATGGATCAGAAAGGGGAAGTGGAAGTGAGCAACTGTTATTGTTTTGTGCTTCTTCAACACTGTTTGCGGAGAGCCCCCTTTCAGGGTAGAAACATGAGAATCTGGACCATCACAGAATATGCACACATATCTTTAACGCCCTGTGTGATAAAGATATGTGTAATATGTGTACAGTGTGAAATCATGGCGTGACACACCCTCACTCTGGGTGTGTAAGTGGCAAATGGTAAAGTGCTGTAATAATGTATGAAATTGCTGAGCTCTGCCTCTTGTTGGAATGGACATGGATGGTCACACAAGCAGCGGTCTGACCATTTCTCCTCCTCCTAATCCCTCTTTATGTCCACCAGGTGGCAGAGACAAGCGTGGTGGTCCAGTCTTAACATTCCCCTCACGTACTAATCATGACCGAATACGACAGGAGGACCTGCGCAGACTCATCGCCTATCTTGCTGGCATCCCCAGGTAAACCCCAACCCCACACACACACACACACACACACACACACACACACACACGCGCCTCTCAGCCAGCCAATCACACTTTTCCATCATGTTTCCTTTGCTGAAATCACTCATTTTGAGCATTGTCCTTTTCAGAACTGACTGATTAGCCAGAAATATCAATTTGCACGCAGACACCACCAAAATAGACGGCAAATTGGTGCACAGTTTAAAGGGTTGTTTACCCCACATGGTCCTGGTGTAGCCCTAAAGTAGCTAGTTAATGCTTTAATTAATGCTCAGGCTCTTTGTCACAAACACTACATTTGTGTATGCAAATAAATGCATGTTGATATACTTCACCTTTTACTGATATTCTGATTTAAAAAAAATCAGTCACAAGCCTTTAGCAATCTGTAATGTATTCTGTACGCGTCTACACAATTTCCCATCCAATTGCATTACATTTCATTTTACAGTGTAGACTCTTGGGACAGAAAGTCCTTGAATGTATCTTTTGATATGTTAACCAACTTCAACTCAGAAAAGGTTTGTGTGCCCTTCAAAACCACTGATTCAGGTGAACTAATGGAGTTAGGTGCTTATAGTAACCTAATCCATAATTTTAAGTGGTATTCTGCAAAACGTTACACAAAGGGATGTTAAACTTTTGGTGTGAATGGCACTTCATGGAGTAGGGTATATCACTAGTATGGTTCATGTTTCTCGCTGTGCTGGATGCAGGTTGAGGAATACTGTGTTTCCATGTCTCACCTCATTCTCCCTCTCATGGAGAACTGTCTTACCCTGCCTTCTAGTGTTTACCTTCCTTATCATTTTTTTAAATTACCTTATTATTTTTGCAGAGGTGGATGACAATATGAAAAAAAAAAAATACTATTTCACAAGACTTTTTTTCTCTTGGAGGTTTCATATATTGGCATAGATGATATAAAGAAACCAGTAATAACACATGTACAATTGAATCTTAATTAAAATGAGCATTTGATTTACCGTGTGGACACTGTTAAAGTTCAAGTTACTGTTAAACCACCCCGTCCGTTTAGTTCATGTATGGAAGCTAAGCTGCGAACACAGCTCATTTTGAATGTACTCAGATAAAGAGAGGTTGGAATTTAATGTAAAACTATATAATAAAGGGATAACGGCTGTTTTTGTCCAAAAAATAAAATACCGGACAAACACTGCGCTGAACTAAAATGTAATGAAACAAGGTTGATCCTTCTTTTTTTGTAAGATATCATGCGATCGGTCATTGTTCTTTACGTACTGGTGATATTCATGATGTAGTATGTGAAGTAATTATCACGCATGGACTGTGTTCTTACAGTGTTTTGTCTGTTTAGCTGGAATTACTTTTTCTGTTATAGTACATGTTATATTTTTGGTGGGATTTTTATTTTTGGTGCACTGTTGTGTTTTTGCTTCTGCAGTATAGAGGATTTTGTAGTATTCTTGTATGGTCTCTGTTTGTTCTTGTTTGCGGTTCTGTTTATCCTGTTACTTATGGTGGAAAAGTGTGACACCTGACAGAGAGAGGGAAGACTAACAGAACTGAAAAAAGAGGGAGCGAGGGTGAGTGGGAGCGTGGGCCAGATTCTAGAAAACCGGTTCAGCTTTTGCCAACAGACCTTCCTCCTCCTCCACATCATCGCTTTCTCCTCTCAGCTCCATCCACTGCACCCACACAGTCACACCAGAGAGAGGGAGAGAGAGGGGGAGGGAGTGCGGGAGAGAGAGCAAGAGCTGGAGTCTCAGAGCAGATCGCATAACGAGAGAGAGAGAGAGCTGCACAGAGCTGGAGAGTGGCAGAGAGAAATGGGGAGGGAGGGCGAGTGAGCATGTAAGTGGGTGGGAGAGAGAGAGAGAGATAGAGAGTGAGCACAAGCGGAAAACAGTGTTGGAGTAACACAGGCTGCATGTGCATCTGCTGATGGTGTGTGTATGGAGCTCGGCTCGTTATCACATAACGACCGACCTGTCCGTGCGCATCTGAGGAGGAGATTGACAGGTAGATGCCGTGTTAACTGATCCAGCCTGTAGTCAGAGATACAGAGTGACAAGAAACAGACAGACGCGCTAGTTAGTTTAACTGACAGACAGACAAACAAACAGACAGAAGGTACTGAAGGCCTTCGCCAGCTGTTCATTTGCCTGATGCTCATTAGCTGCATTCTGAAGCTGTCTGCCATGGGTAAGCAATACACTCTCTCTTCTCTCTGGCTGCCGTTCAGTATTTCTTTGCATTAATTGCCAACTGAGGAAGGAGCTTTATCTTTGCTATATGCAATAGTTCGCTTATGTATATGCTTAATTGTTATAAAGTAAAGTGGTGTATGCATTAATAACCATAAACTGTCCGCATATCTTTGGGTCATGTACCAAATCTGATGAGGCATTTTAATTGTTTCTCTCCTCAGTTGAGAGGATGCTGGATAGATTATGTAATGCAAAGAAGATTAACACTCATGTTTTGTCCTCTCCATCTCCCTCCCTTTCCCTATCGCCATCTCTTTATCTCCTCTTCTCCCTTCTCCCCTTCTCCCTCTCTCCAGCGAGGACGTGTGTAAACATGGCTTCACAGTCATTGTGGACATGCGAGGCTCAAAGTGGGACTCCATCAAGCCTTTGCTGAAGATCCTGCAGGAGTCCTTCCCTTGCTGCATCCACGTCGCTCTCATCATTAAACCAGACAACTTCTGGCAGAAGCAGAGGACCAACTTTGGCAGCTCCAAGTTTGAGTTTGAGGTATGAGCCTTTTGTGTGCAGTTACTCAGAAGATGAACCAGGCTTGCTTCTCTTGGGGGCTCATTCCACAGTGGTCTCTAGGCTGGATAGTGGAGAACGGATAGTGCACTTTATCAGTCAGAGCTACACTGGGCTCATTATTTGTCAAACATATGGTCTAAGAAATGCTGGAGGTAAAATATTATGTCTTGTGATGATCCTGAGTGCTCAGCAATGCACAGAGACATAATCTCGGCTATTCTTGATAACATTAATGGGTCCTTTCTTCTGAGTAATTTGTTTTTGTGGCTTAGATTTACCACATTCCCTTGTGTTGCTTTACTTCAGATGATTTAGAGGCATGGAATTAGCTGGTTTTAAAACAGGTGCAGTCTGAGAAATGATGCTGCTGTTTTAACAAGATTAGGATCTTGTGTTAAATATTTTGTTTATTTGTAGCCTTTGCTTTAAGGGTTGTCTTTTAGCAAAATCTGTGTACAAGTCAATTTTTATGTCTCTTCTGCGCCGAAGAAGCCTTTTTGTAGATGTGTGTGGTTGGATGTGTGTACTGTATTGTTGTGGGCAGGGGAGGCTCTCGTTGCTGCGGTGTAGGGGTGTGTGTGTGTGGGAGTATATATAGATTGTCAGTGTGTGCGCAGGTGTAGCTGCTCTATGCATTGTGCAAAATATATATGCACAGATTTGGTACAAATTTGTGCATTTTGTATGCTAGCCTGCATAATTGGTGTTGTTTTGTTGTGGTCAGCTGCTCTGCTTTTGTGTTGTCAGGATGAGGCTGTTTGTTTTTAGTCACGTTGGAAAACATGTTTCGGAAAGCCAGCGTCTTGAGTGCTGACCACAAATAAAGGAATTTTGCTTAAGGTCCTCTTTTTGTGTAATTGTTTGTTTAATCTTCTTATGGGGCTCAGCAGAATGGGTACAAATAATCAAATGTCAGGATATTATTAAATGCACCCCATTTGATAAAGCATTGCAGTTTCAGCCAGGCATTGAAGGGAAGAGTTCAGAAAGGTTTTTTTGGGGGTTTTTTTGGCAGTAAATTAATGGGAACCTATGCTGTATATAGTTTTTCACATCATAAATATAAATAAATACTTTTCTAAACATCAGTTTTTTCATTTTGATTAGCTTATAATTAACAAGCTAATTTTAAGATACTAGACTAGACGGGGAAGCTAATATTTGTCTTGTAGTATGCCGTGTATGCACAGACACTTATTATCCATTTTGCTCAGTTTCTTGTTATTAAATTATTAAGCAGCAATATGTTGTGCAGCCTTGGTGTCGCCTACCATATATTTCCTGTTTTGCTCTCGCGGCACAGTGTAGAGCAAATCCCAGTCTTAAAGAGGGGAGAGAGGTGTCCCTGTGGTGCTCACTTTCTGTTTTTTATAGCTGTAATATGCTTATTTTGATACATCAACTAATTTTCTTGTGAGCCGAGTTGAGAGCAGAGCTATAAACTGCATACTACAGCAAGTAGGTTAATGGTTATTCTTTGTGGGGTTAGACTATGATATGATTATGAATGACAGTACTGCAGCACTTTTAGGCTAGCAAGGCTAGACCTGCCAAAGTTATTACTTAATTGCCTGAATTATGTTGTTTGTTATTTTGCAGTTCTTTAAGCTAATCAGTTATTTTCTGTTAGTCATGAGATTTCACTTATGAACAAGCGGGTTGTGAATCTGTTATGTTCATGAGTAGACAAATGGTAGCTGAATGCCTAATGCTAATATGCTGTGTGTCACTGTAGACAGCTGTTAGTGTGCATGTACACAGAAGTGCATTACATTATTTCATGTTAGGACTAAATAGTGTTTTCTATTAAGCAAATATAACAAGGAGGCAATATAGATAAATGTGTTGATTGCTTTAGGTTCATACTGTAATAGTTGCTTAAAATAAAAAAAGAGGAGCAATTAAAATATTAATCAACAATTATATATATGGGATTTAATAATCAGTTGAAATTTTTGGTAGTGACGGGACATTTTATGTTTACCTCTCTAATATAAAGCTTTATGTAGTTATTTTGGATATGGGGTTTAATAAGAACGATGGGTCGTGATGGTGTGCGTTAGGTTTGGGTTGATGGACAACTGTCCATTGCTGACGTTCGTCACAATACTACGTCTTGCACCCACTGACACTGAAGCATTCTTATTTTTTGTTGTTGTTTAATGGCGATTGGCAAACAGCTTTAAGGTACGTTATTATCATTAATAGTGCAGCTCTACTTATTATCTTGTGCAAATCCCTTGTTGTCATAGTCCGTTCCAGTGTTTTACTATAGCCGATATTTCACAATATGATAGATGTACCTCAACCCTAGTTTGCATCGCAATATGGTTTTCCAAGATTTTGAATTAAATAACTTTAGATTATCAGAAAACACAACCATTTGTGGTCTACACACCTGTTACTTGTGTTTATAATGTAAGCATTAACCCAGCACCTGTCATGTACAGGGCGGATGAGAATCAGTTCTGGCTAGCGGAGTAAACCCTTCCTTTTGGTATCTCTTAAAATACATTTGTATGTTAGGTGGGAGCTCTTATTTGAGTATTTGAGTAAATTGAGTATTTGAGAAGAATAGCAGCGGGGTGCACTTACCTTGACTCAACAAAAGAGCCAAACAGCTTGGCTCTCGCCTTTTCACACAGCCATGATGGAGCCCACTCATTTGCTTTTGTCAGTCCATCTGCTCTCTCTCTTGCTCTCTCTCTCTGGCTCGCTGTCTGTCTCTGTCTCTCTCTCTCGCTCTCTGTCTCTCTCTCTCTGTCTGTCTGTCTGTCTGTCTCTCTCTCTCCCTCTGTCTCTCTCTCTCTCTCTCTCTCTCTCTCTCCCTCTGTCTCTCTCTCTCTCTCTCTCTCTCTTTCTCAGTCTGTGCTTTCAGCTCTGAATTGACATCTGAGTGCAGGCAAGGAAATGCCTGCAAGAGCGAAAATGATGTATAGATAGCTGGATGGAGAGGAAGGACACACAGATGTTGAGGCAGTCATTCTTATTTACTAACGTGATTAGGGGAAGGAGTGATTCACGAGAGTAAAACAGATTACCCATGCTTGTCAGATTTTTCCACTCTTATGAACATGTGTACCTGTCTCTTTTCGACTGTTGCTGTACCTATATGACATTTCTGATGAGCTTGTGTGACTGTGCTCCTGGTCTGCAGATCTGCTGCCTCCTCTCATGCCCTGAGGCTTTGCGACCAGCTCTAGACTGTATGTTTTTATCTACTCTGGACTCTGAGCTGTCCCCATGCGGCAGAGTTAAATTAGATTTTTGCCCCTTGTTAAAAATAACTGTCCCACCTTACTGGTCATTAACTGAGCCTGGAGTCGCTGTATTAAATCATATGGGATTCAAAACAGAGTGTAATGATGGTGCTGCTGTGCTTGTTGATTATTTTTCCTGGCTTTCCTCTCTGTTTCCTCAACTTTCCTTTTGCCTGTTCTTAACACGCCCTTGCATTTCGAATTCCCCTCTTTCTAATTTCCTTCTCATTACCATTTCCTGTTACTTGCTTCCTCGCACTTGAAAATCACCCATGCCATGAATTCACTTTTCCTTTCCTTCTACCACCATTTCCTTTTTGTCCTTCTGTGCACTGTATTTGTTTTCCTTTTTCAGACCACCATGGTGTCCCTGGAGGGCTTGTCCAAAGTGGTGGACCCGTCCCAGCTAACGCCTGACTTTGAGGGCAGTCTGGACTACAATCATGAGGAGTGGATAGAGATCCGTGTGGCCTTTGAAGACTTCACAGGCAATGCAAGGCATCTGCTGACCCGTCTGGAAGAGATGCAGGACACGGTCACACGTAAGGACTTTCCGCAGGACCTGGATGGGGCGCGACGTATGATTGAGGAACATGCTGCACTGAAGAAGAAGGTGATGAAGGCCCCGGTGGAGGAGGTGGATACAGAGGGCCAACGGTTGCTCCAACGCATTCAAAGCAGTGAGAGCTATGCCAATCGTACAGTGCCTGTTGGCCCCGGGCAGAGGGAGGGCCAGGGCCAGCCCAATGCTGACACACAAGGCTTAGTACCCCGCATCTCTGCCCTGCTGGAGCAGCTGCACAGCACGCGGCAGAATCTGCACCAGGCCTGGCACGTCCGCAAGCTACAGCTTGACCAGTGCTTCCAGCTCAGACTGTTCGAGCAGGACGCTGAGAAGGTGAGGCACTCTCACTCTCACTGTTGCATGCCGCATGGGCTTGAATTGTTACTCGTACATCATCATTACTCCAGGGATGCTTGTATGCTTGTGTATATTTGTTGATTTTGGAAGGTAAGACCAAGACTGATCTTCATGGGGTCTACATAAATATGTAAACATTTTAAACAGTCCACACAATTACATATGAAAACTGCACACAAAATGTAGCTTTATTAGCATCTTGTCACTGTATTGAAAGAGTTTTTGTAAGAAATAAGCAATAGCTAAAACAAGTTATATAATAATATTGCGATTAACTTTACTGCTCTTATTGCTACAGCATTATTTATCTGCTTTAATATGTAAATGAGTCTTCCTGATGGTATTTTATGTAGTCTGTAGATGAGCTTTATGTGAATAGGTTTCCAGAACCTGATAGTGTTTTGATAGTGAAAGCTGTGTTTACAGAAAGAGTTGTATTTTAAGCTAACTGACCACTTTTATGTAGCTAGCTAGTGGATTTAATGCTGTGACAGTACATGCTGTCTAGAAGGTTTCTGATAAACAGCTTCTGATAAAGAGAAGCAACACAGTGACAAGTGTTAACTATGGAACATAGAACTTTTGTGGTTTTTGTAAGCATGATGTTAACTTTTTGTGTTGGGATTCCTTGAAGAGCTTATTATAAAGTACAGAAATGTTAAAAAAAAAAAAAATCCCATTCATTTCGCAGCATTTGTATTGGTTAAGTAAAAAGCAGCTGCTGTGATGTAGAGCAATATGTAGTGAAAACAATTCATAGATCATTTTCTATGGACAACAACAATGTTGTATTTAACTCGTTTATACTTTTAGGTGTCAAGATAATTCCCCCAGATTTCACTCATATAGGTACCACCCTATGGGTGATCCATGCTGGACGCCGCTTTGAAAATATAAACAAAAAATCAGCATCTGTCTTAAAAACACTGGAAATCAGAAATGAGTGCTTTTTTTCCTTTCATACTGTGTCATATTGTAGATCCACAATAAAACCAGTTTTTCCCTGGTATGAGAGGGCTGTGGAGTGTGCGCTGAAGGAGTGTTTCCCCTGATGAAAGGAGGGGGTGGTGCGAGGTCAATGTGAAACACCATATTATTGATTTAGTACTGGTTTGTCCTGTCCCTGGTGCATAATGATGTAGCCAAATATCAGTTGTTTTCAAAAAAAAAAGACAAGTCACAGTACTTCCATTGCATGAAAGCAGTAATTATGTTTATTAAGTGCTGCAGGATGAAGAATAATGCCGCTTTTCATGGGGCACTATCTTTGAAGGAATTAGTGTGCCATTTATTATTCATTTATTTATTTATTTATTTATTTTTTACTTTTAACTGATAACTGTGCAAAATATTATTTGTGTGATATGGTCCCTGTACAAGTCATACCGCCTGATTTTAGACTATGACTTTTCTGCTGTGTTACCTAACCATATCATCTGATACTTGGGTTATGAAGGTAAAATAGGAATTGGTAATGCATGTGTAAGCTAGGGGTTTTGTTTTTACGTAACCATTGTTTTCTTGATCATTATGGAAATGAACATAAGCGTTTTTCTTGCCTTCTTAAATAGTGTTTACTTTTTGCCTCAGCACTAATGGAGCAGTCTAAACGCTGCATGTAGTGGGTGGAGGATTTTTCATGTTGCTAGGACACCAGGAGCTATTCTCTCCTCCTGAGAATCGGGTCATTCTTAAGCATTCTATTTTTATCCAAATCATCTTCATGAACACACCATCATGAACGTGAATTATGAACACACACAGCCTTTTTGGATTGTGATTGTATGTGTACATGCACACACTCGCTGTACTGCTCAGTCATTTATAACATGACACGTGAATACCCCCCATCGCACGTTGAAATACATCAACACACGTGCCCACTAAACCCCCCCAGCTAAGTATGTTTAAAGAGTGTATGTGTTATGTTGTATCTTTGCAGATGTTTGACTGGATCATGCACAACAAGGGCCTGTTTCTGGCAGGCTACACTGAGATTGGCAACAATCACTCACATGCCATGGAGCTCCAGACCCAGCACAACCACTTTGCCATGAACTGCATGGTAAGATAACAAAACCAATGCCGAGTGGAATTTTACTGTTGTGTAAGATTAGAAACATCACTTGGAATGCATTCTCAATAGCTTCTGATCAAGTTCTATTTTTAACATGTTTTGGCTTTCCCTTGTACTCGACAAGCAAAACATTAGCTTGCGTAAAAGGGGACTTTTTTGAGACGGTGACATTTGTGAATGAATGAATATGCCGTGTCCTTATTTTGTCTAGACAAGTGTTTTGAATGTGCTCATTTAATTCTTCCCGGTGCTGTGCCTTCTTTTATATTTTGTGGCTCTCATTCCTTCCAACTCTTAGCCTCTGGGCCCTTCCAACCACCAATTTAGTCTCTTCTTGTTTAAACAGACTTCTGCTGGTTTGCTTTCTTCAAAAACAGCCCAGGCTCATACATAGACTGTTCAATGAAGTCAGTTTTTGGTATCTGTTGCACCAAAATTGTTATTTGGTATATTTGAAGATTTTGCTTTTATCAGTTGTGTACCGACCAACAAATTATAGAGTAAAGAGGTTCTAGTTATCCTATGCAAACCCATTCACCGTGTAAGTTATTTTGACTAGAATGACCTTAGTGATGAGAACTAAAGGTAAGAAGTGATACTGCTGGATTACATTCCAAGCACTTACTTAAAAGCCTAGACCCGTACAGGGACATGCTTTCAGGAGCTTCTTCAGCACGGATATGGATCAAATCCTGTTTCAGTGTGACACAGAGGAAACAGAGGGGAATGGGGATTCAGCTCGTTTACAGGCGCTCCAGTTGCGTGACAGATGCAGCTGGTGAGATGTAAATGCCTGTAGCATGACTGATGTGTTTCTTTCTGCAGGTGCTTTATTATGATATTTTTCCATCTAAATAATTGTTCAGGCTCAAATGCGTCACCAGAATATCTTATTAGGACATACTGTAGCTTGAATGGTAGGAATAAAAAGTGACCTGGCTACCAGAACCTTCCTAAATATTCGCACAGAGGTTCTCAGCTGCATTTGAGTGGTATTAAGTTAAATCAGTGCCTAAGCGGGAGGAGCTGTGAGTTATTGATCAGGGGCACTCTCATCAGAGTGGAAGAACTGTGATCTCTTCTCATGAGCAATGACCAGCATGTTAAACACTACCTAGAATCCTTCAGACTTAAATGACTTTCAGAGGTCACCATATATTGAATCATACTAGCACAGGTATGAATAGATGCCATCATGGAAAACAGTTTATGATGTACTTTTAAGTATTTTAAGTATATATTGTACAGAAAATGGCAGCTGCCTCATTTCACTAGAAACTGACAGAATTTTTGGACAGCAAAGAAAAAAAGCTGTTTCTAAATTAAGAACATTTTCTCTTTACTTATTACTTTGTCTTTTTAGATTCACAATTTATAAATGTATTGTAATACTCTGCGAGTAACTTTCTGAATAAAATGTATTTAAAGTAATTTCTTTCATTCTGTTCTTTAACAGTGACTGACTTGGTTCCCCCTTTTGTCCTACTGCAGAATGTGTATGTGAACATTAACCGCATCATGTCTGTGGGGAACCGGCTGCTGGAGGCCGGCCACTATGCATCTCAACAGATCAAGCAGATCTCAGGCCAGCTGGAGCAGGAATGGAAGGCCTTCGCTGCTGCGTTGGATGAGAGGAGCACGCTGTTGGAAATGTCTGCTACCTTCCACCAGAAATGTGACCAGGTCGGAATATAGAACAATACTATTACTATTAAATGTTATATCTGCTGATAGCCAGGATTGAATAAGAAACAGACCTGATCAGTGAATCTCACGTGTTACACTGTGTAGGTTTGATGTAAATGGTGAAAATATAAGCTAACGATTAGTTGAAATGTAAAGGAGGAGTAAAATGAGACTGAGGTAATACTCTGTTCATATGGGATCAATGTTCTCCCTAATCACAGAGTAAACTGTGGCTACACAGTATGAAAGCATTCATAAAAAGTCTTGAATCTCATACAAGTGTAAAACAGGAAATATATTTACATTTATTTCAGTCTCCTGCTTTTTTTTTTTTTTTTTTTTTTTTAATTCATTCATATCTTGGTCCTCAAATACACCACGGTGGAAAATTCACAGATGTGGAGTCCTTGAACACATACAACTGCAGAAGTATGTGTGCCCTATTTTTTTTCTCGCTAATGGAATATTCTTCTCATCTATGGTGCCTTTTCATGCGGCAGCAGGATCAGCCCTCTTTTTCCAGGGATTTCTCCCCCTGTGAGCTTATCCTCATCTCACATTCTCTCACTGTACAGAAACCCCCCCCCCTCATTTATGCCATTCTGTTTGAGACAAGGAAGCAGGGTCAAAAGGAGACCCCTCTCCCTTTTCTATGTGAAGTAGGATGGTCAAGGATCGGCTTTTCAACAAGGAAATTTCTGTCAGACTTTTGTATTAAGGCTTGCACTTGTTTGTGCATTTTTTCCCCCATTATTAACATGTTTTGGCAAAATTTAGACTGTTGTCTTTTGGTTTTCTTCTTCTTGATCCTGTAAGCTAAACTCGGAACACTATGTGGAATTGTGTACAGAATCTAATTTTGGAAACATTGTGGCATGCATATTTTAAATGGTTTAAACAGCATATATAGCTTAATCGTAGGAGGCAGAGTACATGTCTTCCCCTTTAACGATGACTAAAATACCTGACCTTGCTTAAATCTAATCTTCATTTTGATAGTGCATCTCCCAGTGTGTGTATGATTGTGCAGAAGTTGATTATGTTACTGATTATAATGATTCTGTTTGATTAAGTGTGAAGGAGGGAAAATCTAGCCCTGCCAGTGTGTCTGAGTACATAATGGTTTTAAACTTGATACTGAACTGTGTTAGATAGCTCGTTCATGCCCTTTTCTTTTATGTCTTGTGCCAATAGTATATGAGTAATGTGGACTCATGGTGCAAGGCGTGTGGAGAGGTGGATTTGCCCTCTGAACTTCAAGATCTGGAAGATGCCATCCACCATCACCAGGGCCTGTATGAACACATCACAACAGCCTACTCTGAGGTGCGGTTCAAGCTGAACAGTATAATCACCATGTGTTGTTGAAAACACTCCTAAATGAATTGATCTTGGGGCTGTTGGTACGCATTAATACATGAACGCCAATTACAGACATAGTCACAGTTTAGACTAATTATACCAATTGAAAAAGGCACAGAGGCGTGAAGGGGTTGGTGCTGCACAGTCAATCCTGTCATTAACTTGAATGAGGTAGTTGAGTCATTTTCTCGTTTGCCTCATGCAGGTGAGTCAAGATGGCAAAGCCTTATTGGACAAACTTCAGCGGCCTCTAACCCCTGGCAGTGCTGATTCGCTGACCGCTACCGCCAATTACTCGAAGGCAGTGCACCATGTGCTGGACATCATCCACGAGGTCCTGCATCACCAGAGACAGCTGGAGAACATCTGGCAGCATCGAAAGCTCCGCCTGCACCAACGCCTGCAGCTGTGTGTGTTTCAGCAGGACGTCCAACAGGTAAATAGCACCCAAGCATCACCCCAACACCACCCGCTGCACAGGCGCTCACGTGCACCTATAGGCAGCAGGCAAGCTGAATTTCTGAAGCTCTTTTGGGAAGTGGGATGAGGACTGGATTAAAGAGCAGTAAGACAGTGAAGGAGGAACTGTGAAAACAGAGGGATAAGAATGAATAATTGAAAGTCAAGCCCCCTGGCTGTTGAATGATTTTTCCAATATCCTCATTTACTGTTGTAACAGCGATACATCAGCCTTCTTCTGCTCGGTATTTAAACTTAGCAGGCTTATCTTATATTTGCTGTGTGCTATGTACTATTAATCAGCAGGCTTATCTTCTGATTTTTCTTCTGCGTTTTGCCACAACGAGCAGTGAAAACTCCAGCTTTTAAAAAAAGCTCATGCTGGTTTGTGCAGGCTGTAGCTAAGCATATAATTACCACTGACGCTGTGCCTTTCATACAGGCAGAAAAACACCACCGCAACATCTTGGCTAAAGGGCCGAGAGATTATTTTCATGTACACATAACAGAAATAGTGATGCATAATTAGAAGGCAAAAACGTCCTCCTCTGTTGCCTTTTTCCTTTCTTGCCTCTTTTCATTCTCTTTTAAAGTTAACTGGTTTTCATTTTCAGTGCATGGGTTTGTGCTGGACTCAGTCTGCTCTGCTATGTGCTGGTTCGGGTGCTTAGCTGGGGAGGATTGCAGCACCACTTTTACCACTCATAGGCTAGGAGACCGTTGCTATGGAAACCTGTGTTCTCTGCAGCATTCAGGTGCAGAGCCCTTGAGTGGCAGTTAGAGAGGGAGAGAGAGACAGAAAGAGCGAGAGCACATCACCTTTCTGGGGCTCATTTGCATAATTCTCGCTTTCTGTGACCCACAATTTCGCTTGCTGTGCTGCCTTTTATATTGGACTGTCATTATCTCTAGCTGTTTGACAGGACAGATTCTCACGTATGTTGTACATGCGTAAAGGGTAAAACGCTTCCACTTAGTCCTCATGTCCTAATTTGTGCGTCTGTGTCTGTGTGTGTCTGTGTGTGTCTGTGTGTGTCTGTGTGTGTCTGTGTGTGTCTGTGTGTGTCTGTGTGTGTCTGTGTGTGTGTACCCATATGCAGGTTCTTGACTGGATTGAAAACCATGGTGAAGCGTTTCTCAGTAAACACACAGGAGTGGGGAAATCTCTCCATCGTGCAAGAGCCCTGCAGAAACGTCATGAAGACTTTGAAGAAGTGGCTCAGGTTCGCATCTCCCAATGCCATTCTCTCCTTCTCACATTCTACTCATTTTCCCAAACTCGGTGTGTGTAGTTACATGCCAAATTTTTATTACCCTCAGTCAAATTACATGTTTTGTTGATTTTAAGTGAAAATGAATCCTCTACAGGGTTATATGTGACATTTTTTTGGTACATTTCTGAAATACTGGCAAAGTTTCTGTTTACCAGCATATTGGGGAAACAAAAATAAAATCTATTACATTTTGTTTTGTTTCTGAAATACCTAATAAAAAAATGATTATGTAGAAGTTGTTCACTTATTTTCACTTAGACAGTCATCAAAGCATTTACAAAGATCATTGGGAGGATTATGATCAAAAATTGAACAGAAACATGGTTATCAAACCGTAGAGATCTGTTCAATCAAACTTGTTGGAAGTCTAAGACAGAAAATGACTGTCAGCAATAGATATAATGTAGGTGTAATGTGCCAACATGGTATGTAAGCTCTGTAGAGTGTAAGGCAGGTGTATGGTATTTAGTAGCAGATTAGTAGTCCATACAAGGAGTGGCAGACTGAAATTATACCACGAGTTTCAGGGAGAAGTAAAGTGAAGTCCTGTTTTGAGTGGTTTCCTGCTATACAAAATAGAGAACCTGCATCAGTGCTGCAAATCAGTAGATGGCTAATGTAGCTCGGAGGTGTACTGTATGTTTTTGAGTGCTTTGCTTCTGTACTATATGATCATCTGTACACCTGATTGCGTGTATCTGTATGTGTATGTGATTCTCTCCTCTGTGGATCAGAACACATACACAAACGCTGATAAGCTGCTGGAGGCGGCGGAGCAGTTGGCTCAGACAGGGGAGTGTGACCCGGAGGAAATCTACCAGGCAGCCCACCAGCTGGAGGACCGCATTCAGGATTTTGTGAGACGTGTGGAGCAGCGCAAAGTCCTGCTGGACATGTCCGTCTCCTTCCACACTCACGTTAAAGAGGTACCTCAGTATTTCTCGTTGATCCTCGTTGTGCTTTGCTGTGCTTCAGCAGAATAGACGAAAATATTTTCATGATAGGTGTTTTCTTACCAGTTTGTTATTGGAAGCTATTCTGAGCACTTCCGTATTTCTGAGGTATATTTTCCAGTTTGCATGAGCGAAAGAAGAACAGTGAGTTTCACCGCAACATTCAGGAGCTGAAACTTTGAGTGCTTTCACTCACAGCTCAGATGTCCATTAGTTTTGGAGATACAGCACCATTTGCAATGACGTAGATAAGAATGAGTCCTTTAGATGATTGCCAAATTGTGTCGCCATGCCCATGACAGAGAAAACAATGATTGGTCAGTGAATTCATGTTGCCTGCAAATGTTTGCAAGGATCCATGTTGTATACCATGCAAAAAATTGTTTGGTACTCAAGCCATTGTCAAGTATACATGCTTGAATTCATTTATTAATATCCCTATTAATAAATCATAATGTGTAAATTCAAAAAAAGATTTTTTTAATTTTAACTCTGAAAACAGCGATGCTGTGCAAAAGTTTTAGGTACCTGCCAAAATAATTTCAAACTGTTTAGATTAGCAGTGAGTGTTTTGCACTTTATAATTACTGGATATACTAAATACAGTATATCAGTGTGTTCATTGTGGAAGCCCAGTATTGTAGTTCCCATCAGAAACTGGTTTGACTCAGTTAGTACTTCATTGAATTGCTTATGGAATTTCACAAATCCAAGCACCTGTGTTCTCCTTACCAGCTCACAAAATATCAACTACTTTTTTACAAACAAAAGAAATCTTGGAACTTTTTACTGCTTTCTTGTTTGCATGTATTCTAATGTTAACTTTCTTGCAGACACATTATCGCACACTGAGAAAAATAGCTTTAAACCGTTTGCATAGGTGCCTTTTGCATGATACTGTAGCTAGTATCTCCTATATGGTATGCATTGTTTTGGGGGAAAAAGACTTTAATTCTTAAGTAAATATTTTTCCCCATCAGGGCTGTTTGAGTGTTCCTGGCCTACTTCATCCTATATCTTGTTTAAGGGCTCAGAGAGGTTTGTTTTTGTTCTGTAGCTGTGGACATGGCTAGAGGAGCTACAGAAGGAGCTGCTGGATGATGTGTATGCCGAGTCAGTGGAGGCAGTGCAGGATCTGATCAAGCGCTTTGGCCAACAGCAACAGACAACCCTGCAGGTCACTGTCAACGTCATAAAAGAGGGCGAGGACCTTATCCAGCAGCTCAGGTACACTTTTACTCTCTTTCAGAACAGCTTTTCTAGCAAAGCATTTTCAGCATTTTATTTTGAAACCACATTGCGTCCTCTAACTTACACATAATTTCAGCACTGACGTTAAGATTCTGATTTATCATTCAACTTGTGCTACAGGACGTGCACCAAATCTAATACCACTGCAAAAGATAAAAAGAATTAGATAGGACCCTGTTCACCCAAAGCAGAATTTCAATTTGATTTGAACCCCTGCTGAGTTGTGCTTGTTTTTGCACACTGATAGCAGAATCCATTTGTCACATTCATAATCCATATGCAGTGAGCTGCAGCTGAGAAACGTGAGGCCTGAGGTTGAGCAGGGCCGCTTGCTTATGTAAGCCCAGAGAGAGCGAGAGCGCGAGCATGAGTGAGAGAGAGAGAGAAGCCTTTCCAGCTCCTGGAGACTCTCAGCAGCCCTCAGGCGGCCTGTACTACTCCAGCAGTTCTCTCTACCTCTGTCAGCTCCAGCAGCCTGCTTGTCTTTCTGCTCCCACAAACGCTCCATCCACATGCATTCAAATACTCTGCACTCAATCACCCAGTATAGAAAAATCCCTCCTTACAGTAAGACTACTCTTATAAAAGGTTTGAGTGGTTTAAAGTTTACTTCAGGTTATTAATTAGGTCATAAATGCTAAAGATCATTAGTAAGTGGTTATTGCTCAAATAACTCCTGTTACTTCTGATGCATATTTGATCAAATATTTGGGGGTGGTAGTAGCCTAATGGGTAAAATACTTGCCTGCCCCACCCCCTTCCAACTTTCTACCATTGTGTCCTTGAGCAAGATGCTTAACCCTCAGTTGCTCCAGGGGCACTGTCCCTGTAACTAATGATCCTAAGGCATCAGCCAAATGCACCCTTTACCCTTTAAAGTGACCGGTATAATGACTGATGGAGAAAACGAAGTAAGGTAAATAATAAGAGAAGGTGACTGAAAAATCAGTTAATTACCATAAAGGTTATTATTACTGAGGGGTATTTATCTTGAAAATGTATTAATGATTCATTTTACATTCACTTAATACCTAATGAGGCTGTGAATGTTGCAAGCTTATTTTTCTATTCAAAAGCAGCTACACAATAAAAGGGCAGTGATGCATAGCCTGTGTATTGAATAGAATCAACCAAGGATGCTATAGGTGCAGAGACGAGAAGAGAAAATCTGAAAGATGGAGGGAGAGGGTGGTTAAGAGGAGAAAAAAATAGAGCCTCGGGTGAGAAGTCATACAGAGACGTGGCTATGTTAAATTTGCCTTTCTTTGACTGCATGTTTATTTCTGTAAACAGTGTGATATCTTTTCCTCTTTCGCTCACTCTCTCACACTTTTACACACTTACACACATGAAGCACTTTATTATGTAATCAGGCTTTCATAACTGCTTGGCTAATTGTGTAGAGGAGTACTACTTAAACCACTTTGTGCACAAAGGTACAAACAGAAAGGTTCCCAGTGCGCACTCTTACGCCAACACACGCACTACAGAGAGAATCCACACACGCTGGCACCGGACGCTGACGCACAGCGCTTCAAATTCAGCTCCAAGCCCAGCAGCAACACTTCGTTCAGACACAAACCAGCCATCAAAACATCCCTGCTTTATTTGATTTTTGTGTGGTTCTTCATCATATTAATTATTCTGCTACTCTTTGTGAAAGTTATTAATATCATATCACCATGGGAACGGGCTGTCTTGTTAAAGCAGCATAGTATCAATAGTGAACTAGCTATTACGAATGACAAAAGAGATTATAATGATAGTAGTGACTTTCAATTATTACAGTGGATGATTTAATGAAATTTGTCTTTTGGGGTTCCGTGGGACTATTATGTGAATCCTTTATATTTTATTAAATTATAGTTTTCCCTAATGTTGGTAAAGAGTATTATTCTCTTCTTCTGTTTCTCAGCCTGAAACAGATATTATTACAGCAGGGCTTGATGATAAAGAATAGGAGTTGGGCAGAAAATGAGAGGCTATTAGCCGTGATTAAAAATTGCTAATGACGATAATTTGTTTTTGGTAGCTCGTTTTCATTAAAGCGTGGTTTACATTCATGTCTTTGTTAGTAGTATGGAAATAATTAATCTAGTGATAACAATGACCTTCATAGTTTTCACAATTTACCCTTTTCTCCTAATTGTAGTTGATTAGGCAAGACAGTTTTGCTGTCTAAAGTTTGCTTCTCTAATTTTCTGTAGCTCTAGGAGGCTGATGCAGACTGCATGCTTAAATCACCCTCACAATGCATCAAATGATTAAATAATTGCAAATAGACTTGCTTGTGTAGTTTCTGCATAAATAAAGAGGAGCATGCAAAAAAAGAAATGTAGTAAAGTGGTAATAAATGAGGAATTGTAAATAAGAAATAAGTAAATTAATGAAAGAATATGGGGCATAAAAGCAGAAATACATTAAATAGATTTTTTATTTAGGTAGGTGTGGTCCTCAAAATACAACATTCTGTTATCTAGATATGAACAAAATTGTGTTGCTTAGCTGTAAACAGTACTATCCTGACCACCTACATCTGGTAACACTACTCATTTTATTACACTGAAAAGCAAACTGTAATCAAATAAGCGTGAATTGAGATTGGCATCAACTGTCTCTGTAAAGCTGAGACTCTACTGTAGGAATTGCATGTTTCAAACCCTCTCTAGAAACCATACACGCATACAGAACTTTGTTTATTTTTTGCCGTTTCAGAGATTCAGCTATCTCCAGCAATAAGGCCCCGCACAACAGCTCCATAAACCACATCGAGAGTGTGCTGCAGCAGCTGGATGAGGCACAGGCTCAGATGGAGGAGCTCTTCCAAGAGAGGAAGATCAAACTGGAGCTCTTCTTGCAGCTCAGGATCTTTGAACGTGATGCCATAGATGTGAGTCATGCCATGCCACCTGCACTTCTGGTGTGTGTGTGTGTGTGTGTGTGTGTGTGTGTGTGTGTGTGTGTGTGTGTGTGTGTGTGTGTGTGTGTGTGTG
>JBBIGA010000138.1:13793539-13803731 GCA_037576975.1 Alestes dentex
CTCTCTCTCTCTCTCTCTCTCTCTCTCTCTCTCTCTCTCTCGCTCTCTCTCTCTCTCTCTCGCTCTCTCTCTCTCTCACACATTCTCGTGCTCTCTCTCACTTGCTTTCCCTCTCTCTTTCCCTCTTTCTCTCCCTTCTCTGTCTCTCTCATGCTCTCGCTCTCTCTGTTTCTCACATGTTTGTTGTGCTTGATGGCATGGCTATGATGTGGAGGCCTGAGATGTTTGTCTAGCTTTGTGTTCAGAGCTAGCTAGTCTCTTTTTCACCTTTTCAGCTCTCTCGCACTTTCTGTGTGGTGTGTCAGGCGGCTTTCTGGGCTATTTTTAACCCTTTTCTGCTGATGTGCACTGTGAAAGCTATTATGTAAATGCTTCTCTCTCTGAATATTAACTAATCCTGGTGGAATCACATGCTTACGCCAACTTGTTTGACTTAGATCTGAACCTCCTACAGCATACTGTAAAAGATTTCCCCTTTTTCTTTAAACCCACTATGCACAGTCCAGTCCGTGGTTCTATCCACATTCTTACATAGAGCGATATTATGATACAAGGCTTTTGCAGCTGTGAGATTCCAAGGGTTTCACAAAAAAATTGCCTAACCTTTGAAAGGCTTTATGCAGAAATGTTCCATAGTTGGCAAAGCATGTTGCTTTAATACCAAATTAAGTGTGTATTATAGACTACTTAATGTTGCTGGCTGTGCATTGTAAATGTTTTGTCTTCATAGGGCTGCAGCGATTAGTCAATGTTGTTTACGTCAGTGAGGATTTTCGTACCTTTTGTCTTTTAAGACACCAAGGGTTTTTTTTTTTTTTTTTAAATCAAAACAATGCTTGGAAACTTCATGATGACATAACTATTTAGTAGGCATCGTTCGCAATATATCTACCTCAATAACACAGCTAATAGATATTAGGCCAGAAGCATACAGAACGCAAGAAAGCAAATGCAAATAACATGCCCAGCTAGTGCATTACAAATGCACAGTCCCTCTGTACAAACTCTCAACACATTCTTATACTTGAGCAAGGTACCGTCCCCACACACTGGTCCCCGGTTCTGTGTTCCTGGCTGCCCGCTGCTTCACTTGGTGAATGGGTGAAATACAGAGGAAGAGTTTCATGCTGTGGTGTGTTCACGTATGACAGAATGGTCACTTTCACTTCACTTTCACTTTCACTACTTCAGTAGCAGTTAAAAAAAATCTGTGAGGAAATAGAGGATAAATCAGAGTGTATGGGAACTGGGTCTACTGTTATTTCAGCAGCAACAGAAAATAAACATGTGGACCAGTACTGTGTGAGACTCATAAACTGCCGGCCTGCCGTGTTGACTAACCAAAAACTTGTTGGAAATACAAGGCTGGACTTGACCAGGTCTTGACTGTCGCTAAAGCGAATGCCTTTTGTGCTTCATTAAGAGTTGTGTTAGCATTTGTGTTCTTGCTTGAAGTATGTTTCTGAACTCAAACGCTCAAAACCACAAAGTGTGATCAAACTCCTTATGGGTAGGACGATATAGGATGCTATAATTAGATGCTAATGCTTCAGTAGCAACGACTGTTATGTTTAAAAGAGTCACCAGTTTTATGGTGGTGTATAAAATGTTAATTTCTTTGATAGGATTGTATAATAAAATATACCCAGCAGATTAGATTGAAGTATTGAAGTAATGGCTTGCTGCAGCCCTACTCTTTTTTCAGTTGATAAATGCATGCTCCTTTTTGACTGTTGACGGAAATGCTGAATGCAGTTTTGCCTTGAAATATATAATTGTTTGTAATGTCTTAATAATGTAAAATGACAAGGGTTTGTGAATATCAGACACATCTAGCATCTTGTGTTTCGTTTACTGTCAGTTGGTTTGAGCCACCACATATTTTACTTGTGAACTCAAAAGTGTAAGTTTAAAATGAGATCTGGATTCCTGCACTGATGATGAATAGAAGACATGTTGGATCATATTTCAATGTTGTGTGACTACTGTCTGCCATTCTCACCCCAGAAATTTACAGTTGGATGAATTGCAAAGCCCTCTTGATTCCAGGAGTGGTTATACAAAAAGAAAATTGTAGTGCACCACAGAAATTGGCATAAAATATTTGATGTTGTCCATGTGTCTTCAAAGCCACCTTCTCAGATATGATGTAACGTATATTTGAAAGTAGTGAAATTTTCTTCTATATTTCATATTAAGCTAAGTCAGGGATGCAAACATGGAGCTATGGTGAGTATAGTTGAGCACTGACAGTTAAACCTTAGATTACAATAGACACAAGTTTTGTGTATGAGTTTCTTCAACATGGTACACTTTTCCCCCCTTTCTCTCTCCATCTTTCTCTATCTTTTTCTTTCTCTCGCTCTCTCGCTCTCTCGCGCTCTCTCTCTCTCGCTCTCGCTCTCGCTCTCTCTCTCTCTCTCTCCCCCCCCCTCTCTCTCCCTCTCCCTCTCCATCTCCATCTTTCTCTCTCCTGTCCTACAAAACGCACACATACAGGCCTCCAGTATTGAGAACAAGCAAGACTGGATCAAACACATCCGTGAGGTCATCCAGGAGCGCACAGTTCACCTGAAGGGGGCACTGAAGGAGCCCATCCATATTCCCAAACCCTCCACGACCAAACACAAGGGCCGCAGGTACAATCCCAGGCCAGTGAAACCTTTCTGTACTATTGTATGTCTTTCTGTGTTTAGGTATCTGCAGCCACTGTAGTTCTTTACTTAAAAATACTGTTTAAAGTCATAATTGGCAACCAAAATATGGTTGGTAACAAAGTTATCTATGAAAATGGACAGAACTCGTGTTTCAAGGTGTTTGCCACTGTTATTTTTAGCTGTTCAGTGTTAGAAGTCTATTTGAATATGCACAATAGGCATGTAGTTTGTACAGTTACTTGTTTGGATGTCATCTTTCATTGCAGTGAAACAAACTTTGGACACCACAAAGGCATGTATATTAACTGGTATTTGGATTTTCACATGCCGCTTCGTTTATTATTTGCAGGGATGGAGAGGACCTTGACAGCCAGGGTGATGGCAGTAGTCAACCGGACACAATCTCCCTGGCCTCCCGTACCTCTCAGAATACACTAGACAGCGACAAGGTCAGCAAGCAGCCTTTTTACATCACACATACTACCATCTCATCCATTTTAATGTCCTCTATCCGGGGAACTGTTGAAGCTGACGAGTTTTCTCCCTTCTCTGCCTCAGCTGTCTGGAGGTTGTGAGCTGACAGTGGTCATCCACGATTTCATGGGTGGGAACAGTAATGAGCTAACTGTGCGCAGAGGGCAGACTGTGGAGGTGCTAGAGAGACTTCATGATAAGCCCGACTGGTGCCTCGTGCGCACCACTGACCGCTCACCTGCTCTGGAGGGCCTGGTGCCCTGTGCTATGCTCTGCATTGCCCACTCCCGCAGCAGCATGGAGATGGAGGGCATTTACAACCATAAAGGTGAGGAGAGCTTCAGCAGAGTCATTTAAACTGTTTCTTATACTCCTCTGGCCATTTTTATGTTCTAAAAGGAGGGTTCTGTCTTTTGGGGGTTTGGGGTGGTGGGCTGTATAAATGGCAGCAGGGCTGTATTTTCTCGTAATATCTTTTCCTTGCCATGTATTGTCATTTCATTCTCCAGAGGCAGAGTGGCCTCTTTTTGTCACATTCATCTTATGTCAGTTTCCTCAGTCACCTTGTTTTACATTCACTGAAAATTATTGGCACTCTTGTTTTGACTGAATGATAGCATATCTCTCTGTCTAAGTGAAGCACACACCACCACCTAGTGTACAAGAGTAGCAGTTGTACAGAGTCAGTGACGATAACGCAGGATTGAGATTGAACAGAATGTCATAATCAAAAATATCAGCAAATGTAATCAAATAATGATTATTGCCAGCAAAATTGCAAAGGGTAAACATTAGATTGTCCAGGATTATTTTGGGGTACTTTGTTCTACTTGTTTTGTTTTTCATTTTTACTTGAAATGAATTAGCTTTCTCTAATTTCTCTGATTTGTTCTATTTTCTCTAATATTTTTTTTCCATTCTCTCTCATTTCATCTCTCTCTCGCTCTCTCACTCTCGCGCTCTCTCTCTCTCCCTCTCTCGCTCTCCTGCTCTCTCTCCCTCTCTTTCTCTCTCCCTCTCTTTCTCTCTCCCTCTCTCTCCCTCTCCCCCTCCCTCCCTCCCTCCTTTCATTCTTTCTCTCCAGACACTCTGTCAGTTTGCAGCAATGATGCCATCCTCCCTGGATCATCCGCCACTCTGCAGCCCGGTCATGTAATGTGTTCCCAGAGCTCTCCAGGGCCCAAGCGACCGGGCAACACTCTACGCAAGTGGCTGACCAGCCCAGTGAGGAGGCTCAGCAGCGGCAAGGCGGATGGCCACGTCAAGAAGCTCGCTCACAAACACAAGAAAAGTCGCGACGTTCGTAAAAGTGCAGACGTGGGCTCCCAAAAAGACTCGGATGACAGTGCAGCCACGCCGCAGGACGAAACAGTGGAAGAGGTCAGTTCAGGCTCTCTTATCTCCTTTTCTCTCAGGAAGGCTCACCAAGGATTTCACACTTCAGCGTGATTTTTGTGCATTCTGTCTCTTATGATCGCCGTAAATGTAAAACATTGTACATATGTAATTTGAAAGAGGCTGTAATGTCTGTTTTAGTGTTGGTAGTTTTATACATTTTATGATTTTATGAATCACTTAGAAAAACCATAGAGATTTACACCTCTAGTATGTGATGTGTCCTCAGAGAGTGCGAAACGAGGGTCTGAGCAGTGGAACGCTCTCCAAGTCCTCATCCTCAGGGATGCAGAGCTGCGGAGAGGAGGAGGGTGAAGAAGGGGCTGATTCTGTACCCCTGCCCCCACCCATGGCCATCCAGCAGCACAGCCTTCTCCAGCCAGACCCCCAGGATGACAAGGTGAGTCTTGAGATGGCGGATGAGAGCTTGGTGCACAGCTGTAGGATGAATGACAACACCATGACCACCACCAGGATCAGAATTGGAATCAGGCTTTAATGACCAATTATCTTTGCACATGTAAGGAATTTGTCTTACACAGTAGCACACAATAGAAATATTTCCCTTTGGCGGTCATGAAGGCGTTTATTTCTGAATTATATGTATCTGCAGAGTCAGACATTAATAGCTGTAAATATTCACATGGACACATTTATACAAGTATTTTTAATGCATGGCAGAGCTTTCTGTTTAAGTACTCAGAAAGACAACTTTTGGTGTCCCATCCCCTAAACTGCAGTTTATGTGGCTGAATTTTTTTTTGTTATCTTCTTGTTTAGTTTCAATTTCATTTTCCCCGCAACAACATTATCACAAGCATTTTATTAATATATTTATATACAATATTTATATCCGTTATTGTGTAAAATACATGACCACAGTAAACTTTGTCATGTCAGCTACATAGACACGTATACAGTGAGACGAGACGGCGTGGCTCCACATTTTAGGTCACAAAAACACAGAATTATATTATAAATTATTACTATGGGGAAAAAAATTACTGTGAACTTTAATTCACATTTTAAATATGAACTGAATTTGATCTACATATGTAATAGCCTGGCTGTCTATTAAACCAGCCTCTCCCATACGTACTACGTAATTCATTGTACTACATGTTCCAAGGGCCCTCTTTTCTGCCTGATTCAGTGAAATGCGGCAGGTATAACTGGGATAAAACCCACCAAAGAACAACTCTGTGACACTAATTTGTTTTTCTCTTTTGTTTTGTTCTCGGTTGTATTGTTTGCCATAGCATTATGTTGATTTGTGTCCTGTCTTTGTTTTATCTCAGTTCCCATACCTCTCCATTTGACTCCTTCCCTTTCTGGCCTCCCTCCCCTCATCTCACTTCTCTTTCTGTTCTCATATTCCAGCGTAGTCACACGGTGCAAACCCCCTTTCTTTAATTTTTATTCACCTTTTCATTTTGATCCTGCTTTGATTGAACAGTAGAGACGTAGATAGAGATGCCCAGCTTGTAGATATCCTCTGCCTCCCATGTACTGAAGAGGCAGATTCACCTCTCTGGTTCTGTTTTACTGTAATTCATTTCCATCTAGACCTGATCTCTTCTTATAGTTTAAATCACATTGATTTAAACTTGAGCTTGCCCAAGTTCAAAATCCCCCACCTCCCATCTTTATTAATATATTTTAAATGCTTTGTTTTGTGTTGTTTATTTCTTCTTCTTATTCCATCTATTTACATGTATATATTTTTTACTTTCAATTAAACATGATCAACCCCAGTTCCTCTGTGAGGTATTATTTTATTTTAAACTGACTGGGTGCCTCAGAGTGTGTCCTAACTCGTCTGAATGTAGCTTCAGAGTACTAAAGGGCACATGTGCTGTGAAGCAGAGAGGGGTGTGTGGGTTTGGATTGTGTGGGTCAGAGGTCAGAGGGGGTCATGTGCCTAATGACTCTGAATCTCAGAGAGCATCTCTCACCCCCCCCAACCCTTCTAACAACCCCCTCCCATTCCCCATCCCCCCCCTCCTCTGTGCTTTACCCCTCATTATCCACTCTGGTGTCTAATTGGCATGTAAAAGCTAAGCAGACCAGAGGCCACTCCCAGACACAAATTGGAAAGTCTGGAAGGCACAGCAAGGGTGAGATTTTTCTGCTAGATTTCACTTCTGTGTATTGGCTGGATTGTTGCTGATTACTGATAATAGGAACATACCACAGCTTTTCAACATCATATTAATTATGGCGGGCTTCATACTATTGTTAACCGTTTTGTAGGTAGAAAAATCAGAAAACAGGCATGTGGCCAGCCTCTTGAATTTCTGGTTTAAATCTGCTCTCTTTAGATGTTTTCATGACCTTAAGTTGTTTACGAGTTTAACAGTGGTGTGTTGCTGAACATAAGGCTAATGCTGTTAAGAACCAGTGGTATGTTCCTCGAAAGGCATGTGATTTTACAACCATGTTTATGTGTCTGGACACAGTTGGAAACAGTATTGAATGATGTCCCTTGATAGTTTCAAGTTATTACTTAATAGGTTGAGGTGCAGGGATACTTTGTTTCCAGAATATTTATGTTCTAATACTACTGAATCAGGGACAACTACACAAACACGATTTGGGCTTTGGCAATTGTGTTTTCAGACTCATGTGCAGTAATTGGATTTTGCGTATCTTGTGCATCTTGGGCAGGTCTGTTGTTAAAAGATTTTTTTTATATATGTATTTCTTTATGTCTTGTGCTTACAACTTAATGTTGTTATTGGTTGTTAGTCTGAAAGTAACAGATGAAAAGGGTGTCTCGTCTGAAAAAAAAAAAAAATTCTTTGCTTTGATGACGCCTGACCCAGTTTTCTTCTCGTCTCCTCTTCACTATCCCTCTCCTCAGACGTCATCCCGTCTTTCAGTCCGCCCCTCCAGCTCAGAGACACCTAGTGCTGCTGAATTAGTCAGTGCCATCGAAGAGCTGGTCAAAAGCAAAATGGTAAGTGTCATTCCCACACATTAGAGCAGAAGAGTGTGTGCATGCCTTCGGATGATTTGATTATTTGAGCAGTACTGCATCAGTACTCCTGTGCAGTAGGCAAATTATAATACTTGCTAAATTATTAATTTGTTTAGTGATTTCTGTATTTCTGAAGAGGTATGGCTCTGAGGTGATATGTGCATCTTAACCAGACTGCATTAGTCATAGCAGAAGAGATTCTGTAATGTAATTTCATCAGAGATGATTGTAGGACAAAATGTGTGTAATTACTACAGATAGTCCAGATTTGTTATATGACCGCTTTGACACTACAGATATCAGTAAAAACACCACCACAATGCATTGTTAGTCTATTACGAAGGAAATTACGGGTTTTATTACCAACATAGGGTCAATTCACATGTGCTCTATCTGTTTAGAAAATGTCATTTATTTTTTCCAGCTATTCCTTGTCTGCTTGTAGAAAGTACATATATTGTACATTATTAAAATCGTAGGTGTTGTCAGCAACACTTATTGTACTTTGCCACTAATACTGCTTGAATAGGACTTACTTGTATGTGTGGGTGTGGTGTGTGTAACAATGTCGTCTCTGCTAAGGCTCTGGAGGACAGGCCCAGCTCTCTGTCCGTGGAGCAAGGGGACAGCAGCAGTCCTTCCTTCAACCCCTCTGACAACTCCCTGCTCTCCTCCTCCTCCCCTGTTGACGAAATGGAGGAGCGCAAAACAGGCTTCCTCAAGAGACGCCAGTATGTCTCTACTTTATTGTCTCAAGTCACTTCCACCCCATCTGGACATGTGCTCTGTACTGATACTTAACGTCTACCCTATTTGTTTTTTCACAGCTATGTACTGCTGGAGCTGGTTGAGACAGAGAGGGACTATGTGAGGGATCTAGGTTTGGTTGTTGAAGTGAGTGATCTTGGACACTCTGTGGCTCTAAGAGAAATGCTATTGGATTTATTAAGGACCTTATTACCACCTTTATGGATTTCATGAGCTGTAATGTTGCTGAATGTTTTTTTCAGGGCTACATGGTCAGAATGAGGGAAGATGGGGTCCCTGATGACATGAAAGGAAAGGACAAGATTGTGTTTGGCAACATCCACCAAATCTATGACTGGCACCGAGAGTATGTACTCATTCCGATTGTGCTTGTTGTATACTATTACAAACATACACTGTTCATAAAGAAATAGCACAGTTATGCTGAAATATCTGTTGAAAGGCCTCCTATACTAGCTGCTTTTTCAGAGTCTGTAACGCCATCTCTTTCAGTTTCTTTCTGGGAGAGTTGGAGAAGTGCCTTGAAGACCCTGATCGTCTGGGCCCTCTGTTTGTGAAGCATGTGGGTTAATTTCCTCCTGAAGCTCAGACACAACACACATTCCACACATTTCACACATTTTAAAAAGCTTGTCTTAATGTCTTTCTTCTCATTGCAGGAGCGGAGGTTGCACATGTACATTGTTTACTGCCAAAACAAACCCAAATCTGAACACATTGTTTCAGAATACATAGACACCTATTTTGAGGTATGTTATTAATGAAACTATGTCTTGTCGCACTGTTTTATAGTGTGAAATTGTTGCTCAGATACAACTGGCTTACTAGAGATTCCCTTATATATTTACTTTTATAAATATTATTACACACTTATTACAATATATTCATGTTGATTTATATGACTACTGATACTACTACAACTACTACACATAATAAACAAATAATAATAAAAATAGTAGAATTAGTAGTAAAATTTGGTAGTACATTTGTCAACAGAAATCCAGATTGCTATGTGAGATATCTGAATTTTGTACTCTCACTGTCAGGATCTGAAACAGCACTTGGGTCACAGACTGCAGATCACTGACCTGCTCATTAAACCAGTGCAGAGAATCATGAAGTACCAGCTTTTGCTCAAGGTCTGTTAAACTCACCTCACCCTGCCCACTGTGTGCCTTACCTGAGAGCTGTGGCCTTTTTATGATATTAAGCTATCAAACCACCCTGGCCTGTTCAGTTATTCTTTTCTGTTTCCAACAGGATTTCTTAAAGTTCTCCAAAAAAGCTGGACTGGACTGCCTGGATTTGGAGGTACATACATGGGCTCCATGCTTTCACTTCATGACCACTACCATGCTCAGCCCTGTATTAATTTTTGGTTTTCGGTGTATTGCTCAGTATAGTGATGTTCTTTTTTTGCAGAAAGCGGTGGAGGTCATGTGCATTGTACCAAAGCGATGCAACGACATGATGAATGTTGGCCGACTCCAGGGATTTGATGTAAGATAGCCAGTCATTGGTCAACAAGAAATAAGGTCACCATGGACAAATTGTATCTTCATCCTCATATCTATCTCACTCTCACTCTTTCTCAGGGGAAGATAGTGGCTCAGGGTCGTCTCCTTTTGCAGGACACCTTTATGGTGTCAGACTCTGATGGAGGGCCGGTGGGCAGGATGAAGGAGAGAAGAGTCTTCCTCTTTGAACAGATAGTTATTTTCAGTGAACCTCTGGATAAAAAGAGAGGCTTCTCCATGCCTGGCTTCCTTTATAAGAACGGCATCAAGGTGCCTTCCTCTGCTCAAGAATCCTTAATGAGCTTGGATCATTATGGTGTTGTGGTGGTAAGGATAATTGTGTGTGTGTGTGTGTGTGTGTGTGTGTGTGTGTGTGTGTGTGTGTGTGTGTGTGTGTGTGT
>JBBIGA010000138.1:13803831-13848336 GCA_037576975.1 Alestes dentex
GTGTGTGTGTGTGTGTGTGTGTGTGTGTGTGTGTGTGTGTGTGTGTGTGTGTGTGTGTGTGTGTGTGTGTAGGTGAGCTGTCTGGGGCTGGAGGACAGTGCAGACGGAGACCCATGTAAATTTACCTTGACCTCCAGAATGTCCAACGGCAGCATTGAGGCCTTCGTCCTACACTCCTCCCATCCTGGAGTCCGGCAGGTCTGGAGCCTGCAGATAAGTCAGATCCTGGAGAGCCAGCGTAACTTCCTCAATGGTACAACGGGTGCATGACTATAATCCTTTGAATTATTACTGTGACAGATGAATACATATGTCTCTAATTTTTACCTGCAACAGTTTCTCAATGCCTTTATTGTTTTGTTTTTTTTTTTTGTCGAATAATTTACTCCTGAATTTTTCTCATTCTCTGGTATTTTTAATCTAAATCAGTGACTTCATGTGTGCCATAAGGCAAACATTTGAAATAAAAGCCGTCTCTTGTGCAGTCATGTAATATGCAAAATTACTCTGTAGATGCATTTATTTTGCTTACCTTCATATTGCTCAAGTTGTTTATGATAAATGCTTATGACATTATCACAGTTTTATAACAGAGCCTGTACAGTAGAGTGTAGCAACGCGTCACTTAAAGCCAGTGAAGCTGAGTTTAGGTTGCATTTGCAACATTTAAGTCTTATTATAGACCTTGTGATGACAGGAATTACTAATCGTTAAATAATTCAATAAACTAGTTTACAGCTGAAATGATTTACCTGCGTTGAGAGTGTGCATTAATTCCATATAATGAAGTTTCTGAGGCCAAGTAAATAACATAACCTAATACTTAATTATCTCTTACTCTAATCTCTGCCTGCCTGCAGCACTGACTTCTCCCATTGAGTACCAGAGGAACCATGTCGGGGGCAGTGCTCCAGGTGGTCTTGTTGTTGGTGGCCAGACTGGGTGCAGTGGAGGGCAGGGCATAGTTCCTGGAGGAGGCGGAGCAGTCCCAGCTGGGTCAGGCTCCCGCTCGCGTCCCTCCCGCATCCCTCAACCCTCCCGCCTGCCTCAGCCTTTACGCCACCACTCTCCTGCCCTGGGTCCCGGAGCCTGCGATCCTGACACCCCCGACAAAATATCAGGTATGATTTACCTACCCTCTTGCACTAGAACTTTTGACTGGACTTGATATTTTAACTCAACCCAATCATGGTGGTTGGTTTGCTTGATGTGTACCCTCCCCTACCTCAACTGACTGTTGTCCAGCTCAATTCTGGCCCAGCGGACTGCAATATTATAGAATTCTCTCTGAAGCCAGAAGTCATTCAACATTTGTTTAACCTTAGCTTGTATCCTCTTTTATTTCAATCGCATCCATTTTCACACAAGTTGGCTTAATGGACTTCAGCACCAATATCACAGGTGACTTCAGTGAAGAGTCCACGCTTAGTTTTTGAAGCTTAGTTACTAAATTATTTTTGCATTGGTTTGCATGTAGATACTGAAAAGTAAACAGTAGGATAGCTGTGAAATTTAAGATGCAGTAAATGTATAGGCAGAATTATTCAGTTGATGCTGTGAGTGCAGGTCAAAATCCTTTGGTGGGATATATGAAAAACCTCAGTGTGAAATCACAATAGCCTGACAAATATTTAAGAAATGGTGTCTGACCTCAAACAAATACTGATTTGAACATTCCGATCCTGTCTGGTTCAGACAAGTATTTCAAGGTATATCTTACACTACAGATCCCGACACAGGCCGAGACTCAACCAGAGCGAAGTTATCGGACAGCCCTCAGCCTAAACGAGGTGAACCTCGGGAGAATGGTTCCAAAGAGAACCGGGACAGCTTGGTTCCCTTAGAAATTCCTCGAGCTACTGTTCCACCCTTGGCACTGGTGAAACCTAGGCCAAGCACTATCTCCCCGATGGCTGCTCCACTGGCGACACCAGCCTTTAAAGACTGTCTCCCGCCCTGCAGCCCGGGGCCTAAGAGTGCGGGCTGTTCTACACCGTCCTCTGCCGCCTCCTTCTGGAGCTCCATGCCGGGCTCCCCGGCAAGCCGACCAGGCTCCTTCACCTTCCCTGGGGACGCGAGTGACACATTGAGTCGTCAGAGTCAGAACCAAAGCCACAGGCACTCCACCCACAGTAAAGACGCTGACCGCATGAGCACCTGCTCCTCCACCAGTGAGCAGTCAGTCCAGTCCACTCAGAGTAATGGGGTAAGAGCCCTACTTCATCCAAAGGCTTCAGTGCATCCTCCGGTGCAGCACAAGCTTTACTACAGCTACTCCTCTTCAAGACGCTTTTTGTCCCTCTTGTCTACTCAAGTACTTACTTACTAACCCCACTGGGAATTTCTCTGCTTTCTGCCTTGGATGACTGGAATTTCCAACCCCTGCATTCCTGAGCTGTAACTTATCTTCACCGTTGCTCAGTTTACTAACTTCTGATTCTGTGTGTGTGGAATTCTGGAGAGAACAAAATCTTTCTGCTTTTTTGGAAAGCTTTCACAACTCATTTCTTACTGTACTTCTGCCTCTTTCTTGTGCTTTTTATATCATTTTTGGAAAACAGTAGGATTAATCTAACAACTGTCCTGTCTAATTTTAATTTAAATGTAAAATTAAATACACACTATAACTGTGATTCCTCTTTAGATGACTAATGTGGATTCTCTGCTCATCTTGGGCCTTTTCTCTCCCTCTTTTGGGACCTGCTGTCTGGTTTATTGTGCTTGTTTTTCAGGTTTGCATAAAATCCTGTCAGTCCAACTGAATCAGCTCAGGATCTCTGATGTTATTAGCCATCTGTGCATGGGAGAAGTGCTTTATTTGATCTGTCATGTGACTAACTGGGAGGACAAATTAACTATGTGCATGCAATACCTAAGACTGTGTTTGTGTGTATGTTGACTCCCACAGAGTGAAAGCAGCAGCAGCAGTAATATTTCCACCATGCTCGTGACGCAGGACTATGTAGCGCTGAAAGAGGATGAGATTAACGTGTGTCAGGGTGAGGTGGTTCAGATCCTGGCCTCCAATCAGCAGAATATGTTCCTAGTGTTCCGCGCCGCCACAGATCAGAGCCCAGCCGCTGAGGGCTGGATCCCCGGCTATGTGCTGGGCCACACCTCTGCCTGTATCCCCGATTTGGCAGAGGGAACCATCAAGTAAGAGATCTTCTGAAAGTCACGATGTTTTGTCTTCAAATCTTTGTTGAAGGCAGTTTAATCAATTTTTGTTTTGTTTTTTATTTCACCAGGAAATCATCGTCATGGCACACATCCCTTCGCATTCGTAAGAAATCAGAGAAGAGGGAGAAGGAGGGGAAAAAGGAGGGCAAGCTGGAAAATGGATACAGGAAGTCCAGAGATGGTTTAGCCAACAAGGTTTCTGTAAAGGTAGGCTTCAAAGTTAAATACGTAGCAGACTGGTTTGCCTTAAATCTTTTGTTCTTGTCTCTGACTTCTTTTTTCTGTTTTGCAGCTTCTAAATCCCAATTATATCTATGATGGTAGGTTTATTTACACGCTGTTTTTTCCATTTTAACTCATTAAAAATATTCATTTGAACATAAGTAACTTCTTTTGTGTGGTTTTCATGTGCGTTTACAGTTCCCCCAGAGATGCTTGTTCCGCTGAGTGACGTGACCTGTGATAAGGGCGAGTGTGTCACACTCCGGTGTAAGGTGTGTGGCCGCCCTAAAGCCACCATCACTTGGAAGGGGCCTGACCAAAACACACTGACCAACAATGGCCACTTCAGCATAGCGTACAGGTACCTACATGTAGCTTAACGTTTTACAGACCATTAGACCATCCAAAACAGTGGTAGCCAACCCCATTCCTGGAGATCTACCTACTTGGCTCTAAATATATTTTCCCCTGGGATGTGCTGTAGTGGTCCGAGTACCTGTTTCGTTTTTTCAGCTGGTAGCCTAGTGGTTAGGATGTTCGCCCTGCGATCAGGAAGTTGTGGGTTCGATTCCCAAGACTGCTAAGCACCTCTGAGGTACCCTTGAGTAAGGTACCCACACACTGCTCCCCGGGCACTGAGTTCCTGACTGCCCACTGCTTCACTTGGTGAATGGGTTAAATGCAGAGGAAGAATTTCGTGCTGTTCATACTGTGTGCTGACAGTGGTCACTTTCACGTTCACTTCAACTGTGCAAGTAGGGGTTATGTGGTCACGTTGTTAAGAATAAAAAAGAGCTGTATCAACCATGGGGGAGTTTTATTGTCTGATTTTACAGAGATTCTGGGTTACTAGTGTTAATTGTGGTTGTCTGACTGTTCATAACACTTGTTATGAAGTTTGACCAGTCAGGAGTCTGCCCTGTTACTCTATATTTTGTGACCTTGACAGGAAAATAACCAAATTTAGTGCAGTTTTTGAGGTGCAGTGCTATGATTGAGGTTTACTTCACAATGGTCATGACAACAAAATATGAGATTACAGGTTTGTGCCCTATAACTGGTGTAAAACTTAATCAGCTGTGTTAGGGTTGTTACTATTGCAGATATATCACCCCTGTTCTACCAAGACAGTGTGCAGTCATACAAATATTGATCAACAGTAATTTACATCTTACAGTGAGACTGGAGAAGCAACACTTCGAATTGTGGGTGTGGCCTCGGAAGATGATGGCATTTACACTTGTACCGCCACCAATGACATGGGAAGTGTGTCATCGTCAGCCAGTCTCAGAGTGTTAAGTAAGTATATAGCGTGTGTGCATGTGTGCACAAATGCAGCTATAAAACCATCATACAGATGAAGCATAGCTGAACAAAAATGATCACAAATGTCCTTGTTTACAGGTCCCTCAAGTGACGGAATTCGGGTCATGTGGAAAGACAACTTTGAGTCTTTCTACACAGAGGTAGCGGAATTGGGCAGGTAAGGTTTTAAACCCTTTGCATCTTTTGTTAGGATTTCCTATAATATCTGTTGAGATAAAATCCATAAGCAGATGAAATTTATGTGGTATTTGATGTAACCATAATGAATCTAACACATGTTTTTATTCTGTCAGGGGCCGATTTGCTGTAGTGAAACGGTGTGACCAGAAGGGATCTAAAAGGACTTTAGCTGTCAAACTGGTAAATAAGAAGCTCATGAAACGTGATCAGGTTACACAGGAACTCAGCATCTTAAAAAGGCTTCAGCATCCACATATAGTCTGCCTACTGGACACCTTCGAGACTCCCAGTAGTTACGCGCTGGTCCTGGAGATGTGAGTACACACAGTTGAAGTGAAACCTCAGTGCACTGATACACAAACTGTATGTATCTAACTGTGTGTGTCTGTGTGTATATGGGGACAGGGCTGATCAGGGACGTCTGCTGGACTACATCGTCAGCTGGGGGAACCTCAATGAAGAAAAGGTTGCCTTTTACCTGCGGGATATTTTAGAAGCTTTGCACTACCTGCATAACTGCAGAATAGCCCATCTGGATGTAAAGGTCAGTTTGAGCAGTCCAGGAAACAACGCACTTAGTGTCTTTAATGTATTTATTCTGGTAAAACATTTAAGACTGTCCTACGATGAAACTGCATATTTTAAATGGGGCTGTTACAAAATAGCTTCAGTAATTGGTCAGATGACTGATAAGTATTTTTGCAGTTATTCACTTACTCAGTCACACATTTAAATCACAGAAACATAGTGTGAATTGGATGCATTTTCACTTTTCATGACGGTAGGTTTGTACTTCAGTAGTTGCATGCAATGAACACACAAATCATAGTTTCCTATGAATTATTATATGTGGCAGTTATTTGTCAATAAAATGTTATGCCAGTCCTTTTTTTTTTTTATTATTATACTTTTTTAAAGAAAACCATTATCATTTATAGACGTTTCTTTAAGAGTTTTAAAGCTTTCCTATTCAAGTTACATTCATTTTTATAGGTTTTCCCCTTTTATATTTGAGGCCTTTAGGGGAAGAGTGGACCAAGTCCAGTTTCTATTGTTTTGAGAAATCGGCCAGTGAAAATCTTTGCATGGCAAATCAATTGCGAGGAAGAACATCACTGCCTTCTAGTGAATATTCCGGAATTGCATATTCCCTGGAAAATATACAGTGCTTAGATGGTATTGACTTTGAAAGTCTTGGTCCACTTCTCCTCTCAAGGCCTCATTTGATCATCAAAACGATGTCATTCAGTTACTAATGTAATATATTCAACAGTGACATGTTTAGGTAGTAATTTCCAGTCTTCATACACTTTGTCCTCTTAGCCTGAAAATCTGTTGGTGGACCAAAGCTCCTCTCAGCCAGTGGTGAAGCTGACAGATTTTGGAGACGCGGTGCAGCTAAACTCCGCCCACTACGTTCATCCTCTCCTGGGCAGCCCTGAATTTGCCGCCCCAGAGCTGGTACTAGGTGACCCTGTCTCTCTCACCTCTGACCTCTGGAGCCTTGGGGTGGTCACATACGTGATCCTGAGTGGAGCTTCGCCCTTCCTGGACGAGAGCGTGGAGGAGACGTGCTTGAACATTTGCCGGCTGGACTTCAGCTTCCCCGAGGATTATTTTCAGGGTGTGAGTCAGGCAGCGCGGGACTTTGTGTCCCTGCTGCTGAGGGCGGAGCCTTCCAAACGGCCAGCTGCCGCCTCCTGCCTTCAGGAGCCGTGGCTGAGACCCGGGGGTGGCCGCCGCTCAGCCGAGTGCATAGACACCTCCAGACTCATCTCCTTCATAGACCGGCGCAAACACCAGAATGACCTGCGACCCCTAGGAGGAATCAGGCCCTTTCTGCACAGCAGGCTACAACCTAGGATCTGACCACGCTCATAAGAAAACTGTTAAAATGAAAAAAAGATAATCTCATCCTCTTTCAGTAGACATGTGCAATTCAGAGGACTTGTCAGTCCTCTGCCATTCGAAGTATGTGGAAACTATCACCTTAGCCAATGAGAGCCGTGTAGAACACAGTTCAGAAAAAAAGCGACATGTGTGGATTAACTGTCTCTTCCCAGTCTTATGCTGCTGGCTGGTTTCAACTTTAATGAAGATTTCTAAGAGATTTAATCAATGGAAATACATTGTGAACTGTTTCACTGACTCAGTGAGGAGTAAAACCTTAAGGACTGATCTATGTGGAAAAAGTGTACCTGCACAACACTGGCAGAGCTTTTCTGAGAAGAAAGTGATGCAAATGGGTTAAAAAAAAAAAAAAACCTAAAAAACTTTATCCCCACTTTATTTTGCCTGAGCCAGAGGGAGCAAGCAGTTCTTTTACACTTTTACAGTATTCAAACTCAAAGCATTTGAGGAAAAATAAAAATTCCTGTATTGACTTTTAACTAAACAACGAAGCAAACGAGAAAGGCAATGAAAAAAAAAAACATGTTTAGAATCTACTAAACACAGATTTGGCTTGAGATTTGCAAAGCAAACTTGCGAGGGCAATTTCTTTGGAATCATTTAATTGAAATTAAAGATTGTTTGGTCACCTAGCTTAAGTTGCTTACTCGATGATCATGCCACATTCAGCTATAACAATTTTAAAGTGCTGCAAGTGAAACCTCTTAAAGATTTTTTTTTTTTTACATTTGCTTTAACCAGAACAAATTGTGTTGTGCAATTGAAAGATGTATAAGCCTTACTTTGTACAGAGTTTGTGTCTGCAGTTTTTATTTTAAAATTTTTTTAATGGTATTTGTTCACAAAGAACATCCCAGGATGGGAGCAACGAACCCCAAGGGAAGATAGCCATAGGGCAGCCAAACATCTGAGTGGTAGTGGACATGTGAGCTCAAAGGAAGACTGAATACTGTAAAGTCACTCATGTATGTTATGTTCCAGATTCTTATCATGTGCAATTTTTGCAGCTTAAACAGTTTATGCAACTATTTATGAAAACATCTGTTGTACCTGTAATAAATATTTAGACAAGCATGTACTTGGTACTGCAAGTTCTGCTGTTAACTGCGTTTATTTACCTGGACTTTATCTTTAGTTGAGTATTATTTCCCTGTCCCACCGCAGGGTCATTGTCTACATGGCACTTATACATTCGTGTCACTTTGTGTTAAGGTTGTTATCGGTATACCAAAGCTCTCCAAGCTTTATGACCCCCGGCAGTTCTAGTTCTCTATTTTAAGTTATACATTATGAATTCGTGACAGAATGTTTACATGTGTTTACCACAGCTTTGTTATTTGAAGATTTTTTTTTTCTTTAATGCACATTACGTAGGTGCTTCTGCAGCCCTTTCCCATCCGAATCTTGGCCATTTTACACGTTCTTGTGATGACAAGATGTCCTTGACATAAATGTGAAGCCTTTAAATTATGATATTTATATAAGGTCTCACCACATAGATTGTTTTCATACAAAGATAGATCGTACGTCAAAAGCTTTGAGTAGTTTTTGGTGACACGTTGGCAAAATTTTCAACTATTAAAAGTAAAAATCTGCACTGAGATTTTATTTTATTTTATTTTTTTTTTCTTTCGCAGCTGTTCATTGGTCCGTAGCTTACAGTCACCTTTTTCCACTCATACGCTTTGGAAGCATCACCTTAATCAGCTCTGTCGTTCAGATTGTGAAACTCCGTAGAATGTGTGAGTGGTGGACAGAGAATCTTTCCAGGAAGGAACGTGGTGGATTCTTATGTATAGTCACATATCATGTCTTCTAATTTATTTGTCATTGTAAAGTTGTACAGATGCCGTTACGTCATGAAAGTCGGACTGGATGTTTTTAAATGTTTTGTTAAACCGATATTTTAGTTCCAGTTCCATTGTATTTTAATGTATGTATGATCATTTAAATCTTTTATTTCAGTTATTTTATACTTTTGCATGTATATTTCTTTGTACAGAGACCATAAGTGTTTACGCAATATGTGCTGTAAATATTTTCAGTTTTGCCATCAGTTATTTTGAAATTAAACATACAGAACATTCTGTAGACTACTGTGCTTTTTTGCATGTGCCTCGGTTGTTTACTTTAGATGGATCATTATTATCAGTGAGTGGTTGTGGTGGCTGCATTTCTAGAACCTAAGAGCGCTGGTCATAAACTCTGAAAGTCAGTTCTTACTCAATTTTCTTCATGACTGATAATGTGACTCTTATCGCAGATAACATTGTGAACCCTAATATGTCTTGTAATTCTAACATGGTGTATGCAATACATTTTACCGTTTCAGACAGATGCCCAGACAAACTAGCCTACATTACACTCATCTGCACAACACGTTGTCCTGATGTTCCCTTCATGACCCCTTTACTGAGCAGCGCACATTACTGTGGGTTGCTCTTGTTAGTAGGGCCTCTTTCTTCTGCATTATGATCACTTGGTTTTTATGTACTTGTTTTTTTAATGTATATCAGATTAGAAATGGTTATACACTACTATGATCAACAGAATCCTTCTTGAAGTTCTGTGTCCAGGCTGTAGTTTCTTTGTCTTTACTGCTAGGCGCAAGATTTGTTTGCTTCATGAATCTAAGAACATGAAGTGTAAGGACTTGAGCATCTTATGAATTACCATGGCTTTTACTTTTAAGCATCCACAAAGCTCTTTTTGGGCAATGCTCTTAGGGACCCTTAAATGAACACAGTCAATGATTAAACCTCACTGGAGAGCAGAGAGAATACATGTATTACATACAAGGTACCAGTGTGCATGTCCAAGGATGCTAGTTGTAGTAATTTGTGTTTTATGGGGCCCCTGTCGAACACCCTTGATGTTTAGAATCCACATACATTTCCATCATTAGTTGCTTTTATTCATCTGTTAGGTTTCAACTAATGTGCCCCATTTTCAAACATTTTCAGTTTGTCAGGGTAATATTACATCCCTGTGTGTAAGAATGCTGATGATGTCAAGTGCTTGACTTGAGAATAAAGTTCAAAAGAACCCAGTTACCTCTTCCACAGCACATTTCAATTCACTTCACTTTGAGTCCGAGACACCAAGCCCAGTGTTTCAGCATCATTTAATGCAGCAGTGTGGCAGGTAATATCACTGCTTTCCATGCAGCCAGCTGGTGTTCAGTCCTCTGGGCAAACAGGCCACACTGCCAGTAACGGTTCTTGCCATAATTGCATGTAACATGGTAGAGCTAGGAGTCATTCTAATGTCACAGTAAAAAAATCACGAATAGTCATTTAGTAAAGACAAGTAAGCAGTTAGACATCATAAATGTGAGTGACTGAAGCTTCACAGCCTCCATTCTAAAACCAGTACTGTCTGTATATAAGGAAGAGAGAAGAAAGAAGCCCTTTATTCCTACCGTTATGGTTCTTTTTTTTCTAATGGGTCCCATTGTGTGTGAGATTAGTTGCAGTCTGTATATTGTACTTTTCAGATAGCGTGTAAAAGTGTTGGTCAAATTAATGTGTATTTGTTTATTTTGTTCGTACAAAAATTCCAAGTTTATATTTGGAAAAAGCAATTTAGTATTTGGATTTAGTATTTATTTGCAGCACACAAGTGAACGCTACAGTGGTTTGCATAAACACAGTACAAGGGACAGCAAGATAATACACATTGCACAAAAAGACCAGAAGAACACCATTAACAAACTTGCCTCTTAAATAAAAAGGGTCGTTGCTGACATGGTTCTTTCTTTTTATATTATAAAAATACAGCGGAAAGATTTTAGGCACCAGCTTCAACCTGGAAATAGACCAATATTCATATAGGGGCCTCGAGACAAAAAAATGTAGCCAAAATCCACCCACGCGCATCCTATGCAGTCTCTTAGCACTGGTTGTGTTGGAGCAGGCTTTAGTGCGTGGTTTATCTCTAGTGCGTCTTTTAGTGAGTGGTTTATCTCTAGTGCGTCTTTTTGAGAACAACTAAGTGGAAATGTCAAGTTTAAGTCCATTAACAGTAGCTTATGATGGCAGAAATGCGTCGGGAATAAATAGAGAAATGTTTTCAGTAGCAGAGGGCTGTCCGGCTGGGAACTGCTTTCTTGAAGGGAACATTAAACAAGATTTATCACGTGTTCAGAACAGATTCAGAAACACACATTTACAATAATGCTCCGGGTCAGTCAGAGCTAAACGCCGTCATGTGACCATTTGCAAGCGACTCCGCAATAATGGCGTCACATTGAAAGCCAGCAGCTGTGTTTGTTCTGAGCAGACCTACACTGTAACGCCTCAGTTACTCTTTGCATTAATCTGAGCCTACTGCTACTGTAAAGGGCTTTGATAAATAAAAAAATTTATTTTAGCATGATGAACTCTGAAAGGCTGACACGACCGTTCTGCAGCTGAGCTTTCGCTTCTTCCCATCAATGGAGAAAAATGTCTGAACTTAAAATCTGATCCATTCCCGGGGTGCTTAACTATAACTGGCTCATATCAGAGCCTGCTGGGCAGAAAAGTGTCTTGTGCAATATCTGCATAATGTTTAATATTTGATGGAATTGTCTGATGGCATCTATCAGTGGCAAACCTGCTCAAGAAGAAAGAAAACCTCTACAATCTAAGTTATAGAAAAGATAACCCTCTACGTGACTAAAATTCAATACTCGGTGGTCTCATGTTCTCTATTCACCCATAGTAGCACCTGCACCATTAACATATGAAAAACGTGTTCACAATCCTTTTTGAAATATTAAAATAGGTTAAAAGTAACAACAAAGGCAGTAAGGTGACATTGACTAGGTTCTTAATTTTGTTAGTTTCTGTAAAAAAAAAAAGTGATTTTAAAAAGTTTTTTTTTTTTTATAAAAGTAAAGTTCAGAATTGTTGATTGGTCGTTGAATGTCCTGCTCGAGAAACTTTTGCAAGCTTTTATTCTCTGCTTTGTTCAGCAGAGGAAAGGTCAGTATCTTCAAATGAACAAATATTGTTCAAAGGCAGTACTGTTTTTTTTTTTTTAATTATGTTGCTAGTTGAAGCACCTTCATACCATCTTGAGTGTTAAATAAGGGGTTCTCATGCAGCCCCTATTACACTATTACAGTTTAAGAATAGCAAGGCTTGGGCAGTGGAATATTATCCTTCTAGTTGTTTTTGACTGAGAACAAATTCATCTACAAAAGCATGATAGGTTTCACTGATCCAGTCATAAAAATGTTATTTAGAAAGATTTTTTTGGAATGTGTTTAAGCAGAAACGATCTCGGTTCCCATGGGTGAAGAGAGTTTTTTTTGTCCACTTGGGCTAAATGGAAGTATACAGGTCAAAAACTAATGCAACCAATCTTTTAGGAAAAAATAAAGTACACAGTCATAAGGATTTTTATTGTAAAAACAGTTTCTAGGGAATTTCAGAATAAATAATTGGTCATAAATCCAACCTCTTAATCCAACCCTCTTGTCTGTTGCCTTTTCCAGTGTATATCTTTGCCACGGTGCTGGAATGTATATTGTCTACACATGAGAAAGGCGCTGGTGGGTGCACTGGAGTAAGACAGCCACCTTTACACTGTAACCCCTGAATCATCTGTTCTAAACTTTCTACCAGGAGCTACCTAAAATAAAATAAAGTAATATTTAAAAAAAACACACCATAAAAAGTAGAGCCATCCTTGTAATCAAAAATGGACATTTCGGACTAAGTGAGGTGAACTGTGGTCAATGCAGCAGAGAGAAACTGCAAGCTGTGGAAGTGGTCTTTGGAAGTCCTGAGTGGGTTGTAATTGAGTCCTGGGGCCAGCAGAGGGCCAGCAGGAGGCTCGCACTTGGAGACAGGTTTCCACCAACACAAACCAATGCCTAACTCCTGGTGTACAAAATCTGAAAAATGAATTGCCATTGCTTTTGCATTAGCATAGAGGAAGAACTCATGCAAAGCTTAATTCAAAACTGTGGATTTTTTTTTTGTTTCCAATACAGCATTACCATAGCCATAGCATGGGTTTGCAGACTCCAGCAGTTACAATTTTAAATGGCATTCAATACTTAACAGCACTGGCAATGATAGCATGTATTTCAAAAGATATTAAGGAATATCAGTGGATATTGTATTTGATGGCTATTGATGGAAACCACATCCCACTCTCCTGCCACTGTCCTGACTGAGTTTTGGTGTTTGTTGGCAATGAGGTGTACACGCGTCTCACTGGAAGGAGGGGGCAAGGATCAGAGGCAGACCCTGCTGCACATCTCTATTTGCGTCTCCCATGATGGTGGTGGTGATGGTGGTTCTGCATGTCCTCCATGGTTACCCTGCCCCACACTCCAATCACAAAGGCCTCAATCTCACATTCGTTTTCTCCTCGCGCAATGCGGAAGTAACCATCCTCACCCCAATTCTTGCCCCATGAGTTGGCAGCGATCTGCAGAACAGCAGTGGAGCTTTACCAAACATAATCAAACCAGACATGGTTATGAAGGTTGTGGAGGAATCATTTCCAATGAATGATACATTTTCTTACCCAGTACTTTTGTGTTCTCCCAGTGTAATCCCTCTCTTCTCCCCACCTGAACAAAATCAGATCAATATATATTGTTACTTACATGACAGTGATTTTAGGACAGTAACATCACTGTATGCCATGAGCCTCTCTGATGGAACTTGGATAATGTCTGCACCAGAGCATCTTTGCCTCCATGTTTACAAAATCAAAGTCAACAGTCGGAACTCTTCTTGCAGGGGAGAATCTTTGTGCCAACATTCCAGCCAGGACATGCATTCCTGCTGAAGAGGTGGAATTCCCCGAGTGCCATTTCTTTCTAGCCTCAGAAGGAAGGATGCAAGGATTAGGAAGGAGCACACGCCTGCCTCCTGCCATCTCCTGAGTACATCAACAACAACATTTCTGAGAGCTGAGTCTGGCTAGGCTTTTGACCAAGCTGACCAAGCCATTCCTTAAATGTTCAAGTATGACCCACTGCAGGAAGCTGCTCTTGAATCACTGCATGTTTCCAAAGATCAGATCAAAATGTCCCTCCCAGTGTTTCCAATTCTGGATCAGAACATTCAGTCTGTCCATTACGGTATGCCTCCATGGAACAATTATGTGTTATCTTTGTGTGAGACTGGAACACTGGAAAATAATCTGGTTGCCAGTTCAAGTCGTCACCAAACTCTGGGACATACCAGCTTCGCCCTGATCACCACAACAGCAACCTCTCTGAAGTGGAAGCATGGTTTAGTTTTACTGAAACAACAAAGAACAAAAAACGCTCTAAATGGACAGAAGATAAAAAGTCTCTCTGACTAAATCTCAAGTTTGTGTCCTTGGCAAAGCCAGATAAAATGGTGGATAATGAGTGAGACCCCTATGATGGACTTCTCTCCCCCTATTTAGTGCCCGTGACCTTGGACAATGACATACCACGGCTCCTAGTCCTCCCCAGTCGGCTGTGGGTTTAGGTCCAGTGTCCGTCTGGTGGAGTTAGGATCAACCAGCCAGACAATGCCATTCCACCACACTGGACATCAATGAGCTTTCCATAAACTTTCCCAGGCCCTCGGCTTAACGCAATACACCGTGGTGGGATTTTCCCCATAAAAACACTGTTGTTGCCCCCCCCTCCCTAAATCCGTAGCCCCATCGTCCCGCCTCTGAGCCTCCAGAGCTGCGAAAAACCACAGCGTCAGCAAAGGACATGGGCAGGAGAAAAGCCAGGGTTCAGACATCCACTCACCCGCCATCATGATCACCAGTGAAGCATGTCATACATGCACACACTCCAGCAGCAAACCAGTCCCTACACACAACACATGCAGACCAACTCAGACACCAAAAGTCAAGGCTCCCAAAACCCCAGCGCCAATGCCATCAATCCAAATTGCTTGGCTTGACTGACAAAACTTGTCATGGCAAAGCCCTTGATGTGCTCATCAATATTGACATCACTGAGATGGAAAATAAAAGATTCTACTGCATATGAAACATTCTTCAGTCCAGAGAAAGTTTGTTACTTGGAGAGTGCCCTGTCACTCCCACACTAAATGCCTGAAGGCAGCTGGAGAAAGATCTCCGAAGAATGAGCATATTGACTAACCAGCTAAAAATAACCCAGCAAATTAAGGCATGTCTATTTTCATAAAATATGTTTTAAAACAACAGATTTAAAGAAATCTTAATTCCTGATTATAAATAATGTTAATAATGTTAATAATACAACTTGTTAATAAAGCCAGTTCTCTGGACACTCCTCAGTCTTTAACTAAAGCAACTAAGCAGAATCCTGCTGCAGTATGCCTTTTTCACTGCATCTCATATTAAAGCTAATTCTCAGATGAGGCTGTTTGTCCAAGAGAGACTGGATGAGGCCCAGTGAGGAGGCAAATGGCAGGGCTTTGAGTCAAGGTGGTAAGGCAGGCAGAGGGGCGGGGACGTGGCCGGGAGGGCAGGGCTGACGAGCCAGCCATCCAGGTGTTGTGTCTGCATTTTTGTGGTGGTTACGGTAACAAAGAGCATGTCTGGAAACAGCAAAGGATTCAGCAAAGCCTGTGCTGAATGGCAAATCTAAAACAGTCTTACTAACGCTAACACAGAACATTTTTCCAAATCATTTGGGATCAATAACTAATTATGACTATATTGATGATTATGTAATTATTTCACTTTGGTCAATTTCAGTACTTTGAACTAAAAACAAAAGCATTATGATCTAATGTACATCATTCTCAGAACAGAACATAAAACAATTTGACCCCCCCCTAATTTCACCACTATCTAGATAACTGTCACATAACTGGTTTATACTATTACAAGTGAATGGCTATACTTCTCCCTCTTGGTCCAGTGAGTAAATGCCAATCGAGTGGACTGAAGTCGCATTCCTTCGGAATTTAACCTTTTACATATATATATATATTTACTTATATTACTTTCATGGTAATTTATTAAGCTTAGTTTTTAATTTAAGTGTTTTGGGAGCATATTTGGGGGCATATTTAGGGTTTACACTATAAAAATAGGCATTTTTAGGCATTTTTTTTTTAACCACATCACAACAATGCCGTTTTTCACTATATGTTGGTGCTCTTGAAACGTAATGTGTATATATATATACACACAGTAACCCCCGCTTTTCGCAGGGGTTACGGTCCAAGAGCACCCGCATATAGTGAAAAACCGCGTTGTTGTGATGTGGTTAAAAAAAAATGCCTAAAAATGCCTATTTTTATAGTGTAAACCCTAAATATTCCCTAAATATGCTCCCAAAACACTTTAATTTCAATTAAAACTAAACTTAATACATTACCATGAAAGAAAATGTAAATATGTATATATGTATGTATATGTACGTGTATATGTGGACTGAGGAACAAGTCAGTATAATCATTTAAATGAAATACCCTCCCTCATTACTTTGTGTTATATTTTTATTACCCCTTCTTTACTCCTTGTGCTAATCTGTTCTACCAACTAGAGATTTCTTTCAAAGCGAGGGTCCAACAATGGCCAGCTAAAAATAAAAATAAATACTTTGATCTACTCCTGATGAAATTCATGAGACTCTTCGCCTCAGTTCAGCCCATTAATGTCCTGTCGTCTACTTCCAGCATGGGAGGGGAAAGGTCATGCTGTTGGTTGGTGCTGTGGGAAAAAGCGTCTCTTACCCTGTGATCCTCACAGAGTGCGTCCCGTGCTTGCGGTACTGTGGTGCTTTGTGGAAGTTGACATTTGTGTGGCGATAGATTCCACTCCTGTATGTAAAGAAATCCTCATGGACCTCCAGAATAGCTAAAGAGGGAACACAAACAATAAAACACACCCATTACATTCTGCTTGACAACATCCTTGTTTGCTCTTTAAGAATAGCTTTTGAAAAGCAAGGTTATTCATAGTGTTTTAGCAGTGGGTTAAAATGTCAGTTATCCACCTACAGCTGACCCTTGAGACTACAGACAACAATTCTTTAGTCACAATTGAATTTACAGTTTGATCTTAGAAATATAGTAAAAAAAAAAAAAAAAAAAACTCAAAGCATTTAAAGCAACTTTGATCTCTGAACTTTCAAACCTCTCACATATTCAGTGCTTACATAAAAGCTGGATGTGACTTGCTCTTATCTTCGTGAGCTATACTGCACTGAAGAGTATGGCTGCATTAAAGCTCCATTATGTAACATCCAGTGAGCCCACCCAAACATCCTATTCCCCTGCCTGATCAGAGTGAGATTAAAGTGACAGCAGACTGACGGCAGACTGGTGGAGCTTTTGAACTTTGCTACTGTAATTGTTTTAGAGTTCAGCCGAGCTGCAGCCATTGTGACATTCAAACTATGACAACTATGTGTGCCCTCGAGGTCCGGATGGAGAAACTCCACTTGACAAACAAATACTGTGCACAGTAGATATGTACACACTCCTAAATATATAGTTTTCACCTCACTCGTGAGTCTAAATAGAGCTAAAAAAAAAAAAAAAAGTATGAAAGTTTCCTCCTGTGTGAAACACTTGAAACACTCAACACTTTTACATAATATCATACACATACATTCACATTCCCATAGATCACAGGTAGCAGGAGAACACGTGACCAGCTATTTGGAGACTGAAACCAATTAAACAAGTGGAATCAGATGCGCTATCGCTTGTTTGGAGGGCAGCCGCATCAGCCCTTAGTGAATTAAACTGAACATCTCTGATCTACGATACCGCACAAACAGATGAGGCAATCTCTGAATTACCAAATGGCATCTGGCAAATGGCTAACTGACTTACAAGCTATTCTTATGTCAGTTACTTTTTAGTCAGCCCGCAGATTAATCTCACTTTCTAATATATATACTGCATCAACCCTGGATCAGTGACAGTAGCTAAATGACAGTGATTACAACTCAAAACACTGCACTTCTGCTACAAACTGCCTTGTACTTCTCCGCCTTATCATTTTCACACAACCCTATGAGCCCCACCCTATACCTTGCACAGGCCCATTATCCATGATCTCCTTCATAATCTCCTTCTCCTGTGAGTAAGACAGAGAACAGAGTAAATAATAATTGATGTGAGATTTAAACATCTGTATTGGGTTCATCAACTTCAAAAGCCTGTGGCACAGTTACCAACTCGGTCACTGTTAGATGGATATTAAAAGTCCACTTTTGCTTTAGGAAAATGCAATGGATGGTCACAAACTCCAGTAGAACTCTGTTTAAATATGTGTTGTACATGAAAATCTATCAAAGCGTTGTAAATATGAAGTGAGTTCTACTGGATCTGCAAATGTACAGTTGGTCTATGAGTTAAACTTTTTTAACTTGTGTTTTGGTGGTCTTTACTAATGAAGAAAGGCAGAAATGTATAGGTTCTGGGTTCCAATGTTTTATGCTTTAAATTAGATGGCTTAACTTGTGGAGAGACAAGTATAGGACCCATAATCAAGGATTTTCTCAGTGAAAACGGGCTAATTCTCATATGACAGGTCATTACTGTCATTTCCTCACAAAAACTTTGGTGAAAACTAAGCATACTGAGGGAGATTAGGATGTCATTCGGCTCATAGTGATGTATTTTGTCAAATAAGTACTAAAGCCATGTAAGTGGTGTGTTATCTAAGATTAGGAAGTTTGAGGGGTTTTGTCTGTTGCACCGTTTGAAGTGCACTTGAAAGGCTTGTGAGAGTATTGCCCTGCCTGGGAGGATGTTGTTCTAGCTCATTGTTCAACCTTGTTGAGGTTTTCTTACATTTGAGGACAGCCTGTAGGGTGGGGTGGACTGGTAGATGTCATTGTGGTAGATGTGGTTGCTGGGACAGCGCGCTGTGGCCTGTCTCTTCCCTCGACCCACTGAGCGGCTCTGCATCATACAGCGTCCCACTTCAGCAGGGCCCTGCTGGGGCGGAGAGAATGGATAGCACTCGTCCGTCACCACCCTGAGAGAACAGTGAGTGTTAATGGAACACAGTATGTAAAGCACTGATAGACAGAAGTATTCCAGCATTTGACCATATTTCAAAGTCTCAATTTGTTGCCATCATGAGAATTTTTTTAAATTTAAAAAAGCCAACTGCCTTTTGCATGGTATAAACATTCCATGCATATGCAATTTAGAAAAAACACATCTTCACAGGTTTTATTAACTATAAAAAGTTAAGAATGTTTCTTCCTCCTCATATAAAGTTACCAATGTGGGGATATACAGTAACCCCCTGCTTTTCACGGGGTTACGCTCCAAAAGCCCCCGTGTTTAGTGAAAAACCGCGTTGTTGTGATGTGGTTCAAAAATGCCTAAAAATGCCTATTTTTATAGTGTGAAACCTAAATATGCCCCTACATACTATCCCAAAACACTTTAATTTCATTGTAAACTCATTAGCCTTAAAGAAAATGTAAAGGTAAACCCGCATTCTGCAGCGTCACAGGGCAGCAGCCAATCAGCAGCAAGGAGAAATAAATAACGCTCTCGGATTGGCTACTTTCAAACCTCCCGCCTCTGAGTACAGCTGACTGTGACGCCCGGGCCTCGTGCATCATGGCCCCTCGTCCTCATTTTGCTTGTTTATGTTTGGGGCGGCATTGGGCAGCGGAGGTTCATTCCGTTCAGGTGTCTGATTGCCTTGATAACCGCCGCGTGCCTCATGAGGCCCGGACATCACAGTCAGCTGTACTCAGAGATGGTTCCAAAATCCACAATGGACTGAAACCGCGACTGCTGATCTGCGTGAAAGTGGGGGATTACTGTAGATGTTTCTTGACAAAAGTGAATTGTGGTAGATTGAAGCAACTCACCCTCTTCTTCTTAGGTACCACCAGGCCCCATCGATGCGCCCTCCAGCACAACCACCTTGGTTCCGTGTGTCACAGGAAATCAGATTCTGGGGTGACAGCTGAGGAGTCATGTGACCCATGGACTGAATGGAAATTCGGTCTGATGCGACAGCTGGAAAGATTAAAGGAAATGATGGGAAACTGCAGGCAGGCAGTTCATCTAAATTTGTACAGTTAATCTATGCAGGTCTGCATTCTTTTGCTCACATACTAACATTTTTACGATCTGTCTTACAAAGTATTGCACTGTGTATTTACTGCATTATATTCACTGTTGGGCTTTAAGCTCAGTTTTGCACTGCTGTGGTTCTGTATTATAATGGAATTAAATGGTTTCTTCCGCACTGTGTCTATGTCCTCGTAACTTGCACTTTGTGGACCCAGCCACATCTTGTATGTCCCACTGAGGCTTTGAAGGAATGCTTTTATTTCATTGCATATTTGTACATGGATGAGATGACAGTTTTTGACTCTTGGCTCTCGAAAAGCTTGTCCTCTGACTCACCTGCTGTGGAGAAAGCCCAGGAGGCTGCACAGTTGCCCTGATCCAGCGGCTCATGGATTTTTCCTGGCCATTTCTCAGCAGCATTGAAATAACTCGGTAGATGTTCCCTCTCATCCATACTCATCTAAGAAAGTGGTATGAGAAGAGACTAAATGCACAAATGCAAAAATGAGACTTGCGTCCATTCAAAGAGATATTTTTCACAAGCTTGAGCAATGTATCGGTGACTGCAGGCTGTTGGGTGTCCTATGCATTTAAAATGTTTTATCTATTTAAAAGTGTGATTGGAAAATATAAAATATAGTATCAATATCAATGACTAGATACAGCTACCAATCACCGGCTCTCCATTTAATGTTGTATCTGAAAAATAATTACAGTTGTGTTTTAATAAGTAAAAAATGAATCGTGACACTCCAGATCCTATGCTCATTCTCTGTGGAGCAGAGTCAATCATTAAAAGACAGTCTTATGCAATACACTCCTAATCTGAAACAGGAAAGCCTGGACTATCTCAACTCTCAAAGTTCATGCCACTGAAAGTTCAGGAAACTTGGAAATGACATGGCTCTTCATGTTTGAAAGCTGCTGGATGAGGTTCCTGTGTGGCTTTCCTTTTTTGGAAGATGCACCGTCACACATTGCATTCCTGCCGTTAATATTTTAATGATTTACCCCAACGACTGATACATGGCAAACTCTGGAATGTAGGTGACCTTCACTGTTGTGCACTGTGGCAGAGTCCAAGTCAAGTCACAACTGAGAACAACACTGAAGAAGTGAGCATTGTGTTCGATGAGAGGTTAAAGTAAAACGTGAAAAATGTTTCTACCAATATTAAAGGTTTATGGAAGTTTGAGTTTGATTAAATTTGAATGAAAGAAGATCTGGGATTTTCAGTGTTACATTAGAACAAAGCTAGTGGCGGTGGTGTAACAATTTTCCCTACAACTGTGTCCATATTAAGCTAATTAAAACTGATTGCGGGTTTGGGTTTAATGAGACTTTAGGGCAGTTATGTGTGTGTGTTTGCCTCTACAGCCTGCTGTTATGTGAGTACTGAGTGTAGCTAAACAGACGGGTGAAACTCTGGCCCCAGCCACAGGTGGAGACATGCTGGAGGAGAATGTGGTGGTATACAGGTGAGGGGAAATGCTTGTGGTATCTGGGTTAGACAAGCCCCCCACCCCACACCCCCAGACCCCTGCATCTGGAGAGTTCTCCATTATGTGTGCATTATGTAATGAGTCCTCATGGAGAATAAGCAGGCTGCTGGAGAGGAAGAGTAAAGGCCTCATTGAGTCTGATCAAAACAACCAGGGCCGAGCGGATAGTACAGGATACAAGAGCACTCAACCACACCATTACAGCCCTTTCACCTTCTTTACCAGACCAGCTGACTGTATCAAAGAGATCAAACAGCAGTCACATTTCAACGGATGTGCTTTTTACATGGATGCTTTCAGTGGACATGCTTAGTTACACTAATGGTTAGGTGTAACAGCCTAAATTGAAATGTCTGAGGCATTTGAAAATATGAACAAATCTTTCATGAGGCTGAGAAAAAGTAGAACTTGATTACGTGGATTTCTATGCTTAGATTGTTGTGAAATGGGAAATATTCGACTAACAGGGTTACAATGAAGTGTTAACAATCCGACACACAAATTGCCCCTTTCCCTCAAATGTAGCTGAAGAGCCTAAATATGTTGTGATGTTTGCTTCTTTAGTTTTGCAATGGAGCCACAAGGCTAATGTTGCTAAGGAGTAATATAAGCTTATACTCCATTAATTAACATCTCACACACTGCATGCAAATGCATGCCTGTTTCACCACATGTTTGCCTCAAACTATGTTGTGCTGTTAAGTAATCTCAAATAACTCTTCTGATGTGCTTTCTGACACCATAGCTGGTTCCATAACCAAGGCTGCAGCCAAGAAACGCAGGTCCTTGTTTGTGTTAAATAAATCAAAACTGAACTATTTACCAGGACTGCTTTGTCACAACATTGAAAAAGAGTCGGTGCAAAACTTAAAAGTGAAAGTACAGCTAATGTAAATGACTAAGTTAGTAAGCATAAACATTCATGTGAATAAAGTAGTGACAGGCAAAACATTCAATTGTTTGTAGGTAAATGCTATCCTGCAAGATAAAAACTGAAAAGATCAATTTGCACTCTGAATTCAGTTTATACCCTCTTAAAACAGATACGCAACAACAGAAAGAGGGCACTGTATTTTACGGAATATTTAACTGGTCTTTTTAAACAGTGTGCTGCAGCTGGTTTCACGCGTATGCGAAGGGATATTGGCGGCAAAAGACTGTGACGGATACTCCGGTCTCCTTTTGATCGAAACAGTCTTCTATGGCATTGCAGTCTAGAAATGCATTCTAAATGGGCCTTAGGGCTTTTGTTATAGTTATAGCCTTGCAATGTGATTGGCTGACAAAATGTCTTTAAGTCTGAATTCCTTACTTATTTGTAGCCTAGCAAAGACAATCAGTCACATGAAAATAACTGCCGCAACAAGCCTGCCAAAAAGAACTTTTAACTCGTCTAGAAAGCAGGAGGTGAGTGACAACAACAAAACCACAATGTTCTCTTTGGGAAAAGACCACTTTTTGATGAGCCCCTGGTTCTAGTTTTAACATGTCATGACACATCACGCTGATGTTCCATACTGCAGTTAGACCACCTGTCTTTCATCGAAACACAGTAACGCAAGCCACAGATGGATGAGGAGAAACAAATCGAAGAGGTGGAAAAAAGTGTGCTGTATGACGTTTCCTGTATTTTAATAAGGACTTTAATCAAAATAAGTTTATTAGGAAGTTGCTAGATCACTAGAAGTATTTGTTAGTGTTTCAGTGATAGTATAAGTTCTAGTTAGTATTTCTAATCTGTTGTGAGCTACTGATGTTGCACTTAAATGTGCTACACAAATGCAAATTGTGTTCTCTTAAGGGCAAAGGCAGAGGACCTCTCTATTTCACTCTGGGTGGTACTAAGATAGACCCACTCACCTGAATCTCATTCATGCTCATGATGGCTCGGGAAGGCCTCTGAGTGCCCAGGCGGTAGCGCAGCCCCTCGTCCAGAGTCATCCCCCAAAACTGACTGTAGTTAGCTGCCCTCCATCTAAAAAGCCACAGACATAGAGAAGATCTATTTATGGACTTTTGAGCTAGTTTTGGCCCAGAAACAGCCTTGTTCTAGACTATCATATCTATTACCAATGATCTTGCTTTTCAGTCAGTCTCAGATCTCGACATATTAATTATGATATGGTGTTCTCATAGTCATAAATGCACAGTGATGCTGGAATGAGAGAGTGAGCGGGTGAATGAGTACATGGCTCTTACCCATAGTTTCCTCTGTTCACTGCCTGGATCATGTCAGATTCTATCAAACAAGCATGCTGCTCACAGTCCCACTGCCCATTCTGCCCACATGTGCTGTAGAGAGAGGAATCAAGACATGGTTATTCTACAGTATCACAAGAGTAGTGTGAGAGGCTCTATTTACACTTTTGTTTATGTATTAGACACTTTATGCAAAAGAGTCTGAATCAGTATGGGGTAATCTAACCTTGAGAACATCTCACTCTACCAGGAACACTGTACACAAACATGTTGGTCCAATGTTCAGTCCAAAAATAATCCTGACTGCTGAAATGCAGTGCAATATCTCTTACATTTGTTTTAGTGTGGTAGTGAATATAGAGGCTTGGCAATGTTTGGGAAAACAGTAGGGTAAAAAAAAAAGATAAAGCCACTCTGTGGAATTCCACTGAGAGACACAAATTCAAAGAAAGTGGAGCACTTGGTTGTTTTGGAATAAGGGAGGAGAAAAGACATTGTCAACCTTTTATGGCTTTTATGGCTACAGTGCTCAAATATCCATTTTTAGACAGCATGACTGAGAGGACAGGGCCGGCTTAGTCAACTTAAGGGTTTTTTTTAATGAGACAAGATTCAAATAGGAATATTTTAAATGTACTGAGTACTTTGTGTGATTAGTCTTTGGGGAATTTTCAAATCTTCAAATAATCTCTGTAAACCTGAAAGGAACAAAAAGTGAAAAATGATTGGAAGACATAAATCTGAGCCATGAGCTTTTCTGAGGCCTTCATTTTTGAGAATGTATGTATGGCAACATTTCTGTTATGATCTGTGCGGTTTTTGAGTAAACTTAATTTTTAGCAAATACACCTTCAGTCATGAAACTACCACAAGAATTCACAGATTATTAGCTTTTGAATACCATTGCCATGCTTGACAATTGCAAGCAAACACACAAGAGAATGGAAAAAGGTTGAATTGGTCACCCATAAAGAATGCTGAATTTGATTAGAGAAAGTAGGCTGGCTGCTTTGAACCTGTACTCTTTTTATTGGCTGAAAAGTAGCAGTCTCCCGGTAGTAAAACCCATACCCAATGGTTTGGAACAGACAAAAATCCACCCAGAAACATATCTGACAGTTTGTGTACCACAGTGTGAGGGATAAGTAACCCAAAGTCTCGAGAGGTTAAGATGTCAAGTGGTCTGGTGTCAGAGAGAAGCCATTTTTTTCACATTCCTTGTGACAGCTCAAGCATAACTGCTTAACTTTCAGCATCCTGACTCAACTGAGGGTCACAGTAAGTGGTAGTGCACAAAAACAACCTCTGTGACACTGCCTCGTGAGAGCAGAGGGTGTTTGTGGGTTCTCTTCGACTCTTCATGAGATAGGTGAAGGTGTCTCTAGATCTTAGATGGTGGGCTGCACCTCTGCCCCTCTTTGAGGCCCACTGATAAGGGCCCATAGGTGAGCTATGTGGGTAAGACTTATGCAGGCTTTGGCTTCAGTTCAGGGGAACAGAAAAATATGGCATGCCATCACGCAAGAGTTCATGCAAGTGCTCTGATTAATATGCCACAGTTGGTTTATCAGTGTTAACTAATTGTTTGTTACAAATGACTTTAACTGTAAAACAAAACCATAAACAAGGCAGCAAGAGAGTTAGTTTATTCCAGTCTGAATAAAGGTAGCAGTGAGTTTTCATTAAAGGTGGATACAAGCAGGTCCAGCATGTGTCAGTTGTTGCCTCAAAAACTTCACATATTGTTGTGGGTGGGGAATTTGTAAATAATTCATCATTAATAGCCCCAGGAGTTTGGAGGAGTGACATCTCATCATCTCCAAGTCTAAAGACACAAAAGGAGATCTGTAGGGTGTGGATTAAAGGCTGGAGCACCTCAGCATGAATTTAACCTACTAAAATCCCTCAAATCACATATGGTAGGATACGTTGGCTAACTGGCTGGCTGTCAAAGTCTTTCTTTGTTGAAGCTGAAACAAACAATGAGATTAAATTAACATGAGTGAACAGAAATCAAAAACAGATGTTTTCTAACAGGCATTATCCACTGCACGACAGGAGAGTGGTGGTGAATGCTGAAGGACATCTCTTTTAAATGGGTTAGCAACTTTGGTACAAAGTGCTGTATTTGTAAGCAAGTTATTGCTGTGATTATGCCGAGGCTTGTGTGGAGTGGTATCTTTGTATTGAGTCTTGCATCACAGATCTTGCAGCACTGAAGCTGCCTTCTGTGTGTAGCTTAGATGTGCATATAAATACTATATGACAAATACTGCTGTGTCACAAAGTGTAAACAGTGGTTGTTCTACCAGAGATGGTAGGTCTTAATATTGAATGGGAGTGCTAAAAAATTATATCAGAAGTGCAAAAATATTTCTTTCAACGGGGCCTTTTAGTCAGGGCTTATAAGGAGTGCAGTGCTCTCTGATTTGTTGTTCTAGACTCTCTAAAAATACAGGGTGTGCCGTTTTTAGCTCAAGCATGAGAATAGTAAGAGAGTCTTGAAGGACCACCCTATCAGATGTTGGTAGGAAAGACAAAGTCTAACCCTTAAATATCTAGAATTGTTATTAATATGACGTTGCTCACATTTGATGTTTGTAATTATTAATAGGGAATGACTTAATTAATCACATAATCATATAATTAATTACACCGTTTTTTATCGATACTGTTTTGCTGCCAAAAAAACTATGAAACTTATTGTCTTTCCACAAAGACTGTCCATATAATGATCTGAAAAAAAAAAAAAATCCACATACTTACAAACATGGAAATCAATGCTTAAAGTGCTTGCGATATGCTTTTTTTTTAACAGCACTTTGATGCATGAGTAATGGCTCAAATGTAGAAGAGGTGTTTCAAGGCCTCAGGTTGTAGCAGAGTAAAGAATCATAGATCACCACTACTGGCATTGGGAGAGATGAACTTCATGCCAAATTGTTCAGGCCATCTCACACAGCCCAGCCAGGCTTGAGCTCAGGAAATCTCTGGATTACAGAAGCGAACAATACACCCCACGGGAAACAGTTCCATTCGGACAGATGCCAATGTTTCTGTACGTCATTTCTGATGAGCGAGTGAGGTTCCGGGAGGAAATGTGTTGGATTACAGGAGTGAAGACAGGGCCGAGGAGGCAGGAGGTGCTGGCACAGTTATCCAGCAAAGCATTATCACTCTGAATCATCTGATAATCTTCTAACACCGAGCCGTGTTTCACCTACAAAGCATATCATACAGAAACATGTGCAGTCAGCACAGAGGCTGTGGAGGAGCTTCAAAGCGTAAACATATCGATAAACAGGGCATATAGAGGCGAGCAGGGTCTGCATTTTAAGAATGCCATCTTTGAGGATCTGATCTTTATCATACATCATTCTACCAGATTTTATCACATGCTGCCACACGGAGATTTCCATTTTCTCATTCTCCTTTTATTTAAACCTGCAAATACACATTTTTACATACTTTTTAAATATATATTTATTTGAAAAATCATTGTGTCAAGATTTTGACAGACTGATCCACCGAGCCACAACACACACACATACACACACACACACACACACAAACACTACTACTTCAGTGTCACTGCTGTGCTGAGAATGATCCACCACCCAAATAATACTTGCTCATTGGTGGTCCCGGAGGGGGTCCTGACCAATGATGGACTGCGTAAATGGGACAAACCAATGATGCAGAGAAACAGACAGACTACATTCTGTATTTTTAAACTACAACGTGCCCCTTTAAAGTAAGAGGAGCAAATAGACACCAAGTTTAGATACAAGATGTATGTAATAAAGTGGCTCATCTGTGTATGTTCTCATAACACAGAGGAGAGCTTTTAACAGGGTATTGACAAGCTTATAGACTACAGCAGAGCAAATTTCCCATGGTCTCTACAACAGGAAATACTACCTGAGGAAATTCCAGACTGCCTCTACTATAACAACGGATGTCAGTTAGTATTTTTTCATTTGTAAAATAAAAAAATAAGCTCCACAAGGGGAGCTCTGGTGTGCATCACTTGAAAAAAAAAGAAACAGCTGTGAACCCACACCAGCTGGAATGCATATGTGTGCAGTTGCAACATTCAAAACGAGAAGTGAAGTTTTTTTTATTAAGCAAGGTGTTGTCACTAAAAACGTTCATTCATATGATTTCCATTAAAGTGTGTGTCTTTTCTATGTGTAGATGGGGCTTTAATCAATAATTCTGATATCTTAAGAGGGTAATATCGTGTAAATTATTTTTAGACATCACCCAGATCTATATGACAAGGTCACATCAGATACAAACAACTAACACGTCCCTACTCTAAAAACCTTGTTGATTTCTATCTTGAAAATACTCCATATTCCAGGTCCCTTCTGCCACACCGTTAATGAGGAAGAGAAAGGAGAGAAAAGAGAGAGCGCATGCACGGATAAGATAAGAACTGTGGAAGAGAAACTCAGGCCAGCTAAGGAGCGATTAAGGGAGAAAGAGAGAGCAGGCCAAGCATGGCCGGACGTCCTGGCCTCGGCACGCAGATGAAGCCAGTTTGCTGGAGTATGCTTGCCAAAGGAGGGTGTGTATTCTGGAACAATGCAGTTTAGATAAACTCTGTTTAAGGCTATGATTGGAATAAAGTGTACTATGTTTGTGGGTGTACTGCAAATTGCACATTGTGTCCTAGGTTTATGAAAGAATGTTGACGTACAAACAGAGTGTATCACCATTTAGGCCCCATTACTTCTACAACAAATGCTAGATTTCCTTAAACAGCCAGGATAACCGACAGCTGGCCATGTATCAGACACAAACAGTGACTCTGTACCTGACTGGTCACTCTGATCCCTCTTAGTACCAGCTGACCTCACAGGCACCAGCATGTAAACAGCACCGCCAAGTCCTTTCCAGCTGCACAGACATGCGGTACATACGCCCTGATGAATTCATAAACTACAGTGCCATCAAAAGTCTGGAAACATTGATCTTTTCAAATTATTATTTTTTTTATACATAAACATATTCACCATGCTGTGTTTATCACTTTGCTATAACTTAAAAAATCATAACGAAAAACTGAATTTATCTTGTCTCATTAATTAAAGATTAGAGTGAGATTTTGAGTGATTTTTTTTTTTTTGGTTTTGTGATGCCACATGGTGATAAAAAATACGACACAGTTTATAGAAAATTATCAGAAAATTATATGTTCATCAGAAAAATTCCCACTGCAACTTTCTTCGTATGCATGACTAATCCATAAAGTAATTGTTCAAATTAAGAACAATTAAGTAGTTAAAGCAGTTTCTTTCGTCACCAAACGACCTATTATGATGAAGAATATTTACTATATAAATGATTGCAATTAATGATTCAACTGTCCTCCATTGTTTATTTTATACAACTACGAGTATGAAAGTAGCCAAATTAGTAGCTAGGCAGCTATCTAGCTTCCTAGCTGTCTTTGCTTTATAGCTAATATTAAATTATTCTAACACGAAGTGTGCTGTGAATGTTCTATACAATGAAAAAAATCCTGTAAAATGCACATTTCGTTTATTAAGTTAATTAGATTAACAGTAATGTTAAGTAAATGTCATATCGTACTTTGATGCATTTTATAACTAACTGCATATAACTCCAATTGTGCAGTATTAAAATCACAGTAAATATTGTGATTATACAGTATCAGGTATATTTTAGGAGTACACAAAGTGTAAAGTCGTGGTAAACTAGATATATCTTTGAAATTGAAACAAATGAGAGTAATTGCTGTGAGGGTCAGTTCAGTACTTTACTGGACACAAGTACAGGCGAAGTACTTATTTCAGAGACTTTTGTAAACAGGTTAAATTATTGCAATCATCTATAAAAAATGTGATCAGGGGATTTTGTCATAATTGTGACAGGCTTTGTGTGATCTGTAGTAATCTTAAGACTCAATATTCTGTAACAACTATTAACTACTTTAAATTTTTAACAAACTACTATGACAGTGATATGTGTACCCCATACATAACTTTAGGGTTAGATTTTTACAAACCAACAAGAAAACCATGCTCATTTATTATATTATTATAACAATTTAATATCTAGTTGTCCCAAACTGTTTTTCTGGTCAGTGCATGTTGAGAGATCCTATAAGTAAGCCTCAGTTCAGGAAGATCATTAAATAGGCATAAATGACAGTCATGTAAGAACACATATCAAGCCCAGGCAGACGCTGACAGCAGCCACATTAGTTTTCTTGTTCCTGGAGGCACGGCTTATGCCACTTGGGTGTTAAAGATCTCTAGCACGTGAGTAAGGAATTCCTTTGCCCAGTAACCCTTCACCTTCGCATTCCCATTACAAGCACAACTATACATCAAGAGCCTAAAGAGCAAAGACCAAGCTAAGGCAGATAAGTCTGTCTACTCCACCTTGTACTGCTACAATCAATTCAAGAGAAACTGAGAATTATGGGCAATAACTACAGCGATATTACAGCTCAGTGAGTGAGACTGAGTCAGAAGATGAGAAGTGGATGGAGACAGAGGGTACTTTCTGCAGAGTGGTGAGTAAGTGCGTGCTCAGTGAGGATCAAAGTGCACTGTTCATGGACAGTTAGCTGGAAAGAGGTGAAGAATTCTGGACCAATTATCCTCAATTTATGCTCTGCTACTCAGCAGGAGGCTCACAGGGAGAGCCGGGCATTTACCAGTGTTTCACAATACAGACAGCAGCAGCAGTACCACCTCATACACAAACTACAACGATACTGCTCATCAAATGTTCACCTGAAACTACAAAGGGCAGTTTACAGTGAATCAGTCAGACGTACACACAGCTATTACAGTCCCACCTGCTTGATTCCTGGGAAGCTGAGACAGTGAGTCACACACTCTTGCCATGTGTGTGGTGGTGTCTTCTTTTTACATTTTGCATTAGAGTGTTTTTCACCTAATTAAGAACAAATACCATCAAAGACCAGCTATTTACTCTGAGAAACAGTACCAAAATGCATCACGCTTCTTCTCTGGAATGAGGAGCAGGCTTTACCTAAACATTGATTTGACATTTTTCTCCCCTGTCCTGTAAAAACACACAAAAACCTTTCAGACAGAAAATGGTTTAAACACCTGAAAGGTACAAAATGATGTCAAAGAAGAATGTGTGATCTGAAGAACTCCACACAGGCAAAGGCTCTGATTTTCTATTTTCATACAGCTGTATATCCCAGCCAAGAACCATTTAGATACCTCTGATTTTAAGAATGTGTGTATGTCAGCGGAAACGGCAGACAGAGTGGAGTTGTGGTTTGTATATAGGTCACCGTGTTCACACCTATATTATTTTAATCACCCTCTTTATGGCTGTAATAAAGCACCACTCACAGGGAAAGCTAGCCAGACTTATGTACAGCCTAGACATGGGTGGGTTAGTTGTAATGACTAAGTCTTCTACAGAAAACAATGAGAGGACCCCTTTCCTATATAAGTCTATCTTTTGGATTTTTTTAGATTGCTTAAAACATACTATAAATGTCATCTAAATAAAATGTTGGAAAGCTCAGCTGGTTCAAATAATTATTAGTGTTTTGCAGCAATTTACCAGCCTGCTACAACTAACGATGAGGCAAGTTTGTAGCACAGATGTGTGTAATATTGTTTAAATATTAATATTTTTGTTTATATAATTATAAACAAAAATCAAAACACATAAGTTTGTGCCCCACTCTGCTAGAACTTACAGCCGAGATAAAAAAAAAAATTCTGCATCAAACACATAAAAGGGACTATATTACTATCATGGCTTCACAGGACATGGGCTAGACAGACTTTCTGTGGTCCACACTAATGTCAGTGGAGAGGGGCTGGCAGTGCTTGGACAGAAAGGGAGAGAGAGAGAGCTAAGGAAGCTGTGCAAGGAGAGACAGGGAGAGTGAGAGCTGAGGAATGTGTCTCTCCACCTCCACACTCACTAAGCCCTTATGGTCTGGGCGTAAATCCTGCAAAATACACACTACAGTACTGAACAATAGCCCCCTGCTCCATGGTGCTGTCAGAGCTCAGGGTGTGCTGTAAGATTCGCTGTTTGGAGGAGGAGAACGGGTGTAGGTGTGTGCGTAGTTTAGTCTTACCATAAATTGCAGTTCTCTTTGTAGGTCGCACCTGAATGGAACCTGTGGCCATTTCTTTCGCAAATACCTGAAACCAAAAGACGGCAATTTACAGTGAATCAGCCTGCGGTACACACACAAATTACCATCACACCTCTTAGACTCTCAGGAAGCTGAGACACTGAGTCACACACCTCTTAAGAAATATCCCCAGTCAACATGCTCTGTAGTTTATTTTGTATTAGCTAAACTTATTACACATTTATAAAAAACAAACAAACAAAAAAAAAAGCAATGGCAGTATTCCAGATATCAGTGAAAAGTATTTTGTCAGTACTATAAGCATGTGATAGGTGCTACATTTTGGGCTGCCTGTGAATGGCAAACGTTTTTTGGTGTTCGTCTGTTTGTCTCTGCCTCATACACTCATGCCTACAGAGATACATTTCTTTTGCATGTTAATATGGCCTCTTTCGGAATCATTGGCTACTGATTTGTCTTCTGTGATCATCTTCTCACTAGATTCCGGCACTGCCCTTGACTAACAGCTGTCCAGTGCTGACTAGTAAAAATTTTTAGTTGACTGCTCATTGCATACAGGGCTGATGGGGTTAACAGAAACACCTCTTCCAGTTCTAAAGACTGAAACTCCACTGAGCCTCAGTAATCTGGTGCTGGAATGTTGGCTTGGTTCTGCTTTACTTTCCCAGGGACCCTGCTCCTGTCATGCCTTAACAGGCTTAATTAGAGCTACACTGGGCGACTGGATGCCAGTGGGCAGTGCCCACACACTACACCTCTCTCCCTGCTCACCACAATCCCTCCCACACACGGTAATGAAGATTGTACACTTCACTCCGACAGTTTGCAACACACACAGTCATTAATCACTGCAATCACAGCTTTCACTAACACCGCAATAAGGTCTAATAACCTCTACCCTGGCCCCCTTCCTCCTACACACATACACACACGTTGTCAAAGCATTTCACATAAGGTGAGTGGAAAATAAAGCAAATAAAGACACATTAACAGGCTTGAGTGAGCAGTTAAGTAAGTCACTCTAATTCTCCTTTGTCATTTTTAGCCTTTTTAGGCATGATTTATAAATAGTGAATTTAAAAAAATAAGATGGATATTATTGTATTCCTGGTAATAACATAGTGTAAAGCATTTGTTTGGGGAATCTGCTGGGGACTCATATTACTAGTGTTGCCATGAAAAACATGATTTATTGTTGCTGTTGTTGACACAAATGACAACAACAACACTATTAATAATGATAACAGGTCATTTGCTCATACATAATGTTTCATTAATGCACACAACAACTTATTTAATATTAAATAAACACCTTCTAAATGTATGAAATGTTTTAAGCATGTACAAATTATGCAAAATTATGCATAAAATAAAATGGCTAATAATAAATAACTTAAATTTGTAATTAGTAGCATTAATAATACCATAATTAATACAAGCAATTAATACAGAATCATGAATCAGTCACAGCAGAAAGGCTGTGGTGTGATCACGCTCTTGGGGAAAAGGTTACGTGTGTGAGCTGTGAGCCATACAGAAACACACCTGTGGACTTGACTGTCCCTCCTTCAGCAAACACACACGGGTCCAGCACGCATGTACATACCTGCTCTGATCCCTTTCGGCCCTTTCCTGCACACAACTCCCTCACTTTAGCTCTCCCTGCATTACATGCATTCTTTCAGCTGACCTCCATTCATCCCTCCCTCCATCCTGCCCTCTGTCCGCCCGTGTTTATAAAAAGTCCACTGTTCTCTCCCCATTCTCAGGTAAAGCCCAGAACTTTTTTTTACACCTTTCAGCCAACACACACAGTCCACAGAGGCCGGGCCACTGAGACAGGAAAACATACAGGGTAAAGTTAAACATCACAAGGAATGTGTGTAACTCCGATTTGCCCTCAGATTACAGTTCAGATTTTACAGCAATCTACCAAACACCACAGCAAGCAATTCAATTTCCCTCTCAAATTTACATTACAATATCCAAGTCAGTTACAATGTGATGTCATTATATTAAAAACATCAATAAGAATAGTAATAATTATAGTAATTCACTATGGTTCACTATGGTTCATTTATCAGGCTATTTGGGGCTTGTTGTTTTTGGGCTTTAATGGAAACCATGGCACCTATGGTCAAATGTGCTACTGAGCATCATATAGCTATTTACCTACATACTGGTATAGTGCCCACTCATATTTGAGCTATAGGCCACAATGATTCCTCCACCATGTGGCTCTACTGGGCTCTGACAGTTACACTCACCTATGAATGGAGGCTGCACTCCCAGACAGTGGCCCCAGAAGTCTGGGCAGCAGTCAGAAACGGTGCGGTTGCAAAAAAGGTCACAGTAGCAAATGGTGTCAAGGTATGGCACGGTGCACTGGTCATTCCTGCCATCGCAGCAGCCTCCTCTTCGCTGGCAGTAGGACCCAAACGGGTCCCGGATGCCCCCCACATGCAATGGGCTGGCCAGCTCCCTCCGGGTACGAGACAGAGCTCCCACCGCCATACTTCCCTCCACCAGCAGGAGGAGCACTGCACCGGCCACCAATATCAGCCTCATCATTGCTCGCCTGTCAGAGACAAATCAATACAAAACACGATTAAGCATGGTCATTTTGGACAATTATATTAGAGCGTTTATGCCCCTTCATGCTCCATCTTGCTGCGCTCAAATAAAATGAATTATACAAATAGATCTGATTTAAACAGAACATGATTTGTCCAGCGGAGGACAGAGACAAGGTCAGATGCAAGGCTCAAATATGTAAATCCTGTCCACATGAATAAAAAACATTGGCATAATTACTGTCATAAGTACATTAAGTGAAATACATGAGTGAGCTGGTATAATACATTATATGAATGTTTAAACCATGTACACACTTGTATGAAGTAAATTCAATGAACTTTCATTGGGGGCTGCAAGCAGGCCTTGATGCAGAACTATGTGCCTCCTCATTCTGCACATTCATTTCTGTCTGGCTGGTGAAGTCAAACCAAAACCCAGCAGTCCACTCTCTAGGCCAAAAATCTCTCAGCATAAACATCAGTAATAAACACAAGTTCATCATGCCCTATTTTCATAATGCAGATGGGTTATAAACACACACACACACACACACACACATGCCATGGAGACTGAGGAGGATGAAGAAATAGCCACTGACCTCTTCTCTCTTTACCCTTTTTGTGTTTGTAAGACTACTCATCAGTTTATGTCTGTAGCCACTTGAATTTTGACCAGCTAGTTGGGATGACATGCCTGGACCAAAGACATGGCCCTGTGAGCAAGCCAATTCCCGCCCAGCGCCATCATTCATTTCGTGTCTAATTATTGAGGGAAACTGATGGGAGATTCTCGACATGTTGCTCAACTCAGCAAGCATCCATAGGTCAGAAAACCTGATGTGCAAGAATGTCTGGGCATGATGTTCGGAGGGGTGGAAATCTGAGGTAGTTTAGATTTGAATGTCTGCAGTTTAATGTTTCACACTGATTCTTCCACCTTCTAAGTTTTCACCCTCATATGTCAAACCATGTGTGTGAATGTGTGTGTGAATATGTGTGTGTGTGTGTGTGTGTGTGCGCAGGTATGAAAAACAAGCAATACTGCTTCTATAAGGGGCAGTTGTTGTACTTGCCGCCCTGAACGGTTTTATTATTACATTCAATTATTCAGTTCCCTTTTTTTCTTGTTGATCTACAAAAACCATCTGGGACTGTAAGGCTGTGTTCTATCATGTTTAAAAGGATTGCTGTTCTCATAGCATAACACTTGGACCCAAGTGACAAAATAAGATGGATTAGCCCATATAACGCTGTAATGAAACAGCTGCTTCAGAAAGGGGAAGGAGTGGTCATTGGTCTAAATGGGCCATGCTGAGAGTGAACAGTAGCTGACATGAGGAGGGGAACATTGCCACAATCAACATTATAGAGCCTAAAGTTATCAACGTAGTGGAAACACTCATTTCCTGCTGTTAATCCCAGGAAACAGTCACCCAAGCAGCAACGTTAAAGACTATTAGAAAAAGTTTCTGTTCTAAAAATGAATTTAACAGCAACATCTGTCTGTGCTCCGCCCACAAATGTGTTCTTTTGTCACAACTGTTCCCAGGCTGGGCAGGCTTTACAGAAAACTGTCAAAAACCACATTCAGCCTAATAAGAAATTACAGTGCAATTTGTGTGAGGCTAGAAAAACACTTAGCTTCCAGGATAAAGTTTTTAATTACTGAGCCTGAATATGTTTTTGCAGAGAAACCAAACTAGGTGACTGTAAACAAGACAATAAATCTGGCCCCATGATAATGTTACATGGATTATGCAACATTCATTTAAAATGAATAATGCACTCAAAATGAAGTTATTTTGAACATATTGTGTTGTGCAGTACAAGTTCTCATTCTCATGTCAGTGTTCAGCAAAGCTTATCCAACCTAGCAATTAAAGACACTGAAAACATTTGTGAGTGAAGTGTAGACAGGCCAGTTAACATAATATGTGCAGGGGTGAATTGCATATGTTAGCTCACCAAGAAATGTCAGGGCTCTGAACAAACTTTAACAAGGCCCTACTGCCTGGTTTTTATGGTGCTTGGGCTTTACGGGGCACTGTACGGTCTCCTCTTAACCTTTGGCTGCTGTTGTTCACTTTCCTTTTCGCTCCGGCCTGAAAACAGTGGCTCGGGGCCACACGTGACTGCTTTTGAAGCACCTGCTGCTCTCTCAGGTTACTGGGGGAGAGTCCTAAGACGTCAGGGACAGTGAGCGAGTTACATAAATAGTGTCATTAATTGTCCAATCAGTTCACCAGCCCATCATCCACTGAACACAATACCCTTTCCGCACAGAACACACAGAACAGCTTTGGAGAAAAAGACCATCGCTGTGCACTTTTCTGCATGACTGTGCCTTTAGTTGGCCAACATAGTCTCTCTCTCTCTCTCTTCTCTCTCTCTGTGTCTAATCCAAAGCTCCCTTCATAAAGTAAAATCATTGAGGGAGAAGGAAAACCAGAGGAACGTGAACTCAGTTTGTCATATTCACTCTGTGGACAGGGCCATTTGACCTATAAGAAGCCACATGTTGGCATGTTGACCCATGTGACTACTAAAACAGCTGTCTATGATCTGACCTTCCTCCATCAACATTATACAACGTGTCAACAACCATGAGTACAAAGTGATCACTCTAAATTAAGTAGGGCTGCACAGTAGTCGAGCTGGGATGATAAGTGATTGGATGAAATGTATATCATACTGGTATACAATTACAAGTGTAAATATACAGGTATACATATTACATTTCAAATCACTGTTGTGTTTATCAGTTAAATATAACCAGGAATGAGTTACGAAGAAGAGATCATGTGCACGCAGCAAGTAAAAAAGTTATATTTATTCAGTGTTATCAGTAATTCATTAATAAATGGTCGCAGTTTTGCACAATATATCACAATATTGCCTTTTGCTTGATGTTGCATATGTGCCCTCTAATTATTGTGTGCATTTAATCATCCTGACCAATTACAAATGTTCAGTCTGATGAACGTTTATGAGGGCATTTTTTCTAAAATCTCAACCAATTATATTTTTTGGTACATAAAAATGCAGACCGTACATCCCAGTGCAGTTTTAACAAATAGATTATACATTTGAATATATATACACGTCACCAATGAAACACAGTGAGATAATTTGTGCCTATTGTACAGTGAAGAACAGTAGTCCTGTCCACACTGGTGTAGTCTCACGTTGTTTTTGTGTTGCACCATGGTCTTGGAGTTTCACTGTGTACTGTATATATGGCTGAAATGACCATAAACATCTACTTGACATGACTTGACTCACTGGCAATGAATGAAAGTGAACAGCAGGTGGTAAAGCAGTGAGATAAGTTGAAGACTGCTCCATTTAGACTGAGATGTATCTGCAGATTTGTTTGTTTTCATAAATGAATCTGAATGCACCAGAATGTACAGTACAGTAAAGTGCACTGGGATGTAAACTACAGTTCATGCTTCAAGAAGTCTGCCCTACTCTTCAAGATGATCATAATTTGGCTAAAAGCCACATGGCTGACCCATTAGTGACCATAGCACAGCTGCTCCCGGTCCACAGTAAGCTGCTGACCCGTGATCAAATCCCCACACAACAGTGGGGCAGATGGGCTACACACCAGCTAATATTATAGCCCCTAATCACCCCTGCCCCTTCGGGGGCTGTCTGCTGAACCCCCTCCCCACAATGACCCACCACATCAGGCTATTAGCTCTAAATCTTTGAGCACGACTATCTGATACTGTACAGGAGACCACAATGTACAGGAACATAAGCCAGAAGAAAAAGTAACTAGTAAAGTTATCCTGAACTTTTAAGGCCTATAAAAAGACATAAAAAATGATTGCAAAATGCATTTAAATTTAAAATCGTGCAGGTCTTTCAGTGTTAAGTACCTCTATGTAGTTCTGTATATGTAAAAACGACACAAGATCAAGCCATCGGGCATTTCTGATAGCACCTCATTCAAAAGAGCTTTGTAATAAAAGGAAACTCCTGTTGACTCATTCTCTCTTAAAGGTACTTTGTTTGTTTCAGAGTTGAATAAATTATTAAAAAACACAAACAACGACATGACAGAGGAATGCAGATGGAGCATTGTAGAGACAGAAAGAGACCAAAGTACTGCAATCACCCAAAAAAACACCGCTCTACTCCACTGGTTCTTGTAAACAATAATGTGTTCACATAAACAAAAGATCAGGGTCGAGAAATAAAGTCGCTCCAATCTTTAATCCAAATGGAACCACACTCTTAAAAAAAGACAACAGAGGAACCATGTTAGTTTTTTAAACAACCACAACTGCAAATGAGTGCGAAGAACATCTTGAAATGACCCTAACATGACTTGAAGGTTCTTTATCAATTTAATTTTAGACCCTTTCCACTGTGTGAAGTTTCTTTAAACTAAGTTTCTTCACATTCACACATCTCATTTACAAACACGGTTCTATTAAGGACCATCTGCTGAAAGTTTCCGGATAAAATCAAACGGGGTTCTTTTATGGCATCATGCAAAAAGTTCTTTCTGGCATTTTTTAAGACTGCGGACCATCACTGTCCAAAGGAAAAAAACGATTTTTCTGTTTTGTTTGAACACAGGAGCCTTATATTGTGAAACTTATTAATTAACCAATAGAAATGCTAAAATGACATTTAAAAAACACTTTACATTCGCACTGGAATAAAGAACATTTTTGTCTTCTACTGTAAAGTTACCACTTTGGAGCTACACTTGTTTTCTGCAGTTAAATAATACATAATCTACACTTAACTGGAACTTAATATAGATACAAATATAACAGCTTACCAAAAATGTATGTCACTTCCATACATTGCGCAGAAGCACTGTACTGTGTGTGGAGTGAGTTTTTGTTTGTGGTCAAAATTTCACCTCATTACCCCTTAGATGTTTCAGACAGACCCCACAGACTGTGCCACCATATTCATCATAACGTAAAAGAGATCAGCCACATATCACTAAAAAGGGTAAATGTCCTCCATGCAAACCAAGACTTTCTGGTCGGTGAAAAAGATGAGTGCTCCACTCGTGTTGATTACTGTTGGTAAAATGCTGTGCTAGACATCAGAACATATAAACTGTCCTATATACACATTTTAATATTACTAAACACTGAGGATGGAAGAGGTGCACTTAGATTAGGTCAGAAATGTGAGGTTAGTGTGTTACCTGTACCGCACACCTGTGTGCAGTGTTAGTAAGGAGGAGAGGGCAGAGGGATCTGTGTAAAAACTCAAACAGAGCAAAGAGCAGCATGAGACAATGCTCCTACCTTATTGTGCTGTAAAATAAACCGTTCTTGTGGTTTTAATCCAAAGGGGAAGTGCGCATGCAGGTCAAAGCTCCTCAGCACTCGCAGACACGAGAGTGTGAGTTCTCCCTCCTATCCCCCGCCCTTTGCCTCATGCACTAGCAGCCAAGCTCTTTATAAAGTTTAGGTGCGTGACTAGTCCTCCCCAAGCCCTCCTCCTTCCACTCTCTCTCTCTCTTTCACTCACTTGTTCACTCAGTAGCGACTCCTGCTTCATAATCTAACCTCATTGCCCTATTGCTCGCTCTCTCTCTCTCTCTCTCTCTCTCTCTCTCTCTCTCTCTCTCTCTGCATGACTTGCTCAGCTCCTACTGGTCAGTCACACAACTGCATCGAAACTAATAAAATGAGGCAGTGACTGAGGTAAAATCTGGTTTGCTGTGAACACAGTTAGGAATAACTGCTTCCAGTCAGAGAGAACTGTCCTCAGACCAAAATATCACTGAAAAAAGTCATTCATTTTAAAAGAGGGGGAGATGACAAGATTAGTTGTCAAAGCAGAAGTTTGAGCAGCACAGACCAAATGATATGATTTGTTGATTTTCAAAGGAAAAACAATGGCCATAGCTAATACTTGCACATTTTGTGTTATTTTTTTTACATGTTAAATTCAGCAAAAATGGGCAAATTGTACATTAAAATGTACAAGGTGTGTTTTTTTAGAGAGTGTGCTTTTATTTTCACAGTGAAAATCAGCGACATGTCATTCGACCTGCAGTGGTGAGTCCCTGCCTCGCGCCCGTAGACACCAGGACAGGCTCCGGGTACCCGCGGTGCCTAGTAAGGAACAAGCAGCTGCAGAAAATGAATCAGTGAATGTAATTTGACCAAAGCCTCCCAACTTTTGCATAGGACTGTATATAAATGGTGGCTACCCTTTACATTGTGACCAATTCAAAATAATTGACAGAAAAGAAATGGTCCAAATTCTTACATTAACTTAGATTAGAATTACTATTTTCTTTGTCTTTTCAGAGGTCTGGAGTTTTTCTTGTGGCACCAATAATCAGAATTGCCAAATTAGCATCATTTTATTTTTTGACAGAAGTTACAGCTGAAGAAGATAGCTAATGTATTTATAAAAATAATAACTAATTTCATAAATAAAGGTTTCCAGAAAAACAGGAAAGCAGTAATGATGCATTTGACACTTTAATATTTATTGTAATCGATTTATTTGTTCTATACTACTTTACAATTTTTATGTATAACTTATGTTTTATCTTACATTGGGTTTCCATTTACGTTTATCATTTTCCTAATCAGATTAATGTACTCATTAATGAAGGGATACCTCTTTATCACTATTGCATGCAAAAATAATATAACTGTGGTGGGGAACCCAGACGGGATGTCACTTAGTGATCCTTTATGTTCAGCAATGGGCATGACAACAATGTAAAAATGTAAAAAAATGTAAAAGTCTTCGGCAGAGTTTATCTTGCAAGTAATAAACAAACAAACAAACAAAAAACAAATACACACAAATACACATAAACAGAGTAAAAAGGAACAAGACTTTTTATATTAATATCTAGTTAGGGAATATAGTCAGAAGAGGACCAAACAACACTGGTTCCTGACATAAATCTGTGTTGCTAAGTTACTCCCTTTCCAAACATAAGGAAGAAAGAAGATTCAAGGAACAAATAAAAACGAATTAGCTAATGCACCATCAATACAGTGACAGTAAATCATGTGTGTCGTAATAGTAGGCAGAGAGATATTCCTTTCACTCATGAGTAAGAACATTACAGCACTGACCAGTCATCTTTTTCCATATTACAGTGATCAGTTCAACATGAAGAGACCTGCTCTGTGTTGTCTTTTCCAAATACCTCTCTATACTAGATCATTTAACCTTCCATTACTTTATCATATTCAGTCCAATAGTAGTTGGAATTTCTGTTGTTTTTGCCTCTCCAGTGCTTTAGGCTGATTATGTTTAGGTGCAGATTGTGCAGCCTAATGTTAACATAAGAACAGTGTTATGAGACAATTGTTTTTTTGAGGAGTAGCGTAGGGGTTTTAATATAAATATTGCATATTGGTCTCAGTACTGAATAATCTGAAGGTTTCAGCATCAGTATAGCAAAGGGAGTGTCATGCAGTCCCTTACATACATAACAGTGAATCCATTCACCATTCACCGTTTGTACACTCATCATCTCTCAGTGGTCTACCAGCACAAATGCTCGATAGTAGCGCAGGAGCTCCAGTTGTTTCAACAGCTGCCCCGACTCATTTACAGTAAATACATGATTTGTTTCTATGTACAGTATGTATCACCCTTCATCCCGTAAATCCACAGCTGTGACACGTCTGTAAGCGTTTGCGCGTGTAAGTGTGGGCTGAGGTTAACCCTGAGGGTCTCCTTACTGCTCCTGCCTATTATCATACACTGCCACGCACAAAGACATGACTCAGTGATGAGGTTACGCAAATATACATGTGCCATTTATGAATCAGAGTATGAAGACAATATGCTTGCATTGTACAGATATCATAAGTGTATGTGGGTAGTAAAGTATCATGTCATGAGAGGGACAATCTACAATCTTTCAGATGCTAACCAGTACAGTGTCTGTTTCCATTACGAGTGAGAAAAAAGAGAAGTCCACAAGTAGTCAGTGTGAAAGAGAGAGAGAGAGAGAGAGAGAGAGAGAGAGAGAGAGAGAGAGAGTAGGTAGTCTGGATAATTATGGAGAGAACAGACAGAAGCTGGCCTGCCATATGACTAGTTTATGATGAGCTAAACCTCAGCATGGTCCATGTGATACTTTTTCTGCTTCCTTTTGCCTAAATATCACTGAACATCATCACTATTTTATCCTTAGTCAGGTCTGAGTAAGTAGAATCTCAGAGTTATACGTAGACATAAGTGACTCAATACAAGCTGATATGTGAACAGTGAGAGATAGGAAAGATGGCCGATACTGAGAAAAAGATCGAGAGAGTGGGAGAGGGAGAGAGATCCGAAGAGAGAGAGATCGGAGTGATCAGAGATATAACTGAGATTAGGAACAGTGCAGTAGAACAATCACGCTCTTTCTCCAGCAACAAGCCTCCGACACAGCAGTGTTCAGCAAGCAGTGTGTCAGTATACAGTCATACTCTTCCTCCATAGCTACACTGTTTTTGTGGAAATGACTGGAATGAACTTTTGACATGAACTGCCCCCCCCACCTTCATAAGTCAGAAAAGACAAGTGCTTGGTGTTTTTGGTAAAAGACACTTCTGAAGTAGTCACATGCACTCATTCACCAGAGACCTCTCTGTGATAGAATTTAAGAACTTGGCTCAGCCAGATGTGCTGATAACAGTGCTCCAAAAACAGCCTGAGCTTCATATCTGTTCATATTACAGGTCTGCATTTCCACCTCATTTCAGATAATAACCAAATTTAAAGTTTTTTTCAGTGTATCTGTTTCTTTGAACTATATTTAATGGCATTGCTATTCATTAAATGGAAAGTCATTTTGTTACTATTGGTTTCAGTACTTTTCCTCCACCCACGCACGCATCTAACTACACAATGTCAATTATGTTTTAAATATATGTCATTTATATCTCTGGATGTTGATTGACTGGATTTTCCATTCAAGAGCAGCTCTAATGCTAAATGAAGGCTCTGTCTGATGCTTCACATTAGGAAGTTATTAGCAACCATTACTGCAAGAGCAGACCTCCAAAACGGTTAATTTTTATGAGAAAGACTGTTAAACTCTACCTGACAGACTGTGTTAACATAAGACTGATGTGGATTGAAAGTGACATTTTAAGCAATTTCTAATTACTGCTCCATTAAAACAGTTTTGCAGTGTTTAAATCTAAAAATAAAAACGAGTAGCACCATGTGTTCTAAGGACTATAGCTTGATTAGAGTAGCAAAACTAGAGTTTTGGCGGGGGTAAAAGTTTTGCCGCACATCGACTGAGCACAGGCACATCGACCGAACATCCTAACTTGCTGTACTCATAGAAATTTCTAGAAAAAAAAACATAATTTCGATGGTTGCTCGATTTTCCTCTTCACAAGCGCACAGTGTTTATGACTAGCCAAGTAACGCTAACTGAAGTGCAAGGGGCAGCATGTGACCTGCAGTGGGTCTGGTTCTGGATTTAACATAATGCAGTAATATAGAGATGATGTGCTCAGAGACAGTGGGCAGTGCTGGAAGTCTTTGACCACTGCCAGTGAGTGCACCCTCATAACAGTCTGTTGATTTTTCCATGCTTACTGAAGCTTATGTAATTTGTCTACATCGGAAGGAAGGGGAACTCTGTCATGTGTGTTACTCTGACTTTTTTAGATTTTAAGCAGATTCTCAGGCCTCTTATTATAGGTCACACACTATCACTGTGCGTTATACATGTGCTTTATATGTGCTATTATAAAGTTAATCAGGAATTCTAATAGGGCATATAAAGCATAAACGATTAAATAAACGACATTTAATTAAACTACTTCTATCAAGCTTTAAAGGCCTGTATTTAAAGCCAGAGCCGATGCAAGTGGTATTAAACACAGTGTGGAAAGTGAATGAACATCTATCATACCACTAATAGCATTAGCACAGTAAAGACTGACTCATTCAGGCTGACTGCCACAGGAAATGTTTTCTCAGCATATTCTTGTTTAAATATGTTTAAATTTCAGCTTGCATTGAGTCACTTATGTCTATGAATAACTCTGAGATTCTACATACTCAGACCTGACTAAGGATAAAATAATGATGATGTTCAGTGATATTTAGGCAAAAGGAAACAGAGAAAATATCACATGGAGCATGCCAAGGTTTAGCTCATCATAAACTAGTCACACAGCAGGCCTGCTTCTGTCCGTTCTCTCCATAATTATGCAGATTACCTACTCTCTTTCTCTCTCTCTCTCTCTCTCTCTCTCTCTCTCACTCACTCACTCACTCACTCACTCACTCACTCACTCACTCACTCA
>JBBIGA010000138.1:13900202-13921975 GCA_037576975.1 Alestes dentex
CCATGACTAATTTACTCATTTAAGACAACCCATTTGAACTATGCGCCAGACGCGATGTTCACTTTTCCTACAGGCAATATAGTGTTTTGCGCTGGCCCCTCCCCGAAAGACAACTGCGTTTTTCAGACAATGCGCGATCGAACCTGAAAATCGGGCCCTAAGTATCTCTTCCAACAAATTTACCTCTATGGGCACTTAGTGGTTCCAACTCTGTTAGCCGTAGACGGCCTATCTGTCAATAATCTCGTTCATGAAGGCCTACTCTTGTTATTCAACCCCATAAAGACTCCTTTTTCTTTCTCTCCGGGCTGACCTGAGGAGGATGGGCTCCTCTTTGAGTATCAGAATCAGAATCAGAATCAGAAAACTTTATTTATCCCGGAGGAAATTGTTTAAGTATTAGTTCCTCCCGAGATTTCCTCGCCTCTGTCACCTCTGGCTTACTCACTACGGGCTCAGACCTGGACTCTGTAAAGTTGCTTTGTGACAACTTGGTTGTAAAAAGCACTATATAAATGTATGTAAAATATTTGTACTGGTTCATAGTAATTTTTCCTTATTAGCATTATTTCATTATCATTATCATTTCAATATCTAAAGCATGAAATAAATCACACATTTGCTTGTAGCCACTGATGGATTTGAAAGTATACTGTCAGTTATTATCGCTGTTATATTTCTGATCATACTTATTCTATGTCAGCTCAACACTTGTTTGTTAACAGTCCCAAAGAAATTTCATTTGCCCTCTGATATATTTTAAAAGGAATTTTTGAATATTTTAGAGATCAAGTTCATCGGTCTCTGTCAACATCCAGAAGCCTTAAACTGAATGCAATTCTTAAACTGTGCCCTCTGCTTCAGCATATTAAAACCATCACATGCAATGTGAATAATTTACTAGAGAAAACAGAGTGAGAAAATTACAGTATTGATGAGAGCATTGATGCTGTATGTCATGTAATGAATCATAACCAGAGGATTAAAGAGTTCTTCATCGATTGAACTTAGATGATCTATGGGGCATAGAGTATCAAAACAAATTCTAGACAATACCTCAAAAACAGAAAACAGGGTGTCATCTCATTTCTAAGCATGTTAGTTACTCTTCTATCAGTGGAATTGCTAGAACCTGTGTACTGCTCTTGAAGGCAGTTTAGAATTTCAGGTGATGCATAGTGTTGGAACAAAATTAAAAGATGTAGGCTAATTTAATAAAAACAGCAGGAACCTCATGAAGGATCAGTCCCTCACTGATTACTGCTTGTCACGCAGGTCCACTCCACTGATGTCTTCTCGTTGTGATCCTGTTCCTTAAAGTTCATCTGCACATGCATGATCCGGGTCAGACAGCTAGTTTGAAATATTAACAATCACATCAAAATTTAACGGATAAAGTTTGTTTTATTTATGTCATAAGAAATTTGTTAGCATGGCAGGTCTATTGAATATGAATCTTAGCTATGTTTAAATAGTTAATAAATTATTGCATTAAATTGCATTAAATATTAAAAGCATCAATATTTACAATGTTATCCTTTTTTGAGGTAATAGATAAAAAACCATATTTTTGCTGTCCAAACAAACACATTTCTACAAAATGGCAAAATTTTGTTTAATTTTGGAGCATTTGTATTATTCTATTCATTATAAATGCTTCACACAGCATAAAGAATGGCTGCTGTGTTCAGTGTAGTTTTCTTTCGCCCGTAATGATATAATGAACAAATTCACTGGAGTTGACTGTCTATAAACCAGTACTGTATAATTACATGTTGCTTCTGCTGTTATTAACAAATAGATACCTGATTTGCCTATGACCTGATGGCTAGACTACTTGGTGAATCTGATAAAAATAAAATTCCTGGACAGCAACTATCAATAGTTTAGAAAGCTGTGATTAAATTGCTGGCAAGAAAATCTCTAGCTGAAAAGTTTGCTTGATATTGTAGCATGTGCAGTGTTTGGCAGGGTGTGGAAATATTATTTTGATGCAGCACATTGCATAGAAGTGATAATTTTTTTATCGCATGTTTTTTTATCGCAATTAATCACATGGCTATACGCAAAATTAAATAATTAATTCAAAAGTAGCGTATTGAGCAAATATATATATATAGTCAGTGCCCAGTTCGCCATATAAATATATACATATTTATAAGATAAGATAAGATAAGATAAACCTTTATTAGTCCCAACTATAAACTATATGTAAACTAAATGTAGACTAATAGTGACACGTATGTACACGCTGAGTAAATGTATATTTACGTATATACAGAGTGGATATATAAGTAAATAAAAGAACACACACACGGCGCTATGCTACACACACACTGTAGATACACACACATACACACACCCACATACATACAGGTACCCAATGAAGTGACAGGCATTGTCAGTACAATAGAAATGCACCAGAAAATTGCACATTTTAAATGGCATATTTTTCCCAGTAGTAATAGTTCCACCCAGAAAATTACACATGTTGCATCAGAAAAAATGCACTCAAGTAGGACTGTACATAAGAGAAACTACCCTGGTGTATTGGATGTGTGTGTTTGTTAGTCTGTGTGTGTGTGGTCATGTGCAAAGACTTTGTTGTGGGGTCTGACAGCAGTTGGAAGGAAAGACCTGCGGGAAGCAATTGTTTGAGTTGTACGAGAAGTATAGATATGCAGTATAGAAGTATAGTCTGCAGTATAGATAGTGAAGAGGAACGGTGCCAGAACCGTTACCTTTGAGGCCCCAGTACTGCAGATTACCCTGTCCGACACACAGCCCTGAGTTCTCACATACTGTGGTTGGTTGGTGAGGTAGTCCAGTTTCCATGTGATGAGGTGATGGTCCACTCCTGTGTACACCAGCTTGTCCCTCGGGATTGTGGGAAGGATGGTGTTGAAGGCACTGGAGACATAAAAAAACATGATTCTCACAGTGCTTCCAGCGATCTCCAGGTGAGAGAGCAAATGATGTAGGAGGTGGATGACAGCATCACCCACTCCAGTGCCAGGCTGGTAGGCAAACTGAAGCTGAGGCAGGACCAGCCGCTCCAGGGTCTTCATCAGGTAGGATGTCAGAGCCATGTAGCTGTTGAGGTCTTTGGGATGTAGAGTCTTTGGCACTGGTACCACACAAGAGGTTTTCCAGAGCTGTGGTACTCTCCCCAGCTTCTGGCTCAGGTTGAAGATGTGCTCCATTACCCCACACAGTTGATCTGTGCAGGACTCGACAACCCTTGAGCTGATGCCATCCGGACCCGCTGCTTTCCTGGCTTTGATCCTCATCAGTTCCTTCCTAACCTGGATGGCTGAATAAGACAGGCTGGAGCCGTGTGCTGCATGTGTGCTGGAGGCAGTGGTTGGGAGGGAGGATCAGTGTGTTGGGGGGAGCAGAGTGTGTGGAGGAGGTGTGAAAGGTATTGAGTTGAGGAATTGAGTTGATTGTGTCGTGTGATTGGCTGTCTGCGTGTGCCCAGCCGATCCACAGAATCTTTGTGTGGTCACCCAACTCCAGCATTGGGTTCTGGTTTGGGTTATGTGTATTGAGAAAGACGTTATGACTCTTGACTGCATGCTTGTGTTCACTAGAAGGGAAGGAGTCTGAGGCACAAGAATGACTTTCCTGTTGGCAACCAGCAGACTCTCTAAGTAGGAGTGGAGAGCTTTCTATGCCATCCAAGCCAACGTGCAGCTGGATCCTTTGTTAACACCTGCTGCTTGGTACTTGACTGTGTGGCTCTCCTGTGTGTGTCTCCTCTGTGTGTCTACAGGCGTGAGTGCGTGAGCGTCTTTGCACTGAGAGACTAGTAGATGTACTAGCCCCTGTACGACAAGAGAGAGTCGACTCTGCAGCAGAGTCCCCCTTCCAGTATTTTGTTTCATTCAGAGTGAAGGTGCTCTGGAACTTTGTATTGTACTTGTATCCTGAACATGCCCACCAGAGTGAAGGTCCTCTAGTTCCGCTGTGTATCTATCTTGTTTGAAACTCAGCTGTGTTTGTGAAGCCGACACAGTGCCTTGAACTTGAACTTTGTTAATTCAAACTTCTATTTACTTCTAACGCTGTCTCCTGCTAGTGTGTCCACCCCTCACCCGACATGACAATATCATTATACAAAAAAAAACACAATCACATGCATACAAGTAAACACATGTGAATTATGTGCGATGTGAAACAGTCACTTTTTTTAAATAATTTTTTTTTTTTACATCACAGGTTTCATTTATTTGTGGAAATGGCTTTATTCCAGCCACTCTGAGAAGCATTTCACTGTCTCTCTTGTTTGAAATTGTGTCCTGTTCAATGCTGGCAAACTTCAGTTTTGTAGTTCTGTCGCCATCACATATAAAAACTTGTTTTACGGGTTCATAATGCCATGCAAGTCTGCTGCAGATTAAACTGTACTGCAGCTTAAAGGTTATATTACAGGAGGTATCTAATGTATTCATTTTTTGTTTAGTATCGTCACAATTGGGCTAAGGACCAATAACGAGAAGGACATGATCAACTCCTAATCTCTGACCGGCTGCAGATCCTTTTCTCTAAACCGATCAGAGATTAGGCCACACCCACAAAGGGATAACAAAAGAAGTCAGATGATGACCACTAGCGGCCGTAGACTGGAATCGCGAGAAGTATTAACTAAAATAGAGCGCTAATAAGTTAATGGCTGGCTGCAGCAAGTCATTACCTAACAACCAGTGCTGTAATCACAACCAACAGCATGATTAGAACATGTCTAGACCAATCAGATTGTGTCTGGTATATAAGAGACAATACAATGTAAGTACAGGAAATAAACACAGCAATATTAACAGTCATGAATCCATAATCAGGTGCTTTTCAAACAAAAAAAAAACAGCAGGGCAGCTTCAGAATTATGTTTTAACGTGTAGAGAGATGAGTGTGCTCTTGAGACAGAGGGCTGCAGTACAGAGTCTTACTTTAATAGAAAGACTCTGTGACGCTAAAGAAGATTCAGTAACATTATAATCTAACCAAATGCTATCAGAGCTCTTGTATACTCATATTACACCTCCATATTGAATTGAAAATGAAAATTATTAATTAAAATGTCTTATTCATTTATTATCATCAGCAGCAATATCTAGAGTTGTCCCAGTGGTCCAAATATGCTTGCAAACATACGCAAATTGGGGATTCTGGAGTTTCAGTCAGCAGTTATCTCAGCTACACATTGTGCACCACTGCTGCAGACTCTTTAAAAGCACACATCAGTTTTTGATATACTGAATTTCATTTAAAGGGGACATATTATGCAAAACTCACTTAAGTTATAATAGGTCTATGGGCTGTACAAAACATGTTCATGAAGTTCTTCGCACAAAATCACCCTCACATAAAGAGATCTCACCACCTTTATTCTTGACAGTTTCAGTCCCTTTGAAAATGAGCCATTTAAGGGCTCTGTCACATTTTTCTGCATATAAGCTGTTGCTGGCCACACCCCACCCATTCCATGCTTACGCTGCATGTTTAACACATGTAAAACAGAGGCGCTATATGTTCGGATTTGTGTTGTTCTTTGCAGCCAACAACACAACGCTTCATGTGTGACTCGCCTTTGCCTGTAGTCATAGCGCTTGGCGTCTTATGCGTGCTCGTAAAACCAGCAGACAAAAATGGCGGATCTTCAACTAATCTAGTGGGTGGGGGCTCGACAGATGAGGGATGGTTATATGCAAATTTCCTTATTCTGAACTCAGAATAAGGGAGCTGTCGAAATGGCTCATACAAGCATATGATTCCTGACACCAAAATCTTTCAATTGATTCACAGAAAATGGATCGATGTTTTTTTTGGGGGGTTTTTTTCGCACTTGGAGTGTTTATAGGAGCAGTAGAGACCCAAATGAAAATACAAAAGCATGCAAAAAGTGAGTTTTGCATAATATGTCCCCCTTAAAATGCAGTTATTTTATTATTTTAGCAAAGGAGGTTAAGGAGGTTAAACTGGGGCAGTTGGTGACCTGGTGGTTAGGGCGTTCGCCAACTGCTAAGCACCTCTGAGATACCCTGAGCAAGGTACCGTCCCCACACACTGCTCCCCGGGCGCTGTGTTCCTGCCTGCCTGCTGCTTCACTTGGTGAATGGGTGAAATACAGAGAAAGAATCTTGGGCTGTTCACACTGTGTGCTGTGGTGTGTTCGCATATGACAGAATGGTCACTTTCGCTTCACTTTCACTTTAAATAGTCCTGAAATCCAGGGGTACGGCAATACCTCTGCAAAAGCCCATCACTTCATGTTTCTCTGAACAGACTTTATGATAGTGCTTTTCAAACATGTCGTGTACTATATAAAATACATACAATGAGGGGACTGCCAGTCTGTTCTGCTCTGTAATTTAATAAAGTCAACTCAATCCACCTATAAAATCCCAAATGAAGCAGTATTCTTTTGTTTTTTCAGATGGATGAACAGTGTAATGGGGTCTTGTTGCACAGCTGAATTTGAGAAACCTTCCTCTGAAGTTTACTGAGCTGAATGAATGAGAAGCCTCTGGAGCTGTGAGCTCTGATTCAGCCCTCCCTCTGTTCAGCCAGCGTGCCTGAAAATAATTACACAGGTGCTGCTATTAGATCACCACTCCTCCTGTATTAATGGAAGGGTTAATGGGTCACTGCTGTTTCTGCTGAATACCAAATCAAACTTACCACCCCGGGAAAGGAGAGAGAGCAGAGGGGTGAGGTATGAACAAAAGGTCATGTCAGAACGGTCATTAAGCACTTAAAACGTTCATTTATATGATGAGAAGGCTTTAGTTTCATACCTGAACAGCAGGTAAAAGCCCTGTTTCCAGACAGACTGGGATTCTCTCAAGAGACACTTGCTGAATGCAAGATATAGTGCTTAAACAAGGATAAACATAAACAAATTACATACATAACATTGTCCTGCCTTCTGTGCCTTTTTTTACTACTTTACTTTTTTAAACCCATGACCATTCGCCATTTGCACAATGACAATTTGCATATGCTATTTATCTTCCTCTGTAAATATTCAAATACTTTTACTCCAGAGTTTACATTTATTGCTATGGTTATATTGCTATATTTGTGTATATTTGTCAAATTGTTCTACTGTTCTACTCTTTATTCTGTTTTCTAGTTATTGCACTGTCTCAGAAGTGATTCAGGGTTACATTTCACTGCATGTTTTCTGTGTATAACTGTGAACGTAACAAATAAACATCTTGAATCTTGAATCTTAGAATAACTAGCAGAAAGGACTCCTATTTTCTTCCGACAGCAAGAGGCGTCTCGTAGGTGACATGGTTCTTCAGTGCAATTACAATGTGTGAAACACAGCACTGAGCCTTGAACATGATACAGATTTAAAAGAATCAAGAGTGTCAGGCTTTCCACCACTGACCATATAAATCCAAAATTGTATGTAAGTCAGGAGTGCATGACTGTCTTTCTGCAGCACTTAAAAATGTATGACTATTCACATGTATAAAAAGTGTTTGAATAGGATTTTGTGGATCCCATGAATACTTTTTTATAGATAAAGCTGAATGAATGGATTGTTGACTTTGATTTACATTTGTCTCTGTCATTTAGCTTTTTGCAGTGCTATATTTTTACTGGATGCAAGTGCTAAATCCACAGACATTCAATACTCTATTGCTTGCAACTTAATTTATGCAATATCTAAACTGTGTTATTGAGCTGTGATTTTTTTTTGGAAAACACAAAATGTATTCACTGTGTTTTATTGTTTTTCTGGCTTTTTGTATGATCTGAAACCATCAGTAGTTCACGGTTTTGCAAAAAGAGTGGAAGGTCTCAATAAACGTCTCAACTGGAGAAAAAACTGTTACACTAAGTTCCCCAGGTGAAAACAATAACAGTAAAATAGTTCACATACCAAACAGAACCTCAGAACACAGATAAAAAGCTCATAAGCCAGTTCACTTGTTTTGGAGTAATGATCTACAAAGAAGTGAAGGTAGAGGAAGAGGAAGTGCAAGGGTAAGGAGAAAAATAACTTCTGATAAGATTCCAGCCACTTTATTTGTATAATAAACAAGCAATGAAACAGAATATATATGTGCAAGTCTAAAATTATTGTATTAAATAAAATCAAAACAATGAAACCAAAAGACAGAGATTACCACAAATTCAGACATACACTATATGGACAAAAGTCCTGGGACACCTGACCATTACACCAATAGGGACTTTATGACATTGCATTCAAATACATAGATTTTAATACAGAGCTGGTCCCCCTTTGCAGGTATAAGAGCTTCCACGCTTTCTAGAAGGCTTTCCACAAGATTTCTAAGTGTGTCTTGTGCCCATTCATTCTGTAGACCATTTATGAGGCACTAATGTTGGATGAGAAGGTCTGGCTCGCAATCTCCGTTCCAGTTCATCCCAAAGGTGCTGGATGGGGTTTAGGTCAGGGCTCTGTGCGGCCAGTCAAGTTGTTCCACACCGAACTCATCCAACCATGTCTTTATGGACCTTGCTTTGAGAACTGGGGCACAGTTATGCTGGAATAGAAAAGGGTCTTCCCCAAACTGTATCCACAAAGTTGGAAGCATGGCGTTGTCCAAAATTCAATAATTACGAGGTATGTCCCAAAACTTTTGTCCATATTGTGTAACTCTAAACATTGTGGTTCCACAATGGATTAAACAGAGCCTTGAACAGAACAAGACAAACAGTGGTGCTCACAGCAATCCGTCACGAACTAACTGAAGCTCGGGAGCATTTATATAAATAACAGGACTCACCTGGCTCAAGGCAGGGTTACAAATAATACACAGCTGTATCATGACATAACAGCAGGGCTGGGCTGACATGGAGACTAAGACCAAAACAAAAGACACATGTTAAGCACATGACATATATAAACAAAGACAGAGACAAGGACATGAAAATGTTATAAGCGGACCACTATCTTGTTCATGGGCAAAGAGTACAGCCGAATTTTAGCTGCTTCAGTAGAGCTTCAATGAACTGGAACTGGAGGAAAATTGAGGTAATTTACAAACTGTTCTCCACTGTAACTTCAGACTGTGGCACTCTCTGTACCGTAGCCGCTTGCTCTGCTGTGCTGCGTGTTCTTTGAAATGCTTTGAACCATCATGCAGTTGATCTGGAGTATTTCGTCCATCGTTTATGTCGAATGGATGATATACTGCAATCCAGTAAGTACTTCTATTTAGAACTGAGAGACCCCACACCTCATTTAGAGATGGAAATAGATGGAAACCATCAATATAGTCATATAGTCGTATCAAACAATACCATTTGCTTATGTAAGACACAGAGCAGGGTTAGTGAGGGTCAGGGAATATTGCAATAATGCAATCAGCATTTTAACTATGTACAACTATGTATTACAGCAGTATACAGTGTAATATAGGCTATATGATGACATGTTTGTATACTATAGCAATGTGTTTCATAAGTCGTTTACATGCTGTTCTATGTGTTCTCAGAAATTAACGCCAGACACACTTCTCATGAGCTCATCCTTTTTTTTTAATGAAGCAGGATTTAATTTTACCAATAGGATAAGGGGGAGGAACATTACTGGTCACTGGGCCATTGTGAATGTACCTGCTCAACATGTGACCATGAGTGGAATGTGACCATGAATGCTGCCACCAGTCGCCTACGGGTCCTCCACAGCCATGTCACCTTTGGTCCATACAACACCATGTTTCTGCTTGCTTTCCTCTGGTCTGCAAGGGCAGTGTCAGTTGATGCTAGGCGCTTTTAGTATGTTTCTAGTTCGTAAACAACCTAAGATTCAGCAGCATCTTTCTACCTGTATATTCTCTCTGCCTAAACTCCATAGAAGAGAACTAATGGCATGGCGGTGGGAGGTCTATGACCGAGACCTGTATAGGAGTTTTGTTTCATGGAGGAGTCTTGTTTAGATATAATGGTTGTGGGGTTTTCACCTGCTGCATAGCTAGGACTAACATTGCCTGTAATGGTAATGAGACTCTTTGACCTTACCCGAACACCGTTCCAACTCATCCCAAAGGTACTGGATGGAGCTGAAATCCGTATCACAATCCCCTAGCAGACACTTGACATTGGGCATGGTGACATACTGACTCCTGTGCAGCTGCTCCAGTGCATCCCATTCTATTAGCAGTGTTTTTCAGTAAAACTAGTGTATATTTTCATGCTCATAGTTATATTTAATTTAATTTACTTCTTATACTTAACTGACTGTACATTGTAATATTACGTTGACGTCAGTAAGGGACACAGTGTGACTACAGGGGATGTCTCCTGAGTAGGGATAGAAAGAGCTCGAAGAGCTGAGTTTCCATGGTAACAGCACAAGAGTTTTGTGTGTGTGTGTGTATTTTTGTTTGTTTGTGTGTGTGTGTGTGTGTGTGTGTGTGTGTGTGTGCATGCATTTGCTTTTAAATGGTACAGATGTAAGCATTTTACAGAAAGTGTAAGTGTGTATGTGTGTGTCTTGTGCAATAAAGGGGAATTTCTGCATAATTGAGTGGCTGACATTTTTCAATTTAGAGTGGTTTGATGTGAAATTTATATATGATAGTGACTGGAAATTTTCGTCATCATAGCCATTTTATTTACTATCCAAAAGGACCAGTGAACCTACTGTGTCTTCTGAGGTTTTAAATAAAATGTTGATAATAGTTCAAAAGTTTTTGGGTTTTTAAATGTTTGGGTGTTATTGGGTCATTACATGTATCTGAACTCAAAGCGTTTTAAAAACAGTTTCATCCCTGCTACCATAAGCCTCCTAAATAAATAGATAAGGTTTAGCCTTTTATGTTGTGATTATGGTAATGTGAGTATGTTGTATGTGTATATTTTTTAATTGTGTTATATTTGTGACTCACCTTACTGCAAAGCAAATTTACCCTCGGTTACGAATAAAGTTTGAACTTTGAACTTTGAAAAAAAAAAAGATTTTAGGGAAAAACCTTCTTCCAAAATGGATATCAGGCAGTGTAATAAAAGCACTTTATCTGAAAGCTCTCTTTGAGGTAGAGGCATGAAATGCTCTAAACAATTTTGTTAAAAATGTAACAATTGAAATGTACAGAAGTTTTGAAAAACTCCCCTTTAAGCAGAGGCAGATTTAATGCTCCTTAGTAACCTCACACTATGTGACTGAGGAGTCCTTTTTAAGGCAGATATTTGTAGCCTGTTTCATGAACAGCCTCCTGCACAGATGCATCTGAAGTCGTTTGAGGGATTTATCGGCCAAGAGCTACAATGCAATTATAATCATCTCTCAGTATATGGAAAGCCTGAGATTTTTAAATTATGCTAAACATGCTTGCATGCATTCATTATCAGTGGTCTCTAATGACCTTCTAATGGTGCCTTTCAATCAATTACCTGCAACGACAGAGCCTTGGGGTGATCAGCCCTCCTTTACTGCAGTGCTGCTTTCTCTGGGGTTTAACCAATCAGGTCTAATGTCATATGGCTAGCAGAGGCTAAGTGTACATGAAAGACAAATGATTGGCCAAGAGTAACTGTGGCCCTACTAATGAGATTCTCATGGCATGTGGCACACTGGCATTGTTAGTTGTGTCATTAGCAATAATCTTGATTTTCTGGTTGATCCTTGGATAGAAATACATACATGATCATTTAAAGTGCCATAAGGTTTATCTCCATCTCACAGCTCTGATTTGCTGAAGCAACATTACTTTAGATCACAGCATGCACCATGTAACTGTGTTGTTGAAGATCCATTTGAACTCTCACTTATAGTACAGCCAAACTGTTAAATCTCACCTCTATTCTCATCCCCCACTTTTCTCACTTTTATCAAGAATGACACTGCAGTGAACATCGGCACTCTCTAATCTTTATAACATTGGGATTACCATACAGTTGTCCTGTATAATTGCTATTATTATATGAGTCTATTCTATGACTTTTAAAAAGTAAAGGAAATATTGTGTTCTTTTCAATGATTTCAGATTTTCTAGCATTCAAATGTCTCTTTACGAATCTGTAGGTTTAGGCACGTTCCCATGAAAGAATAAAACAATAAGCACTCATACAGAAAAGTCTTGTTATTTGTTTTTATTTGGTATTTTGGCTGTGAATTTAGAACACATAAGGAAAACCAGAGAAGTAGAGACAGTGCCACTATTCAAGCCACCACAATCAAGGAGACTAAGTCCCTAGACAATGAAGATGTAAGAAATTGGTACTGAATGTTTTGGATATTAGCAGTTCTTAAAGCATTAAATAGGAGCAGTAATTGTTGTCATAGGGCAGTGTGTGAGGAGGAAACGTACAGAGCCATTTCTGTCCCAGCCTATTAAGAAATGTCTACAAAATGGAGTGAAAGGGTGGGAACTGGCAGCTTGATATCTTTTCCTTATGGATCTGTGTTTTGGCACAATAAATCTCTCTCTACCAGGCCAATTAGAGAGCTCTAAGCTGTTAGTATCAGTAAGATTGATCTGACTTCCATGCACCTCTTGCATCTCTTATTTATTCTTCTCACAACTCACTCGTTTCACATCACACAGGCAAATCAGCTGACATACTGCCTAGTTCTCAAGTGCTCTCATGTTCCATGAGGAGTCTTTTATAGCAACTGTTGTGAGACTGGACAAGTTTTTCAAAACATTGACTGTAATACCTCTACATTTCTGTATTTTGAACAAAATCTGATTTGTACGCTAGAGTTTCTCTTTAGTTTGAACTGGATTTTTGACGTCATCCTGTAAAACTTGTCCAACCTCACAACAGTTGCTCTGAAAGAACACATTTGTGGCCAGAGCATGGACAGGTCAATTGGTCCTGCTCCCTTCTTTCCTACTTCACCAATCACAGAAACACAAATCCTCCTTCTGCCTTCTTATGTCTGACTTTTCCACTCACACAACACCAGTCTCTCTCTCTGGTTTTCTTTTTGGTTTGAGACCTCTCAATCTCAAAATGTTTAAAGCTTTTTGGGTTTAGTTTAAAATGACACAAAGCAAATGAAAACAAATATTAAACCATTGTTCTTTTCTTCATTAATTTTAGCCCTTAAATGCTAGTTGTCTACATTTTTTTGTTCAATTTTTCTAACCAGTGGGTCAAAAAGTCAAAAACATTATGGATCAATGTTAGTAAAATGTACTGTTTTCCGTTTAAGTTAGTTAAGAATGTTCTTAGATAAGAATATTCAGTGTTTTAGGGGAAGAATTATAAAATAGTCATTTTCAATTAGCAGCATCCTGTTTCTGTTGATATATATATATGTGCTTTTGACCCACTGATTTTTTCAGGCTCCTAACAAACAGTTCCACATCTTTCTTCAACTTCTATAAAAAAATACAAAATAGAAGAAGAAATAAAAAAACAATAACAATAACAATAATTATAATATTAACATTAATAACATTTAAAGATCAAAATAAAAACGGTTTCTGACTTACTTTTCTTTGAGTTGCAGAAAATTATGCAGAATTTTAGGGAAAGGGTGTAAAAATGAAAACAATTTCTACAAAAAGAACCAACACTGTTTTGTGTTTCAAATCTATGGTCTACCACTGGACAAATGCCTCTATATAGATACAAAAATCCAAAGATCTCCCTACAAAAATGTATTTTTCTTTTGGTATCACATCTGTTTCACTTCTTTCATTCAACAAAAGAAACAAGGACAGGAAATAAGTCTGTAAAAGACTGTTAAAGCTGCAAACATCATGAATAAACCTTTAACATTCATTGGGGTTGTGTAGGCAACCCTGGGGCATAGTAGGCATCTTTAGGAAAGCAAGTCTGTTTCCTTCAACCGGTGCAAAGGACTTAATAGGTGTTAGTCACATATACCAGGATCAAAATCTAGCTTGACTTAACAAAGTTAACAAAACCTAGTCGTAAGGCTCTGCAAAAGATATCAAGTCACTTTCCTGATACATCAGCATAAAACAGTCAAGTTCTTTGGTTCCATTAGAGAGTTACTGTAAAAATAGTAGGTCCCTTGAATCTGTTTTGTAAGGTAATCTTAGGAAACATGACCAATACTAGCCCAAGGTTTAACCGACTGTTATCCAATCACAGAGCACACACCTATACATACATATGTACTACACACCATCATACATGAATAATGTACATACATGCATGTTTCTGTGCTTTGGTTAAGGGACTGTTACAAAAGATAAAGACTATGAATGTTAAAATAGTTACAAAGTATTTGGTTACATTGTTATTATTCTACATATTTGGCAACTGCAACTCTATTATAGCAAGAGGACACAACTGGTATCTCTCTGGTATCAATATAGAAAATCTCAGTGAAAATATATCCCATTTTCATTTTGGTTATTTCTTAAAAGTTAAACGGTATATTCAAACAAAAATTTGAGAGCACCATGTCAACAGAAGGAAGTCAGAAAGAGGATATCATGAAAAATGGACACACTATGAATCAAGGCTTATACAGGCACCCTCTTCTAAAGGCAGCAAATTGGTATGAAGCTTTTGGTTTACTTCACTTAAAGCACTTTTCATTACGACTTCCCCTCGTTTACAGGAACTAGAAAAACTCAAAGGTTTTTCTGGATGAGCAAAAGAAACAAAAACCACTTTAATTTTACATCTTTGGGTATCATTAAGCATGGTTTTTATGTTAAAAGCTAATTATCATTATCTTTGAATATGGTGCCAGACCCAGAGAGAATGCCGAGGTGCTGCATTCTGCCAGTGAATTCAAAACAATGTCAACCTTCACCTGACAGCACCTGCAAGTTCCACCGGTATCCAGTTTGGCATCTGTAGAGTCGACCTACTGGCTTGACTTGTTAGGCTTTGGGTCAGCTTTCTGCTAAGCTTTGGGTCAGTGAGCATCCTCCAATCTTCTGAGCTCCTGGTTTCATTGGTTTTGTAGGTGAAACTCCACAGAAAGGCCAGAATATCTCATTTCCCACTTGGCTGAAGGGATATGATCAATTCTTTAAGGTCTATGCTTTCCATGAGGCATTGAGTCCCTTATACTGGGATAAAAGTCTTTGAAATAGGACTCCTGTCTGAGTTTATCTCTTGTCTTTTTCTTTGGAGGCAGGTAAAACCAGACAAGAGACCCATGTCAATCCATAATTTGGCAGGATCCAAGTCGTTGTTCGTGTGCTATAAGTCAGTGTGGTGCAGCTTCACACTGCATGCTGGTGAGCTTGTGAAACAGAAAAAATCTGTCAAAGAATTTGAGGTACTATTCCACCACTGGTATGCTCATCTGTGCTTGTGTGAAATATCTTCAAACGACGACAATCCAACTATGTGAATGAAGAAGTGGCGGAGAAGGTCAGGGAAATGGGAATCTGAGGTGGCTTCACTCATTGGTTTACCCTCAGCTTTGGTCCACTGAGGCATTTGGGTTGAAGGCAGCAGCACTGATGGGTCAGAACCAAGGTCAGACTCTTCATGGAGGTAACTAGGTGAACACTCCAAGTGCAAGTTCTGGAGATGGCTTAGCACGGGCACTGGCATTAGCACTGGCTCTGGGGGGTCAGGGCAGCCTGGAGCTCAACAGATGGGGTACATCAATCACACTTCCCAGAGTGAGAGTGCTTATTTGACTTTCGCAGTTAATCAATCATATTCCTTGAATGACAAACAATTAATCCTTGGTCAGCACTCTTACTCTGAGAAGTCTGAAATATATGACCCAGTATATTTCTATTTTTGGCTGAGGTAGGCTTACTAGAACAGCAGCAGGCTAATGTTAGCAACAATGGCTCAAACATTCTGAGGTAGGTATCTTTGGAGGTATACAGTTTTTTGGTGGGTTACTACTAGAGATGGGAAAGGAAAAAAAGCTCAGGGAAAGGGGGGACTCCATCACCTTTATGGTTCTTCTGAGTCGGCCTGCCTCGAGGCTTGTAAGGTGAAAATAATAACAATCAGTTCAGTCAGACTCACGCATTCACAAGGCAACACATATTTCTTGGCTAAAGACAGGAACAAAGCTCTGCTCCTTAACCACTCAAACTAAAAACAAAGCAGCTAGTCACAATGTGGCTAGTCAATTTGGCACTATTTATAATTCAGTAGTTCTAGCAGATCTGTCTGGACCTAGTAGAGATTCAACTTAGCCCTTAGTTTGTCTAATGCCAGTCTAGAAAGTTTTATTACCAGAGGACACAATTGCTAGAGGAACATTTTGGTATAAGCAGAAGTCCTCTGATACTAAAACATAATTAGAATTTGGTTTTCTAATTTGCTTTGGTGCTATACTTCCTTTGGCACAATCAAGTGAAGTGCAGCGCTCAGAAACTAACAATGTTCTTCAGTATCCACTACTTGCTAACTCTATTATTTGGTATTTTTATGTATACAGATCTTAAAGGCATTAAGATTTGGTCCCAAAGGAAAGAACAGAGGAAATAAGAGAGATATTTGTTATCTTATAAGTTAGTGTTCGTATTGTGTAGAATAATTCTCTACTACCACTGCTAATTAAAATTTACTCTGAGGAAAGGTCATGTAAGTCCTTACTCATCAGCAGCAGAGATTTTTTTTATAAACTAGGCATGAAAAGTACAGGGGTGGGTTTTTAAAGGCGGCTTTAGTGGGCAGGCCAAGAAGAGAAACCACAGGGAGGTGGAGTGCTGCTGTTATGGGCTTAAAGCCAATGCTAGCCAGTGCCCGCACCTGTGCCAGGCAGGCTGGCTGAGTGCTGCTCTATGAGAACCTGGCACTGAGCTGGGTGAGCCTGGGTTTGACCCTGGGGAAAGAGAGCACAGAGGAGTTATTTGAAACGATCAATCACCTGATTGCCTGATCAGCAATCCTTCACCCTCACAGCCAGTGACCTTGTTTTCTTTGTAATTTTCACAAGCTGTGATCCATCACCGTGTCAAGCACTTTACTAGACCCTGCTCAAATTTCATTATTGATATATAGGATATGTAGGAGTCTTCTGAAACACAATCAAACAACAAAAAGCTGAATCATAAAATTAAAAAAATCCATTCTATACCCAAGCCCCCACCCCAAAAAAGGCACTAGAATTGGACACAAAAATGATTTAAGTAGATGTAATAAGATAAGATAAATGCATGTCACTGTCAAAACAGGACCTCATATCTCTGAAAGGAAAACTTGTACTTTAACATAGATAGAGTGTAGAAAGATTTTAAACCAAGTAATTTATTCCAGGCTGAATTTGATTATTTGCTATTGGTCCATTTATCAAGAAATGTTCACACAGAGAGTTATAGGGTTTGGGCATTTGCTAAAAGAGATGTCCCTCTAACCCAAAAGCATAGTGGGGAAAATCTTAGTGATCCTCTACTGTATCTGCAGCTCACCTGAGACACTAGCTCAATCGCTTGAGCTTGGTGTGTTACCCCATGTTTAGGGATCCCATTGCCCTGAGCATGGTGTCCTCCATTCTCTCCCCTAGGTACAGACCATCTGTCCTGAGTGCCCTTTCTGCAGAGGAAACTAAAGACAGCACTCAGAATAAGCATCCAGTACAAAAATAGTGCAATTCACATTTTTTAACCCTTCAATTATTGATGGTAGAAAACAAAATCATTATGCAATTCAGTATTAACTATTTCTCACTAGCTCATGGCATTTCTGTAGAATCTGCAAATAGTAATTGTTTATTCAGTACCTTATTTGTATTCATAAAAGGAATAATGAAATAATTGTGTATGTCTTAAATTTCCTGAAGGGTACAGTCCTGTTTTGCAGAAAAAGACAATGTCTCTTTTGTTTTTGCCATGTTTTGGCTATTCCTTGAAATCAGAAAACAGAAATACTCTAGACTGTAATCTAGTGATACAGAATCCAAATCAAATGCAATTAACTCATTGTGCAATTATATATGTAATTACATAATTACATGTGAATTGTATAGCAAAACTAAAGCAATAACTTCAAAAGTTAAACTGGTTTCAAACAGTATGAAGAGACATGACATATCCCACCACTACAATAAGACATCAAAAGCAGCACAATGTTTCTCAGAAACCTGCTTACCTGCGGCGGTATCCAAACATGAGGAACAGCACACAGAAAATGATACAGGCCATGCCAATGTGAACTCCGACCACTATACCCCCCAACGAACCCTCACCGTCCCGGCAGTTACACTGTCTCTCCTCTCCTAAGCAACAGAAACACCAAGAGTGACAACCTGCAGCTCTCCAGATAGCCAAAATGTATATCACAGACTTTACAATCAATTTGTAAAGAAAACAACCTTTTAGTTCCCTCTGGGTTTTTAGTGTAATGGTCTTCTTACCTGCTCTGTTTTTTGCAGTGGTTCCATCCTCCGCCAGCGATACAAGTCTCTTGGAGCAGTCACTCTCCCCATTTCCATTATAGGCCACAAGTTTGATTTCATACACAGCGCCAGGATCTAAGATGGCAATACCAAGTCATACATCAAAAATCCTATAATCGTTCAGTCACCTTACGCATGCCAAATCTCAGACAGATATTTATTCAACTATTGATTAGAAGGTTTCATGCCTCTTGGTTCCCTGTATGTTCAATTCATTCTATGTTTTTACATCTATACTATTGTTTAGGATGTCATGCTAAAAGTGTCTCTAGAAAACATCATTTGCATATTACACTAGCTCTCAGGCATATACAGTGAGAAATTAAAAGATCATTTGAAGAAGTTACCATCCTAACTTTTCAAAGTTAAAACACTTTTTTTCAGTTTAGTGCAGTACATCTTCTTTGGTGATGTTCTTTTTTGTAGTCCTTATTCTCCACAGATTTGGTACAGGTTAACCTTCATGTACTTTATAAGACTCCCCTGAAACTGTCCCTGAACTGTATGTTTTAGTAAACCGTAAACTGAAGTCTTTTTGTTTTTGAGGCTCATTAGTGGTTTGCTTCTTGTGCTAGGTCATGCTAATGTGTTCTTCCCTTTACTCACACATCTTACGCTACATTCTGGACAGTCATCTGCTCAGCAGATTTTCTTCAGTAGTAAAGCACTCTTTGGTTATGCACTAGTGTAAGTCAGGAGTGTTCTCTGGTCCTGTAGGGAAGGTGTTCAGCACAGTTTGGTGATGTTTCTGCTCAAACACACCCAGTTTAACTCATCAGTTAATTGAAAGGTTTAGTGGGTGTGTTCAAGCAGGGAAATCACCACACTGTCTTGGACATTAATGGTTTAGCTCCTTTAGGTTGATTAAAATTGTATAAAAGGGCCCACATAACACTGAATGCATTCTCGCAAATCATCAGTTGACAGTTTGCATCTCACAGCCAAATGCAGTGTACTTGCAGATCTGGGTAAAAGTTCACTTTGATAGTCCACTGTAGATATTCTGTAAATGCTCACTTTCTCTATGAACAAAATATTCAGCTGAATATTTTACTAGCCCTGAATCTAACACTCGATCTAACCCTAACCTTGATCTCAACCCATAACCCTAATCAAACCCTAATTCGTATACGCCAATGTCACTACAACACCTAAAACCAATCCTAATTCTATTTAGCTGTAGCTGATCAGCTCAATTTCACCAGATTGTTAACAATCTGGGCATGTGCAGACTAGCTATTGAAAAAAATATTCTCTGCTCTACATGACATAATTCTAGCCAGCAGATAAAACAATTTGCAAAGAGATGGTGTCTTATTATATGCATGTCCTGCTGATGTGCAAGACACATAATTCTAGAGCAGGGATATAACATTTCTCTCTTTTCAAATGAATGGCTGTGTCATGCTGAAATGAAAAGCCCCACAATAAACTGATTATACTAATACAGCTCAAGGGACAAGGTTCATTCACTGCCATGTGTGTGTGTGTGTGTGTGTGTGTAAAGTGAATGCACGTACAAACACATACACACACCCACACTTCCACACTTACCAAGATGTACAATGGTTTGGGCATTAGTGTGACAGGACATCTGAAGTGGACCTTGGAACTCCCCATGAGGAACCCTGCGGTAGGACAGCCTGAAGCCCTCCACCTTGCCCGGCTTGTTGGGCAGCTCCCACAGTACTTGCACTGATGTAACATTCACCACTTTAGTGAAGAATGCTGGAGGAGGTGGAACTAGGATGGATAAATCAAACGAGATTACAGTCATTACTATGGTTATTAATGTTATTTATATTATACAGCAGAGATGCAGGACATTGCCCATGATCTGTGAATAACTGAGAGGAACATGAATGTAGGGGGGCAGTACAGAGGTAAAAGTGACACAGATGTTCAAACATATGGAAGGACAGAAAATATTAAAGTCAGGAACAGACTTTACTGAAGGGCAGAGAGAGGACAGGAAGATATAGGCTACGGTACATTATATTTGAACATTTCGAAAAGAAAGAAAGAAAAAGAAAGAAAGAAAGAAAGAAAGAAACTGAATGATTTAAATGCTGAATCAAAAATAGTGACTGAAAATGACTAAAAGGTACATAAACTGGATAAATGAATGAATGTATGAATTAATGAATACTGAAATATATTTATACTAATACAGAAATATTGATTAAAATGTTAAATAGGTTTTGTTGTCTATGTAATATCATTATGTTAATGACAAATTGTGTAAGTCACATTTTTTTGGCAATGCCACGTGAAGTATACATGTATATAGGAGTTTAGCCATTTTTTTACTATTATGTATTTAATGAAATGGTCAAATTAAATGGTCCAAAACTTTATTACTGAGTCTTGTTACCCCCATTAAAATGTACATTTTTTGATGTTTTGTGCAACAGCAAAAATATAGGACTGATGAGTGAGTATGCTAGGAGAGACACTTGGGGCATTAGGCAAGACAGTGTCCTAATAACAAGCAACAACCAGTCTTAGCAAAGTATCAAGTTTACAACCAGTTCACAGCTACATACCGCCCCCTAGTGTTGTAGCAACAACAGTGCTGGACTCTTCACTGGCCCCCAGTGGTGAGTAGGCCTTCAGGTAGATGGAGTAAGTTGTGGCAGGCTCAAGGTTGGTGAGGTCATGCTGATAGGTGGTCTTGCTGACAGCTTCTTGCAGCTCTTTACTGTCTGGCTCTGTAATCATGGTTTAGTCAAATATACATTAAGAAGCTTCCACAAATATATATTAAGAACACATATAGAAATATACCATGGAAAGGAAATTGACCACATACATTTTGAATTTCAGTAAAATTCATATTTTACTACTTTCCATGGTTGAGCAGTTCTATCTTTGATATTTCAAACTTGCTAAAATACATCATTTAGTTAACTTTAATGGGCTTAAATCAATTTTTTAGATGAAAAAATGTTACCAAACTACAACTAGTGATGTGTAAAAGTGATAAAATGTGTGAAATAGCTTTCAAAAATCAGGATTTAAGCTGCAAAAAGGGAATAAGTCACTCGCCTCCAATTTTGCGGATGTGCAGCACGTATCCGATGATGCTGTCAGTAACCTCTGTTGGAGGCTGGATCCAGGAGAGCTGCAGGGTGGTTTTGGACAGAGCTGTGGCCTTCAGGCCCTGAGGAGAGTCGGGCAGTTCTTTAGCCAGAGACACAGCCAAGCGCGCGCTCGCCTGGTTGGTACCTGCACTGTTTTCAGCTATGCACTGGTAGATGGCCTCGTCTTCAGATGTGATCCGAGTAACTGCCAGGGTGCTGTAATAAGACAGAATTCCAACCATGTTTTTAGAATACATAATACAAAAAGGATAGCTCGATGCAAACTGTTTTTGTAAGCTTGAAAAATAACCATATTATCACAGATCAACATACAATGGGGACGCTGATGTGTGTACAGACATACATATACTTACATAGGTTTATATTCATAG
>JBBIGA010000138.1:13922075-13945954 GCA_037576975.1 Alestes dentex
ATATATTATATTTATATGTGCTACACAAATGTCTATATTTATATTTTTGTATTATTTGTATATTATACTTTTATACTATACGGTGTGTAGCTTTACTCTATGGTTTTTTGCTGCTCTTACTTGTGTACTGTGCACTTTCTGCCACAACAATGGACATTTCCCACTTGTGGGACTAATAAAAGTTTATCATATCTTATCTGATTAACAAAAGTAGAATTTGTTTTTCTCAGTCACTAATATGTTACATTTGAAAATGGACTGAGACTCAAAAACATAAAGCAAGATTAGACTGACATCTTGTGGTGAAGCATCGTCTTTGAAATCATGAGGAGAAGCCTGTCAGGGGCCTTTACACAATTAATATGACATACAACCATGTTCTGACACATTTTTAAACTTGATGTAAGTTATCTACTGATTTAAACAGAGGCATGAATAATTTTGAATCTAAACTATCTCTCTGCATGTTGTTGGACAATAAGCCTGTGTTCACCTGTTGTTGTTGGTGAGTTTGACGTTGTCTCCAGGTGTGAGGATCTTGCCATTCTTCAGCCATATGAGGTGAGGTTCAGGAACTCCTTGAGCTACACAGGTGAACACAGCACTGCCCCCTGCTGGTTTAGACACAGACTGCGGCCACTGGAGGAACTCGGGAGGAGCTGTGCAGAGCGACAGGAGGCACAAAGCATGAATGAACATGAGGGAGTTAAATATGAGCAAAAATTATGGCAGAACATAGAAAAAGAAGAAGGACACTAATTAGAACACAGAGAAGGGACTGGGGAGAAGATATTGACATTTTACTTCACATTTACTTATCTGAAGCAAAAAGCCCAGCTTTATGAGAGGATTTAGCATTGACAATACAGAGAATTATGGTCTTATATTTAAGATTTCAGTCGATTTCAAAGCAAAAGCCGAGTGCTTATGTCAGAACAACCAGAGATGCCTCAGCTTTGCATAAAGGACAATATGAATCCATGTCACGACCTGATATTTCCCTCATCACAACACATCAGCCACACTCTGAATGTTCAAATATTTGATCTTAAACTTAAAATGATGTCTTCTCAACCTGGTGTGTTTTGCTAAGGGACCCCTATGGACTGCTCAGTGGGGCAGATGTGGGTTTCGTCGTTCTGCATGACACCCATTCAATGGCCACACAATAGCCATGCATATATGTAGAGCTCTCCAGACCGCTGCACCATGCATCTCATTGATCTATTGACATCAGCTAAAACCAAACCCCCACCAGACTCCCCAACACCCCAGAACCTCCACACGCCTGGAAGAGGGTCTGGAAGGGGTCCATGGAGGTGTGAGAGGTCATGGGTCAAAGGGAAGCCTATTTCAATGGAGGACCATTCATCAATGCAGGCATGGATCTTTAGGCCCAACGGGGCCCCAGGTTGTAAAGTGATAAAATATAGATGGGCTGAGCCCTAAATATCTAACCCTACAAATACACTGTATTTGTTTGTCTCTTTTTGATTATTTAGTTATTTAGTTATTATTTTTGCTCAAATGTGCATACCTAAGATTTTAGGGTGAACAATGACTAGATAGGTGAACTGTTCCAACAAAAAGAAATATGGTTATTAAAAAATAAACTGATGCAGGCCTTAATAGTGCATCTATTAAATCTCTGCTTAAATTACAATTTAGAAATAAAATCTTAAAGATGCTACATATTAAGCTTGTTGGGGTAGAAGCTTTGGTGATATTATGAGGGGTGGGCAGTGGGGTATGCATGATGAGACCATTGTGGGCCAGAATAGAATGTGTTACTCCAGACAAAACCCTGCGAGTTGGAAGCCTGTTAATCCATTAAATCACACGTTCCCCTATATCCCTAAAGAACACTTCACACTCAAGCTTCGGTGAAAAGTAGAAAGACAGAATGAATTCTGAGAGTATATTCATAAGGGTGGGAACCCATGGGAGTCTGGTTTATCCAAGTTTACTTGTTTAGAATTTTAGCTTGAGTCTGATATTGGTGATGAATGGGGATGCCCCGATTTAATATGGATATAAATAGTGGGCTGAGGTTGATATCCAATTTTGTCCATGTACATATAAGCCAACGCTGATGATGCTAAATAATCATCCAGATCTAGATTCACGTCATAGAGTATATAATATTTATTTCTGAACAAATGTATTTTTGTTACAAGTGCAGTATAAGTAATATAATGAAGGGATTATAGACCTGTGTCTATACACTGTCTGCTCTATTGGTGTAAAATAAAAACATATGAGGCAAATCTGTCTGAAGCTGTTAATTTTTTAAGCATTTATCTGCTGATACTGATATGATTCAGATATTATTGTGCATACTTCTAAACGAATGCAGTACATTTGAGTGACTAACATAAAACTGCAATAAACACATACATTATGCATACTGTTAGGCCAGGATGTACATGTGTTGTCCTTCTTATTTTGAGTGTCTTCCTGACATTACGAAAACCCATTTTCAGTGTAAATTCAAATGAGAGAACATTTTGGAGGATTGCTGTCCACTTTTACAGCCGATCGGCTCTTTCTTTACAGCTGAATCCTAACTGACAGTTTCAGCACACATTCACATCAACCAATTCATAGCGTAGTATTGATCAGTCAACCTGTGAGTAAGGTCTCAGCGCTGACCTTAACAACGAGCAGGTCTATCTTCATGCATTTTCGCATTTTATTCTTCTGGTAAAATAACCATCTTATCTAACAGCTGCCATCGATTTGCATCTGTAACTTAAAAGCCTTTGAAAGATATCGGTTTAATGTAAGAAAGGAGCTGGAGAACAAAAAGCTTAATAGTCCATTTTTCAAAAAGAGAATTGTTAATGTAAATGTATGTAGTATTTGTTTCTATATTGCACTGGACACTTTCAATATCTAATATTATATATATATAAGTTAAATAAAAGTTATATTTAATGGTTTATGTTCAACGCTCAGGACTTAATGCCATATTAGGAAATATTAGTCTGAGAATTTTTTCCCACTGGCTCTGGGAAAACCCCTCCGGTGATCTGGCAGCTGCCGGATCTGCATTTTAAAGCCCTTCAATGTTTCTGCTATCATTTTTCATATGAAAATTTTCACCCCAAAATAAGAAGAGATAAAGCGGTGCTTGAACACAAAGCCCCATGCCCCCCCACCTTGAACTTCGTCTCCCTATGCCTGACCACCAGCTGTGACGAGAACAACTGACCCCTCTGCCGTGGAGGGCGGTATGGGGGTTGAGGCATGGGGGAGCTGTCTTCCTTTCTCATTTGGGAGTCATAAATTCTGCTTGACTCCACCCTTCATCGGCTGTCTGTCAGGCCAGACTCCTCCCCTCCCCTGCTCTGCTTCGACCGCTCTCCCCAGCAGCCGCTGGGTCAATGTCAGAGGTGAGAAATGACAGGTCAGAGGTCAGAGGTGGTCGAACGTTGCACAAATAACAAAAACACGCCTTTCTGTTGTGACCACTGTCCTCCCTTCTGCTCCTCCTGCATCTGTTTCAACCAAAACTCCTGAGTGGGTCAGAGACAGAGAGGTGTCTGGGTGCAGCCCCATCTAGGCCTCCACAAATGCAAAGAATCATGCGAGACAACCAGAGCATGATTTTTGAACTTGACTGGGATTTGTTATAGTATGAAACAATATAAAATCACATCATTGGAGTGGTTGGGTCAAATCCATCATGATATACACACATGAGCTGAATCCTGTTATTATTTTATTACCAGCTTATTATTTTATTAACCTTTAAACCCCTAGGCAAAATTTGCAGTTTTCAAATGTTGGTTACTTACAATTACAATAACGACCTACATTTCAAAGAGAATTTACCAATTACTGACCAATTAATAATTAATGAACACTTTTAGAAGTATGTCAAATGCAAGTCCAGGTCATAAAAATGAACTGAAAAACCTTTGGAAAGTGTTTCTAATTGTAAGCTGTGAATATTCAGTATTGGACAGTTTCCCCCAGCTGTTTGGATTTAACACAGTATCTTTTTGGCATGACCTAAGCTTCAGGGATGGCTTAGCCTAAAATTATCCCATTTTGGTGGAAACTCATAAGCTCTTTGTCCTGCTGTTTCCCCAAAAGTAAATCAATAAATTAATGAATATATTAAAGATTACTCCACAATGACTGCAATGCCAAACCTCTTGTATAAGACTGATAGGGGGAAGTATTGATTGATCAGGTCAAAAATAGGCACTTGGGAAATAGGCCTTGATGGAAGAAAGGGTTTTAACAGATAGATCGCACATATAGGATCATTTTTACACCACACAGTCTTAGGTTTCTATTTTAAGTGTCCTCTTCAGAAAATAGAGTCAAATTTCATTCTGGCACTTGAATGGTTCTCATTACAAAGTCTGCGTTTTATCACTGTTTTCTAACACAGTACAATACAGTACAGTACAATACAAAATACCCCATTATCTATTGTATTTTATGTGCTATTTGTTGATTTTAAGGGAGGAATTTTGTTCTTTTCCTTCAGTGTTTTAAAAATGCAGCTTCTGCTCTCTTGTTGATATTATATCATTATAACCTGAACATTTTCAAGTATAAAGGGTAGTGGTTTCTACCTACTTGTAATAAAATAAAATTACATCTAACAGTCTCTGTTCTATGACCATTAACGGCCATGTTGTTATGTTTACTGACACAATGTCAGGCAAGCCTGAAGATATCCAATTAGAAGAGGTAATGCCATGGAGAAATACGAGCAGGCTAAGCATATAGACAGAAGCAATGTGATAGATGAGCTGTGTCACCAGGAGGCAGGGAGGGGGAGGCTACTAATGGCAGACTCCATTACCCATGCTGTACCCTTCCACCATCAAGTCCAGCTGGACAGTACTATCAGCGCTTAATTACCAAAATCGCTAGTCAAGGGTCTCACACCATCGGTGTAAAGGAGGAGGGAAGAAGCCCCCTTCCCTTGTGGCTAGGGGCAAAGGTGAGAAACAGAGAGCCTGGATATTGACTTCTCACATGCTCCTGACCAATCAGACTTCAGCAGTCACGTTCAAATCCAATTCAGGTTGGTGCCTGGTCATCACTACACCCAAAGAGGTTCTATCCTCATTAGCTGCACACACAAACACACTCCTCTCATTGTCATGTGCATCTGTCTGTGTTATGCTTCACTACACTGTCAGTAGGTTTTGAGGAAACAGCACTCTTGAGTAGTACTCAGTGAGTAGCTTCAACTGCCGTAGATCATGCCAGGGTATATTATGTACACAAATAGTGCTGATCAAAGACGTCATAGGTTACACTAAAAAACTCAACTTGTCATCATGGAGCTGTATCAGCCACCCAAAAGTCCACTCAAAAATAAAGGATCTTGATGGTTCTTAGCTTGGACATATGGTTATAAGGGGGAAAAAAAACTATTATATATAACATTTACATTATGCAGAGTTTATCTAAACTTTGCACACACCTCATTTACAATAATGATTCATTAAAACAGTAAATTCCAACCTTAATCCTTATCATCCCTGCCCTACAATTTTTTGTGTTTTCCTGCTCTCACAACCCAACTGCAGCCCAGAAAAGGCTTTCTTAATTAGTTGATTAGCTGGATCAGGTGTGTTGGAAGTGCTGAAAACATCAAAATCAAAATGTGCAGAGCAAGGAGGCCTCCAGGACCAGGGTTGGGAATGAAAGCTTTAAAGAACCATCCACTGAAAGGCTCTTTGGGGAGCTAAGAGTGGTTCTTCACTGGCCTTGCTCCCAATAAATCCTTTTGGTGCTTTTATTTTGAAGAGTATATCATGTGAAGTATGATGCCGAGAGCAGATGGAAGTGGTATCAAACAATAACCATTGTTTTAAACATAGGATACCCCTAAATGATGAGTGAATGGTGATGCACATACATGAAAGCATGTGCTTCTCATAATTTTGCTTTAGTTGATGTTTTCATATCTGTAATGTTTTTGAGACAGTGTACTGAGGGGTCTTACCTTGCACTACCAGTCTGCCCAGAGCGGTACGTCTCATCCTGGTGCCTGGTCGATTGGCAGCACACACATACACTCCAGAGTGCTGCAGGGATACGTCAGAAATCATCAGGTTCCCTGTGCCCAGAACCTGGATACCTTCCACGCCTATGGATCTCCCATCTGAAAACATACACAAAACTGTCAGACGAGAGGCCCTTTGAATCACAGAATGCCTAAAAAACAAAACTGATCAGCGAAAGCATTCTTGATCAGTTTGACTGAAACTGTGTCCAATCTAACCCAGTCTGCTCCAAGACACGATGGGCCTGGGATTTCCAGTGGCAATACACTCCAGAATGGCCGTCTGATGTACAGTGATGGTGAGGTTCTGGGGGCCAGACAGGATGACTGGTTCCTTGTAAATGCGTGGAGCCCCTCCTGACAGAAAATGGTGTAAAACAATCAGATGCTGAGTTCAGGGCTCAGTAGAAAACTGTAGTTCTGCTACACAATAATAACCTGTTGAAATTGAATCCAGTATGACATTTAACATAATGGCATTTCAGGTAATCACTACTATAGCCTTCATAAAATAATAAGCATGCGACTTCACATCTATCATTTGCCAGCATTTCAAGAGGGAGTTGTATAATTACTGCTCTATCAAGCCCAGAGTGACCCAAAGGTAAAGGAGAAATGTCATGAGGTCATAAGCTACTTGATTTATCCCAAACAAGACAACTCTAAATGATGCAGCAGTCACTGACCAGTGATGTTGAGGTAGGCTTCATGGCTGTAGCGGGTGTTAGCAATGTTGATGGCTACACAGCGGTACACTCCAGCATCAGACTTTTTCGTCCCTGTGATCTGCAGGATGCCCATGGGGAGTAGAGTGTACCTGAAAGTGGAGGGTGAAAGTTGGAGATAGATGTAACACACATAAACAAGGCCAAATAACTGAGTCTCCATTTTACCTGTTATCTGATGTACTGATAGCCATGCGATCTCTCTCCCAGGTGATATTAGCCTCTGGAATGCCATTCACCTGGCACTGGAAACGAGCTACCCCTCCTTCCTCCACTGTCATAGACTCTGGGTGGGTGTGAAACTTAGGAAGGGCTATGTGGGACAGTCAGGAGTGAAAATACACACAGTTTAATTATTATTAATTCAGATGACACTGTCAAAGGGATTTGCTCAATCAATTTATTAATACATTTAATTGATTTTTATTTTTCCAGTTACGATGTTCTTCCAAGATTCATTTTTAAATAACATTTTTTCATCCTCTCTTCAACCCTTGTTTTGTTCCTCTAGATTTATGTATAATATATGCAATCAGCACCTGTTCTTTAACAGGTCTTCTGTACAGTATTATACTATTTTATTAAAAAAAACACAAGAAATAAGATATGGGCCCCTTAAAAAAGTAAGTGGACAGGATGACAGGAGTTTTATTCCCAAAACTATTATGTTTTTTTTTTTTTTCCGCTTTATGCTTGATCATATGCTTGATATACATATACAGCCACGGAAAAAATAAGAGACCACTTTCCCCTCTTTTTCTGTTCACTGTTTATACAATTTGCAGCAGTGTGTGTGTAAAATGAATTGCACAAGTTTTTATTCTTTTATGAATTATTGCAGTGTGAGCTGTGTAAATAATAAGAAACGCCTCCATATGTGTCGTGAGTGCAGTAGTGTTTGTAGAGCAGCTTTTCTATGTGCTGTATTCCAGCAGCTTCACTCCTGATCCATGTTCTGGGGATGAAACAGAGCTCACACATGCACACGCTATGCTCTTAACATTACTATTTTAATTGTTGCAATTGTAAAATAATTGTAAAAGTGCAGTTTTGTGTGTTATGTAGTTAGACATTTCAAGTGTGGTAAATAGCTGATAAAACAAGAGTTGCACATTTGCACATGCACATTTAACACAGATCTCCAGAATAGGTGCTGAGAGTACAGAGTGCAGGCTAAACTAGCTCATTTGCATAATCAATAAATGAGCGTCAGGAGAGGTAGCCCCCAAATGGGAGAGCATTGCCATGGAAACTCAGGAGAGGTTCCTATCCACAATCAGAATTTGGATTATCTTGGTTTTTTGGGCTAGGGGTGCATCAGAGGTGGCCACACAACAAGAGGGTAGGGCGCTTATGCATAATATGTGCAGGCAGTTTTGTTGTACATTTAGCCAATTAGCATGTGTGATATGGAATGTCATGTATTTTCGTAAAATGCACATTATTTACATGGAATCAGTTGTTTAGTGCTGCTTAGACTCTTAAATGGATGGGCTATGCATACTCATATATTCATCTTACTCCAATTAATTATTATTCAGTAACTACTATACATTACACAGTAACATCTAAAACAAATATGTAAGTTATGTAGTTATCAATGAGAAACTGAAATATATAGTCTCTGATTGATCTTTTAAGAGATGAACTGGTCCCCCTATATCTTTGTTGAGCCAAACACAGGCACTGCATTGCTCTGTACGGTCAAACACAGGCACTGCATTGCTCTGTTTTTTACATCTATAGATAAGTCTGCTCCACTCCACTTACACGCAAGTTGGACTCGGGCCTTGCGGCTGACCAGCATGCCGTAGTGATTTTGTGCAGCACAGTGGTATTCTCCAGCATCAGTAGCATCTCCATCCCGTCTTTTCTGGAAGCTGCGGATTAACAGGGTACCATTGGACAGAATTTTGGCACGTGTGCCAGCTCCTGTGGGCACAGGTTCTCCGTTCTTAAGCCACGTCACGATGATGGGACCCTCGCCCTCCACCTTGCAGTCCAGCATGAGGGGTCTCTCCCGCACAGCAATAACATCGCTGGGCTCCAACAAAAATGCTAGCTCCGAGCTATTACACACACCTGAACAGGAGAAAGTAAATGCGTTGGTCAGAACTGACAGGGACTGTGTGTACATAGCAGAACTTATCTATTTATAGATGAGTTATATAGAGATGATGTTCTATTTATGATGACATGGGTAGAGCTACTTTCCCACTTTTCCATTTTCTATCATCAAAGGCAAGATTCATTCTTCATTTTTGCACAGGAACCATGAATCCTATTATTTTGATTATTATTATTTGATCATTATAGCAATTATAGCATTAGCCTCAAAAGGTGAGACCTGATGAATATAATGAATTTTTTCGTAGTATTTTGTAGTCAAATAGTGCCTTACTGCCACTGATTCTGTGTTTTTGGAGCAAAACACAAAATCAGTAATGTCAATGCTTTATGTCACTAATTTTCTTCTATTTTTTTTTTTTTTTTACAAAAAGAGGAATGTGTATGAGCACTAAGGGCCTATGAGTAGATCTTTCAGATTCCAAACTGGACTGCCCTTTGTATCACTAAACTAAACTTGCCTATAACAATAGGGCCAAATGCTATGTAGCCACTGAGCCAAAAAGGTCTGTCACAAAAGCAGATGCAGGCCCAAAGACAAGTGAGGGTTATGAGGTTATGAGGTCAAGTTAGAGGAGCCACTTTTGAGTAAGCCCACCCTGATGACAAAAGCACTGTGACGACTCCCTTTTCCAACTCCCTAAAAAATGCAATCAACCACCAGGAACCATCAGCTCTTCTCTCAGATTGGGCCATCTGCCCCTACTTATGCAAACCCCCACCCTTCCATACCCCCCACCCAGACCCCACTTTCCTTTCACTCTGACTTGGAGGTGACTTTCCCATGCCACTGGCTCACCCTGGTCCTCTCTCAGTGTCAACTCTTACGCCACGGCTGTTTTTCCTATTCTTTTTCCTTTTCACAGGAACATCCCCAGACTCACGTCCACCCTAATGCCCTAAAATGACCTTGGGAGATGGCCACTGCCTCTGTCCCAGCTGTTACTGAGGGAGAATATTAAGGAGCAAGTCTGTGCTTGAACTTGCACTTGAGACCCTGAATGAACAATCTGCGGCATCTGTTATCTGGACATGACTAACCCCCAAACCCATATGCACTTCACTCACTTCATGGCCCTAATAACTGGATCCTTTAGGTTGCACCTGCCTTATTTCATACTAAACAACATCAAACATATTCTCCTGATGCTGTCAACCACAAAACACTTTAGGCTCCAGAAACCCATTTAAAATATGTCAGTTCTCACTAAGTGATTCACTAATTTAGCACTCTGAGCAGCTCTAGATATCATGCGCTATACTCCACTTTACCAACATTTATTCAGATTTATCAACACACAGGGTCTCAGTCTTAAAAGTTCCTACATCACTCCTGGCTTGGATGAGCTGTTCTAGAAAAGATGATCTTTAACATCTGGCATATTAAGGCTTATTTCTTGATAACAAGCAGACTTTCTGTGATGTATAACTCCAGGTTATTGTTAAGGTCTGTCCATTTATGAGATGTTATTGGTATAGAATCTCGCACATCTCATTTACAATAATGGTTCTTAATAATCTTCACCATAAGAATCATCCACTCAAATTTTCTGGAAACAAGAGTGATTCTTCTACAATGCCAGAAAAAAAACTTCTGTTCCAGTAAATGTTACTCCTTCAAGGTGCAGCATGGTACATAACCTTTAGGTACACTACCTTTACTTTCCCAAAGGAAAGGGGGGGGATTTAATTACAATTTAAACATAGAACAGTTGGGACTACAGTGACAGATTAGATTTTGTCTATCTAGATTTAGTTTTTGTCATAGATAGTTTAAGAACAAGCTAAACTCAAACAGAAAATAGTTTCTCACAACACATACATTTTGAGGGCACATCAGGGAATTGTCCCTTCACCTCTATTGTGATGAGGTGTCTCACTCAGCAGATGTAGAAAGGGGCAGGCCTGGCTCAGCTGTGCAGTGTTACAAGGGCTTGCTGTCTGACCCCTACTCAGCCCAGCCCAGCCCCCCCAGTGCTGACAATATAATTCAGGGGACCCTGGTAAAGAAGGTAGGTTGTGTCACAAGATGAATAAGTTAGTCGTCATAAACACACCACATGGTGCTGTGAGGACAGGGATGCTAAATCTAAGTAAGGTTTCATGCACTTTAAGCAGGTAACTCTCTGTTTTAAAATCAAATGCATGATGCACAAGGGTTCTTTATTATAAGACCCATTAACTTGTTCCCCATATGTACTCCTACCCATCTGTTTTTAACCCACATAATCCAATGCCTGTCATATGTGTCCAATTTTTCTCCTGCAATGTTATCCTCAGTTGCAAAAAGATCTGCAATAATCCTTTCACGGGCCAAAGTGGTTAGCCTGCACTAATAGCTAATATATGAGTCTGAGAATATGTTTGTTTTCAGTCACAATTGAGGAACAGGCCAAAGAGTTCTGAAGTGAAGGTTGGGGCGGGTGTGTCCAGAGCAGAAGGAGCACCCCACCCATTCTTGTCCCTTTGGTTCTGGCCCCAGCCCCTGAGAGGTCATGAGAGAGTTGGTGATGAGTGGATCAGTGCTGGCAGGTTTGTGATGGACAGTCTGTGTCCAGTCACCACAGATATCTAACTCCCCCACCCCCCACCCCCACCTTTCACTCTATTGTCTCCAGCTGGAGTTGGCCCTGAACTTCACAGCTATTGTGGTGGCTAGACCTTAGACTAAGCTTCTCCATCCCCCAGGCAAAGGGTCTGGACACCCAGGATAAGACAAACATGAGCAAATCCCCTCACTGATTTCAAACCATGTTCTCTTTTTCTATCAAGTAAATGCAAGCACACGAGAATGAAGCAAGCTAGACAAATAGTAAAGGCCCAGAATTACCACAACTGCTGCTCACAGTTTCTTATTTTGGATCACCAAGTGAAGGTGTGAACTATATCACATTTTCAAAATTCGTATCCACGTAACATTGGATCATGAGTTAATTATGCATTGTAGAACACACTTCAAAGAGTTCTGTGCTGTAAGATATGTAGAGCATATATTGAGATTTTAAGCTCATTATAGTTTCTTTATGGGCCTCCTCCACACCACAAAACCAGAAAAGGCTTGAGAGTCATTCAAACGTGGCTTCTGCTTACAAAATGTGTTACAAGCCTTTGAACAGAATTCCAAATGCATATGCACATTCACAAATTCCTTTCCCTCCCCTTTTTGTCCATTATGTTGACAACTGCAGCAGGAGCTGCAACGCAAACAATGGCTGAATAAGAACCTTGGGGGAGGAATTGTAAAGAAGTGGGGAGGAAAAGGGGACTTGCAGGGCTCCCTTAAACGAAGCAGCCTGCGACTCCTTCTTTTGTCTCTGTAATGGGAGTTAAACTATCCCTGACTGTGACCACTACAGGCTCTTTATAGGCATACTGCACAAACACTCCTTTGTGTTGCCATTAGGGAGGTCACAGATACCTTTGTTTAAGAGCTGATTGTCATTAGCTGACACATGCCAAGTTCAAAGTCATCTAAACAGCCCACCAGTTTCAAATGAGCTAGGAAACAAATCTGATGTTCATCACCCCTTTTTAATGGGGCCCAACTGTTGGTGTATATTGTCTCAGAACAATATGAGCATTTTGGTAATTTCTTTAATTTGATTGTTATTAGAGCCTACAAAACAAATATATTAACCCAAACAATTTTTATACAGGCTATGGCAACTGATTGGTATAGCACTCAGTGGTATAATGGTAAGATGCATTTGTAAATTGGATTGTATTGGATGGCGAACACTCTCTTTGTTAAAGGCTCGTCAAACCACAAACCTTTAGCTAGGATCAATAAGCAATATTCTCCTGTTGGAGTAGGAGGACACCACATGGCTTTGGCCTCGAGTCTTTAATTACTGGGGTGTAGGTCAACAGAGGGGACATGGGTTTCCATTAAGCCTCAGGCCCATTAAATAGAAACTAAGGGAAACCAAAGTGCCTCTTCAAAACAAAATACTGTGTTTAGCTACAAAGTTAGTTTAACTTATTATTAGCTAGAAAATAGGCATGGATTTCTCTGAGTGGGATTTTGTCCTTCTCCTTTGAGAAGGCCTCTGCATCTGTCACCTAGATAATGAGAAGTAATGGGTTATTCCTGAATCTATATTTTATTCACAGTATTCTTGTGCCTGAACACTGTTAGGGTCAAAAATCATCATACAAGTTAACCTGAACCATATGAGCTGATTCATATGAACCATATAAACTATTAGTATCAACAAAGACCAATAAGGCTATACTAAGACAATGTGATCACTTACAACCTCTATGGTGGTCTATCACTAAACACCTACAGCAACTGGGTTCCTGCACTGGGCTCGACTGATACAAGCAGCAGCTCATCACTATTGTCTGACATATATAATGGTCTTTATGACACAGCAGATGTAGTGAAATACTATTCTATGGGTTTGTTAAGGTGTTTTTATCTACTTTCATTGTTCTCTGATCCCATCATCCCCAACTGTCTGTGTTCTGTGATATTTAAATAAGAATATTATAAGGAAATACACAACATCAAACAAATTCTCCTGATGCTGTCAACCACAAAACACTTTAGGCTCCAGAAACCCATTTAAAATACTGTATGTCAGTTCTCACCAAGTGATCCACTAATTTAGTACTCTGAGTAGCTCTAGATATCATGCGCTATACTCCACTTTACCAACATTTATTCAGATTTATCAACACACAGGGTCTCAGTCTTAAGTGTTCCTATATCACTCATGGCTTGGATGTACAGTTCTAGGAAAGATGATCTTTAACATCTGGCATATTAAGGCTTATTTCTCAATAACAAGTAAACTTTCTGTGATGTATAACTCCAAGTTATTATTAAAGTTTGTCCATGTATGAGATGTATTGGTATATAACATTGCACATCTCATTTACAATAAAGGTTCATAATAAGAATCTTCACCATAAGAATCATCCACTCAAAGTGAAGAACCATATCCCTCTTTGCCTACAATACTACTATTCAGTACACTGTGGAGGGAACAGTAACTTGCTCTTCACTTTGGAGGTTAAAGATCTCCATGAGATCCAAGTTCATCAGTAGTGTCTGACTACAACTACAATGTCCAAATTACATTTTCCTGAAGGCTGTCAAGTAACCTTGACTTCTCCGTAAGAAACATGGATCTTCAAGTGCTCTAATACAGAAGATGTAAATGTAAAGTTTTAGTGCAAAAAAGTTGCTGCAGTTTCATGTCTAGGGATATACTTTCCACACGTCTCCCTACAGGAAAAGGCTTTGGGAAGGGATTAGCTGCACAGATCCATGCAGTGATACGCTCAACACCTCAGGCTCATAATTGTACCTTCAGCAGGGGAGAGCCCTGAAGGATTACCTTAAGCCAGAGCGGAGATAGAGACATCGCCCGCCCAGCTCTGTTGCAGAGTGCACTGACCTGATTCACTTCTATTGTGGCCTTGTGGATTAGCTAGAGGGGTGTCTTGTCTTATTTAGAGGGATCCAGTGGGCCTGCTGGAGGATCGAGGGAGACCCAGCAGGAGAGGGGAGGTGTGGACACAGTCAATGGCAGCTGCAGGGGGTTACCCTAACACACACACACGTATGTGTACACACAGAGCTTTAATAAGGTTTCAGTCCCAGCCTGTCTCCCCAGAAGGCCCAGCCAGTGTTATGGAGATGAGGGTGTGAGGGTCAGGTCAAAGGGGGTGGGGAGAACTGGCCACCATTGTCTCTATGGCCTCTTTTTTTTGCACCCTTTCCTTGGTCTGCCTCGCTGACCAGGCGGGGGACCCCAAAGGTTAATGCTGCCCAAGGTCATCACAATCCCTTCTCTATCAGATCATGGGTCTCCCTCCTCCTCCCTGGGACTCACCACCTCCTTCTGTTCAACAGCTCAGCGCTCTGTTTATTTATGGTTTTGGGAGGAGAATATGCACCACCCAGATTCACAGAAATAAACATACTTTTGAAAATAAACTTTTTAATCCCATGTCTAGCCTCATAGAATTTCAACTTCCTTTTTAAATGAATAAAAAGACGGTCATAGAAGTCAGAATAATCAGTATTTGGGAAAAAGTGCTCTTGGTTCATAAGAAAGGTCCAACGCTATGATGGAGTCCATACTCGAGTCACATCCAAAATAACATTCACACATTTAAGTTTTGTTTGCACTGTCAGATACATTCTGGATGTCAGACTTTCACAGGGAAGGGAAATCTGCCCACATGCAACTCCACTAAGACCTTGGGTTTGATGTGATCTCGCAGCCTACCGATTCTTATGCACAACCCCCATCAGCAGAAAGTTCCACCTCAGAAAAACCATATGGATCTCCAACACTTTTACCAACTTAACTCACTGTGAAATCATACTTTTCAGTTCATATTTGTCCGTAACAGTTTATCAGTATGTCAGTGCTCAACATTCATGACTGATTTTTAGTTACAAGGAAAGGTAATAAACATCACAGGATCAATATTTATCAGAGGATCAGGCAACCTTACCAACAGACAATAAAATGTTCAGTGTGCAATAAACATGTATGATGCTCATTTAAGTCCTGATAGACACAAATGAACACAACTGAATAAACTCATTGTTGTAAAAGTTCGGAGGAGTTTTGCTTTGTGGTGAAGTACACCGCATCAAATGACTGAATCAAATGACTGAATCAAATGACTGAAGCAAACCAAAATATTGGTAACATTAAACAGAATATGAATTATCATTACATTGTTTAGAAAGTCTTATGAACTGGATTTTCTAATACAGGGAACATGAACTGCTGCACTTGGGAGAAGTTGTAGCCAAACAGCCTTAAATTTAACTACAGGTCTAACTCTTCACTTTTTTGTACCTCAGGTATTTTTTGGGTAAACACCAATCCACTTTTATACACTCTGTAAAGAAATTTGTCGGTTTAAAAAAAGTAAATCTGACTTCCTTAAAAAATTAATTCACCAAACCAGTTCAGAACCAGCACTAAATAAGTTTATGTTTTATTACTATAGGCTATTATTTGAAGTTTAATTTTAAAAAAAATAATGCAAGCCAGATTAACTAATTTAATAGGCTAAAACATATGAAATGTATTTATTTATTTATTTATTCATGTAGTTATTTTTAACAGACTTTTGGTGTAATGAGTGCTGGTGTCAGGTTCACGTTTCCTTCAGCATCAGCATCATCTTAACGTGAGTCAGGTTATACACAACTGAACACAATAACACACATCTACACACAGTCTGATGACAGAATAATGTCATGATATCAGTTCTCGATTAGACCTATGTATTTCATATTGCATAACACCTATGAAAAATGTGTAAAATATAGAATTTATAAAATGTTATAAATGATATAAATGAGAGTAATTATACTTACGTAAACAGATAAGCGTCACAAAAAGGCTCAATAGAATCCGTGGCTTCATATTCACGAGTAAATCCAGTTACAGAGGGAAAGTCTTCTTCTTTGGCTTTTCTTGGTTGGGAAACGTGTAAAAAGCTAAGTGTAGGTTTGTAGCTTTGTTGACTCTGACTCTGAAATTAATTCTGATCTTACACCGTTTTTAAACTTTTAGTTTCACCATTTCTGCTTTAAGGCAGCTGGTCGCTGCAGGTGGAGGCCTATCTGGTCCGAAGTCAGGGTTAAAATAATCCCTGGGCTGTTCCGTCCCTGCAAAAGGAGCAGCAGTCATTAATTACTGGGCGTGTCACTCACGGTCAGGGACTGGACACGGATACTACAGCTTTTTCCACCCGTTTTCAGTCAAGCCCCGCCCCTGAGCCGGGCTTGGCTAGTGGTCAGAGGTGGGGTGGGGTAGGTGTTCAGTCTATTCTTAAATTAAATTTACTTTAAAAACAAATAAAAACATCCACCGACGTCATTCAAAGCAGGAGTGAAGTATCGGGTCCCCAAAACCTGCAGAGGAACTTTTTGTACAAGCAGCTTTTTCTGTGGTGTATAATCTTTCAGAATCAGTATCAGAGTCAGAAGTTTTTATTGATCCCAGAAGAAATTGCTTGTGTTATGACTGCAAAGACACAAAGAGACATAGAAACAAGAACAATATAAAATAAAAATCTGTAACTCAACATGGAAATACACTGTGCCATCTACACAAATGCTGGGTATAAAAACCACAGATAAGATTTTGCACATAATTATGTGATTCAGCACTCATTTAGAAAAACTTCACATGATACTGCACATGGTAAGACTATTGCACATAATGAGATATTGCACATGATGATGTTTTAGCACGTGATAAGAATATTGCACAATATTGCTCAGGGTAGAGTGTTGCACGTCATAGCAAAATAATGGACATAGTCATTCATCATAAAAGCTCAAATCCATTAAAACGCTGGCTGGCTCCAATCCATCTGCCGCTGGAGGCGGTAAACGGGTGGAAATAAAAAGAGCATTCTGCACAATTGACAGGTTGGTTTCCCTTTAGCCAATCAGACCGCACGGCTCCTCCCTGTGGGCATGGCTCTGAGTCTTCCACACATGAACGATGTTGAGTAGAACAGAGCGCTATGTGGGAACCAGTCCAAGCACACAGTTCAGCATCTTTCCACTAACTGAGCCAATTAGCCAACTTTAGCATTCATTACAATATGAATAGACCAGCATGCCAAATTAACTGACTCTACTGTGGGGGTGGAGGCGTTTCCCCCTCGTTTAATGAAAGGATTTCCTTAAACATTTGTTCAAATTAGCCCAAACAAAGAGGGAACAAAAGATCAGTTCACTTTCATTATTCGTTGAACAACAGTTTGCTTGTTTCACCTCAAAGGGTCAAAAGAGGGGCTTTAACCTCCAAAAAAAAGATCACTCTTTTTCTAGTATTTAAATGAGTACACATTGGAAATAGGAAATATATAAAATATTCACATTTTATTGGTTTGTGGCCTGAATTGAATAACTAAAATCAATTTTCAAGCTGCATTTATTCCTGTAAAATTGCAGTAAATTGCTATAATATCTTTCTCTAAATTAACAATTTAGAGACGACAGCAACAGCTCAATTGACTAATAATAATAATAACAATAACAATAACAACAACAACAACAACAACAACAACAACAACAACAACAATAATAATAATAATAATAATAATAACAATAATAATAATAATAATAATAAAATCACTGTCATAAATGATTATTGTGTCAGCTCATTGTAGAATCACTTTTTTTCATTACTACCTTGAATCTGTTGGGATACTTCCACCCTCATATACTTCCAGTGCCCACAGTAGATACCCCAGAAATAGTTGTATTCCTTTTTAGGTCCTCCCTTCACAGCCCACATTTGTAGAGTATATATACATTTCCCCTGAATGGCCTCATGAAACTGCCCCAAAATCATCAACATTATGATATATATTTGAGGACAATTTAAAGTCAGTATAGTATGATGACATGACTGATTCAATTGGTTTTAATCACATTTCTCTTGTTGATGTTTCTCAACAAACGTATGTAACTGGATGTAATTGTGTTGTGTCTGTTTGGTCAATGGAACCTTGGCATGTAAAACTCATCTTCTTTCATTTCATCATCTATTTGCAATACTGTTTTGTTACTTTACTCACCCTCTTAGTGTTCTCTACTCCCATTGCCTACCTTCCTTGTTGTCAGTGCTTTGTCTCAGTTCTCTATTATTTAATGTATTATTTTATTTAATTTGTTACATGCTGTAGGATTAAGTTACTAGTACTCTACAGTTCAGTGTGTTTCTACCAGGAATGGGAAATACCACTAAATTTAATTTCAATTCAGTACGAACACTATTATCTTTATGAGAGTTCCAATATCTTTACCAACACTTGTCCTTGTGCACAAAGACAGTAGAATTGTATCATTTCAACAGTGTAAATTTGGATGTTGAAAATTTGTATTTGAAAACCTTTGCACTAGAATTACATAAACCACCATATAAACTGACTTATATACAGTGAAACAATTCCATATTATCTGTCATTCCTGAGCATTCACTCATGTGATTATGAGAACCAGAGGTAGAGGGTGGATGAAAATAACACATTTATTTGTCATAAAAATGTTCACTTTTTCGGCATCAAAGACACATTCACAATACACTGATGAATATTTAGCTGTTGCTTAAAATACTCAGTCCAGTTCATTGGAATTTTATTGTAAGTTAACTGTCTCTGTGTGCTTGCCTTAAACACTCAGATATTAAACAGTCAAGTATCTTAGAAGCTACTTAACATAGTAACTTGGAACCATATGGTATAATTTTAAAAAATGTCATGTGGTTCTTTTTTTTGGTGGTGGCGGGTGGTGTATTAAAGTAGACAGCTAGATGTATGGCTTCACACACAGCTACTGTTTCTATCCATTTGTTCACTGCTGTTTTGAAGTAGCAGAATCAATCAAGCTTACTAGTTTTTAGTGGAACAACAAGTGAGCAACTCAACTTAGATGGCGTTGCTATAAAAATGTCTGGAAGAAAAAAGCTACCAGTTTATGCATAAACTACCTTAATGTGTTCTAATACATTCTGATCCAGTCATTAACACTGACAAGAGTTTTTAGTCTGCTCAGTTACAAAATAAAAAAGAAATGTGAAATGTGTTAAAACATACAGAAATATGTGAATCTGAAATATCACCTGTCAAAAATAGAACCAACATTAGTTCTATCTTCACCTCTGTTGATACACTGTGAATTGAAGAAAAAAAAAAGACAGAACAAGAAAACAGAGACCTGATCAAAATAAAGAGGGCACAAGCAAGTATGAATTTCTCAGTTATTACACTCTACAGAGAACAGATTAGTATTGATGGTAAGCAGTTACCATGCATTAAAAGTCTGGGAGTCTAAGAAAGAAATGCTGATCACAGCCCATAAGAAGTGGTTAAAAAAATATCACCCCATTGGATCCAACCTGGTCAAACAGAAGCAGGATCCAAGGAAAGAGTAACATGAGAAAATAAAGGCTGAGACTGAGAAGATGAAAGGAATACTTTGCAGAAATGTCAAATTTGCACAATTTGCCCCTTACCTCTGAAAACCTCCACAGTCCAGAAACACTTAGTATCACAATCATTTCTTTAGTTTTGCAATAATAAATTATGAAGTCAGTTTAGACTTCCAATAGCTTTTAAAACAGACATACGATATTATATTACCCGAAAAATGTGTGACTTTTTTCGGTGAAATATTTCTTTTAGGATGAGCAAAATGGTAGAAGCTTAGAAACAGAAGGAATGTTGAAGAGATCCTCAAATTACACAGGTCAACAAAAAAAATAACACACTTTTCTATTTCAGTCACATCAACTTTTTGAATTATGAGTAATATTAAATTTGCAATAGACTTGCATGCGGTTTTTATTAAACCGCAGGCACCAATCAAGTAACTGTTTCAATATTTTCCGTGCGAAGTCAGATAGGCGCACACTGTGGTGTAGATATAACGATCAGTGTCAGTCAGCTACCACTGTTTCTTCAAAAACGCTTATAATATGATCATTATACGCTAATTATACCACTATCATGCAATATATAACTAGCGTCATCACAAAAACTGTACATGTTAGGGAAAAACTAAACACAGATTTGAAATCAGCACGAAAAACACTATAAAACCCACATAAACTTATCACTGATGATTTTGACCCTTTGACCTGTGTTATTCAAAAATCCTAAATTGCTCTGCTGGACACAGGTCCTGCAGAGCTCCACCATTCACAAATCCCATTTGAAATGGATAATAAGAAAGCAAAAAGACAACAAAGACAGAATACATCCCTACTGTCTTCCACAATCTTGGAATTCCTATCTGTATTCAGTGGTAACTGCTTTTGCTTTCATTAACTCAAAGCTGCTTACACTTATTTCAGACTAGACGATTTGTCAGCATTCAGATGCACATTCAGTGACAAAACATCGATCATTATGTTATCAATTATATATTTAAAGGCTAATTCTATCACGTCAAAATTATTCCAAAGCTAGATTGTTGAGATAAATGACTCAAATTAAGAGATGTTTTAGTGCTTTTTTTTTTTGTTTCTGTTACTACTTTTTTAAAATTCTGAGCCTATAAGTTTCTCTAAAATGGTATTTTTTTTACATCAAACTGCAGACAGCTCTGAATGGCTTTTCTTATGTCTTAAAGATTTAATTAGACAGATTTGACAAATTCTTGGAATCTCCCTTTAAGATTCCCCCTCAGATTTGTGCTTTGACTGATGCTGTATAAACACTGGTTCAGATTAAGCTCAGGTAAATACAAAACATTTGCAATGCAACAATATGCCAATAAATCTGTACAACACTGGGCCCACCATTCAGTGAACCTCCTTGCAATACAATACAGTTTCATTTTCACAAATGAGAGCTCTTATGCTGTCCATGATAACAGGCCTATAATCGGATACTTCTATAATCTGATTCTATAATTGTTTTATAATCGGATACTTCTACAACAATAATAAGAGCACAAGAACCTTTCTTACACAATGCTCACTGTACCTTTCCAAAAAAATAAGAAATCTGTAATAAACAACAACAGGAACAACAAAACACTGCAGTATGAAGCTGACAGTTTCTCAGCAGTCTTTTGGTGCTGCATTAGTGTTATTCAAATAATTCATTATTACTGTGTTAGAACAGTATGAGACGTGTTCGTCGTTCTATCTACGGTCTGTATGGACAGTCTGATCAAACCCATCAACACTGTCAGGTCTCTGACACACAGCTGACGTTTCCCGTTTCTGGAAGCAAAACATTTTCTCCGCTGGATGGTTTGAGATTTGGCCACTGGGTGACGCCATAAACCCATTTCCTCCAGTACCAGTATACAGGGCGTTTTAGCTGTTACTCCGAAAGTGGGCGCTAGGGTCCCTTACAAATGCACTTACTATCCACTACGGGGGCATTAGATGAAAAGAAAAAGAACAGATGAATTAAACAGTCCGTGATTTTCTCATTGTTTAATACTGGACCTCTCCCCATTTACTGCAGCCCACTGAGACCCCAAAGATAGAACTAACAGAAACTGACAGTAAAATTTCCAGCTATGGCTGTCAATTATGTCAAGGAGGCTGATCACCCTCTTTGAGAGAGTGTACTTCAAAGTGTCTTCCATTTTGATGGTCTCTATTATTGCAGTTGCGTAATCTATTCAGATGAAAAAAGTTAAAATTTTACCCAGCACAGTTAGCTTCCCCAGTCACCCACTATTATTTCTTTTGGATGGGTTCAGTGGTAAAATGCCTCACGTAAAAACGTGGACTGGGATGGAAGCCCAGGTTATACATAATTGACATTTTGCAGGACTGGACACAATGTCCTGGGGAGGATACACTAGTCACAAGACCACGTTAAATGCAGTTCACTTTTGAGTCAAGCTCGAAACCAGAAGAGGCAACACCAAATGATTTTGAAAAGTAGGTGGGACATGTCGCCCCTGCTATAATGGTTCCGGCACCTATGATGGTCAGGAATGTCAAAAATAGGACAATGGAGAACTACAGGAAAGCTAACATTTGCATTTTTCATATGCTAAAGTCACCTTTTATGGATTTGTCTTCATTTTCCATTTGATCTAGTCCTCTTGGTGCTTCTGTTTATTCAGGTGTAATCAGGGGCGGACTGGCAATCTGTACATTCTGGAAAAGTCCAGACGGGCCGTCCGGTGCACGAAACAACCCCCCCCCCCACGCCCCCACCCGGTATTTCTCGGCCGAGACATCACCAAAATTTGCGGGACACTGGGGCAGCTGGTGGCCGAGTGGTTACGCTGTATGTTTTGAGATCAGAAGGCTGTGGGTTCGAAACCATGGACTGCTTCAGACACCGCTAAGTAACCCTTGAGCAAGGTACCGTCCCCCACATACTGCTCGTCGGGCGCCCCTCATTGGTGGCAGCCCCCTGCTTCACTTGGTGAATGGGTGAAACGCAGAGAAAATTCTGCAAATTTCTCACTTGTTGGACTAATAATGGTTTATTTTATCTTCCGTACCTGAGGTGCATGCCACAGGTTTATGTGAATATGGACATTGTATTCTGTCAGATTTACAGAACATGTAGAGTTTACATTAATTTTGATATATGTGTGTGGAAAGGAAGGAAGACAATGTAAAATGTGAGAAAGAAAATTTATTAGACCTCACATTTTTGTATAGATAGAATTGTAATGAAATGTGTGTAACATGTTCACTCAGTAACATGATCAGGGTAAATGCCTCCTGTTTGTTATAAAGTTATTTTCTACTTTTCTGATAGATACATTACAAGTTTCATTGCACACAGCTCTTTATAAAAAGCAACATTTTATTGGGCATACTTAAGTATTAAACCTCATAAAAGCACATGCTTCAAAATGTATTATTTACTTTACATAAGTGCATTAATATGTAACTGCTGTCGATGTTACTATGCCATAATTCTTACAAAAACAATTGTTGCTAAAGCGTAATTTTGTCAATATTTTTCAAATCAGCTGTACTGGACATACTGAATATATACACAACTGGTCAAAAGTTTTAGAACACCACAGTGTTTCAAGCTTTTTTACTGAAATTCAAACAGTTCAAGTCCAGTGAATATCATGAAATGGTACAAAGTACAGTGCTGAACTGCAAGAGTTTTAAAAATGATAAGGTTACCCAGAAGTGGGAAATAATTCTGTAGTGCCATGCAGTACCCTCTGGTATGTGCCAAGTTGGTCGGGTTTGTCCTACAGCAAGATAGTGACCAGAAACATAAGTCCAAGCTATGCCAGAACCATCTTAGAAAAAATAACAAGATGGCATGCTGGAAAACACTGAGTGGCCAGAAGTCTCCTTACTTAAACCCCATCTAGCTGCTTTAGGATGAACTGGACAGAAGAGTGAAAGCAAAGCAACCAATAAGCAACCAGAAGTGAACTTCTGCAACATAGTTGGGAAGAACTTTCTGCAGAAAGAACAATGAGACATTGAACCGCCTGAATTTCAGTACAAAAAAACAGAAAAATTGGGGTGTTC
>JBBIGA010000138.1:13960485-13992068 GCA_037576975.1 Alestes dentex
CTTGTGGGCACTGCAAGATTTCAATCCATGATGATGTAGTGTGTTACCAATGGTGTTCTTAGTGACTGTGGTCCCAAATGCCTTCAGATCATTAACAGGCTCCTACCGTGTAGTTCTGGGCCAATCCCTCACCTTTCTCATGCTTGTCCTCACCCCAAATCCTATAAGAAGTATAGTGTGTTGGGAGGGTTAGGCAAAAAAGCTGTTTACAAATTCTGAGTTTGACTGGACTGGAACTGCAAGCACAGAAAGGGGTATATTTGTAAACTTTTGTTTATTTAATCAACCTGTACTGTATCTAATTAGCAATCAGTACTTATCAAAACATTTTAACACTTAAAATGTTAAAAAGCATATAAGATTTTGACCTCATAACTGTAAACTGTAATTTAGCTTTTATGTGTATTTTTACACTCCCATCTCTAACACACCCATACAGGACTCCACTTCCCCCTAGGAGTCCTTCTCAAATAAATGTGTTAAGTTCATTAAGTGATATGAACTAATCAAAGTACAACTGTGATATACTTCTAACTTACAATTTGCAAATGACTTCATCTAATTTCCTAAGAGTGTATTTGTGAACATGTGACTCTACTTTTTTATTGTTTTACTCGTCAGTCATTCAGATTTGGCTATTCTCTGGGGGTGTTCAATCTTAAGTCTGTTCCGCTGGTGACAGCACCAGGACTGCTGTGCTGCGGCTAAGTCTATCACTTTCTTGCCTCAGTAAAAGTCTCCAAAAGGGAAAGAACAGTGCTTTAAAACTCCAGTTACTTAACTGACAGATGCTGAATGTACAGATTTGCCGGGTTCTTTGGTGGGTTTCAGACTATCAACAAGTATCACATGTATGACAAGCTTCTCGAGTATATATAAGTCAGCAGAAATGAAGTCAGGGCCTCTCCTAACTCCCCTTGACTCACCCTAGTGGTCGTGATGTCCATCATAACCTCCTGGAAGGCAGCAGTGTCTTCAGCCTGACGCTGGTTGTGCAGAGCGATTTTTTCGCTAAATTTGCGGGGGCTGCATGTTAAAGCCGCAGACCCCCCACCAGCCCACTGCCCCAGTCCTGCAGCTCCACCACCCAATCCCGCCGAGCTCATTTTACAGTCTACAATCTAGAAAAGGCTGCCCTCCACACAGAAACCGCGTAGAGAGAGAGAGAGAAACGGACAGATTCAGGGCAAACACATCGGGGACACTGCAGTCACACACATCCGCTATCAGATGAGCCACAGAACTACAAATGCACAATGTTTTCCCGCAGGTGAACGGAAAAACATCTTACGGAATTATGGGAAATGTAGTTCCAGCTTGTTTTCGGAATTTAACCAATTTGCGTATAATCTTTTCTTTCTTTAGGGACTGACTCATAGCTAGAATTACAGTAATAATAGCTTGAATAGCTTTTTGTGCTGACAGATGTGTGTTTGGTTATGAGCACAAAAACAGAAAAGACTGCGGAGAAGTAGCCTGTCTAGAAACTACACTTCCCTTTCAGCCCTCTCTGTCCTGGTGATTCAAAAGCTGTAGATGTGCTTCCGTTTTTTTAATCGGAAAAGATGTCTGAGAGGAGCGTGGAGAATAAAGTTGAGCAGTCAGCCAGCAGCAAAACCGTATCTCTCCCTATTTCACGCGTAAAGCTGATCATGAAAAGCTCCCCAGATGTCTCATGCATTAACCAGGAGGCTCTGTTCCTGACGGCCAAGGCAACGGTACCTTTACCATCACTGAGTTAGCCTAGCCAGACCACTGGAGTCTGATGGAGGGGGATAACGGCAAAACTCGCTTTTTAGAGTTAAATGATAAATTCATATGTTTCGCAGTTTAGTAGGTTGCCAAGAAGTTCAGCGTAAGCCAAAAAAATAATACTCATTTTGTTTATTACATAAAAACTGCCAGGGCACTGCCCTGTTGTTATGCTGATGGTTGCAGTCTGGTGGTGGGGGTTAACGATAAAAACTTTTCCAGACTTTTTGTGTTTAAAACCTTTTGTGGAGTTAAATCCTGAATTCGTACATGTTCTAAATTCATTAAGTTACCAAGAAGTACAACATAAACTACAAAAATCTTTAGTTTACTAAATGCCTGTTGTGCTGACATTAACCAGACATTGAACTGTAGTCTGGTGGTGGGGGCTACAGTTCAATGTCTGGTTAATGAGGACATTTTTCAGAGGACTTTTTGTGTTTAAAAGTTTGTTTGAAGTGTTTCATGAATTCATATATGTTCTCAATTTATTAAGTTGCCAAGAAGTAACAAAAAAGCCTTAATTCATGCTTAAATTTAGTTTAGTACCTGCCCTGTTATGTTGGCGTTAGCCAGACAGTGAACTGTAGTCTTTTCTGAATAATATTTTGCTTTAGATTAGAGTTAAAGACTTCTTTAAACTTGATTCATAAATACATATATGTTTTCAGTGTATCATGTTACCAAGAATTAAAATGTAAACAAAAAACTGGATTCATTCATACTTTAATTTTGTATATTACCTAATGAATGCCAGTGCTCCGTTATGTTGGCTCTATTTTTTTTTTTTTTTTTTTTTTTGCATTAATGGCATGATTTATATGTGGTGCAAATGTCTTAGCTTCTCTACTAATCGCCTGTTGTATATTTATCTGTTCCCAGGAGCTTTTTGTTCAACATTTGGCTCTGTGCTCCTACAGTAATGGATCTGGTAAAGAGACAAACACACTGGGGTACAGTGATCTGGCTAATACTGCAGAGGAGACAGAAACCTTTCAGTTTCTTACAGGTGAGAGCTTTCTGAGCTTTCAATTTCCCATGGCTTTAAGTACAGTAGATAACGTTCAGCACATTTAACAGATGCTTTGGTGTGATTACCACTTATAATGTAAAACGTCTATTTTTTTATAAGCAGGATTGGAGTCCATGTCAGTCTTGCCAAGTCTGTTGTTACAGCCATAGTGGATTGCAAACAAAAATACCATGTTCTGAGACAAATGCTAATTATAAATCTTAGTTGAATATATTTGTCCATCCTAGATATTCTTCCGAAGAAAATCTTGGCTAGGGATTACCTTAAGTCCCTGGAGGAGCTGGACGAAGACGACATTCCTGATAACCCCTAAAACAGGCATTACAAGGATCTGTTCCTTCAGCGTCCTGATTAGTGCATACCTTGACATGAGCAGGTACAAGACACCTCATTCCTCACAACAGAGCAGTGAATACATTTCAGGACTATACAGTTCCGTTCATTCCCCTTTTAATTATTTGTCAAAGTCACATTTGTTACTGGCTGCATCACCATATCATCCAGAGACATTCTGCACCAAACCACCTGCTGCCTAAATGCATAAGTACTGTGTCAGTGATGCAGTGGAAGGTGCAAGGCATTATAATTTCTTGTCAGATGTGTTACCAGGGTTTTTTGAGAGGCTGATTATTCACTCATTTAGTTGATTACTTTATGCATATCTAGTCAAGCTGTCTCAAATTAATGAGTTACAGCTGCTGTGTAGGATGTGTTGCTCAAGGCATATTCACTGTATGTTTAAAGGGGCATTATCAAAGGCTGGCACTTTTATGAGTGACCTGTTTTGTCACTGGTGAGAAAAAAGTGCATCAGTGTCAACATGTGTACTGTACAAGTGAAATAAATTGACCATCTGGTAAGATTTTTGCCTGTAAGTTGCTTTTCATGTAATTATTTGTCTATATTTGTTGATCAAAATGACACATGGATATAATTGCATAGAGGTTTTCATTGTGGATCAAAATCTCTTCCCAATATGTTTAAGTGCTTAGATTTGACCATCTGAGCTGCTTCATTCTGTTGTTTGAGGTGAGGACATGCACTGAATTTGTGATTTTTCAAAAAAACCCTGTACTGACCTTTTGTAAATATTTGCCAATAATAAACATTTGGTTTCTTATTTGCTGAGGTTGTTTCCTCAATCCTGTAACAAACATACATCATGGTAGAACATGAGTCGTGTAGTTATTTATTTAAACAAAATGTGTGTGATGTGTCTAGGCTATCCAGAACAAGTTCTGTGGCACTTATTCCTCATACTTACTCAAAAGTTTGACATAAATGGGTTAATGCTTTGTGAGGGAAACATGGAGTCACTTGAAATATTAGACATTGCCATGGCTTAGGAATATAGTACACAATAGAGGGATAAAATACGTTAAGCATGTTTTGTGTTAAGTCCTATGTCATCACAGATTTGCACTTTATTCAAGTGTAAAATCTAAAATTTCTGGCTAACTGACGTTTACTGTGCCAGTAATTTAGCCAGCCGATGCTGGATTGTGTCCAGGCTCTTCTCTAGATTATAGAGATGCTGTTCCAGCAGTGCTGCCATTTGATCCCTTCCACTTATGGAGTCAATGTTGTTCGAAATGTGCTCCTTTAAACTGAAAAGGACAAAAACTTTTTTTATTAAACACTTAAAACATCATGAAAGTTTCACATAATATAAAATGCTGCTTTTGTATTCAAATGATTTTCTATGGATGATGATTTGTAGCATGTTTATGGCCACAATCCTCAGAACTTGAAGGGAAAACATTGTCTCATTTAATACTAATTTAGTACTTGATTTTTTGTTGTATGTATAACTAAGGACTGTTTATCTTGTTTGTTGACAAGACGTGCACCGGTATGCTCAGAGATGTGCATAATAAACAACTTCTGTTTTTAAATCTAGGCGTTCATTACAAAAGTTCCCGGAGTAATTCAGAGGGACAGGTGCTGACGTGTCCTACACCATTCTTATGGAATTCAACTGTGCTGGTGTGCTCCTTCAGTTTAGTTCATTAGAAAGATAGCTTATTGTATAGCGATGAACAGTATTATGACCATTATCACAATAAATGACACTCAAACTTTTTAAATGTGGCACTACATTCCAAGTATTAAGACCATATTGTCCATTCATACTATTTAACATAGTACACAGTACTGAAAATACCTGGAGAAGGTGTAGTGTTCGTCGCCTTCCTTCCTCTTCTCCTCCAGGTTGATAAAGACCTTCTGCATTGAGTCTACTGTCTGCTCAATGTTGAGGTGGTCTGCCCGGACACCCTGGACGTCCTCTCTGGCCTGCTGGTCATACGAGCCCCCACCGTCCTCCAGACCACTCGCCTGGGACACAGCCTGCAGGGCTGCGCGGTTCTGCAGCACCAACAGACGGGTTTTCTCAAATTCCTCCGGCCCTGCGATATCATCCCAGCACACAGGGGAGGACGGGGGCAGCCAGAACCGCTGTGTACAGTTGGCTGGGTGTTCAGGCGTCTCTGTTACAAAGGGGCTGTCAGCGGGGAAGCTATGCAGAAGCTCCTGCAGGCCGGAGCCCAATTCCCAGTCTCTCTCCTCCACTGCCTCTAAACTACCCCCAGGGCACCACACACTCAGGATGAGCAGCCAGCTGGACCACCAAATCCATGCCATCCTGTTGCAGTGCAGCAACATAGTGGAACTAAGTGGGGGGAAAAAACTAAAGAAATTTGCAGTCCAGCTCCTTGAGATCCACATGATTTTGTGTATGTTTACACAAAGAAATAAACCACACAATTTTTACATGATCGTATTCCAACCTCTCTTTATCTCTCCCAGTTAAAGCAGTTTATGTTACTGATCGCTTCTTTGCTGAGGGGGTGTCTTGTATTGTGACTGGGTTCAAGGGTGCTTTGTAGTCTGCAAATGAAACATGTCCCTTAATAAACCTAGACTTACACGAAGAACTCCTGGCAAGCTAAGACTGTACCAGATGTTCTGTCAGATCACACAAAGAAGACATGGACGTTAGCTTTTTACTTGTTTTTTTTTTTTTTAATAAGAAGTTTCAATTAGTTAAGTTGGACATGAACATTTGTTAGCCTAAGTGCTCAGACGAGAGGTGGGTATAACCGGGTGGATTCTAACTTTTAATGTGTGGGCTCAACTGTTGGAGACATAAAAAACAGTTTAAACAGCTTAAAACGAGCCCCTTCAGCTTGGTTTGCATAAACCTGGCATGGAGTGAATTCAGATATTGAACTGAAAGCTAAGTTAATGTACGTACAAATCTGCAAAGGTTTAAAAAAAGAGAAAAAAGTGCTCACCCACTATTCGACATAGACTCCATGGAAGACAATCAGCCACGTCCTGGAATCCAAACATCTAAAACTGATCCCACTTTAACAGTTCTTTCAGATCGTTTAGCTGTTAATACACTGCACCCTGTCCTGCAGGGATCATACAAAAGTCTACACACTGAGTGGACTTCACATTTAAACACACAAACACACACACATACACACACTGGTAAACACGCTTCAAGTGTCCAGCAGCATCTTTTTCATGATCATTTCCAGTTTAACAGAGCTGAACGTGTAAATGTTTAAGATGTTTCGACTCTAGGACGTTGCTGATTGTCTTCCACGGCATTTAAATGTTAACAGACGTGTGTAAACACTTTCTTATGCTCCCCTTTGCAGAAGTGTACATTAACTTGCTTAGTAAATATGATTCAATCCATGCCAGGTCTTAGGCTTTACTGTAGAATCCACGATATCTAACACAAAACACATCACACGACATGTTTTGATCAGTCGGAATGAAGTGAAAAGGAGTGTGCTGTGGTAGCTTACCTTCGCGTGCTGCGTGCTCGGCTGGAGCTGTGTGTATGTGTGTGTGTGTGTGTGTCGTAACTGAGCTGTGGAAAGTCTGACTCGTTTCTCTGCTGCTGCTTTCAGCTCAGCGAGAAACCACGTACCATTTAACTGCCAGCACTTTGGGCTGTTATTTAACACTTTATATTTGAATATGTCTGGTTTTATTTGGGTTTAAATTAAAATATACTCATGTGAATCCTGCAAAACTCGTGTCTTCATCTTTTTTTATATCAACATATATCTACACTATACATGGACACTCTTGTCAAGCTGGGAGCAAAAAGTGTATGACAATACAAAGTTACTGATATCACTGAGGGCTGGGAATTTATCATAGCATTTGTCTGTGATGAAAGACTATGTTTTCTTTATAACACCCATAAATCAAATTTTGTCAGTCAACAAAATGTGTGTACATCAATGGTGCCCAAACCCAGTCCTGGAGGAACAGTGTGCAGCACAGTTTGGTATTTCCCGTCCTGAAACACGTCCAATATCGTAATAAACAGATGAGTTGAATCAGATGTATTCGAGGAGGGAAGTCACCAAAATGTACTGGACCCCAGGGACAAGATTTGGGCACCCCTTGTATACCTGCTTACTGTTGTTTCAGCAGCTTCATTTAACCTGCAGATGATCTCAAATGATTGAAAAAAAAACAAACTGTTGGGGTAAATCTAAAGGCAGAGAATTAAAAAAACCCCTCCCATTTCAGAATGAACTGCGAGCTGCTGTTTTCCCCTTAAGTTACAATGAAATAAGCACTATTGAGCACAAATTTAATGGAAGCTACTTTTTCACTGCAGATTTTGGACATTCTATTGGTGCCGAGCTGTTCAAGTGGCAAGAGAGCAGAGAGGAAAAAACACAAACCCTTCTCAGTGGATGACTGATGCTTTTACAAGGCCTTCAGTCTGTAGGTTCCATTCTAAGCATGTTTTTATTTTGATGCAAGTCTGGGTGAAGCAAAGGTGAGAAACCTAACAAACCAGGAATGTAGGGGCCTGAAAAGCATGGTGATGATCATAATTTAACATACATTAGCATCACTTGTTACATTATTTGTTTTACCCAGTTTTGTTCCAAATTCTGTAAACCAATGTAACTTAACCGGCTGTTTTATGTCTGCAAGCCCATTTCCTCATACAGATGTGATCTGGCAAACCTGTGTTGAAAACCTGTTGTTATTTCATACAATGAACTTGAACTATGGGCTTCAGACCATATTACAATATTTTGTGCCTCAAGAGGACCCACAACATCTGTGTTTATTTTGTGCTTATTACTGTTTAGTGGTGAAGAGACAGCACAGTGTAATCTGAATGTCCAACGCAATGAGCTCAATACACTGGAATGGCAACAAAATTTGGCAAAAACAGGAACACTTGTTACTGCAGAGGAAGTGATTAAAAAAACGAGCAAAATGAATACTTAGACAAGGCACAAGCCAGAGGAACTTAAAGTTTATTAATCAATGCAATATACAGTCAAGCAAAAGAGTCAACTATATTAAATGATACGTATTCACATTATGTCCTAGCAGGGTTTACAGCATATCTTGAGTTTGCAATCCAAAAAAAAAAAAAAAAAAAAAAAAAAGCAAAAATGGGGAAAAAACTCCCAAAGCCCACCCTTTCCCTTGAAAAAGAAATAACAATGAAACAGAGCTTAGCAGTGAGCCCAAACACAAGAATGAGAAATAAAAGACCTCATCACAACAGGAATGACAGCAAATTCAATTTGGCATGTGGTTAAGGAGGAAACGTAAAAAATAAAATGGCTGAAGTGAAGGGGGAGGTTTGAGCCCGCCAGGCAGTGCAGGAACGCCTCAGTAAAACCTTTGGTCACTTTGCATTCCATGGCTTACATGAACATGGGGGCGTGGTGGAGGTGGGGGGGAACAGGGGCTCCTCAGCTGGAGCGTCCCGGAGTTTGAGCGTTTGCTGATTACATGTTTGGGGCAGCTGAGGCTAGTTTTTGCCCCCCCAAAACTATACAGAAAAATATAGTACATTCATAGGAGGTAGATTTATAACAAAAACATGGCATGATTGGCAGTGACTTAGAGCAAAGCATTAACTTGCATGTTCTGGTGAGTAGTGCATGTTTTAAGGCCAGATAGACTATGTGATGTTTTATCCACAAATGCAGTTCCAAGGCTACCTTAAGACACAGGTGAGGGAGTGCAGGGAGGAGAAGCAGTAGCAGATACAGCCCTTAAACGGCAATACCTGAGTCAACAGTCATTATGACTACATCAAGTCACCAAATATTTATTAGGGGACATACGTAACCATGCCACTACAAAAAAACAAAAACAATAACAAAAAAAAAAAAAAAACCCAGTAAGAATGGCCAAAAATTGAGGCAGAAACAATTTTCTCAAAATACAATGCTGGATTCCCTGCACACTCTACAGCATGTGCCTTTACCACTGCACTGAACAGCCTTTGTACAGAATGCCGTTCCAAGCAAAGCTGAAGTCGCTTAAAAATCATTGTTGAAACGCATTTGCACTGCCTTGCGCATACATCAAACCTCCCTCCAGGAAAAACTGTTTTGCCATGTTCGAAAATGAGGTTCACAAAAAAAAAAAAAAAAAAAAAATGTTGATGCAGCATATATCAGGCTTATGAGGTACTTCATGTCCACACTTTTTAACAAAGACCTCCATGTCAAATGATTCTTTAGGATTCCTATTATAGCAGAATATACCTCGTCTTAATTTTCTTTTTGTCTGTCTGCCCGGTTTTAAACAGGGCATGTTTTTTTTTTTATAACTGCTTAGAAAGTGCAAAATATAAATACTGATCATTCTATGCAGCATTCACTCAAAGTTGCATGATAATTCATGTATAAATTCTTTGATGTGACAATGAGTTTCAAATGAAAAGGATTATCACCCATTTCAAATACAGGGGGATGAGAAAGATCTGAAAAGGCACACACACACAACAAAAAAACAAACTGGATGTTTTTAGCTTGACGACAATACAACATCGATTTAATTTCCATACAACTTTTGTACCTTTTACAATGATTAAATTCTCTCGAGACAACTGAAATATGCCAGTGTATCAGTATGTGTTGCAGCAAATAGTCAGAATTTGACAATTTAAATTAAAACTAATTCCCTTTCTAAAATGTAGCAAGGTAAAATACATCGGATTACAAAAAAAAAAAAAATTAAGTAGCTTATTCTTTACCTGCTTATCCTTTCTGTGGAGTTTTCATTTAGCAGACTGTTTTAATGAGGGCAACACCCTCTAAATGGTTTATTGCAATACTGGATATAAAGAGGAACAATGTATAATGCAAGCTTTTTTTTTCCAGACATGAAAAGCTGACACTGAGAGTGCCATTAGATACATATTGCCAAGCTGCTTCATCATAATCAAACCGCTGCCAAACTTAGAAAAACCTGGACTATAAAAGGAAATGTCTACAAACATGCTTGAATGTATAGATGCACCAAATTTCTTCTAGTATTGCAAAAACACAGCAGTGGTTATTGGGTCATTTTTGCTCTATATATTACCTACACAAAGACATGGAGATTACAAGGACAGCCAAACCCAAGAACACCATCTTACCCTATGAACCCCATTCAGGTCTTCCTCCAAAAAGAAACCACACATGCCAGTTGCTTAAAGAAACCAACCATCATGCACTTTGCAGACAAGACCAAATACCACATTTATTGCTGTGCATTAACACAAATAGGAAATTGCTGCTCTAGCCTTGCTGTTTTTACAGAAAGCAGTAATGCCCACTGATAAGCACGCTGTAATATAAAATTAAATGACTGATTAATTTTTACAAGGTTTTGCCAGATGCAAGTTTACAGTCCACTGAAAGATAGATATATCTATTTTTTTACGTCTACATTTTAAAAAGGGAAGCTTTATTTCCGCTCACAATTTGGTCCCCTAAATTTTTAAAACATCTCTCTTTTTAGTCCATTATACAAATCTTAGTTTCAAAAATGTAAAATAAAACTAAAAACCTCTAACACACAGTATTGGCTTGTGTTGTTTGGTCACCATTATTCAGGATTCTTTGTCATGATCATATAAATTAGGGATATTTAACGCTAGCACCCGACACCATTCTGAGGTAGTTTTCAACGTTGGTATAAAAAGCCAAGTCATTAAACCAGTCATAATTTTTAACTTCAGTCTTACACATAATAACGCTCACATTCCAGTATTGTGTGTATATCTAGACGATTGATGCCCAATGATATGTCCTTTTTCAACAAAAAGTGAGAAAATCATGCATGCATTACTTTTGATGTAAAGGCCTGATTTTACTGTATGTGCTCTTGGAACTAAAATTATCATAAAACAAGAAAATAAAGGAACATGCTTAGTTTGGATGGCAACTGACCTGTGGTGAACTTGTTCAAGTGAGAATTTGAGAATCAAAACCTCAAAATTTATGAACAGTGAACAAGCTTGTCAAGTACCACATGGTTGATGTATGGCTGTCAATGAGTTTTTCAAAATGGCTGACAGTGATTCTTAGGTTGAAAGGAGAACATGGGCATTATGCTATAGCTCTAAATAGTGGCTGGATGGAACTAGATGCTCTTCAAATGAAAAACTGTTCGTAAATGACAAACATACTAAACAAAAAACAAAACAAACAAAAAAGAAACACTACAATATTGCCCTAAATTATTTACAGTTCTTACAGTGCAGCAACTCAAACACAAGCAACAGAACGTTTTTCTTTTTGTGCCAGTGTGTGTCCTTAATAATTGCCCAAATGTTTGAATGTGTGAGTACCTCATGTAAGATTAAATTCCATCGTCCTTTGTCCCATTACACATAGCTGAACTGCAATTACTAAAATGTGCTTGCATGAGACTTTGCTGAGTGCACAACTCACAAAACCAATCCCATAAATACTTTGGCCACTGTTTAAAACATCTCCATTCAAACAAAATGCCTTTTTGTCATGGGTATTAGATCAACCTATTTGGACCTGTTTCTCTCTCTCTTTTTTTCTTAAATGTATTATAAGATACAGAGATTTTACAGACAGAGTAACAGGACAAAGTCTTCCAACCCTCCTTCTAATTGTTAAAATACATTACAGTGCAATGTTAATGTCGACTTATTTTATAATCGCTGGATTAGGAACATCTTAATTCAGGAAATGCCCAGTTCCTCATATCTCATTCTCACAAAAAAAGTGGCAGTGGATCTCAATATCCTAATCATTTTAACAGTAATTTTTTTTTTTTAATCTCGGCTTTTAAACAGGTTTTAATTTAAAAAAAAAATCACTTGCAAAGACATAAATCCAAAAATCTCAAAAGATAAGAGCTGAATAACAGCAAACACTCAATTCACAGTCCTTGACACTCAAGTGTAGCAAACTTGGCAGCACACATTGTTGCACCTGGTAGATATTAGAAAGATGTCCAAAACAGTGAATTAAAATGTTAGGACCATACTTTTACCTCAGAGACTTTTACCTCAAAGGAAAGGACAAGCTCTCTGCAATATCACACAGTACTGTTTGGACCCTATGGCAGTAAACCAGTTTAAAACCAGTTTATCATGACAAAATGACTAACTTGGCCAAAACCTATATGCAGTGAGAACTGAGCTATTTCACTCTCGATGTTTAATCTGTATACCTCTTAATATGCTGAAATTCAGTGACAAAAATTAGAACCAATTAGATGTTCTCCTGCACCCATCAAAAAAGTAATTTAATCTAAAAACAGCACTTTGTTCATTCTCATGCAGATTCTTGTGTTTACTGTGCATAGATGAAAGTAATATCCTACCCAATAATATGCTAGTTCATCTGTTGTCTCGCGTAAGATTTTGGACATCATGAAACTACTGGTTTTGTTTTTTCCATAGTGTGGAAAATCATTCTGCTCAAATGCACTTAGAAAATGACTACATTTAAAAAAAGGAATCATTACAGCTTTGACAAATTCATCTTACATAAAACTGCCCTTAAATCCAACTGAAGACTGACTGAGAGGAACACAAAAAGAATGCAATATTAATTTAGGGCCTTGAGCAGGAGTATTCAGTGCATACCGTATTCAAAGTATACAGACACAAAGCTAATTGAAAAGAAACAAGCAAAAAAAATCTAATAGAAGATCAATGGCTCTGAACAGAAATCAGTTTTTGCATAGTTATCAGGACTACAGGACTTATTTGCGTCTTGCACCAATCTGCATTTTGTGTGTTTGCACGTATGTACCAAAATAGAATATACACCTCGCTCAAAAACAACTGCAGTATTCTTTAGCGTTTATGGTAACAAGGGAGGACAACCAGAACTTTGCTAACATTACAATCTTTACAACACTAGCCTAGTCACCTCTTGATATAGTGCAAAAACATGTCAATCATACATTTTTTTTTCCATATTTTGAGGAATTGCATATGCTGAAGAGAGAGTTCTGACAATCTAAGGTGCTGGCTTTAAATGTAAAATACTAAAAACTTTGTAATAACTGAAAGCTGTGATCACTCGTGTCCCATTTATAGAACAAGGTGAATAAAAAAGGGTGAGCCATTTTTTTTTTTTAAAACAGGCCTAAGAAGTAGATAAAATGGTTACTTATCACTTTATCACTGGTTCTTAAGTGATGATAATGTTCCATCTCTAAAATTAAATATGAATGGGAAAACTACATGATATGCACATTTTAATGAGCAGCTACAGAGATGGGGCAAACAGATAAAACTCATGTGCTGCGGTCAAAACTTGATTGACAGAACATGATAATATTCACACTGTACACTTTCAACACAGACTGAGAGCAGATAACACTCTTTGTAATCCATTCTGTGATTTGCAGTTTACCCTAGTGGTGATGTTTCTTTGAGGCTTCACCATGTTATTACTGGTTTAAAAACTAAAAAGTACGGCAGCCAATTTGAAAAGTTTTAAATGGCACAAAGCTTGGCCTCCGAAGAGATACACATTTCAGTAACTTTAAATGTCCAAAAAACATTTGACACCTCTGTGACATCTATCAAGTCCAGAAACTTTGAGAGAAAGAAAATGTGTTTAAATAGAATTGTATGTAATTATGAAGAAATGACTAATGCAAGGATGTTACCATAATATTAGAAACAGGCAACAAGAGGTAGGACATCGAGCCATTTCCCCACAATTACAACCAGAGAAGTACTTCATGCTTTGAATCATATGGAACTAAAGGTATATGTCCTTTGCCCTTCAAAGTGCATCTACTTTCACAAGTTTAGAAGACCAGCGCCACTTAGTAAAATAACTCAAGTATTTGAGACTGAGAACTAAAATGCCCCTGCAAACACAGTTAAGTCGGAAAATGACAGTAATGAATAACGTTCAAGGTTACAAACTGAAGATACTTAACCTCATGGACCAGTTCTGTGGTTGAGGCTTTTATGGTGATTTCATGGTAAAGAAAACAATATTGTGATAAAAATTGTCAGGAAAAATCTAGCACCTACAATTATGCCTTTTTGTGCTTCAATCACTGTAGGACAACAGTATACTTAATATTTGTAATCTTTCTTGGCTAATCGGAGTAACTGAAAGTCTTACAAAGTATATCCAATTGTCAGATATAATAAAAATATAGTATTCTGTAGGCTAATACTGCTACAACGGATACAGGGTTTTGCACTATCCACACTATTAAAAGCACCCAGCTTAAAATTACTACAATACATATGTTCTAAGTTCATATTTCATATACACAAACATCACTAAAATCTCTTGGTTATAAATGCATAGTTAAAAAAAAAACAAAAAAAACAAAAAAACAACAACAAAAAACAAAAACTTGTCTCAACCCTAAGCTATTTAACTGAAACATTATTTGGGGAAAATCAGTACAGCTAATTAACCAGCACACTATTACACCTTATGGGTAGCTTTTGAAGGCATTCAAATGTTGCATTAAAAACAGTATACAAAAGATGCATACAATATATTGCGGTTCAATTTCATTACAAGTGGATGATCAATTGTCAGTATACCCCAGTATGTCCCATAAAGCCATGCAACCAAAACTATACCCTCCCTCTGCATACTGGCCAAACCCTGTGGCACTACAAAGCTCCTGAAATGACCTCCAAAATAAAGGGAGGAAAAGAAATCGCACAAGAAACCTCTCTGGTAAAGGCTCCTGCGTAATCATTGACATTTGGGCAAAAAATTAAGGTGCATAACACATTCAGACAAAATTTCACCTCCACTGTGACTCGGTGAATAATGTGGCTAGTCACACACATATATATATATATTTTTTAAAAAAATGCTTTAAATACTTTCCCTTAACTCTCAAGACCTCCCTACAGTTAAGGCCTTGGTTGCATGAGCCATCAGCAAAAGTGGATGTGGCGTGCTGAAAAATGGCAGTATGCAGCCCAGTGTCTATCATATTAAGATATTCTCCAACCTTGGCTCTTCAACGAACCACCCAGTACAAGGCTTACAGAAGCACCAATTTTGATCCTGACTCACTACACTGCAAAGTGAGACTCTCTACTAATCCAAAGAACTGACATGATCATGGATTTATACTTTTAGGGAGCTGTAAAATTCTTTGTTTACGTCCCAACACCCGACTGACATGATTCAACTCAACAATACTTACAGCAACCAACATATCAGTTCACCAGTAAATAAAAAATAAATTCATCTAAATGACTGATGTATGAAGACATTAGTACTTGACTTTAAAGCCTAAACATGAGAATCTAAATGCTCACACTATCAATGAAAATATTAGTGAAAATCACACACACACAGAAGATACTATCATATTGAAAAAGGACACTGAACCAACAGAACAAATTCCTTATGGACAAACTTGGCTCAAAACTAGAGAGGGTGTCACTGACAGGAGCCTGTTCTGCATGAGCGGTCACATCCTGTTTAGGCCCAGACATCTGATTGTCAAAACACTCTTTTCGTGGTGAGGGAATGGCAGTGGAGGATTTTAACTTGAGTACAATTACACTGTTATACTGAATGGTTCAATCTGTCCTTATCACACATTCCAAGAGTTTGTTTCCAATATGAGCACAATCTTTTCCAACACCCCAGTCAGTCAGTTGTTACAGAAGGACAACCATGGCAAACTGATCAAGTTCAGGACTAACAAAGAAAACACTGAGATTCATGTTAGTACACATAAATGGAACATAAAACACACTAAGTACTTCTGTCCTGAAGTTGTGCTTCTATAGTCAGTGCACCTTGCTGAAAATACAGCTATGGAGAGTGCAACTCAACAACCCTGGAACATGATCTGTTTCATCCGTTTTGCAACATCAATGGTGTAATGAGTTCTTCAAAAGTACTAGTTTAGAATCTCTACAATCTGAATAACAATAATAATAATTATAATAATACCCTTCCAATGCAAAATCGGAACTGTCAGTGTAAAAAGTATTCTGAAATTGACTATGAAATTTTCTATGTAAACAGGTCAACCCCTAGCTTACAATATAAACATATTTAACAGAGATTCACAACTTGCCCTCAACTTCTTAAAACAAAAAGCAGGGAAAAAACATCTCTCAAAGCTCTAATAAATACAGTGAGGAAATTCTGAATGTTTAAAATATTTGGAATTTGTTCTCCTTCTGAGGAAACCCATCAGATGAAATGGCACACTTAAAATACACATACAAGGTGTTTCAGGATATAGGACTCAACTCTGTCTGGGCTCAGGCAAAGTACATGGTGCGTAGCGTGTCCTGGTGGATCTGCACAGCTTTAGCCAGGGCCTGCTGGTCTCGACCATTGCTCTGGCCAGATGTGTGACTTCCCTCAGCACTACCAAGACATGAGACAACAATCAGAAACAGCTGTTATTCACATCCTAACATATGAGGTCCTATGGTCTGCACTCACTGGTATGACGCATATTTTCAATAGCATGACAGCCACCTTAAATCTAAAGTACAAAGCAGTACAGTGTTTTAAGCTGCAAGTACAGTAAGCAAATAATTGTGAACAAAGGTGATACTGTTCAGTATTAAAAAATTAAACCACCACATTATTCCTTTTCAGAATATAAGACATTTGTTATGCATACCTGTCATGCTCCTTGTCTACTAGGTGGTAACGGGCTCGGAAAGCCACTAGATGGGCGTAGTAAGCTGGTGCAGGGATGGATACAGACCGAGTGCAACGCACATAAGTGTGGCAAAGCTGGTAGGTGAGCACCTGCAGCTCATCTGAGGTGAAATGGTTGTCGTCCCACAACACGTGATAGTGAGACGGTCTGCTAGTGCCCTATGGAGAGATGCAGTCAAGAGAAGATGAATAATTAACTGTGAGTCAAGTATTTCTCTTTTTTTTAAGAATGTACATAGCACCATGTTTATACTATTTAGCATTACTAACAAGTGCTAGCAATCAATAGTCATTTAAATTGTTTCTGTAAAAATGCAGAATACAAATTTGTTCAAACTGTATCCAGCTCTTCATTAAGTGCATTATGACTTACTCTGAGGTATAAAAATAGAAAGGGCTGCTACATGAAGCCATTTCAGACATCAGGGCTGGTGGGACTGATTTTTGATTAAATTCCTCTAAACATATAACTAAATCAGCAACCTGATGCAGATTGTGAAAAGAGTCTGTCATACAAAATGCCTGCCTACAGTGTTTATGGTGAAGTTCTGTTCATTTTTATAGCTCAGAGTAAGTCATACTGTGTTTTAAGCCATATCAAAAGTCTGCATCATCTTAAAGAAATATGTCTTATGGAATTGAGGTGCTTCTAGTCAATCCAGCGCTACACCAAAGAAGCACGATTTTTTTTTAATTTTCAAACATGTCTTATCTGTTTTACTTCTTAAATATACCCTTGCAGTAAATCCACCATATATAAATTCATTACAGAACTGACAAACACAAGCCCCACTGTATATTCTACATTTTCAATGTATACCTGAATTCCAGCATGGCTGCAAAGGTAAAAGTCAAATTCTGATGGATGAGTGATTTTTGTGTCAACTGTGGTGCCAGCAGGGATATTTCCACTCTTGCCAACCTGCAACAAAAAGATGCAAACCTCTAGTAAAACACAAGTACAGTAAAATTCAGAAATAACAAACCCTGTCAAATTTTAACTAACCCTCTCATTCCTGTCCATGCAGAAAAGCCTGGTATGGTGTCTCTTCTGGACCACCACAAAGGTGATCCCTGGCTGGTAGTCCTTCTCCAGTTTGATGCAGGCCTCACGGATTGCCAGTAACTCATGTTGCAAAACCTAAGAACACCAGTAAAGAACAAATACAACACAGCTGAAAATAAATAAAATGAAAATGTATATGTTTAAAAATAAAATGGCAACCCCAAATAAACAAATATGACAACAGTTTACCTGGTGAAATTGACCTTCTGAAATCCCATCTCTGTAGTAGATGATACGTGTAGGTTTGAAGCGGGTGGACTTGTAAAACTGGATCAAGAGCTCTCTGACCATTGCAGCCAAGTCCTGAATGATATCCTGTCGGTGTTGCTGAACCCGCACTGTAGCACAGTATCGGCTGGGATGAGCATCCATGCTGCCAACCACCTAAACCCGATGGAAAGACATTTAGGCATTACGTATCAGATACAATAGCACATGCTGCAAATGTATAAATAAAAGCATTAAAAACATATGACAATAAATGTCCACTGGTTTACTGCTACACTCAAACAGCTTCTGGTCTGAGGAGGTCACACCACTGTCTCACTAACATTCACCTGGTCTTTTCTACACCTCTTGGCAGAACATTCCTCCCAGTGCATCTATTGTTGTTAAGCACACTTTTACTTACTGCAGCAATGGAGGGCTTCTTTCCATCACCTGCTGGAGGATGAGTCACATCTGCACCCAGAAAAATTACTGGCTGCTGAAACACCAATGGCCTAGGGAGAAAGCATCGAAGTTTGATTAAAACAGGCTGCTTCGATTCTCTCCCTGTAACAAACTAACCAAAAACATCCATTGTGTTGATCAAGTGAAACGTCTGCTCCATAACAATTATCCTTACCTGCCCTGTGGAAGCAGAATATTGTTTACTCCACCCAGCTTAACGTTAATCTTTAGGCAAAGATTGGAGAGGGTCTGAGGAGTGGTTTTCTGGACGTTCTTCACCTGGACACACTGTGTGGCCATTCCTAAAACTGTGTCACCAACACGCTTCACCTCCGCTACGAGACAATTATTTCAAAAGATTTACACAAAGTAAAGACAGACTGTATCACAATCAGGGACAACAACAGAAGCACACCAGACAGCACTGTATTAATGGAAAGATTAGAGATTTTCCTACCATAGACAGGAGTCTTCCCTGGCAGAATAACCACGACCAACTGCAGACCTTGGTAGGTATACTTCAGATGCTTAAACATGGGTTCCACACTGTCAGCCCCTTGGGCATACTTACAGAAACAAGGCTGGCCTTGGATTGGCATTCCAGCATCACGGGAAATCTTGCGTAGCTGGTCAGTGAACGCTCTACAAAAACATAGTGGCAGGGATCAGTGACAATGCAGAGGTACAGCAAATCACCTAGGGAATGTGCCAGGGTATCTGCACAATTTTGATATGCAAATTCAAATGACCTTTTCAAGACCTCTAAGAAAAAAAATCATTGATGTGCGCTAGGAAAAATAAAAAAAAGAAAGGGAAAAACAATAGGCTAACCAGGAAAAGATATTGTTGCTTCATTTCACCCTAGAGTTAATTTAATGCCAACCCTTTTAAAATTCCAGACTTTTTAATATTTTTCAAGGATCTGCAGGGACCCTGATATACTGAAAAGCTCTCATTGTTTGGAACTAATTTAGTAAGTCAACACAAACTTGATGGACTTACTTAAGAAGCAGTTCTGTGCATTGTCTCTGAGGAGCAAAGCAAGCAATGGCCCAAACTTTGATCTCTATTCCAGTATGAAACTGTTTGTTTCTCATGTCCCAAACGCCTTGAATTGGGGTAGCTATTGCCTTGTTCTGTAAAGAAAATAAGAGACAGCGCAAGAAAGATCAGAGGTTTTTTTTTTTCACCATACAGTATATTCAAAATAGCACACACCATTTACGGTTCCATTAATCAAGTAATTTAACGGATTTTAAAACTGCAGAATTCGTCCATACCCTTCCTCCATAGAGAATTGAAGGTGCTTGGAGGACTCGGCCATTCACTTCAGTCATCTCATCTCTCACCATTACACCAAATTCACGTACATAAGGATCAGTGTTAAAGTTGGCACTTCTCATCTGTAACCCATAAGAATACATTTTTAATATAAAACAACATGCCAGACACAGGTATACACATGCTATAACTATGCTGTGTGAAACACTGACCAGTTTGCTGATTTCATCCTGACGGTCAGGAGCTGACCGAGCTGTGGCACGAATCATAGTGGAAGTCTGATTGTCTGTCAGTTTCTTGATGCATCGTTGTCCAGCCACTATGTTACAAACCTGACACAAATTAACATTAGACAAAGAGTATACATTGCAATATATGAATATGTTAAATGATGCTTATTTTTCAAGACGACATATGGCTTTGACCAACCTCAAGGGGAAGGTACGTATGTTTCTGCTCCTGGCCAACTTGCAAACATGGGAGATGGGGATACCGAAGAACCAGTTTGTATTTGTCCTTGAAGTACTGTGCCACAGTGCATTCAATGGTCTGTCCATTCTCCTGCTGCAAGGGGAACCTATAATACAGTAGCGATAAAATATAAAATTCATTCAAACAACCAGAACAGAACAAAACATTGGCACATTCAAATCTTAAGAGAGCTGCTGTTCAACTAAACATTCGATAAAGGCTACAGTGCTGCTTTTGTCAGAACATAAAAACCACTAGTACATTAACGACCTTCAATCTCAAAACTATACATGCACAGCACAGGTAAGTGTCTTCCCTGCACTGAGTTAAATTATCTAACATTCCCATCTTAAAATCAACTACATGTGCTACAGCAGGGAAAATAAAAAAGATGGTAGAATTAATATAATTTAAAAATCTAGATGTTTCAAGAAAAAAAATATTACGTCTGGTGGCTTGCAGGTCTCCTGGTTACATTACAAACTCTGTACTTTCTCTTCATCTGACCACAGTGTGTGATCTCCACTTTCAGACCTATGGAAGGACATCATTCAGAAGGTCAGGAAGTGAAAGTGCAAATGTTAACTATATGAACTTATACACTCTTAAAGGCTTAAATCACCCTTAATCTCCTTTGTAAACTTCACTCTCTGTGAATCTGTAAGGGGCTTCTGTTGTTCTTCAATGCTTTTGAAATCCAAAACCTCACACATAAACTCAATCACTGGCTGGGCTTTGTAGAAGGCAGTGGCTGACACTAAAAGTAACAACAAAATTAAAAACAGATTTAGACATACCTATTAAACAGCCCAAACCTTAAATAAGTCATAAAAACAAACTGCAGGGTAATGCCCACCATCAATGTTCAGCATCATTTTCCAAAGGGATGGTCGAACAGACTGGTGGAAGCCAAACCAAACTTCCCTCCCACCACCAAGAGGGTTGGAGCAGCCCTCTGAAGGTGTGAAGAAAGAGCGGCCAACAGGTGTGTACCTGGAGAGAAGATAAAGTAGTAAGAGTCAGTTCAAGGAACATGGGATTTAAAACGGTTTAGCCAAGCAGGACACAAAAGAACATTTTGTGGATCATTACAGTTATTTGCATGAGCAAGGAACGCCCTCTTGTGGTCATAAGAAAAAAAAACTCAAAAAGAACTGCAAGTTGGATTCTCAACAGCTGCAATAAACACAATACTTTATACATCCTAAAATGTTTATGCAAAATAATACAGTATTGCATAATAATTATAGACAAAGTATACAGAAAAAAAATGTCTGAGTAATTAAAAAAAAATACATAATAAACAAAAATAATGAGAATTCCAGTTATTGTTTTTCAATGTATAAAAAATGTCATGATGCACAGATGCACATGATCCAAAATTACACTTTACTTTAACTTACACTACATAATTATCTTAAAAGGCTTTTTCTTCACCTACAAAGTTACTGACTAGGAGATACAAGGTTTTGCTCCAACAGTGAAGATATGCAAGCTATATTTGGCACAACGTGACCTGTACTCAGTTGCACATTCCTTTACTATTAAACATTAGTTACTTCACTGTAGAGCAACAAATAAAGTATATTTTGTTCAAAATAAATGTGGTGAAAAAACTGGTATATTCACATGTAGTGTGTTTGCTGTGTATTTAACTAAATAATAATTATACGGAAAACACTGGAGCCAAAGAAAATAAAACATTATAATATTTAAAAATATAACATTTGACTCCTTGAAGTTTGAAGGAGAAAAAAAACAAAACAAAAAAAAAAAACCCACATAGTAACCCTCCATAACTGACCTCATGGAGGGCAAATGTCTCATGACGACATCCAGAGCCTGAATGGTCTCAAAGGGGATGCTTGGCAGTCGACCAGACAATGCTTCATGGAGAGCTTGCAGGCTAACACAGGAGACCCACTTGATGGCCACTTTAAAGCTTCTGTCCTTCCCTTCTCCAGGGATAGTTACCTCCAACTCCACCTAGAACAGGATTACACATTTCAAAAACCATCACCAGCACATCTTCACCTGGCATCTTCACACATGCAAAAAAGCCTACTGATTAACTATGATAGAGTCTAGGTTCATGTACTGATCAACAAACTTTAGGTAACACTCAAAAAACACCTACCTTGTCTCTCCCTATTGGTAAGGGCATTGCCGTGTACAAATTTTTCCTTCCATCATACACAGGCTTTCGATCACCAAAGATCTGCGTTTTAAAGTGCTGTACCATGTGTTCGACAATTTCACTGGAAAACAAAATAGTCTTGAGCTTTCTCTAATTGTTGTTACTGTATAATCTTGAATATCTGTTTCAAAACGTGCTAGTTACCGGTTGACTCTTCGCGGGCACTTCTCAGGTTTAATGTCAATGTCATAATGGTACATCTCCAATTTGGGGATTTCCATCTCAAAGAAGTTGGCCTGCAATTTGATTGTCCTGCCCATGGTGCCAAAGTCTGGCCGCTGGGGTGGTTTGAAAACATACTCTGGTGGAGGAGATGGAGAAGCTGTTGGGACAAATGCAACAAATTAATTTTTTCTAAAATGCATAATTTCTGAAATACATAACTGCAAGATTAGTCGTAGTCTCTACTAAGTCAGAAAGAACTTAAACTATAATTACATCACTGTTTAGAACTAAAGTAAGTTTAGACTTTAAGAAAAAGAAAAAAATACTTGCAGCAACGTATTTAAACTTTTAACAGCCAGAAACTGAACACTGGTAATAACTAGTCATTTTTAAAAATGTAACACGCTAATGACAAAAGTGAGCTAGAGTACAGTAGTGAAAAGCAGCAACGGAACATCAAATGAATTAAAGTGCCAATTAAGTTGCTGGGACTAGTACTAGTCTAAGGCACTATATTGCATGAAAAAAAAAATACAACTTAAAGAGCAATTCACATAATCACTTATTTTCAGCAAGTAAATGCTCTGCAATATCCTCAGCTCAACTGAAATGTTGCAAATTAGATTTGACTCAGCATAAACACAATATTAAACATACAGTGAGCTTAGACTAGCAGTATTTTCTCTAGATAACTTTAGTCCATAACTACATGATCTGTGTGTCAGTATGCCTGATGAAAAAAGTAACATGAGTTCTACTTCTCTTATCATAATTGTTAGCAAATAATTCACAGCAGCATAAAAGCTCATCAAAAAAAAATCTGAAAAATACATTATTCTACTAAACTGAAACCACAAGCAGTTTATCTACCAGAAAAGTTGATTAATAATATTAGGGCTGAACTCTAAAATGAATTTTTAGAGTTAGATTTTTACATAATTTTTACAAGGCCATTATTAATCCAGAAATTTTTCTTCCACCAATAATAAAACTTAGATCACAAACATTCTCTGACAGCATAAGTGAGGTTTCCAGTGTGGGGTAAGTCTCCTCAAACAAAAGTCCCCAAAACAAAGGCCAAGTTAAAGTTATTTGCCTAGTGGAATTAAAAGTAGCCTGACAGGCAGTTGTAACTCCGCATGGCAGAAGCCAAAACAATAGCTTGCATGAATCAATGCAAGAGACGCTTTCACGGAACAAGACTAATAACTCAAAGGCACTGGTACAGATGAAAGTTTCCTTGCAAGCCTCATACAGGTGATCTTGGCCACAGGTGACCACATAGGAAACATTTATGTGATCCAGTGTTTCCCAGGTCAGGGGCCATCAAGATAAGCAAGTACTCTGTTTTGCACCTGGCAAAGGATCCAATGGATAAAAAGCATAAAGTTGGCCACTTGCACACTTGTGCATCCGCCATCACTGGAACATCCTCATCATGCAGAGCTCAGGAGAGGACACTGCATTCTCCAAACAGATTTAGCTCTGCTCATTCAAAAATTGTACATGCTCGTGGTGCTACCTTGTTGAATTTCCAATCTCCTTAACGTGGACTGCTCTTGGACAGTAAGTCTGCATCCAGATTTAAAACACAATGAGTGGCTCTCAAAGACAGGAGGCAAAAGCTACTCCACAAAACTGGAAAAGACAGAAATTGTTTCAGTGCCAATGACACCGCAAGGAGCTGTTAGCAGTTTGTGTGTACAGGCTGCATGTACCAATCTCATGCTTCACTGATTGTCCTGCCTGTGTGAGGGCACCGCAGGCATCCTTGGTGATTACTTTTCTGGCAAGACTGCACCACATCTTTTATCTGAAAAGTGGGTTGTTCCCAGAGATGCAGAGTAACCACCCAGGTCACTGAAACCATGGCATGGGAATGACATAACAGATCTTGAGGGAAGCAACCCAACACTGCAATTTAGTCCTCCAGTATCAGGCGTTGTATCTGGGGGGATATTTGTCCCTTGCTGAGGAGGCACAGCTTCCTCCTTTTTCTTCACACTACTTCTGCATAAAGCCCACTGTTGGGCCAATCAGAACGCAAAACCAGGGTACCTGGTGGCCTAGTGGTCAGTGAGTTGCCCCCGCATTCAAAAGGTCATTTGAATCCCAGGACTGCTAGCGGCACCATTGAGGTGCCCTTGAGCAAGGTACTGTCCTCACACACTGCTCCACAGGTGCAGCCTGCTGCTTCACTTGGTGAATGGGTTAAATGCAGAAAAAGAATTTCACACTGTGTGCTGTGCCGTGGTGTGGTGTGTTCACGCATGACTATAAGGGGCCACCTGACTTGAACTGAAATTTGAACAATCAAGCAGCCCTAACTGACCCATTGTGCTCTGTTCGCATGCACACATGTACAGATGCAGGCAAAGGTCTGGGATGCAATGCAGAGCTGAGTTAGCGGCCAATTCTTTCTCCAGTTGTGCCTGATAGGCAACCAGAAGTCATGATGGACTTCTAGATGGGGTATATGGCAGATGCCACAAGGGGCTCCTCCTTAATGATTAAGTGAGAAAATCCACTACTCTCCATGTCAACCCCTCCCAAGATGGGGTTCTTAGTGGAAAAAGGACCACTCACAAAAGACGCTGCTATTTTGCAGACCGCATGCAGATCCATGCTGGCGGTTGGGTATAGCATACCCTTGCCAATGCAGAGAGAATGAAGTGGCTCAAGGGATGTATAAACTCATACCCTGACTTGTAGCCTTCTTCTGTGGCTAATAACAGCGCAGCCACAAGGGTTCCTGAAAGTCTCCTGCTCATACCAATTTTTGGAAAGTAGCTTCATCTCCCTTTCAGAAGCACAACCATTGTTTGGAGACAGTCTAGCTAGTATGAACGGCACCATGGGCTTATAAAGCAAGACGAGGTCCCTCACCCATGGCCCATATGTCACAATTGCCAGCCACACATGGTTGTTGTAATGAGGTGCTGCATTTGAGGATAGCACAGTAGATGTGCCAAAGGGGAAAAACAACGCTGCTTGAAAAAGAAATTCAATCTGGAGGATCAGATTAAATCTGTTAAATCTGGTGTATTTTAATGAAGCGGGGATTGGCCTGTCAAAACAACAAGTTCAACAATGCATAAAACATGATTCAATGTATAAAATTAAAATTAAAAAAAAGTTCAGCTACATCTGCAGTGGACCATGTTTCAGGTCCTTTAATAACTGAAAGGTTTAGCAACTCTGAACGAGCTGGTCTTTTAATGGTACTGATATTAAAATCTAAATTCTAGTAATATAAATCTGTACTGTAACAGCAGTAATAACCTACTAATGCAGTGTTTATACACATAAAAAAGTAAAGTAAGTCGCTGGTTGAGGTGTTTGGCAAAGCTATGCTACCCAGAAGCACTTAAGTTAATGCACAGAAAAGTGTATTAAAGAAAAGGATGCATAAATGGAAGCAACCATGCAGGAAAATCCATGAGCTAATGCAAAGAAAGCCTTTTCTCTTAATGGACAATTATATTATGAAGGTTTATTAAAACAAGTACTACATATAATAATTAAAAAAATAAATAAGCCTATGCACCTTCTTAAAAATCCAGGCTAAGAACTATAGGTTGTAAGACAGATTTTGGGGATACTTGATATTTAAGTGCTGACGTATTTAAGACATATCTTCTTAAATACTGTATTTAAAATTCAATTTTTGCATATCTGACAAACAAACCAGAGTAATGCCCTACTGGGTACTGGCTATATCAAGTCTGAAACAGTTCTGATCCTTTTTTTCCCCCTCTTGCTGTATTCACAGTCTGTGGAAGTGAGACTTGTATTCAGAAGGTAATAAAGGGATCTAAATTTCAGCTGAGTGGAACTATTTATTTTGGAAAATAAAAACCTACAGTATCAGAAATGACTATCAAAACAAACATTTAAAATGTGAGTGCATGACTTACATTTCAAGTCTAAGTTTTGATGCCTACAGTTGACAGCATGACATTTGAAGCATACATAAAATACTTGATGCTACATTAAAAAATTGATAGTCTGTACTACTATACAGATGACATGATTTTAAAAAATTGATTTAATTGCAGAGTGTTAAGACACGTGATTATAGGAGTCAATGAAATTGGAGAAATTATTAAACACTATGAACTGACCATTTCTAAAAAGCAGGCTAGAAACATAAGAATTTCAAAACTGACTCAATGTCAGTTCATACTTGTTGAATATTGAATTATACTGGATCAAACTGTGAGGTCAACAAATGGACATGTCTAACAGACATTGACCAGCAGGACATTTAGCAGAACAATTAAACATCATTAAAAAATAGACTGCCCCCATTAAGGAGGAACATCAAAAGCTTAATTTTTGGGACTAGTATTTTCATATGCAACACTTGGTGGTATTCAGTGAAACAACTTAAATGAGCCTGTACTACAAGCAAAAGCCACAAAAAACAGCTGACACCTGGCCATGTCTGCAAATTTTTATTTCTATTGTTTTATTTATTAATTGAAAACCATTAAATTTATTTTACCCACGATTTACATCTCTTAATGGTCAAAAAATGTTGAATCTGTAATGAAAACATGCTAAAAATATATTATTACTAATAGTGGTAGCAGTGTTGGTGTTCAGTGAGAAAAGCTTGAGTCTACTAGTTTTTTGACATATCAGCTTTAAATTTTAGTTTCTTACCAGAACCTACTGACCCCGAAGAGGGAGGGCCCTCACACATCTCAGCAACTAACAAAACAAGATTGAATTATGTCAAACAGATCATCAGCCGAAATTGTAAAACTGTGCAGTCACATACACAAGACATTTAATACGCTTGTGATCAATAGCCCACATGCACATTCTTTAAAAAAGAGTTTATGTGACAACATCAAATAACTGTATCTACAGATAATTTACAAATTAACTTGCTTTTAGTTTAATCTGGTTCACAGGTGTGTACTTGTTTCCATGAGATTCTTAAGGACTTTCACAAGGACGTCACAAGGAAACCCTGGAGGTCTTTATAGTCTTTAACTTCTGGATTCCTGAAAAATGTCTCTACCCAACTTATCAAAACCAAAAATGTGTCCAGTTTAAAGATATGACAGACCAGGTCCCATCCCAATCTGCCCTGCAGGCTTTCTCAAAACCTTTATCAAGGAGACCACACCAGCAACTCAACAGCTTGGCAGTCTACCCCACCTACACAACAGCACAGCCCCTGTTTCCAACACAAAATGTCAAAGTAAGATTTTGTTGACATTTTTTCCTCATATTGGTTAAAACTGTGACTAGAGTTGGGTTTCTAGTGGTGGATCATCACTAGAACTGCTATTCAGTCCAGAATTGGGACTAATGGATGTCCACAAAGCCTGCCTTCACTCCCCATCAAAACCATAAACTGACCAGGTACATACAACCACACTCATAATCTACATATATTACCTGCACTGTTCTCTAACTTGAACTAGCTACACAAAAGTTAATAAACAGCTATTTCACCCCTCTTCTCTTGGACCACCAATTACAATCTGGCTGCCATAGGTAGCCTAATGTCCTTCTTGACATAACTTTGTAAATCTATCATCAACTTAAATCGCTGCTAAAACTTCAGAATCAGACAATTTTATTTATCCCAGAGGAAATTGTTAAACTTAATTGACTTCACTGAGATGGCAATGGTTCACATGTGCTAGTAATCCTTGCAGAGCCCTTTGGGTCCACAGAGAAATGCATCTAACTGGACACTTTAAAATGAATCAGACCTAGCGTTAAATAACTGTTTCACATTTAGTTACCTAGCTTTAACAGTTTGGTGTGGAAAGCACAAAGCTAATTTAGCATTCCCTCTCTCGAAAGAAGGTAAACTAGTCTAACCTAATCTTTATTGGCATCATTATCAAAGGCTTGCATTGCAAGTTAGACGTCTAACAAACATTATTTGTGACTGTAAGTACTGTAATTGTTTCAGTTTTGCAGCAAGTTGTCTAACTTAGCATCAGCCCGTTGCTAAGGTCTAAAGAAGCTTAGGCAGCGAGCTAGCTGGATGGCTAACAATAACATTGCACGGCCTACAGAGCAGGCAGATTTAACAGACAATAAGAGCACGAAATAAATAAAGAAAACTATTAAACAGTTCGCATGTGGAAGTTGTTTTAAGGTTGCATCGAATAAAGGTCATATTTCTAAAGACATTACCGCGGATGAGTGAAAATTACCCCAAGGGAAGTTAGCAGGCTTAGCCGTTATTCAGTTAGCTTAGCTTAGCTCAAGATACTTACCACCAGCTGCTCCACTCGGATACATTTTAGTTCTGGTGTTTTCAAAGCACAACTCGCCTCTCGCACTGCGTTTACTGCTGGTTTTCGGATTCGGCGAAATGCATACGCCGAAGAGAAAGTGGAAATGTCTTTTAGAGAAGCACTGTTTGTTTGTTTTCCAGAGAAAACAGTGTTTAACGCGAGTGGTGGACTAATAAAGTAGCTCCGCGGGTCCCTCTGCCTCCCCCTCTCCTCCACAGAGACCACCCTCCGACTGCACGCCCCTCTGGACACCAAAATAAGGCGCTTTAACATTTACTAGTATTACTAATTTATAAAGAAGCAAAAATAAATTGATCTTGTTTAAAACAGTATGAGTCCTCCAGGGCAGCATGAATAAAAACAAATTAAAAAGAAGTAAACACTGGAGCGTAACCCTGCGTCATTTCCTTTTTGGGGGTTTTCTCAAACTCGACAGTGAACAAGTTATTTTATTAAAAATAAAATAATAGAACTGGCAAACACTTTGCTGAAATCACAAAAAGAAGCATACTATGCATTCCCCCTATTCTGACGTCGGTGAGTTATTGTCCTAAACATGCTTCTTTTATTTTAATGTATTATAAATAAAATATATCGGATGAAGCTGCAGTTTTAAGTTGCTACCGCACAGTGGCGCTGGTTTATCGCATTTGGCTGTGAGTCTGTTGCTGATGTAGGACTCTTTTCGGTATGTTTTAAACGATATTACAATTATTATATCACTTTTAAGTGATATCATATATTATATATTATATTATGGTGCAATGCGCATCCAAACATTCTGAAGTCTTGCAGTGTTGCTGCTGATCTAATGACTAAGATCAGAGAAAGCCCTTATAACAGTAGCGTGGTTAAGGCCAGACAGTGTTTTATAGATGTAAGGACAATATATCTGCATTTACAATGTATTAAACATGTTTATACATTGATTATTTAAAGAGAAACTCGCTTGGACACGTGTATTGGTCATTTTAACGCGTGATAGTGCCAGATGGGTACACCAACACATTACGCAGCGTAACTGTTTATTTTAAAGTTTTAAAAAGTGCAGTCTCCTTTCTTGTCCACTTCTCTGGTAGTTTGTAAAAGGCTGTAAAGTTGTGCCCGTTAAGGACAATGTTTTGCTCAGTGCGTTGGGAGTAGCTTAGGGTGCGTGCCGTGGCCAATGGAGCTGGATCCTCCCTGCAGTGCGTAACGGAGCCCTTCACGATTTAACCAAGTGTGTGCTGCAGGGCTTCCAGCAGTCTTCAGGAGCAGAGCGAGAGCACACCATGCGAGTGTGAACTTCAGAGCCCTACACACAGCTACAACCGCCTACTGCACACACACTCGCATACACACACACACACACACACACATTCACATACGCACGCCATGACTGGAGTATTCGACAGGAGGATCCCCGGGACGAAAGCTGCAGATTTTCAGAACGCCTTCCAGCTCTCCGCCATGCATCACCCGCCTCAGGAGTCTCCCACCCTGCCCGAGTCCACGGCCACGGACGCGGGCTACTACAGCCCGGCCGGAGCCCACCACGGTTACTGCTCCCCTAACTCGGGCTCTTACGGGAAACCTCTCAACACTTACCCGTATCAGTACCACGGAGTCAATGGTTCCGCTGGAAATTACTCGACCAAATCTTACCCCGACTACGGCTCATACAGCACCTCAGCCTACCACCAGTACGGAACATACAGCAGAGTGCAGTCCCAGCCCAGTCCGCAAGGTATTATTATTAGTATTACTATTATTATTATTGGTATTGTTATTATTGTTATTATTATTATCATTATTATCATCATCATTATTATTATAGCCTACTATTAAGGGTAATTTAGCCTATTGGAAAATTATCATAGCAGTGCTTGCTATTATTATAATTAGGCTATTATTGTTGCTGTTGTACTGTTGTTGTTATTATACTTTTTATTATAAGACGGTTATTGCTGGGTAATTTTTAAGGAAAACAATTATCTGAATCGGTCTATCCTGGCTTTACTGGATGATGTCGGATGTTCATGTGCAGGCAGCCCAATTTACATGATAACAGAAATGTAAATGTCCTTGAAAAAAAAACAAAAACAAAAACAAAACAAATCCAACAAATAAAAAAGCCATACTGGAACATGAAGTGCGGGATGGGCACACAGAGCTTTTTACTCACTGGGTGGTTTGGTCCGGCCGAGTCTGAGCGCAGGTTTAAAAGAGGAGAGCGGCTGAGGGTCGGGTTCTCACTTCTTCTCCCCGGTTTTTGTCTTGTGTGCGGTAGAGAAAGAGTCTGTGGAGCCGGAGGTGAGGATGGTGAACGGAAAACCCAAGAAAGTGCGGAAGCCCCGCACCATTTACTCCAGTTTCCAGCTTGCCGCGCTGCAGAGGCGCTTCCAGAACACGCAGTACCTGGCACTGCCCGAGAGAGCCGAGCTGGCAGCCTCTCTGGGCCTCACCCAGACCCAGGCACGGCACTTTACTCTCTCACTGCAGCCCACACAAAAACACAACCACAGTAATAATGCTGTTTAAAAAACAGCGCCCCTCAATTATCATGTACATTATTATTATTATTATTATTATTATTATTATTTGTGTACAGCGTTTGAACAATATAGTATATCATATGTGCGTACCAACAGTTTAAATGTAGATATATTTATATTATATGTTACAGATAGACAGATAGAAGATAGATTTAGCTAGCTCTATATCT
>JBBIGA010000138.1:14010800-14023826 GCA_037576975.1 Alestes dentex
CATGTTTCCATCAGAGGCCCTATAGGGTCAGGGGCCCTTGTAGGCAGAGGATCAAAGAATGTAGGCCCTCTAAAATATACAAATGAAAATACATTGTTGATAAGCGTTGCAAATTGTTTTGGGCTAGGGGCCCCACGGGCCCCCTGCACCCAAAGGGCCCCTGGGCAGCGGCCCCGCTGGCCCGGTCCGTAATCCGTCCCTGCGGACAGGGGCTGTAGTGGCATGCAGTAGGCAGAGAGCAGTCAGTCACCAGACCACATGCATTCCTTGACTGGTTGCCTGCATTTTAAAGGACCAAAAGTGTTATGTTTACAGGATCTTCTCACCTCTTCATATAAGTGGTTGAGGAACCATTTAGGAACCTTTATGTAAAAGAGTGTAGTCTAGATTATAATTCAAAGTAAAATCTATCATGCTTTGACACATCATATCTGTAAAAAAACACACACACTCAATTTGTCCTCAAACTACTTCTGCAGGATGAGATGACACTACTTTTAAAATACAGTTGGTTTATGATTAAAGGTGCTTTTGTGTGTTTTATTCCATCCTGGCACAGGTGCTAGCTCATCTTTTAACCAAGATCTATTATCAAATTAAACCATTGGCCCACAGTCTAAAAATATATACACCTTGTGACTATTCATGAACAAAAAACGTAAAGAAAAAAACAATGCCATCATGTCTGCCAGAGATGGAATATGATGGCTTCATCACCCACTCCCACTCACCCATCTCCCCGACGGTGACGTCCATGTCCCCCAACCTCCACCCCTCCCCCTGGTTGGTTTCTACAGCTGCAGTGAGTGAGAAATGACCGGAGAATTGGCCGCTGGGAGAGCAGCAAGCCATCCTGGTGCTATTAGGCTCGTAGCTAATAATAGGTGTTTCAGTCCGGGGAAGATCAATCAGGGGGAATCATAGGGAATGTTCTGAGGAGCACTTTTACACATCTGTCCAGATGGATGAAATTACACTTGTCTGTTTTTAGTTGCATTACTCCTAAATTGGTTGTCTACGTTTTTCCTGCTCTCTGGCTCTCTCCCCTCATTCATGTGTCAGTGGCCTGCAAAAAGGATTCAGTGCTAAACTCCCTGTCATTTTAGTCTTTTCTTCAGTCACTTCCCCCTCTGCTCACCTTCATCTTATTTACCTACTTGCATCTGAACAAAAGATGACTGATGTTTCCGAACATTTTACTTTCACAAATAGGTTAACTGGAAATCAACAGATAAATAAAAACTTTCATGTTTGCATCTTAAACAAGGAACACTTGAACTGAGCAAGCTGACAGATAAATATCTTTGTTTTATCTAAAGCCAGTATAATGCATTGTTATATTAAACCTTCTGACACAGGTATTTTATGATGCTTTGCAATTTAGTATTGTTCTAAGAATTTAGTATTGTTCTGATGTATTTGCATAAGATTGTGTTGTTGCTGAATTGTTAACTAACATGCAAATTATATTAATGAGCTGTAAATTTGGCCTTTGTGCACAAAAGTGTTGCCGCCAGTGTCCACACCTGCCGAGGCAGGGGCATCCATCAATGATCTGGACATTGCTCTGCTGGCCCACAGTAACCTTGCTGATATTAGAGGAGGTGAGTGTACTGGGCTGTGGAGGTAACCACATGTTGGTCAGACCCCCTGTGATTCAGTACTGCCAGTTAACTGGCATGATGTGTCTGTTAGATAGGCCTGTGTGGAGACTGAGAGGGGTCATTTACAGACTAGGAAACAGCTGCATGCATCTGTGATTTTGGCTAGGTGTCTGACAGCTCCAAACACTGCACATTTCAGAATGACAGTGTGGCAAACGGTATCATGTTGTGCTTTTTCAATGATGCCCTTCTGAGTTTTATGTTGCATTCAGAAATGATATTGGAGACTGATGTGCTTGCAGCACAAATTCATATAAGTAAGTATGGCCTGACATAGTCACAATAGGCTGACACTCACAATGCGGATACTCAGTGAAATTACCACTTAGAGGGGGTTTTTGTATCAGTGAAAATGAGTACTGTACATCATTGTTGCTTCTTTGCCTGTAGGGAGCCTGATTTGAGGTGTTCTTCTATTGTTGATTACTCAACATTGAAAGATATTTCAAGGACTGAGAGAGCAGTGTGAGGAGAAGTCTTTTAAAGGAAAGCACGATGACCAGAGGAAGGAAATCAAGGCTCCCCAATGTGTCGCCTTAGCAACGGGGGAAATTAGCATTGACTTCTGAGCAAGGCCATGAAACTAGGCTTCTGGGCTTTTTTTATACAGCTTGAAAAAAGTGACAATCAAAAAGTGTATCTAAAGACATGCTTCCCAGTTCCATTTATATTGAAATCAGCCTTCTTTTTTTCTGCTGGTGGAACACACACAAAAACTCTTAATGTATGTATTTTCCTCATTTTACTGTGTTGTGCGTTTTGCCTGTGCTGCCCCCGTGCTCATGTTTGCCTCCCACTGTGGTAAACAGAACGCGTCTATGACAGTGAATGCATTTCAGAGTGCTCCCAACACGAGCTGGAGCTGACACTGGCTCCCTCATTCCCAGACACCAAATTCAGCTCTCATGATTGCCAACACACATAATGATAGCGTCTCCCAGAGTCGCAGAGGTGTCCCACTGATGTGCTGTCTCTCTCTCTCCCTCTCTCTCTCTCTCTCTCTCGCTCTCTATGTCACATTGCAGGAAATTCAGCAGTGTCTGCCCTGGAGAGCCCGCCAACTACGCCCATCAGAAGCTGTTGTTCACAGAAATGAGGAGCAGATTGTATGCTCCAACACATGAAGCTGCTTGCTGGGTCCTCTCAGCGCAAGAAAGCCCCACCACTGCGGAGGAACAAGCAGGAATACATTAAAAGGTAATGAGAGATCAGTCAGAAGAGGGTCATGTGGGGGCACTGCTTGGCATCGAGGCGCAGGAGAGAGCTTTCAGCGCAGTGGTCTTGTCATCTCTGTCGAGGAGGCAGAAGGGGTGGAGTTCAACAACGTTACTCATGGCAACAGTTGCTAAGCCGCGCTTCTTGTTGATGTGGTTATTTGTAAATCAAAACTATGCGCCTCGTATTAGCAAGTCTTATTTACAATGAAGCCCTCTTGCATTTATGTAACATTTATGTACTTGCATGTTTTTTCATGTACAATGTAAAATGCTCTAAGGATGATCTGAATAAATGTTTCAAACATGACTATTCAGATGTGGAATGTGTAATTTACTCTGAAGGTGGGAGGATATTGAAAAGACATCCTTCAAAGGGCAAAATTATATATACTTATTTATGTATACATACACACACACACACACACACACACACACATATCTATATTTACATTTACATTTGTGGCATATATATGTATACATACATACATACATACATACATATATAGGAAGGTGGTACATGTCCAAAAAAAAACGAAAAAAAAAACAATCAAAATAAATGTGAGCACCCAAAGTTTCCCAGCAGAACATTGCCTAGAGTATCACACTTTCCCTGCTGGCTTGTCTTTGTCCCATAGTGCATCCTGGCACCATCTCCTGCCATTTTGGAGATGCTCTGACCCAGCTGTCTAGCCATCATAATTTGCTCTAATCTTTCCCGGTTCCAATACATCAACTTTGACTAAACTTTGACTGAAGCAGATCCGTTAATTAAATTATACATATATTAATTTTATGTCATTGCTTTTTGGTACTACACAAAGTTTTGATAACAATAAACCATAAACTCAGGAATGATAATGAAAATTATTTTCTGCACAGAACATTCAATTTTTCTTTGATACCTTGATAGTTTTAGTGAAATAATGAGTTAATGATTACACCCCTGAGAGATTAAACATCTCCAAATATTTCTGCTAAGGCTCTGCCAATCCCCTCTGCACACTGCGCCCTGCCATATGGCTACTGATGAGGGCAATGTGGAATCACCTCATGGAATGCCATGGCAACAACACCTGGCAGCAGTTCATCCAGCCTCAGGTACCCCTCCCTTCCCCCACTGCAAATGCTGGAACATATTTCTGTGAGACAGAAAGCCCTAAGAACAAATAATGGGTGCGAGCCAGTCTAAATAAAGTGTGGTTTATGAGTTGTGGTCAGGACCATCTCTTTTTTTCTTAAAAAAAAAAAAGCTGCTGCCAAATTTTTTTCCACCATACGTCTATAACGCAAAGCCCATTTCTTCCCTCTCTCACAGTAAGAGACTCAGTCAATAAACGGCTGCCTGTAGCCCAGTAGTCTACAGCCGCAGGAGAAGGGAACAAGCCACACACGCCAAAACAAACCTCAGTTCCCTTTGCCATTTTTCAACTTTGCCATTTCAATAATACATTTACTTGGCTTTTGTGAACACGTTAGCATGTGTCATGTTTCAGTCCTGATATTAATCAGCAAAAAAGACACTTTATTTCTTTTATCTGCAAAACGGCTGTGCAGTTTTTCTCCATGTTGTGACTATTAAAGACATATTGATGCTGTAGTTTACAGTTGCACTAAGAAACAGAGAACACATTTCTACTTAGATTTACAACATGTGTCTTTTCAGTTAAGGCAAATCATAAGTTCAGGTACTGTGTGAGGTAAATATTGTGGTACTACAGGCTCTACAGACTTCTGTTTAAGGAATTAGTCAAGCTTTAATCAACAAAAAACAAGAAGAAAAGTTCAACACTGATTTCCTGTATACATAAACAAACCAGCTATGAGGAGTTGGTTTGCAGTCGGTGATTAGTGGGCAGGTCACCATTACAGTTTGGTCAAACCCTGAGTTTTCTTGTCACACACATTGGCAGCACCCACAAGCTCCTTTTTGTCCCTCAAAACCAATATGGTGCAGTGGGCTGCCATTGCTAAAGGAGTTGCTTTAAAGGAATTGCATGTGCTAATTGAACCTGAAATTAAGCCTTCTAATAAGACCATGGGGTTTTGTAAATCATATTTTATACCCTGAGAGGAATTGGGTTTTATGGATCTCTCTTAAGGTTATTGAACAAAAAAGCAAAGCTTTTAAGAAGAATTCATTTTTCCACCAGTCACGTGCCTTCACTGAGGTGTGCAGCCTTCACCAAAGTCCTTAGTCTGAATTAACACAGCTTTAAGGGGGTGGTGATGGAGGGACAGATTTAAAAAAAAGAAGGGGACCAAAATGAGCAGAGGGACATTATATAGTGGCTCATAAACTTGAGAAAAGCCATATGTTTTATTACACAACACACAAACTTCCAGCTTACTGTAAGAGGCCATATAGTTTTTACCATGATGACATATCTCTGTGGGGTCTGGAAAATGGACGCATTCAGCAACCCAGATATTGACTATACATAATGCAGTACACAACAGTTCACAAAGCATTTTACAGACTAACGAAACAGTTTAAGATACAAATTAAACCTGATTTTCTGTAAGCTAGTCAAAATATCAAAAGATCATATGTCAAGAAATTGTACTTTTTAAGCTAATATCATATACGATGCAAGGTATAAGACAAAATAGGAATAAACAATGTCTTTTGCTTACAAACAGTTAATTGTACGTATAATGTTCAAATACATCAAAAATAGAAAGGTCTCTAAATATTTAAAGCATTTAAAGAAAACATTAATTACTACACAAGTGAACATGATGATGGATTGCAGTACAGACTGATATATGAAGTCCAGTCATGAGCTTGAAATTGTTCACCGGCAAATCGTGCTAAGTAAGTCATAACTTGTTTATCTTAGTGGGTTTAAGCATTCTAATGAAAATAACAGTAGTGGGTTGCCTGGTCTACATTACAAAAGTAAAGACCATCAAAATGTGTCTGCATAATATCTGGGCACTGTGGCATTTGATCAAGCGCTCCTACATGCTGCCAATTTCACATGCGCTCTGCTCATGTAGCAGAGGTCCAGTAAAATATTCTGATTAAAAAGCAATTAAGCTTTTTTTTTAAAGAGAGATGTTGCACATTGCATATTGAGAGTGCTTTAATTTCAATCTGACTGTGACCCTGGCCTGGCTGCAAAAGCTCACAGTCAAGCCATGAGGGAACAATCACCAGACATGAGCCTCTGTCTGTAGTTTGGTTCCATGGGGGCTGTGGAGCTGTCAGTGAGAGAGAGTGACTGCAGAGGGGTGAGCGAGGAGCCTGGAAGTGAGCTGGGCCAGAGGCTGTAGGAGCCAGGAGCCCCTGCCAGGACTGTATGGTGGAAAGCTGTTAATGAGCATTGCAAAGCCCTTAAACATAATGATCTGGACTTCTCTCCCCGGGCTAATGCCTATCACATGCCTCCATCCAGCCTTGGCAACCTGCCCAACGCTCACACACCCAGGAAGAGGAGGATGACCTGTTGGACAGAGGCATAAGAAAAAGATGCCCAAGGGGGTTGATTGGCAACAGCACAACAGCACTAATTTGGTGTTAAAGTCAGCATGACGTTTTGATACAGTAGAAGGTGAAATGTTGATGTGTGGTAATTACAACTTTTGTGTTTGAGCAAGGTGAGACCTGAGAGTAAAACTAAAGGTGCCAAAAACAGAAAAACATTGTTTGGAGTGGTGCCACTGAAGAAAAACTTTTGGCTTCTAACAATTCTTTTGGGTCCCTTATTTTTAAGAGCACTATGGAAATAACTAGTAACATGTTATTTGAACGCAACCTGCATAGAGACTTCAAAACACATACAAAAGCATTGAACAACAAGTGTATAAAGCAGAGGCTTTATGAAGAATCATTCAAAAGTAATGTAATATATAAGGTAGATAACTATTTTGTAATATCAGATATCATTTTATATATTTCTACTTTTGTGTGGCTTCTAATGTAAATAACTAACTCTGTCTCTCATCTTGGCAGCCACACTGGTCTCCTTTTTAGAGCGATTTTGAACTGTTGGACTGAGAACCTTTACTACTGATGGAGTAATATTTTACCAAGGGTACTTCTGCTTTTCCTTTAAGGTATGTTATAATTGAAAATACATATATATTTGCATATGGTAAAATATGTATGAAACTTATGTTCGAGGGCATCAAAATCATTCATAGATCTGATATGTGATGTTCTTATAAGTTCCTTTACGTAGGTATGATGCTTCATAGCTGTATTATAAATGGAACATATGCCCTTATGGCCACTTATGTCAATTAACTAAATAAAATGTCCTTGTGATTATTGGTAGAAGCTGTTTATAAGTGCTGATTTATAAGTAGGCAATTCTGTGTGGTTTCTTGTGTTATGAAGTCCCTATGTTGGCATATTGTTACCAAATATTCCTACAAACTGTGAGGAAAACCTCAAACAAGGGACCACTCTGAGACTGGGATTAATTGACTTTTAGCCCAAAATCAAACAAAGTGTCACATAGCCATCGGAAACAGGTTTAATAAATATCACACATTAGCAGATCTGGGAAATCTGGAGCTGGACAGCAGGCACCAAGGGACAAACACTACTCTATTGACATGATTATGGCAAATAAATACTTACAACACAAGATGGAGGAGGAAAATCCTTTCGTATGAACGTTTGCAGTTATGAATCAAACCAATGACATTGCTTCTGGAGCTCACTAGTCTGCTGACACTTTGTTGCGGCAGCTGGACACGCATTCGTGACAAGCTGGTGCAGAACAGCACTAATAAATATCTCTCTCTCTGTGCCTACTTTGAGGTAGCTTAATTAACCATGTGCTGCACACTCTCCCCAATGACATATGTCCCAAAGAGAGCCAAAAATAACAGCACTGCGGGTGGAGGGGTGTGTGCATGTGTGTGGAGGGGGATTACGTGTTAGCATAGAGCAGGTTCAGAGCGTATTTAAGCCCACTGCTTCTGCATTAAGAGCTGAGTTGCTTCTCCCACAGGAGTGCTTTGGAGGCCCCTGGCCTCAGGCGTGAGAGAAAGAGCCTGCACGGCTGTGCTATGGTAGAGGACACTAGACAGAGCCACCTGTGGCTGGAGACTGCTCTCACATGTGCAGGCCTGACAGGGCATCCGTCAGCAGGGCCAGAGCGGCGCTGAGCTGATCTATTAGCGCTAACAACCAAGCCGAGTTGTGCACTGAGGAAACAGGCAATAACTTAGCATGCAGGATCTGTTTCTGGAGGTAGCTTATGCTGGGGAACGTAATCAAGGCCCTGTCACCCCTCCCCCCAACACACACCTTCCACTCTTCTCACACACACACACATACACACCTGTATCAACGGCTCAACACTTGCTCACCCTCCACCTCCAGTTCTGATTGCTAGCCACTGATTGTTTCCTTTGAACATGGACTGGCTGATAGGCTTCAATATAGCATTACAGTAACAACAACATCTGGATCAATGCTATGACAGAGCATGCTTCATCTAATGCTCAGCAAGAGCAGGACTGATATTTAGCATATTTCAGAGTAAAGGCATGGTCACACGGACATTTTCTCTTTTTCTCTCTCTTTCACTCTCAAAGCTGTAATGCTGACTATATAATTCAGTACATACATGCATTCTATGCAAATTCTTCCCAGCAAGTGTATTTCCACCATTTTGGCACATTACATTAGTCTCGTATTCAAACAATCATTTGTCACAGGAATAAATTAGAATTTATATTGATTAGTTGTGCACATTTTCCCCTCAGCTGTATGGCAGAATTACCAAACCACATTGAGACATTAGCTTAAGAGATTCTCATGTTGGCTCAGTGCACCCTTAGTGTAGCTTTTAGTATGCCCTACGCCACTCAAAGTTTCTTGAGTCTGTTTGTTTACAGGTTTCTGACCAAAACTGCAGAGAAGACATACAATTCTGAAATTAAATGAATTTGTTTATTCATTTAACTCATCATTGACCTACATTCTGCTTGTCATCTGGATTGAGCCACTTTAGATTAGCTTATTAGCACTGTAGACATGCTTAAAAAAACAATACCATAATTACACTAGATGTAGTACAATGATGTCCATCACACAAGTCCCAGTTGCACACTTGTAAACAAAGCATCCTTGAACCAATATGCTTGCATGTTGGTGACATCAATACATGTGGACTTGGAGGGCTCAGGGCACTGGAACAGGATATGTTAGGACAGGATATGTCATGTTTTGTTCAGAAATGTAAACAAAACAAAACACCCATCCAGCTCCCACCAAAATCATATTTTTGAGATTTGGTCCACCCTAGTAAAGTAAGGTGAAAGGCTGATGTGACCGGGTCTTTAAGAGGGCTGATCCTGGATCAGCTTACTTCTTTTATTTACCAGTGTACAGAATCTCATGATCAGAAGAGACTTGATCTTACATACATTTTCCCATTATTGAGAAGATGCTTGTTAAATATGAGCCCAGATCAGTCCTTTTCATCATTTTCCTCATAAAGAACCTTTAAACCCCCTCCCGATCCAGCCAGCTAGCGAGCGCCAACACGAAGCTTGCAGGGGTAGGAGTGTCGGAACTGAAGGCACGGCACTGAAGGAGGACAATGGATGAAAGGAGCTGTCAGAGCTCGCTGAGGAAGAAAAGAAAGCGAGAGCAAGCCGGAGTGCCATGCGAGTGGTGCGCAGGGAAGGGGATGACAAAGCTGGGAGGTGACAGTGGGGGAGGGGGCGAGGTGAATATGAGAGTCCTCAGAGACCAGGAGGCGCAGGCTCCCCCTTTGACCTCCCTCTCAGCCCGGGATCTAAAAATGACATTAGAGAGGGGAAGTTTGACTCTGCCTTTTCATGTGTCTGAAATAATGCCTGCACCACTCTTGCTTGTCATGAACATACAATGCATCCACTGAGGCACCAGACAATGCCTATTTGAGTCATATACTTGAATTGTTTATTGTCCTCCTTCTGACATGTACATCTTGCATGAGTTTAGGCAATATATTTAACTGATCTACTAGTCTAGATTTTTTAAGTGCCTTTTTTGTGATAGATGTGGCAAAAGATTGGGCCAAAATCAAGATCCGCCATAAGAGAGAATGAGATAATGCAAAGTGAGAAAAGTTATCTGATTTCTGAGAGAAATAGTAGTTGGATAAAGCAGAAACATTACAAAGCAATGTCAACAAATTCTGCTGTTGCTTATTTGGGGTTTTCTCCGCCATTGCTGGAATTTTGGCCAGCTCTGTGTCACCCACACTGTTATTTCTCTAATCCTAAACAGATTTGCTCCTGCCACCAGAAAAGCCATGGCCTGGGTGTCTCTGCGGCATTCTCCACAGACTACATTAATAGGCTGCATATGTTGATAAGTTATGGAATAGATTAGCAGCAACGTATGTGGTCCTCTGGTGGAAGTTCTGGTGACATTTAGCTACACATTTAAACAAGGAAAGGATCTGATCCGTGGTGTCCTCACTTCCACAGTCGCATGGATAGGAGCACTATTACTATCACAAAAGTCTGCAACTCAGCCCAGATGCTCTTCAGTGGTCTTCCCATAAGAACCCAGACAGTCAAATAAGAAGCTAAACATGCAATCAGAGAAATGACTTAACATGTAAGCTGTCTATTATGATGAAAAGATAATGACAGATAAGGTTTGTCTTTTGTCATTTTTGAAGAAAAAAGTGCATGTTTGAGCAGGTAGAGGAAGCAAGAATGAAGCAAGATAGAAGAAAACAAAAAAGTTATCCCAAAAACACACAGAGAGGCAGGAACTACAAAGAGCAAAAAAAAAAAGCTTTTCTACTGCTTTTTGAGAGAAAGTAAAAAAACTCTTGGTAAAATATACGTTTAGTCAAAGTAGTTTCTGAGTAGATTTTTACCTGAATTGAAGAACAGAAGTAGCTTTTAATGGTCTCTTTTTCAAAATTAAATGTGAGGTTTCAATGTAATTTTATTTTTTTAGCTTCTATATAGGTTTAACAGTTTAAACAAATTAGTCAGGGTTGGAAAAAGCACAGAGAAAATATTCAAATGCCACTCAGTTTAAGACACAAATTTAAATGACCCCTGTAGTGTGCCGAATTAAAAAATCAGTCTGTGCTTGTATATAATTCCAGCGCCAGTGGCTGGGGCTAAACTGCTATTGGCTGAAATCAAAACTGACTGCTTAGGTCCTGCATATGGACCATATGGACTAGGGAGAGGGAATGGTAGGTTTTAAAACTTTGCCAGCATTACACATTACATCGAACTCTTTCATTTAAACAAAGGCAAGGGAAATGTCATTTTCCATTACATTACGTTTAAAAACTAAATATTTTAACAAATAAATTAAAAGAAATTCTGGTTTGATGTTATGTGGTGGGCAACAAACTGGTCGTACTAGTGCTCACAAAAGGACAAGTTGGTTGTTTCATTTTACACTGATTGTGGATGGCTGTTGTGTTTAAACAATACTGGCATGGGAACCTAAATGATGGGCAAGCAAGAAAAAAATCTCTTAATCTTTTAGATTTATAGCTTGTGCTTTGTATGTCTAAATGACGAATGTGAGGAGTAAGAAGGATTTTTTTTTCTTTTGGTCATGCGGCTCAGTAAAATACAAGTATTCAGTTTCAATAATATTCAGTTAAAAATACTTAAGTATGTTAACACACTCAATTATTATTACTCAAGTGTTTTCCACTCCAGAAATCAGCCAGTTAAATAAATGGTACACCATGCTTTAATTTAGAAGTACTGTGTATATATTTTTTTACTCAGAATAACCCATGCTTCAGAAAGCAGTTGTGTGAAGACACCAAAAAGTAAATATAACTCTTTATATAACTTATTTAAACTACTTAAGTACAGTGAGAAATGTTCACCACTATCTGCATGCACAGTGCAGTAAGCCCTTGGGACAGCTCGCTGTTGTGTAAGTCTGTGTGTGTTCAAAGAGAATTTTTATACATTTGCTTACACGAGCGCTTCTTACAGAGCATACCGGAAGAGCTGCCAAATGAGCAACTAGGGAGAAAAGTGACCAAAATTACTCAAGAATTCCAGGCCTTGACTCAGCTGGGTAAAAATTATATGCATGTGCACAAGCCTGGCAAAAAATAACGTCAGGTCAGGGGCATCTGAATTCACCACCGCACATGGAGGGATCATGCAGTCAGACACTACGCTGTCTCTCCTTTTGAGGGAGGAGCATTGGGGAAGTGTGTGTGTGGGGGGGTTGCTGTAAACAATGAGGGTACTTCATGGACGCCAATCTAACTGGCCTGAGGCTAGAAAGACATCAGCACGTCAACACTCCAGACAGAGGAGGCTGTGCAGCCATTATCTCTAAACAGCCAGGGCCTTTTCGGAGCACACGGGCCTTTTACAAGTGCTAATAAAGATAATTAGTAGAAAAACTTGTAAACGGGTACAAGCTATTAGGAGACTTCATTTTTGTGAAGGATCATTTGTTACTCATAGGCAACAAATGCCAAATGACAACTCGAGAAGTGGAGAGCGGTGTTTTGCTTGGCCGTTGGTTGTGGTTAAACACATGCATGCTTTCGGGCCCCAGTGGGATGCAGTTTTATGATTTATTAAAAATATTAAAACTTAACACATAAGTCATTTTGGCTAAGTAGTGTGATTGTTTAGGTTCCTGCACTGTGTAGTGTGCAGGCTTTTAAACACTATGTCATTCAGTGCTGTCAAACATAAGCACACTGGTGAAGCCCTACAGTCTATTTAAAATGTAGTAACCCTCTGTTCCATTCGGCTGTACACTCTCAGTTGGGTTTTTATTTAATTATACAGATTGTCAGCCTCTTAACACTGCTTTTCATGTAGTGTACGGTTTGACTTCTGACTCTTCTAAAAAATGCCCATTATCCTGGATGTTAGATTGCCACGTAATGGACAAGCACAAGCATTTAACTGCAGGGTCAATACAAAGTTTAATAATTGCAAACTCTTTAAAGTCTATTGAACAGAGTTGAAAGCCTGTGAAATACCTGCACACTACAATATGAGTGGTCATTTTTGGCTTCCAAAACGATCATCCAGGTAATGGGCTCAGGTGGGCATGTGCTTTTTTTCTAACTAATTGCTCTCTCTCTCTCTCTCTCTCTCTCTCTCTCTCTCTCTCTCTCTCTCTCTCTCTCTCTCTCTCTCCCCCCCCTCTCCCCCCCCCCCTCTCTCCC
>JBBIGA010000138.1:14023926-14067569 GCA_037576975.1 Alestes dentex
CTCTCTCTCTCTCTCTCTCTCTCTCTCTCTCTCTCTCTCTCTCTCTCTCTCTCTCTCTCTCTCTCTCTCCCTCACTCCCCTCTCCCTTTCTCTTTCTCTCACACACTCTTAATCTCTTAATGTCCTAACAGCTCAGTTTTAATTCCAGTTTCCTCATGTACTTTCATGCAGAATTCAGGGACATAGATGCAAACAAAACAAGCTTGCATATGCCAAATACCAAAGCACACACTGTCTAATTTCTACATAGTACAAAGTATTTATTTTCATTTTTTTCTGAATTTGTCTTTTTAAACTCCTATTGTCTTTCATAGTGTCCACTGCAGTGTGATCCGTCCCAAAAAAGCAACCATATGCAAATATTCAAATAGCTGTTCACAGTACACCATTAGAAGAACCATTTTTACAAAGAACTTTGTAAAGGCATAAAGAACCTTTACATAATGCAAAGGCTCCAGGAAGACCCCTCAAACTGATCAAGAACTTTTACAGTGTGTGGAAGATCTTCATATGACCAAAAGGTTCTTCACACTCTCACATGTAATTTACAAATATGCTTCTTTAGGAAAATGGGTCTTCTGTGACATCTCTCAATGCACTCTTTCAATCAGAATCAGAAAACATTATTGATCCCAGTGGAAATTGCTTATGCTATGACTGCACAGTCAAATAGAGACACAAAAACAAGAACACTATAAAATATAGGATAAGTCAAAGTAAAAGTCAAAATAAAATTCAAAAGTCAACAGAAATACTCAGAAAATGCTAAAACTTTTTGGCACCGTTTTCAAAAGAGTGTTGTTTTTTGAGAATCATTAGGTTTCAAGCAGAACCGATTTGCGTACTCTGCAAATTTAAAGTGGTTTTCTGAAGCAAAATCAAAGAGGCACTGTTCCTTAAAGAATGTTCAGATGGAGGCTTTTTTCATGTAACCATTTTAGATGTGTGAGTGGGAAGAATCTTTCAAAAGTCTAAAGAACCACAACACAATGTTAAGGTTCTATACAAGTTAAAGGTTTCTCCTAAAACCATATTTCTATGCCGATAACTATAATCCTCTTTTTTTCTAATGGCTAATTCACTGGTTGTTTATTTCAGACTGCTCTGTCACCTAAAGACAGGGAACTGATCCAGCAAGAGCTTTTCTTATTGATGTCTGCATCATACTAACTCTGTAAACTCTGTAAAATCCAAGTGAAGTGTCACTGTAAAAGAAAGCCAGTTCATTAAAAAGACTTGCAGACAATCAAGATCTATCTAACAGCTATGGGGCCTTGTTGCTCTATCCAGATGTGAAAATCGTGATTTTGAGGCCACGTGTATGGCTTTGACCTTTTATTGACACTAATGTTGCCGTCTTGACCCCTGGCATACTCCGCCACATATGTCTATTGGACTGATTACTCAGACATAGGAAAGATGTTGTAGCGATGTGGCCTGCACCTCACAGCTGGCACTTCATCCACACACTGCTGCATTCTGGGAACGCGCCGTCTGTCTCCCCTTTCTCCCTGCTATCTGCAGCCTTAATCTAAAGGCCAGCTATTATGATTCCTGTACTTGGCGTATCTGAGGCCGATTTAGAACATCAACACCATCAATCACAAAAACAGAGAGGCCAACCAGCTGGCTGAACCTTGCTGTCCTGCAGGCCTATTTGTCATCCGGGGCACGTCCTTCTTGCATATAACACTTGTTCACTCAGAGGACAATTTCCTCCCCCTTTTATAGACACCCCCACCCATTTTTTTTCGACCACTGTCTCTGTAACCCTATACTTTGACTGCCCTTCCATGGCCACACAATGGAGGTCTTATCCAAACATCTCCAAAATGTGTCAATAAGGTTGTTTGGTTTTGATGTGAAGAACAGGAAGAGGAAGAAAAAGCTAAAGGAGAAGAAGAATAAGAAGAAGAATAAGAAGAAGAACAAGAACAAGAAGAAGAACAAGAACAAGAAGAACAAGAACAAGAACAAGAAGAGGAAGAAAGACAACAACAACAGCAACAGCAACAAAACGATGAAGACCAAAACAGGATGTGCACATGTTTTTGATATATCAGTGTATTTCTCCTGCTGGTGTCATGGTTTGCCATGTCTTAGACAGTTTCACTGACCAAATGAAACCTCAGAGCAAACAAATAAACAAGCTCTCCATGAAAAGACTATGAGTCATTATCCAGTAAAACTTAGTCTGGGATGCCTGGCATGCACGCATAAAACCGCACATGAGAGTATCTGAGCATGCCTCAGGACAAAAAGGCTTTGCTTTTTTAAATTCTGCATAGAATAGTGAGTTTATAAGACAATAAAAACCATAAACATGCTCCATAAACAATGAATCTTGACATAAATTGCCTTCAATATGGATGCCTATTGTATTTTCACTCTTTTCCATTTCTTATGCTTAATATGAAAACATTTCGAATGTGTTGCATGTATTATTTATTCATTTCTTTATTTAAATATATGTACAATGCTGTAATCTGTAGATTAAATCTGTCGAAGGTGTATACATGTATGTAGAATAAATAACTAAATACTTGGTCATTGCAGTTATGTGTTCATTGAGAAACAAATAGCCTGCTTTGTTGAATATTCATGTTTCAACAACACTTAATTGAACAAAGGATTCAACTGATTTGCATATCCATCACCACACTTGATAGAAAATGGTGGAGCTACTGGCACAGAGCCATCGCTGTATGTATCAGTAAATGATACCACATGTAATTATCCCCACACAGTTCCCATTACTGCACAATACCTGGGATAACACAGTGGAGTATGAGGGGTACTAGCTATTTTGGACTTGAATGTACTGTATGAGGATGCATGCTGTAATGATAACCTCCACTATAATGCCAAAAAAAATCTCTATCCACCTTTCTCCAATGTGGATACCCATCAGCAAGCTGGAATTGGGTCGAATCAAGATTATGGCTTGTTTTGCCATAGGTCTGCTGTTCTCTGAGAACAATGAATGCCTCTCCATTTCTAGCACTCAGAATGGTTCAACATTGCCCCAAAAAAGGTTTTATGGCCTGTTTTGAATTTGGTCTTGCTAATAGCCAATAACAGAACAGTAGCGAAATCCTGTTTTGGTGCTACATCTTTAAAGAACAATATATATAACCAATTTTTCATCATAGAGAACAACTAATGAAAGCAACTGTTCTTGTTGCTATTGCTCTCCTAAAATAATTTCCATTACTAAATATATTAATAGCACGCCTTTAAGGGTGTGTGATCTATGTAAGGGTGCATATCTATGGATTCTGTTGTTACATGTCAATTTACTATTTTTATTATATATTGTGACAGTTGGTCTAGTATAGAACTCCACATAGCAGATTGAGATTCGATTCACTGTCCACATTACACCACATAAGGGAAAGACTAATAACGCTGCATCCACCCTACGTTTGTTACATGATCATAATCGTAAGTCACTTTGCATAAGAGCACTTGGCAAAATGCATAATTGTAAATTACATTCTCTACAGTACTTTTTGAGAAGCCCTTAATATTCTGTAAACGGCCACAAAGGATAGAATTTAAAGACGTCTCTATAACCTAAGATACAATCTACTGTCTTATCAATTTCATGATTTGGGAGTTTGTGATCATGGAACATTCCGGTTCGACTACTCCAACCTATAATACAACCTACATTTTATTGTTATCACTGTATATTATCTAGAGACAAAAAGGTTTTCCAAGTCTAAATGGTTCCAGGCCTCTACAGCTGTATGAAGAACAATTTAAGAGAGAACTAGCACCAAATGATTTTTGTGTTGGTAACGCTCCAAAAATCGGAATCACCGTAGAGACACATGACACTACCACCAGTGGAGAACATGAGATGCATGAATAGATGCTTTTATGAAACATGTCAGTAAAGAAAAAAGTTTCTTTCTTGTGTATTATGGTGTTACGAGTGTACAAAAGAATTAACCCTAGTACCAGTCAGTGAAAACGTTCGATCAGTTTACTTATGTAAACATTTTTAAAAGCTTTAGATTAAAACCTGCGGGGGTTTTTTTTCCCAGAATTTGAATCCACTTGGCCAAAGGAATAATGACACCAAGAAGTCTAATAGGCTCACAAAAGCATCCTACTTGCCCTGGCACCTGTGTGGAGAAACCCTCAGCTTCAGAGACTGGGCACCAGGCACACACTCCAGTCCACAGCCAAAACAGACTAATACTAGTGCCAAGCTAACATGAGAAAAATGAATGAAAATAGTAAGCTACATGCCAAAATGCCAAAAATGGTTTTCATTATGACTTATTTTTAAGATTCATTCATTTAAAAAGCAATTAAAGAAGGACACCACAATAGCCCATGTGCTTAATTATATGCACTCACAAGAGTCTGCCATGATTAGAGCTGGTAATTCAGTTCATAACACAATTTTTCTGTCCAGTGAGGAACAGCAAGTTTCTTCTTGAATGGCCAACCACTACTTTTAGAATTAAGGGAATTTGTGTATGCATTTGGTTGCTGTCCTGAGGAGCCTCCATATCAGTAAAAGCCAAATAGGTTTAATGATTTTTCTCATAAAAAGTATTTAGGAAGGATGCACTTCTGTATCTTATACATTTAACCTTTAACTGATTGCCAATTTAGTGCATTACACATTTACTCAAAGGTTGAAGAGTTAATGTTTGACATATTAACGTGAATAATGATGTTGCAGTAAAAGCAATTTAATTTGTTTGTCAGTGCTGCACATTGCACAATTAAACACTATTGAAGTTTATCAGGTTGCATTATTTTCAGTTATGGAAAATATGTGAACAATGAGTGGCCTTATCGACAATCTACTGGATGCAAAGCAAAGAGCTGGAAATTCTGTTACTTTGGCACGAACAAGGTGTGTTTTGCGAGGAGGCGGAATAAAACCCCCTAAATTGGACCCTTGGCATTCACTAGTCTTTGAAAAGTCTTAATGACAAATCACCACTTTCCTTTTCACTGCCTAGCGTTTCGTCTGCAATCTCCCTGCAGTACTCTGGTCTCTTTAAAAGCTTGTCATTGGCCAAGTGTCTCTAACCTTAGGCTTTGGCTATACCTTCGAAAATTATTCTTGGTTCCGTATTAAGTGGGGTTTAATACTTTTGGTGTTCGTTTCAATAACCCAGACAAACCTCTTTCCTTTAGACTATAATACATTTGAGCTGTACAACAGCTCTCTAGGGTGTTGAGGGAACCGGCATGGTGTCACTAATGTATGCATATTTCTTATGCGTACATTAGTGACACCATGCCACTTCCACTTTGCAATCATAGACTCCTTAAAACATTTTGGCCCTGATACATGATTTTAAATGACACAGGCACTGACAGGGTTAACAGAAAAAATGTTATAATTATGAGTCAAAAATCCATTTATTTCTCCCCATCCCTTGTTAATTAGGATATCCTGGATGCACCAGAGTTTCTGAACATGATGATTTTTAATCGGATTGTATACAGATGCACAGTGTGTTAGAGTATGATGTATTCAATGAGGTAGAAAAACAATTATTGAACAGTAATGCATTTAACGCTTGAGGAAGTTTCATGCTCACTTTTATCTGCCATTAGCCACCTAGAGCTAGTGGCAGTAGGAACATCTAAATGCTTTTAAGAACTTTAGATGAAGTGTGTCTTCCTCTGTTCGTGGAAATTGCCTTTTTAAAAGTTAACAATGGATGCAACAGATTGAAAACACAAAGAACAATCTTGCTAGTTCCACTTCAAATAAAACCCCTTGCTAATTTTTGTGAGCCAAGAAGACAAAGACACTTGGTAGCACTGGACTATGTTTTCATAAAATACTAATAATTACATCTTTTAACAGCCCATCAAGCTGTACAAACATGACACTTTGGACCTTAGGGGAGAAGAGAGGGCACTGTGTCCAGCAGTGGATTCTCATCCTGGGAACAAGCAACCAGTCAGGCCTTCCTGGTCCAGCAGACACATACCCAGATGACCACTGCCTATGTTGTGCTCTAGCCTTGTTGGTCTAACTACTTAATAAGTGGCTGCTAGAGGTTTTCCTGGACAAAGTCCAGAGCTGAAGGGGCCCTCAAAGCAGCTAAGCTCAAACGAGGACAGCTTCATTTATCAATCTCCCCAATCACAGGCATTTCCGGAGCTATGGCCACATGGTGCGTATTCCTAAATTTACGTTTTGCCTAGTTATAGACACCTGAAGCAGTAGTGGTCAAACATAAGAGATACCCACACATTAAATACCTTATCAGATTAGACATAGCTCTGCAATCTAAATACAAAGGTTTTCAGCGTTATAATAAGGACCAGGCTTGCAGTGCAGAGCCTTATGTGATCAAGCACAATAGTCATTTTCCTCTCCTTTTATATCTCCTACAATATCCCTCTGTGTGCTGTAGAGATCATTATATCCTGAAGAATGTTGTTTCATTTCCAATCCCCTTTATAGATGACAGATGAGGAGCGGGTAGGTATTAGAGTGGAACACTTTATCACTTACTCTCTAAGCCCCTTGATGAGGGACATTCACTTGAGAATGTCATTCCAACATAGAGAGAGCGAGCAAGAGCGAGAAAGAGAGAGAGAGAAAGAGCAAGAGAGTGAGAAAGAGAGAGAGAAAGAGAGAGAGAGAGAGAGAGAAAGAACGAGAGAGAGAGAGCGAGAGAGAGAGAGAGAGACAGAGTAAGAGAGAGAGAGTGACCATAAAGAGGTGGACTCAATGGCCTGCAGTGTAAGTCTCCTACAATGAGCCATTGTGGCGGGCTGAGAGAAGCACTAGAAAACATTTAATATTCAGTCACTGTAGTTTGCATGATTTGTTTGTCATTCATGCAATAGCCAATCATCAGTCTATACCTCGCCTATTTCACATACATTTTGCCATCAAATGCCTATAAATTACTGCAGAATCAGTCAACTCATTTTGTTGTCACTGTGATTTTCACATGATGATTATACTGCAAAATAAAGTTGAAATCGTTGTTATGGCTTGCACCATAGTTTATGGCATTTGGTAACAAATGATTATGTCAAACATACATAAATATTGTTATTACAATCTTAATGTAATAGTCAAAAGTCAAAATACTTAACTTTTCCATGCAAGGCCTTGTGTGCTAGTCAGCATGCCGTGCCTAAATAAATAATTAATTCTGTGAATTACTTTGATATAAACATTTTCTCATAAATCAAAGGAAAAATGAACAATTAAGCACATAGCATAACCGTGGGGTATTTACGCAACAGTGACTAATGTACTGTAAACAATTTTGTATTTATATGGTCTAACAGTGTGGTTACTTTAACCTTATCTCAAGTGACTTTTGTGCTGTTTGTTAGGAGTGTGTTATTACTGGCTGGATATACTTACTTCTGGCAAGTTATAGAAAAAGCTACTCCGTAATTCCATGAATATGGAACTCTTACTGATGGACACCAAGACAGAGGAAACTCCCAGTTAACAAGGACATGTCCACCGGTTTCATGATGCTGGGCGTAATATTACAACATACAAAGTGAAAACAAAAAGCTATCCTGCTCATTGTTTTCAGAGATAAATAACAGGATGGCATTGGAGGAGCACTGAATAACAGCTGGGTGTTCACATCAGTCACTGCATCGCACCATTCCTAAATAACACTCTGCTCTTGCAACTTGAGATAGACCCCCCATATTTCATTTCACTCTTGCTGATAGCATTTATCAGCAAAATCTTGATAAAAACAAAAAAAAAATGCAACTTAAGCCTGAGCATAACTAAGCCGCGGAGGTGAACAGGATTACTGAGGCCGGCCAGGACAGACATTAGATTGTATGGCCATAAAGGGCCATTAGCTTGTTGGCAAACTGTACTTCAAGCCCCAGATGACAGGGCTTTTCAAGACGGACAGATGAAAAATATGAAACTAAAATTCCTCATGACAGACAGTTGAATTAGTTGGTCTTACTCAGGGTCCAGGAGGGGGAAATCAGGGAACTTTGTTGTGTGTATTTTTTCCATATGTTCATGTGGGTTTGATTGTGTTCTTACCTCATTTGATCAACAATGTGCCTTTTCTAAAAGCAAATATCAACCCTCATTACGTAAGGGAAAGTCCATCGCATAAGACATAGAGGGCCTAGACCTAGTGGCTAGGTACAATTAAATTTAAAACACAAACTTGACATGTATAATGTATACTGGGCCTCAGTACCCATCTATTTCTGAGGATCAATAATGATATGTTTCTCTGAAATGAATCATTTTAATTGGACAGTTGGCCATAACCATTAAAATTAAAATCTGAAGTAGAAATTTCTGGCAAAGGCCAGAAGGTCCTTCTAATAAAGAAACAACAGAAGCTTTTGAACAACATTACTCTTATAGAAAGCACAATATATCCCTGTGGCGTCTTTCGGTAAAACTGGAGCTTATCGTGCATAGACTGGGACATGATATTGGCAATAGCAGCACTAACCAATATTTTTGGACCCTTCCCTGCACTTACTTCAGTCATGTTACATCGTTGTATGGGTAAATACAAAGAAGCCAAAGGAGTTTTTTTGTACTTTATAAGGGCTGCAACTATGTTTTATAATAATACAGCAAAATCTCAGCTAATAACTACACAGCCACAATACGAAGATCCTGAGAAACAAGAATCCTTCTTTCCAGAGTTGCCTCGATTGTCATTCTCCCCTATAGCCTGAATGAGAGGAGTGATTATCTGATCAAGGGCTTTTGGACAGGTAGACAGGCCCATGTTCTGGTGTGTTGTCACTTTCCCCTGGCAGAGAAGGAGCCATGTCACTAATCTGAGGCAGGGATCAGCCAGATGGGAGCGGGGAGTGATGATGGCTCTGCTGACCTACCTTCCCTCCAGCCCCCACAGCCCAAACCTCGCTCACTCGTCCTAGCACCCCTCAGGCCAAATTGTGATCTCTGTCCTGATAAAGGTCGGTAGAAGCGAGACTGCCAGACTGGCCAGGCCAGCCTAGTCCGGAGTTTCTGGGAGGACTCAGTGCGATACTGTCCTGGAGGGGCCCATGAAAGGCATTCTCACATGTGAAGAAAGGCTGGGAGTCTGTCTGGGCAGCCCTGCTGTCTGCCCCCCTCCCCACCCCTGGAGACTCCAGGCGCCACAGTGTAACTGCAGTCTCAGGTATGCTCTGTAGACATTTAGAGAGACTCCCATACCTAAGACTACGTGGAAGGATTCTTCCACTCTTGTCAACTGTATGCAATTACTCTAATTAATAATTTGGCTTTGCTTCCAAAAAAGGGGCTTTTTATATATGCATATATCCTATATATGCAGCATGTCCTATACATATGCACATCTTATAATAAACTGCCTTATTCTGGTCACTGTAAGCCACGTTTATCTATTTAAGACAAGACCCCAGTGTCATTTCGTTTCTGCATAGTCTCTCTGAATCTTTTTGTGTAAGTACTTAAGATGATTACAAAATAATTTGAAAATAGAATAAGTGAGTGGGATCATAGTTGAGGTTTTCACCGTCTGTCAGCAAATGGGAGCCACAGGGCAATTTTCATTGTGGTGCATGTGGTTTTGTGGTGTATGTGCTGTCATTTATCTAGACTGCAGTACATAGGCCTACCCACCAGCGGCTGTCAGTTCATTACTTGAACACGCCACACAGATCACAATGTAATTTGTAATTTATTGGAAATATGCACCCTCAAATAGGTGTTTTTTATGTATATAAATACTTTCATACAGAATTTCCCTACCAGCAAAACGATTCATTTTTTTTTGTCTGTGCACTTGTTCTACTTTGCTTAATGGCACTACTGAATGCTTTAGCATGGTTTATGCATTCCCAAATAAGTCTTGGGCAAGATCAGTCATGGGTGAGATCAGCCTTGCTGAAAACTACTACCACATATTTACACGACAGTAAACTAAGTGCTCCAAGCTTGCTAAAAAAATCATCATGAGATTCAAGAATTTTCTAAACAGAAAAAGCACATGCCTCAGAAAACTGCCAGGATATCAATTCTGATATCTGCGGTAGAGAGTTTTTGCAAGTCACAGACAAGACCTGCACTCGATTATCAAGCAACAGCCTGCTGAAAAGAGCATGGACAAATTAGACCGAAGCAGAAGTGTTTGTGTTTCAAACGTGTAGAAAAAAAAACATGTCTTGCTGGCTTGTAAAACAGATGTGGTGCATGCGCAACTGGTGTGGACGTCATTAATTATACATTAATTACTTTCTTTTATTTTGGGAAATGGAAACATTCTGAAGAGGCAAAGAAGCTCAAGCCATCGAAATCACGATCTCTGGTGAGAAACATTTTAACACTATCAAAAAGGCCTGATGGATAATAAGGACTCTGGGGCAGCTGGTGGTAAGAGAGTTGCCCCTTACCATCAGAAGGCTGTGGGTTCGCATCCAAGGACTGCCAGTGGCACCACTGAAGTACACTTGAGCAAGCTACCTTTCCTCACACACTGCTCCCCAGGCTCAGCGTTCCTGGCTACTTCACTTGGGTGAATGGTTTAAATAAGGAGAACAAATTTATAGTCATGATCATGATCAGTAACCAGTATTCATCCATTTATCTTTTGTTCATCTACTACCTATCTATAGTACTATGTTGCACCACTCACCACTTTGTTCATTGAACAGCATTTGCAGTATACTATACTTAATTCTTATTTGTTATTTATGACTTCTTCTTTTACTTTTCTATTGTTTTAAATATTTTATTCTTATTTAATATTATCATTTAGGAGCTGGCCAGATCACTCTTTCACTATAGGTTGTCCTGGATAACTACGTATGTGGAAAAATAAAGCTCTTGAATCTAAGTAAATAGTAATCCAAATCCATTATACTCTCGCAGTAATTTTTTTTTTTTACCAGGATTAACAAGTTTAATGTAATAATTTTCGATCACTCTTAATACTCCTGAACGGATTGTAACTGTATGTTTTGCAGAGTGCTCATTCTGAGCATGCGCACAACAAGCGTCCCATGATTCTCTCTGAAATTTGCTGAGGACGCACACTGTCGAGTGCTGTGAAGCTAACAAACATGTCTGAAAAGAAACAGACCGTGGATTTGGGCTTGTTAGAGGAGGACGATGAATTTGAAGAATTCCCAGCCGAAGGTAAGAGACGTTTGTAGTCGTATTGGTTGTGTTTTTGTCTAGTTTTTCAGTATGAGCACACCGTGACTCAGCTAACGGAGCTAACAGTGGTGGACTGGGGCTAACGAGCAAGTTAGCTGAACACTGTCATAACTCATTTTTAACAGAGCTTTAAACAACAACACATGATTAAAACTATGCTGTACGTTCACACCTCCTTTCTACGTTTGTCTGGAGGTGAAAAACATTTTCATTTACCTCTGGGCCTGGAGTAGTAATGCTGTTTACTCTTACCTACTAGAGAGACGCTAGGCTAGTAAACATACATACATTAGTACTTGGTAATGTAGATGAAAGTTGTCAAATAAACACTGATTATGCTGTAAATAATCCAAATAGTCGTAAATTTCGATTAGGCTACGACTAACATCAAGACAAGACTTTAGCTTATCGTATCCGTGTTAAATTTATGACTTGTCATGTGTGTTACTAGCTAACAATTCTCAGTGCTTGCCCATGATCTGGCCTGTAATTCTCCTGGTACAGCCCTGTCGTGGTTATATTGCTATGATTTTTGTCCCATCACTAATGCACAGAACTTTCTTAGTTAGCTTACATCTTAACTTACTAACAAACATGTGGAACCAATACTACTGCATACCATGAAAACAACTTTTTTTGTTGTTGTTTTCGTGGTTTCACGGTCTGAGCTGGCGAAGCTTATTATTTATCAGGCGTTATATGAACAAAGTAGAGGAATGTAAAATTGTCTGTACGTTCTACAAACACCAACATCTGAGAAACTCTTTTTTCCCTAACTTTTAATGTCTGAGAACTGAAATACAGTGTAATTTCTCGTGTGTGCAGTTTTAAAGGGGTATTTGACAGATGCCCTTATCCAGAGCGTCCATTATCTACTGGTGTTTCTGTCTATCTTCTCTCTCTCTCTCTCTCTCTCTCTCTCTCTCTCTCTCTCTCTCTCTCTCTCTCTTTCTCTTTTGGTTATGTTGCTCTTTCTTCTTTTGTTCTGTACACTTTTTTTCTGCTGTAACAGTACAAATTTCCCACTTGTGGGGCAAATAAAGGGTGATCTTAGATATCACTTCATATTAATTCACATGACTCTAGACTTTGTGCCATCAGCATCTGCATTTTTTGTTGTATTTGTTCTGACCCAAACTGTTTTTTGTCAGTTCGAAAGTAATGTGTTTGCATGATTCTCAGACTGGACAGGTCTGGACGAAGATGAGGATGCTCATGTGTGGGAAGATAACTGGGATGATGACAATGTAGAGGATGACTTTTCCAATCAGCTGAGGTACCTGTGTTCTAGCTAAGCCTTCCTTTGTGTTTATTCTATTTGTACCGCAATGGTTTATTGGGATAATTTGATAGTGAGAAGGAATTAGTAAATTAACTGCTCGTCAGTGTGTTTAGCCTATTAGACTTTGTCACATGTGATTGAAATGACAAAGTAAAATAATGCACAATGTTTCCCCAATAATGAAAATTAAATATGTGCAGATTCATTTCAGCTTTACGGACAGATAGGATAAAATGTGCTCCTGGATATTGTAACTGATTGAAGCTGTTATAATGAATAAATGTAGACATTTTCACATGGCTCTGTTTAGATCAAAAGTAAACCTCAATAGTGTGTAAACTAAAAAGTCTTTTTGATTCTCATCAGAGGCTGAGACTGGGGAGGAAAACAATAAACATTATCTAATCCTTGAAGAAAGTTTGCTTCAGGTTTAAGGTTTTGTTTTAGGACAGTTAAGATTAAGTTTTTCAAGGCGTATTTCAGAGCACCAACCAAGCACAGCCCTGTTACAGCCTAGAAGAACAGTGTAATGGTCTAAGGCCCACCACCTGTTATCATGGACTTACATGGACAATCAGCATTACACCTTCACTCCTAAACAAACTCAATCTACCCTGCACTATATTTTACATCTTGTAGTATAAAAATAAAAATGATAAAATAATAATTAATTCATTAATAAGTGACTATGCATCAAAGTTTTTCCACTCATCTTCAGTCCTGTAGAAATGTGATTTGATCTGATGTAGCCTAAACATTATGGCACAGACTTCTGGTTATACAAAGAGTTGGAACTCTTGACTTGTATCTGTCAATTGAGCCAGTGCTTACTTGATGTCTTTATAAAAAAATAATTTTGTTTGTGTGTGGGGGGTAGTCGTAAAGTTGAGTCATAGTGTACTTTAACCACAGTTATTCTGCAATAATACCTTGTTCTGTCAGTCAAGTATTTTGGAATTTATTGTATGCTGCACACTTTCCCACTGAAATAGTGCTACTGTTTTATTTTTTTCATTTTGTGTCTTTTGTGCATTTTATCTAGAAAGAAATAGTTTAATCCCATTATTTATGGTTAAAAAAGAAAATTAAGAACCAACATTGTGAAGATGCTTTTAAAAGAGCCTAAGCTGAAAATTATACTGAAAATTCGGTTGAATAGGTAAACTGTAGCGCAGATAAATTATTTATATATATATATATATATATATAGGTTTTAATATTGTATGTTCTGTGAAGTCATTACATGATTTTTTTTTTTTCTGTGCATTCTGGCAGAGCTGAGCTTGAAAAGCATGGATACAAGATGGAGACTTCGTAACACTGGACATGCTGAGCTCAAGATTGTTTTGTCACATTTGAACACCGTCAGTTCTGTCAGCCAGTTTACAAATGTGATGCTTATTTCTTCTGCAAGACGTCAGGAACTCTGACATTTGCCAGTGGAGTGTGGAAAATGGAACGGAAATAGTTTGTGTGTGTGTGTGTGTGTGTGTGTGCGTGTGTGAGAGAGAGGGGGTTTGTGTGAAAGAGGTTTGTTTTTTTGTTTTTTTTAAATCCTCCGCAAACTATTTGTATTTGCTTTAATAGTTGTGATATTAAAGTGATTCTCTGCCCATCCAGTTTTATTTTTTCTGATTTTTAAAGCAATTTAAGGTTAATGTGCTGTTTAGCACATTAAAACAATTCAAAAATATTTCTTTTAATTACTGCAAATTTGTAAGTCATATAGTTTTTGGAATTCAGCACTTCCAGGCAGAATTACAACAAAATTAATCTCCAGTGTTAGTATTGGTCAGATATTGGCAGAAAATGCTGGATCAGATATTAGAGGGGGAAAAAAGGATTCTCGTATCATCATGTAACAAATCTTGTCTGAAATGTCACAGAATTGTTTGTAGGCCAACGTAACAGGCAAAGCATTAGGCCACAAAGCATGCCACAATACGTTACATGTCTAGGGTTAAGATAAGTAGGTAGCTTAGTATTTTGTTTAAATTACAATTATCTAATTTTATTGCAAAGATGTTTTCAATGTAAGGGTGGTGGTGGTGGTTCAGTTAATAAAACCAAATGCTGTGGTTCTGCAAGTCATGTCGGTCATACATTTCTTCCTGTAGGGTCAGAGTGTTCAAGCATTTTGAGACACAAACTGTAATTTTAGATGGTGCAGTTTGCCAGTTACAAAAAATAATTCAGTAGTTCATAAAAGAACAGTATTTTAGTTACAGTCAGCCATTTTTTTTATTCTAATCTGAAAGCATGATGGCAACAGGAATGTGTATTTGTCATGGGCATCCTCAGACTGAAGATACTTTTTAAAATTAAAATACAAATTTGTAGTTAGTAGTCTAGGCTGAGGCAGGACAAAAACCTGTCACTCAGAAAAAGCTCACATGAGCATTAAATCTGAAGGACAGAGACTTTACATGGTAAAAGAGCCACTGCAGAATCTAGAAATGTAGAAAGGGGTTCTGTGAAAAGCCCATCATAATGCAAATATTCCACTGAGAATCATCTGCTGTGCATATGCAGTTCCCAGAGGATAAATGATACACAATTAGCATTTTTAGTTTTATAAATTAGTCTAATTTTCTCATTTTTCATGGTAACTAATGTACGTATAATTTTAGTTTGCCTGCTGTATGTCCTTTTTTGTATGTCAGTGGTCTTTAAAATGTATATGTAACAAAGCAAAGTGACTACAGCTTAATTAACCCACTGATGAAACATTAAAATTGTTCAAATGGGCAAAACCCAGTTTGAAATCGGCTTGGGTGTTGAGTGTACAGACCCAGATCTGTGTTTATGTTTGAGATATACAGAAATGTAGTGGGAGAGAGCGCTCAGGAGCAGCTCCTCTGTTGTGCACTGACACTTCCCCCTGAGCACATGGGGTTTGGCACAGTCTCTGCAGGGAGATTATCCAGTGCAGTGTTTGTCGAAGGCAGGGAGGTGGCCGCAGCATGTGGCCCCAGTCGCTCCTGCCTGGGCCTGCCCACTCCCGGCCGGGCCTTGCTCTTCCGCTCCGCTCAGCGGGGGCTCCCACACAGAACCGGAGGCCAATTTGCCCAGCCGCACTCCTCCAGCAAAATGATTTCTCTGGATTTGTGGTTCTCAGTCCCAGGGCCATAATGAGCTGAAATCGATGCCAGTAAGGCATCTACTACCACAGGAGAGCTTCCACCCACCCCACTGCTGCCTCCCCTCTCTGTTTTATCTGCCTTTGTTGGACCTTTTTCTATTGAAATTCTGAATGGTACGTGTAAGCACATGCTGAATGAGGCTTTCTGGCTTTCAGCTCAAATTTTTTTTCCTTTCTGTAATTTAAATGTATGTATTTCTTTAAAAAAATTAAAAGCAAACTGTCTACAAGGTTATTATTACCGTTACAATATAGAATACTTTAATACTTTTTCTTTCTTCTGCTTTGACAGTTCAAGTGACATTCAAAGAGTTTTAATTCAATGAACTGGTATTAAACCAGTAACATCTTCCCCTTTTTTTCTATAATAATTTAACAAGGGATTACAGAGGAGCAGGGGCATATGCACATGCACAGCAAGACGCAGTCATAACATGCAAATCCACCTATACCCTTGAAAATAAGTGCTTTGTGCTGGATCATTATTTTAATTGTTGGAAAGTCGGTGAGGTGTGAAAATCACTAAGTGAGAGCAACAGTGGAGAATCTATGGCTATTTTGTTTGTGCCACAGGCGTAAGATTGGCCTTGCGTTTGAATGAAGGTGGTCTTTTTGTGGGCTCTCCAGAGTAGTGCATGTGAGGATTACTCTTTAGGCCTGTGTGGTTTCTCCAATGTAGCATTTCTTTTGTCCTTTTTAAATCTTCTTCAAAAATTCTTCAAAAATTCTCTTGGCAGGTCAGGGTGCAGAACAAAAGATCAATGGATCAATTATGTTTACGTAACCATTTTACATCGTTATGTTTATAACACCATTCTCTGCCATTTCTTGAGATATGCAAGCAAAATGTATATTATTAAGCAATTTCCCTTGACATTGATTAAGAAGTTTATATGCTATCTGTTCTTAGTCATCAAATGAATTCAAGTTTATTTTTACATCCTGATGATTCGTTCTTTGAAAGTTCATCTCTTGTATTTTCCACTTATTTATTTTTTGCTATTTGTTTTGTGGCATTTCTCTTGGCCACGAGTGAACATCGCAGTTCTGGTTTGCACATAACCTTCCGAGAGCTTCCCCTTTGCCAGCCAAGAAAAGACAGGGGGCTGTCGAGCAGGGAGCGCGCAGCTGCTGCAATAATAGGCCTAATTGCACATTTTCTTTTGTGGGGCTGAAATTAGTGGCAAAGCGCAGCTACAATGCCCAAACCTCGAGTTAAAAAAAAAAAAAAGACTCACGGGGCAACTGCTCACCAGCGGCCCGTCATCACCACCCACGGCTCCCTGTCCACACCTGCACTCGCCCTCGCCAAAGTAAACACAGATAATAAGGTGTAATTACTTTAAAAATAATAATGAGAGCCCTCCATGTGACAATGGTTGGCCTGTTTATTGAGGGATGAAAATAACTTCTTAAGACACAGATGAGGGTTCCCCCCATCAGGAGACCCCAAAAGGCCAGGGCTATCAGTGCATGCATGTGTTAACCTTCTTCCTCACCCCTTGCGTTCACAGTAATGTATGGAGCATACAAGTGAGGGAGAACCCGTCTTTCTCTGACTCATTCCTTTTCTTCCACCAAGCACATAGCGTAGGCTACAACATCCCTGTAAAGGCCCATCATGGCACTCTGGAAGACTACCATGAAATGACTGTTGGATCTCGATGCCTGTTCGCTGTCGTTTAAAGATGACTGACATTTAGAGAGACTTGACATGTTCACACACAGGCACGACGTGAAGAGTTTGTTTCTTTACAACAGCATCGGCAGATCTCGAGCCTGTATGAAAACCAAGTCTTTGCTTTGGTGTCATTTTGCATTAAAGGCTCTGTTTTTCTGGCCTGCAGGTTAGGAAATTCTCTTCTATGGCACTGGAAAAATATGTCTAACAGGGCTAAATACATAAAGCCTGGATGATTTGAGAAAAACTGCCACTTTGATATACAGCATGAGGAATAATCTTCAGTAAGATTAAGTGAAAGACAATACGGCTCAAGCTGTCCAGGGCAAAATATAGGCTGATATAAAGGAATGTTTCATGGTCCACTTTTCTTGGTCCGCTCATATTACTGCCCAAAATATTGTACTGACCGAGCAATTTCCTGGCACGAAGGAATGCTTTGTGGTGTTGCTGCATTTGGCTGGTTTGATTTGTTTACAGTCCTCCTACAACAACCATTAAACCAGAGGCCTTTTGTTACAACACTATTGTTATAATTTAACGATTACTACCTGTTCAATCTTCAACAAAGATCACGCTAAACCTTTATACTAGATTTTATGTCAGCCCATTTAATAGTGTTTAATAGCAGTTCTTTTAATACTACTGCAATTGCCTAGGGCTGATAATTAGCCAGAGAAATTAAACAGTGACATTATGCCAGCATGTGCTGTGATGGCTAATGGTCACTTAACACTATTATAGTACAAAATGTTTAAATTACAACTTCGGTGAATGCTGTTGTTAAGACATGGAATATCACTTAGCTTATTATAATTAGATGCTATAAACACACCGGCTCAATAGACCTGAGCTTATACTGTCATTATGCTAAGAACGGTCATTGGCTTCAATGGATTTTGTAGGATGGCAAAGTTTTTCTTTTTTTGGTGACATCCTCAGCTCCCCACTGCGTCCACATTCAGAGACTGATACCCAGCAATTACAGTTTGTATGTGTGTTTTTTTTTCTTACTCCATTTCCCCCCCTCCCAATATTTTAAGTATGCCCTCCATTCCGAGCCATCCCACTGCACTTAATAGCCTTGGACAGTCAGGGAAGAAAAATTAACAGAACAATTTAAGCACATCAAGGCTTGGTGGGGCAATTAAGCACTCTTGATGTTATCCTCGCTAGTGAATTACCAGTGCTCTGATAATTGTAATTAATTAATCATCTCACTCGCTCATGCACTACCGTTTATGTGAGAACTGTAAGGTAGACTGTGGATGACCTTTCAGGTGTAACACAGTCTTTTTCTTTTTCCAGAACAATTCATATGAGTTCTGAGCAGCAGCGGTGTCTCTTTACAGGTAGCAAACAGGTTTTTTTTTTTTTTTTTTTACCAGCAGAATCTCTACCTAAAACGTTTCCAGAGTTCAAATGTTAGCATTTGAACGGACTGTGAAATACAGAAAGGGTTCTTTGGACGGAGGTCATAGTAGAACCACTTGTGTTTACCCAAAGAACCTTTTGATGGATGGTTCTTTCAATTACAATTTTTGTAAATGAGATGCTAAAGTGAAGAACTGAAAATCATGGTGCTACGAGTTTCTCCCATTCAAATGTGGAGGCTTGCAAATAAAATGTTAAATCTGTCTTTGAGTCGAATTCTTTTGGCAAGAATTGCGCTAATGTAATATTCATGTGCAACCAGTTGAGACATTTGTATCCTATAAATGCAAAGCACTACTTTTTTCAGTATATAACCCTACACCAAGAACTGTTTAGAAACCTTAATTAAAAAAAAAAATGTAACGATAATCCGAGCAGCTCACAGACAACGTGCAATGCACAAGCAAATGAAATGCGTATCCAAACTGTAAGAGCAGGAGGATCCTGTGGAACAATGTGGCATTGGGCTTTGCGCGCCTGGGAGGCCTTGGCGCAGACACAGAGAATGGTACGAGCTCAACAAGGAAACAATTAATCATGTGTGAGTGGCTGTCTGCTAACAAGACAACAACAATGTTCCAAATCTCTCCCTGAGGCAGGATTCAAATCCAGAAAACTGTTCAGGCACGCGGCCCCTAGCACACACGCACCCCCCCACACAAGCACATGAACATATGCACAGACACATGCAGGTGCTTAGCACTGTACACTGATACGGCACATCATATTGAAATCTTTGAAGTGGTGCACTCTGTTCTCCTTTTTCACATCACGCATTGCTTGATCATTGCAGTGTAAAGGGCCCATTCATTCTGCACTTTCTCATTCGCAATACCAACAAGCAAAAACTCAGATCTCACGTTAATCAACTTCATTCTGGAAGCAAAGTATGGATTGATGAGCCTTTTTCTTTCTGTTTTGGGGAAATTTCATCCTTAATTTAAGCATGTGTCCTCTGAGTGGCAAGCCCCCTTGAACTGAGTCAAAGCAGGCGACGCCTACTGAAATGGGATGGAAAATGTGCATTTTCTTTCGTACCGCTGGTCTAGGGAGTGGAGAATTAAAGAAATACATAAGCAAACAAAGAGCCGGTGTGTGTTTCAGGATGGGCCGTCTGGCCGGCATCACCCCGGCTGTCAGAATGAGAAGTGACACAGGTTACTGGAGGGCTCCCTGCTGCGGAACACTGTTCCTGCTTGGCGGCAGAAAAACAGCTTTGAATCACAGAATCACTGCGCTGGGCTCACACGTTCTTTGGATAAGAGAATCAACATGTGAGATCTCATTTTCTTTCCCTCTCTGATATACGGCTCAGATGATTCCAAATGGTACCACTTCATTAAAGTGTCACTGTTAACTACAAATATTCTATGATATTACTTTATTCAGCGACCAAGCTTGCCCACATTTACCTTACATAAGCGTGATGCATCCATATTACTGAATGTAAAGCAAAAAGAGATCATTTTGTAGTTTACCCTACAACCTATTGTTTCATCCCTGTATCTGTTTGGTTACATTTTTAAATCTTATGTCACTGTGTTTAAAGAGTGTAATAGGCATTTTATAGTTACTTGAAGATAATTCACAATGGCAAGCAATTTGTTGTCTTCTTGTTGATATTTGTTTTTTGTTTGCCTCTTCTTTCACCATGAGGATGAGTGGATTTATCTTTACAAAAAAACAAACATTTTAAAAGTTAATTATTACGCAAAAATGACAAAAAAGACCTAAATGCAAAAATATGTTGTGATCTTAGGTTTCTGGGAGTTTGGTCCAAAAAAAATGTAAAAATATTAAAGTATGAATATTAGTATGAAAGAGTAAAATGAAATAAATAAATTAAAAGTAAAGAAATATGCCAATAATATTAGAAACGAAGGATTGTAGGATGCATATTCATTCATTTCAATGACTGGGCGCAGTTAGGTTCTTACACACTCACTGTAGAGATCACTCAGAAAATGTAAAGGAAATAAATAACTGTAAGGATTTCTGAATTAATCTGACCGTTCTGACTATTCGACTGGGAGATCTGCAGGTCTGTTACCATGGTGGGATGTGTTCAGGAAGGGGAAAAGGAAAAGACTTAAAGATTTGCCGGTGTTCACGTTTTGCTCAAAGACGAGCGAGCTTGATAATTTCCCACAATGCTGTTGAGCGGCCCCTGTGATCAGCAATTATGAGAATGAGCTGGAATTCGAGGGGCAAGCGTGCAGGCAGAGGGAACAGAATAGCCAAGAGCCTTTCTTGCTCTCTGGTCAGCTTGCCTGGGCTTAGTGTCTGTGGGCAGCATCTGGCTCCATTTAGCGGAGCCTGTGGAAAGAGGGTACCCCGCGTCCTCTCGGGTTGCAGGTCTTCAGTGTGGGCTCTTGTTTTTTGGAAAGGGCTAAAGCCAGTTGGTCTGGACCTTCTCAAAGTGCCCCCAGTGCATCCGCCCATCCCTCCAGAGGGGCAATTTCGACCCATCCCAGATGCCCCACAGCATGTTTAGTGTAGCTCCTCATTTGAACTGAAAGATGTTGAACAGATTCATTCAGAAGCCAGTCTCCTTAAGCTTTTTGAAGAAAGGAGTGGGTGGGCGTCAGTGAGCAGGGGTACAAGCGTGTGTGCGTATGCTTGTATCGAAGTTTGCCTATGGGCACACGATGACGGCCAAATATGCAGAGTGAATAGCATCAGTGTGGTGACGCAGGCATGATACTAGGCAGTCCTCCTCATCACTCTACTCCTGCGGCTTTGAAAGGCCCCAGTCAATCTGCTCCTGGGTCAGGTTTTAGCAAATGATCTATCTGAGCACAAGCACTGCTCAGCGGATTGATTCATATTTAATCATTGACTAGTGTCAAAGCAGTTTATTGTTGTGCATGCTGAAGGCAGACCAGAGTAAGTTTGACTTGTTAAATAAGTCAGCAGGATGTTATTCAAACAGAGATCTATTTTCATGTAAACAAAAATAATCTGTCATGGCCTATTATACTTACTCGGTTTATGTCAGTGTCACATCTTTTCTCAACATGGCAACTGAGTTCCTTTTTTCAATTCTGTTTGACATATTTCTGTTTAAATTAATCTAAAAGATTCAGAATGAAACTCAGCATGTGTAAAGTAGCATGAAATTTGTCAACATTACGCATTTGCTTCCATTTGGTTGCCTTTCAAATAAAAGAGCAGAATAAAACAATGCTCTCTACACAACATTATCCTACAGTTAATTAAATATTTTATATGTTTTAATATTTGATCACTACTTTCAAGGATTTACACATAGCCTGTACACTTTAAAAATGTTGTTTTTCAACCCAAAAGTTGAGTTGTGCTTGTTGGGTCATTTTGTTTTTGCTGTTTTTGGGGTAGACCAGGTGCTGAGTTTGTGACTGCTTCACAATAACAACCCAGCCAATGGGTTCATTTTCTAACCACGAAAGTGCCGATTAGAACACGGCCGGTTAAACTGTTTCTCAACAGGCAGCAGTACAGAGTCATGACTGACAAGAATCGGTAAGTAAACCTATAAAGCATGTTCTAAACTGTGTTTTTTGTTTTTCACGTAGCATTAATAAGATTAGCAAAGGATCGCTCTCTATAACTTTGATTTGTTTATATTGTCTTACTGGTGAGCCACTGGTATGTGTTGTGAGTCCATTATATGACATCAGCCTAATTATAAATCTGAATACTTGACAATTGACATTAACATTATCTGTGAAATAATTTTATTATACTTGGATAATGTTACTATACCAACTGAGTTACACAGCTAACCTAGATAGTTACACAAACAAACTTACAAAAAGACAAACTATTTAGAAACTATGAAAAAATATGGATACATCACACATTTTTTACAAAACTTAATTGTTTTTAAAGAAAATAAGATATTAATATTTAGTAAAAAAATTATCGTATTGTTTCTCACTGGGTGGGGGGGTGTTTCTGGTGGGCTAAATCAAATGTCCCCAAGTTGTGGCTACACTTTGGGCAGCCCTGCACAAAACATTATATCACCAGTCTTCTTTTGACGTATCCTGCATTACTTTTGATAAGGCATAGAGTGCACTTTTTCCCATTTTTTACTACTTGTTACTTACTAATATTAACTTTCTTTTTTGCAATAAAAAAAAACCCTTCCATGTCAAACTAACCATATTGGGGAATCTCTGGGTCATACATATACAAAGTACAGCCGGCTTACATTAACTCAGGGTGTGTTCTGTTATATAGTGACCCAGCGGAAATGACCCACATTGGGTTGTTTTTAGCCCAGCATTTTGAGAGAAAGATCACTGTAAATACAGATGTCATGCACTGTATTGTATCCAACCAGAGACATCTTTCACTCTTTACCCGTTTTGACAAACAACAGATTTTTTTTTTTTTTAATTAGCTGTACTGAAGGTGCTACATAAATATCCACAGCATGACTGATTTTATACATGTTGATAATTAAACACACAATTAGATGGTAAAGAGTCATTTAAATGATATAAATATTGATCATCAAATCAGGGTAATGGTAATGGCATAATATTATACACTTTATATATAATATATAAGTCTAAGGTGTCTCCAAGTAAAACACTTCATTTTAAGAAACATGTTTACAAAACAAATAAAAAATAATTCCTGAGATCTTCATGGTGTCACTAACATAAGAAAGATATATGAAAAAGTAAGACATGAAGAGATTGCAAGATTATTTAACAAAAGTTAAATCATGCCAGCTATTTTCATCAGTAGCCCACCTGAAAACCAACTATTAACTTGTCAACATGTCAGAGAGACACAACTTTTCTGAACCACATCTTCATGGCTCTGTTACTTTAAATAGAGGGCATTTAACCCCTGAGACCTCTGAGGCTAAGAGCAACAAAGTGAACCAATCTTATTTCTTCAAGTGGTTCTATTTTGGAAGCGTGGACTAAACAACTAAAAATAGAGACATCACTTTCCTACAAGATGCATGTTGTTTATGGAGGAGGGGTGACCCCTAGGCAAAGACATGTCAGGGGTCTCTAGCTCTATAAACATTACCCGATCACTCAGGGGAGCTGGGTGGACTACGGTGCAGCCAGGTCCCTGCCGGTAGACTTCTCACTTTACCATGTTCACGCCTGTGTTAGAGATAAAGCAAATTCAGTTTGTCTGTTGCAGCTTCAGAACATGCAGTCTTTCCCTGTGCCTAACGCGTACATTCATTTTTCAACAGCACATACAGGGGAAAAAAGCAATGATAACTGTGGATGACACATAAATGCCACAACAAAATAACCCATATGCAAAAAGAGTCTTGAAAATGTCAGATTCTGTTTGGCATACTCCAAGTCAAAATATGAATTATGAGAGACCTTAAATGTAGGTTTATGGATTTCATTAATTCATAAACATTACTTTAAGGTATATTACCCAATAAAGGATCAAGCAGGTGCCATCAATATTTTGGGGTAGAGAAAGCCCAGCAAAGCCCATTTTTAAAGCCAGAGGAAACCTGCTGTGAAAAATACTGTGGTTCATGCTGGTGCTCCAGGAACCCAAGAAGCCACCAGCAAAAAGCTATGAATTATTTTGAGCGCACAAATGCATTTTCTTTGAAGACCATCTACCATTAGAGACCTTTTGCTCCCTTCAAAATTGTTTTTATGCTGTGGGTAATGTTAACCTTTGCTTTTGTAGTCATGGAATTCACTTTTTTTCCATCACAAAGCAAATAGCAGTGGGACTGGATCGAAATAAAGTAGAGGAACCTTTTAAAAGAAAGAAAGTGATGGGAAAGGAAGCCTAGAATCAAAGATTTTGCATTAGCTACAGCCTTAGGACTCCACCACAAGTCCATTCGTCCTCATGCTATTGTGTTTTTTTGGGATGGTAGTGTTCTAGATAATTCTACAAATTCAGTACATTGGGAAAATCAGTAAATGTGTATACTGCTTTGTGTTTGAGATTTGCTGTACTAGTGTACAGAGTCTATATTTTATATAAAAGCTGATGGCTGGCATATACAGAATATAGCTAACAAATACAACAGCTCTCACACCTGAGTTTGTGACTTTGGAATGTATTCATATCTATCTATGTATCTACTGTACTGTGCAAAAGTCAGTGACCACCTTTTTGTTTGTTTTTGTTCTCCAAACCTCTCACTGACATTATATTCCCTTCCAAAGAGATGCTAACATTCACACAATCAACTCAAACGCACCAAACAATTCATTCTTATGTGCATCTAAGATGGCTAAAAGGGGATATTGTTGTATATGTATATCTTATTTATAATGTATTTGTTTTTTCTTGGTCTGGATTCTGTATGTCATTGTCATAAACATTTGTTCTAATCAAAATGTCGATGATGTCTTTGGATGGCGACTGTTGTTTTTAATGTGCCCCATGAATAAAGCAGACTTATTTACTTTCATAAGATAGTGAATAGATAATACGATCAATAGAAAAAAGTCAAAAGAAAATAAGTGAATACATTTTTTAAGGACAGAGAGACAACGTGAAGCCTAACAACCATGGAAGACCAAAACTGTCAACAGCAGATAAAGAGCATTTAAGGCTTCTATCTTTAAGAGAGGAGAAAATGAAGCTACATCAGATCTAAAAAAAATCCTGTGCTTCTATCCATCCTTCTACCTTAAGAAACAAAACTCAACACCGTGGGGAAAGGAAACAGACAGCAAGATCTAATACAAACATACAAACTAGACACTTAGGAGACGTGGAGTAACATGGACTCGTGAGTGTAAGTCTAAGACTATGAGGTGTTGAGAGGTAAGGACTAAGAGGCTATTTCTAAGAAGAATGAATGCAGATTTCTTTAAAACTGAAAGCAAGTCTTCTAATAAAAAGGAATGCATGATAAAGGCAAAGGGTGCTAAAAGGGTGCTACCACATTTAGATGCTTCTGTGTAATTATCTGTCCAAATATATGTTCCTTACTACTTCCCGACATTGAAAAATTAAGTACAAGAATACTTGTACTTAAAAGCCATTTTGACAGGCAAACAAACAAATGAAAAGTTGGCATCTGGCTTTTGCACATCTGTCCAGACTGGCTGAGGGGACTGTACATTCCCTTACCCGGGCCCCAGTATTTATGTGCTGTGCCCCAGTAAACTCTCAAGTTCAGCTTTCAACAACAAACTAATACATTTGGCAGTGCATTCAGATTGATAACATAGATGAAGGCGTGGATATTTTCTACTCTAAAGTGTAAACAGGTGCAAAGCAACCACATTCTGTGCACCTATAGACATCAGTGCATAGGAGGATAGAGAATACTTTGACTACTGGAGAATACTTTGATTTGTTTTAGATTATATACAGTATACTTTGTTTAATATGGTTGAAATGTCCCTTGCTCTAAAACTGTTATTAGTTTTTAGTATATTTTAATAATATTATTATAATTATTTGTTACTATATTTATTTGCATATACAGGTATGCCATTGCTGCCATAAAACATGTTAAATGTTCATACATCTTAATTAATTAATTAATTAATTAATTAATATGTACATTTTTTCCTTAACCAGTAGTTACCTACACTTGATACCTATATCTTCTTATTTATCACATCCATGCTGCCAGTTCTTAGTCATTTATTTATTCTATCTCCGTACACACTGGTCTGGTACAGCGGATACATTCCACACTTGATATCACACTTGATATCACACTTTGTCTCCTTAGATACTGGTTTCCACTTGATATCACACTTTATTTGTTATTTGCTTTATACATTTTATACTTACAGTTACAAGAGATAAGCCAATCTTATTTCGCTGCACTGTATATTTCTGTGTATTGCAATGACAATACAGATATTTTATTCTTCTACTCTATTCTAGTTACTTCAGTAGGAGTGTGGCAGTGGCATTAATACTGAGCAAAGCAAGGGAAGCTGGCTCATTTCATATTTAGCAGGCTTTCAAAAATTACATGGGTAATGGAGGGTGAGGGGCCTGTGTACCAGTAGAGCTATATGTCTAGCAACACCCCTGGGACATTTACCATTACTTCATTCCAGTTTAACTTCGCAGCTAACCATTCAAAAATGCGACACACAGTAAGGTCTTGTGGTCGCTACTTTCTTCGCAGCAGCTTGCTTTGTTCATTAAAGTAGCATTCATGAGCGTGGAGAGACATGTTGAGCATCTTCTCACAGGTAGACTCTGTCCTCCTCAGCCTCACAGCTGCATCCCGGACGTGATCTCCATGGAAACGTCATCACGCGCATAGGAAGTCCTCCTGTTGCTATAGTAGCAGACTAGCTGAGCATGGCCGCGAAGGTAAGCAGCATATTCTCACAAACAACAAACTTCACTCCTATCACACAGGGTGACTCTCACTGTCCAGACCCGTGAGGCATGAATGATGTCAAGCACACCCTCAGCAAGCCTGTGCCCCCGAGAAGATCAGCTGGGTAACCTTCACCGGGCAGAAGCCGGCAAGGTGGCTAGCTGGTTAGCCTGTCAGCTAATGTCCGAGCTGACAGCCAACACAGCCCTTCTCAATGACGTCTGGGACACTGTCTGTCAGCTGAAAAGGCACCAGAAGCGTCAAACTGACACATGCTGTCCGTCTACTTTAGATAAAGTCACCTCTCTTGGGCGAGTCCTAAAGTTAGCAGGGACCTATGTGAGGTTAGCGCAATACTTTTTTTGAAAGGGAAGGTCCATTTGTCATACGTGAACACACAACAGCACACAGTGTGAATAGCGTGAAATTCTTCTCTGCATTTAACCCGTTCACCAAGTGAAGCAGCGGGCAGCCAGGAACACAGCGCCTCAGGGTACCTCAGTGGAGTCACTAGCAGTCCTGGGATTCAAACCCACGACCTAACCATTAGGCGACCAGCCTCCCCACAAGATGGTAGAACGAGACGGTAGTGAGAGCAGCTATGTTGTATGGTTTGATGGTTTGAAGACAGTGGCACTGAGGCAGGAAGCAGAGCTGGAGGTGGCAGAGTTGAACATTTTTGCTTTGGGAGTGATGAGGATGGACAGAATCTGGAATTAGTTTATTAGTTTTTGGACAGCTCAAGTTGGACCTTATGGAGGAAGAGTCAGAGAGGCAAGATTGCATTGGTTTGGACATGTACTGAGGAGAGATTCTGAGTATGTTGGGAGAGGGATGCTGAGGATGGAGCTGCAGGGAAGAGGAGAAGAGGAAGGCCTAATGTGAGGTTTATGGATGTGGTGAGGGAGGACAAGCATGAGAGAGGAAGATGCAGAGGATAGCAGGAAATGGAGACAGTTGACCCACTGTGGAGGCCCATAATTGGGAGCACCCGAAGTAGAACAAGAAGAAGCACAATACTTTCTTTTTTGTGTGGTGCACAACTATGCAAAATTCATCAGGTTGAGTTGGCTGGAATGTGTTTTTCATAACCTGTTGTAGGATGTGGATTTGTCGATGGAGAAATTGCTCTCTTCTTAAAGTGATGTTTGTTAAATCTTGCTGTTATTAAAATGACATTGCGGTATGTCTTTACATTTAGATTGTGATGAAACAACAGTGGCACAATAGACAGACTCTGTGAATAATCCCTCATTTAAGTAATCGCTGTTACATCCTAACATCATCTCCCGCCCGCACGGTCAAGCTGCACTGTTATGTGTTCAAACCCATCAGATACCGATTTAAATACGCAAATTCATCTGCTCTTAGGTTCGCTCATTGCTGAAACAATCATGCTCACACTGCTTATATAATCTCCATAGAAAAGCATGGTCAGTTGAATGAGACACTCTGGTGCAGCTGCACGTGAGCTCATGGTCTCTATGTCCAATACCAGCCTTGTGGTAGAGGTGTAATCCCCCAACACTGTACTGCAGAGCAGTGGAATTATATTCTTTGGATGGATTAAGCTCCATCCAATGCCTCTGGAATGAGTTGAAGTGGCTGAATGCAATCAAATCCTTAATATTCCAACATTTATTGTCAAACCCTCCCAGAGGAGTGGAGTGTTACTGCAGCAAAAGAAGGACGATTTACTCCTTTATGAAGAGTGTTTTTAAGAAATGTTTGATGAGCAATGTTTGATGAGCAATTTTGGCTTAGTTACTTTACATTTACATCACTTTACATTTGGGATGTAATAGGATGCCGTCAGTGAACAATTGCTCTTATAGGTGATCACTCTTACAAGCAGGACAAAAAAAATCAATAAAAAGGACCTGACCAGAGTACAATTTTGTGAACGTTACTGACCGAGAGTGTGTTTGTTTCGACAGGTATCTGTTAGGAGGGCTGACCCTGTAGAGCTCAGATCCATTTTCCTAAAGGTAAGACAGGACTCTTCTTATACAGCAGACCTGAGATCACAGCACTAGATGGTTTGTCCATAACATGATTCACCTGCCTGTATTATATAAGGCTCATAGTCCAGACACAGAGCTTTAATGGCGTTTAATAAGCATTTTCCTCTTTTTGATGTAACCATGTAATGAATTTCTCATTACAGAGAGAAAACCTGAGGATTTATTTTAAAATGCAACCAGCACTGTATGGAACTCATAGTAAGTTCATGTGAATCAATAAATTGGAGTTCCTTAAAAGTCCATAGGTGCTTTGCATGAATAGATTTTAAACACAGACATAATAATTCTGAACACTCAATCTTAGTAATTTCTAATGAAAACTGATGTCTTGGATACCACATTTGCTGCTATAATCACTAATAACCATGTTTTTGTCTGAATAAACACTATATTTCAGTTGTTTCACCTAGATTTATTGTACCTGAGAGTTTCACAGATGTTTCTATGTTCATGTTAAAGTTGCATGTGGAAACTGTGAGTCCACTATGGATCTTTTTTGCTTGTATGTCCCAATAAATACTTTTTCTGACATCTAACGAATTGAACCCCAAAATGAATGTCAAAAACTGCAATGCAAATTATTTTATTCAGTGTTTCACACACTATTCTGCACATCATTAAATAATTAATCATGGCTTATCATGCTCTGTTTTAGTTAAATGTGCAGTTGGCCAGTGTTCTCAATGTCCTCAGAAAAGCACACTGTGATGTTATTTATCACAATAACAAAAATATAGTCGTATTGCCCAGCTCAGTGTGCACAAGTCTAACGGACCAGTATTTTTCAGCAAAATTCAACAAACCACACTGCATGCAAATCCGTCGCAAGAAATGGGTGAAATAATTAGTTTTATTTTGTTTTTGAAACTTTTTTTTTTTACTTTCACAGTACGCCAGTGTTGAGAGAAATGATGAACACTACATGACTCCAGAGGACTTTGTGTCCAGGTTTCTCCATGCACACACAGACGTAAAGCTGTCCAAAGAGACCACAGCCCTGCTGGCAGGTGTTGTGAACCAGACCAAAAATGGGTGGGTGTTTATATTTTTAATTATTTCAGTGGGAGTGAACCATCAGTGACAATCAAGATTAAGTGTTCTGGGCAACATAGGGGTGGTGGAATAGGCATTTATTCATATCATACTGGTATTATTGAAAGAACGTGGCGTAGAAATCATAAATGAAATTTGAACAATAGCTCAGTCTTATATCTTGAGTATCTTTTGGTTCATTTAATGAACTCAGAAGGTACAACTGCTTCCATGATGCATATATTTTTTGGTATTTGACCCACAAGTTTAAATGCTGTTTTAAATTAAATTAATAAAAGGATTCAGATTTTGAGGTTTTAGATGTTTTCTAAGTACAATTCATGACCTCTTGTTTTTTAACACTGCACTATACACAGCAGTTATAAACAAAGCTTTTGTTTTCTGACGATTTGGAATAATGCAGCAGTATCTTCCTTTTTTAATCCTGCACTAGAATAAAGGGTCAGAAATCTTAATGCACAACACTGCACTCAGGTGCAGATCCATTCAGTAGGCCGATTCCACCCCTTTTACATTAATATGTATGTTTTTAATGATACATAATGATGGCCAATGAAATGTTAGGGTAAGTCAAAAAGATTGTGTGTTTCCACGGCAACCACCTGGGCCATGGCGTGCAGAGTGCATGTGGTCATGCTGCAGACATTATTGAGGCTGCTTTAAACAGAGAGAGGCGCACATGCTCTGTAATTGCCTGTGCCATTCAGCTGCCATGCATTGTGTGACTTTAGGGCTGGATAAATGGCTGCATTGCAGCTATTAAGGGATAACTATTAGAGAATCATGGCTTGAGCTCTGTATCTGAACCTCATTTGGTTATTTGCAGGGGTTTAGAATAATAATGGGAAGATTGTTGGATTAAGTCAAATAAAAGCAAAAAAATATTTTGTATTTACAGCGATTCTGTTGGCAACAGTTTGCATTTTGTATTGCATTATATTGGACATTCAGTGTTACTGTGTGTTGTATTCTCTATGTATGAGAGGCAAACAATATAATAGTATAATAGTGGCTTAATGGTACTGGATGCATGATATGAAAAGAGATTCTTTATAAAGATTCGGCTGTGCTGACGTTGGTGTCTGTGCCGTTATTAGGATTTTAGAATGCTAGGGTGGAAGAATCCCAACAGAGCCACATAAAAGCACACATTGTTCATATTGTGGCCATATCATCAGCCGTGAAACTTGTTCACACTTGAAAAGAAAAGAAAATTACTAAAATAGCTGAATGAGTAAATAAAATCGTTAGCTCACTAACTGCTGAATGAATAACAGGTTAAATGAACACAGACAAAAGACTCATTTTATTTATGTGAAGAGTAGCATATTGATTAGTCTGTTTTGATGGCCATACTTCAAAAAAGATGGCCATCCTTAGGCTCGTTTGGTGTTTTGGAGAATGTTTCAGAAGTAAAATTGTCATGAAAGCGAGGCTGATTTCCATCTGATTTGGATGAATAACTTGGAGCCTCTCTTTCATGAGGTGGATGCAAACAGTGCGCTGCATCTTCGGCCTCCTCCTGCGTATGAAGAAATCAGGTGATATAGTGACATCCATCAGGCACTGAATCACTTCTTTTTCATTCGCTCGGCCCTGTTTGAGAGGCATTGCACCAGTGTTTTCGAAATCAGTCATTCCGCACATGTAGACATCCCTGCTGACTCAAAGATCTGTCATACGCTTTTTGAATCTTTTTTTCCTCCTCCCTCTCCATTTTTGATGAAAAAATTCTTCAAGTGTGAAACTCCTTAGTCTCTTGGGGGTTAAAACTTTGTAAAGAGGACATGCTGGGAAAATAGCAGGCCGTGCCTGTGTGCATTCAGCCTGGTCTGAGGTGTGCACTCAGGGAAAGCTAAAACAGCCAGTGTCCCCTCTGCAGGGTTGTCAGTGACAATGACAGGCCCAGAGCTTATTGAAGGTGCTCTCTCCTCACCTGTCATGGATAAAAGCCGCTACGCTAAGCTACTGCAATAATAAGTCTGTAAATAGTGTTTCTGCTATCCTTTAGCGACAGTGTTTACCAGCACAGGATAAAAGCCTTCTTTCTGTTCTCAAAGCCATGCAGTTTAAGGGGATGCAAGTCTTCCAGGCATAAATGTACCTTTACGTGATGATAAGAAGGAAATTTAATACAGGGTTTGAGTAGCAATTATAAACGGCAAAAATTCAAAATAAATAATGGTGGTGCGATGGCTGAAATAGCTACAGTGTATAGTAAAAGACAATATACTGTAGATGAAAAAAAGACAAATCAAATGACCACAAAATGCAACATGTTCTCATTTCCTGACTAGAGCCCAGAGGTTTTTGTGGTTAGAGCACATGATAGCAGAGCTCTTGCATAAACCATTGCATCTGATATTCAAGGGTGAAAAAAAAGCTGGACCTTGTAAGATGTTCCATGACCTGATGATGCTCAATCCCAAAAACAACCGCTGCATATTAGTTTAAAAGAAAAAAAAAATCTCAGAATTCTCTTCGTCCTTCGTTTCCACCTTCTGCATTTCACCTTACATTATAGTTTCATGCTGGTGTAACAGGATCACAAAGGCAAATGAGTGGCATGGTAATATGCATTTTAAATTAGGGTTTTTTTTCTGGTCCTATTCCATATTACTTGATGGTTCGAAGATGTTTTGCATTGATTTAATTTAAAAACGGATTTGGATGCGGTACGTGATTCTCTTTTTTGTAGTCATTTTCCAGAATTCTGGGATTTGCTAATCAACCACCATTGGCCGCATCCTCTCACAGTGAATTCACTGTTTGCACTGAGGAGGTCTGTGTCACGGCTGCACAGCTTTGATCCTGGAGGGCCGGTGTCCAGCACAGTTTGGCAATTTCCCTGCTCAAACACATTCATCTCATCTGTTATTGCCAAGTACAGTGGGTGTGACTGAGCAGAGGAACTAGTAGACTGTGCTTGACACCACTCCTCCAGGACCAGAGTTATGGACCACGGGTCTGTGTAATGTAAATCTAATCCGTAATGTAAATCTCTCAAAACACATTTCTGGTGTGTTGGCTTACTGTCAGATACGGGTGCCAATTACCGTGCAACTGATATCATGTTGCTTACAAGACCGATGTTGCTGTGAAATGTTGCAGATGGTTCTGAAATTGAGGCGCATTTATTCCACAGCAAAGCTTAAATAGGCTACATTCTACTTGTGAAAGCAGCAGCCATAGGATGTTTGCCTTTGGTTTTAATCACTGATGCATGGGCTCAGCGGAGTGGCTTTGTGGCCCACCGCCCACTCCAAAGCAGCAGGCTGTTGTTCTCAAACTGCCAGCTTAGTTAATAAAACAACTGCTCTTGACTCTACAATATGCCTGATTTCGCATGCTGGAGGCGTGTAAATTCTCGGTTCCTTTGAATTTCATCAGTAACGAAATTAATTAGAGTGGCCACAAAAATGTAATCATTTCTCCCTGGAAATTGAAATAAATTAGAGATGCACGCATTGGGGACTGCTCATTAGTACTGACCTCGCGTAATTACTGTATCCATTTGTGAAATTCATAATGGAGTTGAGGCAACTTTGAACTTAGCTTAAATAAAGACTAGATTGCACAGTCCCCAGGGATTCCTGTGAATGTTCAAATGGCTTGTTTGATTAGTGTGTCTGTGTGTGTGCACGTGTGTGTGTGTGTGTGTGTGTGTGTTTACGAATGTGGGAATGTGTGTGAGAGAGAGAGACAGAGAAAAGTGAATTGACTGTTGGTAGTACGGCTTGAAGGATTTGGGAAATTTGTCTAATTGTGATTTTTTTTTTTAACCAATGTTTAATTCAGATTTAGATGTGATTGTGTTCTATAAATTAAGCTCCATGCCTTTCTTCTTTGTCAAGACGACCAGCACATCTATTTTTGGAAGCTAAATGCAGTGGGCCAGATTACCAACAGATAAGCTCTGTGTTATTAAATTTCATTGTTATTAAATTTCCTGAATAAAAAAAAAACATTGACACCATTGAATAATGTAGAAGTTGGAATAAAAACAATTAAACGTTAATCCCTAGTTGGTAGATATCACAGGATTTGTTGCATGGTGATCGGTTGGTTTAACGTAGGCTACAGTTTGATCACATGGACTAAGAAAAGAGCAGCACAAATCTGTGAAGGGCCCAGTGCAGCTACGGATTCACAATTTTACTGAAAGTTTCATTGCACCATGTAATCAGTTGGTATACTGTATTTCCAGTTGTTTTGAAGGGGACTGAGAGCTTTATTTTAACTGTTGCCATTTTCAGTGCCTGAGGTAATGACATTTGACAGTCAAATTGGAAGCACTTCAATCAAGATTGCTATAGATGAATAGCCTGTTATGTCAATTTGTTTTGTCATTCACTTAAGCCCTGTGCCTAGAATTGAGACTGGACTGTGTATTTAGATGTTTTGTACATCATAATTTTAGGCTGATAATTACAGCTGAACAAATCACTCAAGTGTCAAGTGTTCACAATGAAAATATGTGCTACCTTTTTTGTTTCACTGCGAGAAGCAGTAATCAGTGACTGATACCCACTCATCATACAATAATGCAGTGCTGGGGTGTGCTGGAAGCTGCTTCTAGCCTGTAAGGCTGTTTGTCTCCCTCCTCCAGGCTGATCTCTTTTCAGGAGTTTGTGGCCTTCGAGTCCGTGCTGTGCGCACCAGATGCCCTCTTCGTGGTCGCCTTCCAGCTCTTTGACAAGACTGGCAACGGAGTGGCCACCTTCGGTGAGTGCCTTTTTACGCGTTCTGTTCTTTTACAGTCCGTTTTATTTTTAGTAGGACTGTTCTTGTCAGAAACGTTGCACCCATCACACATTTATTCAAACAACTGTTAATTATAGTCTGATCAAGCTACTAGACAGGGTTTTCCATTAAGACAAACACAGGCACTTCATTGATCTACGGGCTGAGGGACCACGCTTGCTTTTTAAAATGCAGTTCGGTTTCATTTGGCGCTCAGTTGACATGGGTTTTCGAGTTCAGCACCCATTAGACTGACAAGATGGTGCAGAGAATTGGGACAGAACGATCGGGATGACACCTTCACCTTGGGTTGGAGATGTTACTGTCACTATTATCTAAAAGCTCCGGGGTGCTGTGATGCACGTCCCCTGCCACATGTGCATGTTTCGCATTTCCCTAATTGATTTAAACAGCCCAATGTTTGCCTTGTGTAGTTGAGACGCATCAGCTCGGCTTGATTTCAGATGCACAACACATGCTGCTTTTGCCCAGAGAGAAAGAAACTTTTGTTCTAATTGTTGTAGTCAGTAGGGAGTATGATCATTTAGCTTGATAATATTATGCATATATGTAAATTCTCCTATCTAAATTGATCAATTAGGTATTTAGACATGATGGTTCGGATTTATAATTAAAAAGTCTGATGTTTTATTGTGACTGTAAAGGTTAATTAATACTACGCTGTGTATTGCAGTTCATTTGGGGGAGGGGTGAGTAAGAGACTTTTACTTAGATCACAAATAGCTTCTGACTGAGATTATAGTCTTGTCAAAGTCAGTTTCATGTGATGCATTACAGGTTATAGCTAAAGCAATTCCTTCACAATGTCAAAGGCAGCAGGACTCTCCTGTTTATAACTCTCTTAATGCCTTTAAAGGCTTTAAAGGTGACTTGTTATTTTAAGCCAGTTTATTTTTCCCTTCAATAAACTGCTATTTTAATATCACATTGAGCCTTTCATTTTCAAAATGAGTTCAATTACGGAATGATTTGAGTCAACCCCAGAACACCCCCCTCTATTCCCACAATTCATAATTAGGTGAAATACAGTTAATAAACATGCAGTCTGAAATATGTGTGCCAGCTACTCGACTGTACTCCTGCCAAAGAGATAAAAAAGGAAGAAATGCTTGAGTGTTGACAGCTCCATAAACGCAGGGCTGGAACAGCGCTACAGTCAGACTCTGTAGTAATGTAATATATTTATTGCCTCATTAAAAAGAAAACCTGTTAGAGCTGTCGTGCTCCAAGAAGAATGGTCCTAAGTAATATGTGCACCCCCGTAATTTCTTTATTTTTTCCCCTCTCATGATCTCCATGGCTAATTTTGTGTGTCTGGCCCTGATATAGTTGCTGTGAATGTTCTCATCTCTTTCAATACTGTATGTCATTAGTTGTCACTCTTTGAAGTTGTTTGTTGCATGAGTAAACATGTCATTAGTAGCTATCTTGGAGAATAATTGCATTTTTGAGTTTTTAGTTTTGCTTTTACAAAGGCCATAAGCTTGTCAGGCTATTTAAATCTCATTTCATAGACAACATTTGTCATCGCCAATGCTAAATGCATTGTTCAATGTTAATGTTTTCCAGAATTAAATAAAATCATATGATCGGTTGTATTACACTCTCACTATAGGACAGAGCTAGTGCATTTTCCAAAAATGTGTCACTGAATAAGCTTTAGCACTTTAATATAAACATATTGACTTGCAGTACAATCTCTGACCACTGATGTATGTTTCAGAGGATGTGAAACAAGTATTTGGTCAGACCTCTATTCATCAGCACATCCCCTTCAACTGGGACTCAGAGTTTGTTCAGCTTCATTTTGGCAAAGAAAGGACAAAACACCTAAACTATGGAGAGTTCACCCAGTTCCTGCTGGTGGGTACTGTCATTGTTCTCTTTTGCCAAATCTCTCTCTCTTTCTCTCTTGCTCTCGCTCCTCACTCTCTCTCCTCCCTCCCTTATTTTCTCGAATAATCTTTGTTTTTTGGTTTTCTTTCACACAAACTATAACTGTATAATTGATTAATAGATTGGATCTATTCACTTTCATGCTTGTCATCATTACACAGAGTGCCTTTGCCTTCGGATTTGCCTAGAAGGCAGTGATACATGTATTTGTTGCCTGGCATAGCCTTGATGGGATTGACAGAGAGTGGAGTGTTCTAGGCACAGTTTCCCTTTGCACAACGAGCCATATTGACCTAGTTAGTCAATAATGAAACGCTGGAGTTGTATTCCAGTGCCAGCATTTGTTTCTCATTAGGTGACGTAACCCAAATACAGTCCAGCGATTCCACCAAACAGGTAGACATTCTCCTCCATAAATGATGGTATCACTGGTGCTCCTGCAGTCTTTTGTATTTTCTGCATGCAAGCCATTTTCCAATATAATGTCTAGACCTGAAAGTGGCAGAGGGAGAGCGAGGCCTGACTGTGCCAAGTTTGCATCTACACTCGCTATATCTGAATGAGCTTTTTATATTACACCTAACTTGGTCCAGATGGTTCTGGGGAAACATACTGTGAGAAACACACTGATATTGTGTTTTTAGCCAAGACAGAATGGATTTTGTCTTCTGTATGTACCCTGTCTGACTACAGTTATTTCCAGTATTTCAATACTGTTACAGTAATGGACTGTAACTTACTGTTACAGTTTGGCTATGAAAAATACAAGTCTCATTTGACTAATTTAAGCCCACGAGCTGACATAATTCCATGGTTATTTGTTCACTTAATTAAAATTTATCCAGAAAATCCAGTTACGGATTGTGTTTTGTCATTTTAAAGTGTGACTGATATCCATGTTAAAATCACCAAAGCAAACTGCCATCATGGTTTAGGTACGACACACAGCGTTATGTAAATGACCAGGCCAGTTACACACTAGCTTAAACACCAAACTGAAACAATAACATTAGAATAAATACAAATAAACAAAGTTTTTATGTGTGAGGGTGTATTTCCTTAACCATTTCCAATCCTCGTCTCCAGGAGGCCAGTATTTAAAGTTATGTTCCAAAACTTAGGTCAGCTAATTAATACTTCATTAAAGTAAATAAAGTGTGCTGCTGATGGAGTTCAACAAATATATTCAATGACTGGAGTGCAGCAAGAAGTCAGCAAACAAACCTATGTTCTTCTAATTGTATTCTTCTAATCAAGATATTAAAGGAGTAGCCTAGCAAAAAAAAAAAATCAAATTTACCCCAGATATAGTAAATCAGCCAAGAGACATTTGTTGTCCAAATTGTTGTTTCCATAAACACATACCCAAAACTTTTGTTTAGGACACAGTATGACTATAAAATGAGCAGAACTTCACCACAAGCAGCCAACACCACACCAGAACTGGTATTCACAAAACACTCAATAAGGATTCACAAAGGAATCATAAGGAGCTCAGATCTGTATTTATAATAGCCATTGTCACAAAAAACGATTCTAGGTCAGTACTGCTAGTCCTGTAGTGGTTTATAAAAACAGACAATGTTGTCTAAAACAGCAGCCGCAGTGTTTGGCTTCATCTTGAATTTTCCGTCATTTTTATAGCTCACAGTAAGTCACACTGTGTCCTAAACCACACTGACAAATCTGTGCCATCTTAATGAAGAGCTGAATGTGGTTAGAGTGAGCTGAGGGATGTTTTGTACATGTATTTACGTAAAACTGTGAGCTATAAAAAATGAACGAGACATTAAAGAGTAGCCAAACGCTGTGGCCAGCCTTTTTGAACAATATTAAACCCGTTCATGCACCTCAGGAGAAGGTTTACTGATCCAGAATCAGTTTTATGTTACAATGATTATCAGAAATACAAAGGAATCTGATTCAAGATCAGTCTTCCATGTGACAGCTGTGTGAATCCCAGCCCTGGCGTTGTCTGACATGGCTGTCTGTAGTGGTGGTTTTGTTCAGTTTTATAGTTCTCAGTCATAGTGTGTTCTAGACCAACAAGAAGTCAGTACCACCTTAATAAAGTTGTGGTTTAAGTAGGTCGAGAGAATTTTTGGTCATGTATTTTTACAGAAATTTACAGAATGCAAAATTTGGACTTCAAATATACTGACTACATTTGGAGTAAGTGGAAAATTGTGAACCTCTGATTTTTTTTTTTGTGAAGCTATCCCTTTAATAACTTAAAACAAGAAAGAGATGTTACACTTGGCTGTATTTGTTAATTTGTATTTATTCCAATGTTACATAGTGTTTTTCTGGCAAAACCACACTTGCTATAGTCATATGCAGATGTTTTGATACCCCTAGTCAAACTGCATGAAGAAAAGAGATGCACTTCTTTAGAGGACAGTGTAATACACAATTACTTTTTAGTTACTGAATTTAACATACTGGAAAGACATATAAAACGTATGTTGCCTGTTTTTAGCAAATAAATAGCAATTGTGCATTTAAATTACAAAGAAAATGCTGTGTTTAAGTTTGTTTCCTGTAGAGGGTGTGTTAATTTATTTCCACATAGAAAATAAACAAAATATATCATTTAACTTTACATTCAGTCATGAATGACTTTAAACATATTCCTCGGCTGCCTAAAAGTTAGCTAAGCTTACATAGTGCTGCATGTAAAAGGTAAAAAAAAAATCGGTGTCAAAAAAACAAAAACAACTGTTGGACAACTGACAATGTAATGTTTTGATAATCAGTTGCTTCCCCTATGTTATGAAATGGTAGTAATATATTAGAAGTGAAGATTCTGTGTTAATTCAGTACAACACAAAAACAGTAAAAAGATGTCGTTCTGATGTACTCGTGTCCTGATGTAATCCTGCTGTCCTCATGAGAAGTATATTTGTACTGAATGGACATGCCATGTGTTTTGAATTGGGTGCTAATAAAGCAGCTTCAGTTCAGGCTTTGCCTTTATTAAGGCCACCCTCCTTTAGTAGACGCTGCTACTCTGTAGTAAGAAGGAACCAGGTGGAGATATGTATGATGAAATTATCTGGAGAACGAATGCGCTGGCTTTCATTCCAATTTATTCACAATGAAACCCAGAAATTCTCAAAATGAAAAATGTATTCCACCACAATGGTTGGTTGCATTTCAAGACTGACTCCACTCTTTTGAGAGTGATATCATGGTCATATCATGATATTGGCATACATGGACGTGGCAAATGACACCTTGTCAGAAATCTGGCTCCCTCGCAAGAAATAGCATTATTGTTCGGCTTTCTCCAACATCCAGCAATGTTTTTAACCTGAGCGGTGTTGATGAAATCCAGAAGACCTTGGAGGGCTTTTTTTTTTCTAAGCAGGCGTTTTATTGTTTAAACGTGGATTTAATGCAAGCACTTGAATTGAAATAATCCAAACAGAGGTGGCTCGTCAAAAGGTTTTATTTGAATCCAAGGACAATTAAAGTAACAATAAATGCTGAGGCGGTTTCAGCATTGGCTTTCAGAGGCTTCGACTCTCCCCCGCGAAATAAAAACCATGTTTCTAAAAGACTCACAGTTGCAATAAGTTAAGGTTTTAAGAGGCTGAAACTGTAAACAGTGAGGCCCTGAGTCATGGCTGTTGTGCAGTCCCGTGTGGTGGTGGCTGTACCAGCTCTGCAAAATGCAGGCCAGCTCCCGTTCTGGCATTTTTTCCCTGCTTTTCAACACTTTTTTTTTTATGTCCGCCACTCAGTTTTCCTTTTACTTAACTCTGTGTGTGCATATTGATAGGTAAGAAATTTGTCTTTTTTAAATTCAGTAGTAACTTGCGTACTTATATTTTTGACCTTAGGTTTTTTTTTTAAAGAGGATTTGTTCGTAAGCATTAGTATAATTTTTAGTACTGCTACTACTAGATGATTCATTTTCTGTGTGCACATAGATCGCCTTCACCTCACTTTAACAGGGACACTCGCTACTGAACATACTGACTGCTTCTGCTGCTCCCTGATAAAAGACAAATGTTTCTGCTGGTACCATTTATAAACAGATTTGTAAACGTTAACTTGCTGTTGCTCGGAAGGTGCCTGATATACTGTTATGATCGTGGCTCTGGACTATGGGGCCCCGGTGTTCTGACAATTTATGCTGCCTTGATGAAAAATGCTACCCTGAAGCTTATTCAGTTTATACAGTCAGTTTATAACACTGATAATGATGAGAAATAGGCAAATAATATACATAATCAGAGAAAAATATATTTTATTTAAAAAATATTTACTTATAAACAGTGTATCGATTCATGCTGCCTTGTCGAAAAATGCTGCCCTGAAACTTATTCAGTTTATACAGTCAGTTTATAACACTGATAATGATGAGAAATAGGCAAATAATATGCATAATTCGAGAAAACGTTCCGGCGTCCATGCTCTGGACTCTGAAGGTACCTTGTTTTTCTATAGCAAACTAGATAAAATGTGAATGCCCTGCAGGGGCAAATAGCTATGGTTTTATATTTGATTTGATTACGTTAATGTTTAAGTTAAGAGTTATAGAAATATTTGAACTGCTACTGTGTAACTGTGTTAAAGGGAACACTGCTGCAAAAAAGCGCCTTATTTGTTTAAAGTGTTTGTAAACCAAATGTTATTGCACTTTTGTTCATATAGCAATATATATAAATATATACATATAAACGTTTTTCCCTTTATCTCATAAGTAATGTCTGGTGTAGTATGGTGGTTAATTTAATTACTGGTTAATTCAATAAAATTCAAATATATGAGGGAAAAGAAAAAGCTGCAAGCTACAGAACATCATAATAACAAAATGTGTATGTCATCATAAATTTTATGTCGTATTGGCCTAGTTCAAACAGAGACGGGATTAGCTAGAAACAAAGCTTGAGTAATTCTTCTGTCATCCTCTTCAAAAACAGCATTGTACAGTTCTGCACTAATAGACTACAATTTGGTTTGTTCACATCATTTTTGTTGCAGGTCCTGAATGATATGTCTGTTCATCAGTAATATTGGCTGATACTGAGACCCCACAAGTGTTGCGAGATCAGCAAAAGTCCTGCAGACAAAACACATATATTTAACATGTTCTTTTAACAAGAATACATTTGGAGAAAAACTAATTATTTCGGAGAATTTTATTGGTTTATATTGGGTCGTTCTCTTCTTTTACAGCAGCGCGGGCCAAAATGGTAAATTAGAGCGCAACAGTTGTCGCGGTTAAAAACTTAAAAAATGTCAGTAACAGAAACCAGCAAAACCACTTAGAATTTTATGAAGCTTTGCCCCAATATTTATAATATTTGTATTATTAACACTTGAGTGAGTGCTAACAATCATGGTGGTCACTAAAGCAGTTAACCAAAACTATTGAAGGTTTGTTTCACAATGTTAAATGATATTCACTAGTGTTATAGGTTTTTGAAATGTTTAGCTCCCCAAAATCGTTATTTGAATTAGTCACAAAATTTGTCATTTTAGTCAGACATTATTCTATATAATAAGCATGGGAATCCAGACCTTTTGTCACCTTAATACTTTCATGTAAACAGTGCATCGTCAACAGTCAAGTTGTTAATGTAACCATGTGTGTGATGGTACGTTCGCAGGAGATGCAGTTGGAGCATGCCAGACAGGCATTTGCGCAGAGAGACAAGGCCAAAACTGGAACAATCACAGCTCTGGACTTCAGGGACATCATGGTCACCATCAGACCACACATGCTCACACCTTTCGTGGAGGAGTGCTTGGTGGCAGTAAGTCAGCTCTCTTTGATAATTTCCTTGGTAGTAGAAACCAGGCGTTTGTACAGAGCTAGCCAGGCAGGCAGGCCATTTAAGGATAAAGCCCAGCTTCAAAGGCATTCAAGAGTACATTTAAACACATGCAACTGAAGACATGCACCCTAGACAGATGTATGTTTCTGTGTGTGTGTGTTCGTGTTCCTGTGTATAGTGGTCTGTTTCGTAAACACGCTGTGGAGTCTGTCATTTTCTCCACAGTATGCGCCTTATAAACCTCGGGGTTCTGCTATATGTTTGTAAACACACACTTACAAAGCCATTAGAAATAAATTAAAGACACTGTGCTCATCAAACCCGGCCTCCCCGCACACGCTCCTTTAATTCAGATATTGCGAAAGATAAATGAGAGTTGTAACCTAAATATTTTCCTTACATTATTTTGTTTGTTCCACTCATTTCTGTGCTCAGAGCTGTTCTGGCTAGGCTTAACAGTTTCAGAACACATCCATGTGAGGATTTTACAAATGTCTTCTTGGCAAAGACACATCCTTGGGTGTTTGTTTTTGTGGCTGGGGTTCCACATCACTACTTCTGCAAAGCATACAGTGCCATCTAGTGAGAGAGAGGTCTGCTTTAGCACGTTCTCCCCACCCCCACCAGCCAGAAGGAGGGAATATGTATGTTCTTTCACTGAAGAACCCAGTGAAGTCTGAAACATTTCAGTTCTTTTCATATAAATATAAAAGAGAAAATGTGTATTTGGCTGCTTTTATCCACTGAATGCTATGAACGTGGATGTTTTTGGGCAGCAGGAATATAGCCTATTTTCACGGAAGCTATTAAAAGACTTACCTCATGCTATTTTTTTCCACTTTATACGTCCCTCTTCTCATAAAACAACTTAATTAAAGTGCCCCTCGAGCTTAAATCCTTATGAAATTACAACCAGTTCTCTCCATGGAACTCTGTGGCAGTGTTGCTACATCTTTTACTGGCTCACCCCACCGAGTGCTAAATAAATACATGTGGAGTTTGACTCATGGCTGTCATTCCATCAAAGAATTTTCTGCATTTATTCTTTATAAAATAATGTCACTGTGTGTGTGTGTGTGTGTGTGTGTGTGTGTGTGTGTGTGTGTGTGTGTGTGTGTGTGTGTGTGTGT
>JBBIGA010000138.1:14068894-14100878 GCA_037576975.1 Alestes dentex
GTGTGTGTGTGTGTGTGTGTGTGTGTGTGTGTGTGTGTGTGTGTGTGTGTGTGTGTGTGTGTGTGTGTGTGTGTTCAAAGGCCGCTGGTGGCAGTACATCGCACCACGTCAGCTTCTCCTACTTCAATGGCTTCAACTCTCTGCTCAACAACATGGAGCTCATTAGGAAGATCTACACCACCATGGCAGGACATCGCAGAGATGTTGAAGTCACTAAAGGTTGGTGAAAAAAACACAGCCAGCACTTCCCATAATTCCAAGCATCTGTCTTTGTTCTTCCTCTGTCTGTCTGTGATGACCAGCGACAGCTTCTCTCGCCCTGTAATCATGTGTTTAAGCGCAAGGACAACAGCACTTTAATTGTGGCAGGGTCATGTGCTTCTTCATGTTATAGGCACCTCAAATGTAATAAATGGAAAAAATCTGAACCACCACATTTTTTTACCATATTGGATTTGTTGGACATGTCTAAGTAATTTCTAGAAATGTGCAAGGTTTGCCATATATTAGAGAATAACATTAAAGCATACTCCTAAACATGTAGTTAATAAACTCAGCCCTAAATAAACTCCTTAGTGCATTATCAGTGTAAAATTGCTCCAAACCAATAGGAAACAAATAAAAAAATCTTTCAGTTTATCCTAGCATAACTGAAGAATGTTTTCTCATTTTGTCCTAAAATATGATTAGAAGGTCCAGGATTCTAGTGTTTATGGCATCCTGTCTCGGTTCTTTAATTCACTTCTTCCTTGTACACCCAGTTTAGCCAAATAAAGAATGCTTGCATCACCATCCACTAGCTTTGTTTAAAATAGATCAGTTAGATTTGACCAATCATTTTCACTTCTGAAAGCCTTTTAGTCCTCTGCTACAAGTCCCAAGACCTTATGAACTGCTGACCTGCAAAGCTGCTCTTGTGGTCTGGATGTTGTGCAGCTCTCCTTTTGGACACAAACTCTTTACAGCACACTACTGTGTTGTTACCACAGGGGCTGCTGACTGGCCTTAGGCCACGTTAAGACCTGTGGTTCGTGGCTCCACTTCTTTGTCTCTAGCTGGCACCCAGCTGATTGGTTCCGTATGTAGTGAGTGGCAGAGGTTAAAACCTGCTTTAGCATCACACTCTCTCACTACAGTATTTAGCATGCAATTCACAAATATATCAACCCACCACTGGGAATCCTTTCTGTGCTTATCCAGTCCTCACTGCTTGCCTTGGTACCAAGATATAGGCTAATAAACTTTGAACCGTTACCTCGATTGTTAAAAAATACCTGGATGTGTTAAAATATGAAGAGGTGCAAACAAAACAAACACTCATAAGTTGAACTTTGCATAGAGTGGTTAGTGGCTATTGGAAAGGATGCTGACACACCACAGAAAAATTACCTAGCATATTGTTTAGCAATGTGCAGCACGTCAAACAAACAAAGCAGATTGTAAAGAAAACAGCAATCCTCTCTTTATTCAGTACAAAATGAATAGCAGATGCAAGTTATCCTATGAGCCAGAGAAATGGAGCCAAACTAAGGTAAGTATGTAGACAGCTCAGGTAAGAACATAGACAGCTTTCAGCTGTTTGTCCTCCTTTATGTATTATGAAATTCCTCCCATTTTCAAGGACTTTTCTTATCTTGTTTTTGAAAGTATTGCAGCACTGCTGTAGGATGCAAGTAAGCATACTTATAAATGATACTATTGAAATTGTTCAAAAGGTGTATCTCTTTAAATTGAAGTAATATTTTATACGCTGTTTTTTTTTTTTTATACCTTTTTTTAGGTGTAAATTGCAAGAATAAAAAATAAGTATTAAAAGTTACTGTCCATAATCCAAAAGCTATCAGACTACCTTTCACATTCATTTTTGCTATAGACCCCCCAAACCCCTCATGAATGAAAGGCACAGATTGACACCTAGTTTATGTTACAGTTGCAAAATGCAGTTGTATTGCAAATGTATGCCAAACAGACATTGATTAAAGGAAATGGAACCACAAGTGAAATGCATTGCTGCAATATTCAGTATCCTATTACCTTAGCAGTTGTATTAGTTAGTAACAGTCAGTTAACACAAAGGAAGATGAGTTTCTGTGGAACCTCAGAGTGGCACACATTAGTGGATTGTGTGTGTATGAGAGAGATGTTAAGAGTCAGGTGCCCGTGCAATCTGTGATTGTGGCCCTCTTCACACTCCAGAGCATGTTTAAAGACGGGGGTAAGCTGAGCTTGGCTTTATTGAATAGGGCTCTGTGTAAGAACACATGCTGCCCTTTTAAGAGTAGTCACTCTATACCACTGCAGAGGGAATCCCACTGTAAAGCAGCCTGCCTCATCCTGCTCATTACCACCCAGCACTTAACCTTCACACTGAACCGATATCCAATACCTCACTTCATTCACTCATTTAGCACAAAATCCAGCCTCCCTATCCAAAAATACAGTGTGACGAATAAACAGGGATGGCCATAGAAGGCCTATAGTCAGTACAGTTTTTGAAAACTTGCAATGGAATACTCTTTTCTAGTCTAAATATGTCTCTTTGATTTGCTGTCTCTTTCTCGCTCTACTTTTCCTCTTTCAGAGGAGTTCATCATTGCTGCTCAGAGGTTTGGTCAAGTGACCCCCATGGAGGTGGACATCCTGTTCCAGCTGGCTGACCTGTCTGAGCCGCGCGGGTGAGTCAGTGCCGCTACTGGTCCATGCCTACTGAGTCATCGTCTGAGCACACACTCTGTTACTGCCAGCTTCTTTACAACACTCAGAGATGAGGGTTTCAAGACCGAGCTGGAGCACGCTTCAGTTCCGCCTCTGAGCCTTGTGCCCTCGCAGGGCCCACTTGTCACTGTCACTTTCTAAAAATTGGGTTGCTTGACTCTGCTATAATTATATGGGAAACAGTTTGGTCTGTAGCTGAGTTTCTTGCTCTTGCATTTGCATACTTCAAGGAGACACATCACCTTCTTTGTTTAGCTGGCTATTGGAATAAAACATAAGCCTACAATAGGGCTTCATAATGAATGGTATTTTTTTAATGTTTTAAATAATAGCGCTGCTCAAATTAGATTACCTGCAAACAGCACCGAAGTGAAATGTTTCATGCTGTGGACTTGTTTGCGGGTGACATAATTGGAGTAGGACCAAAAAAAGACAGAACGATACAAAGTGAAAGCCAAATAACTATGCATTGTTAACTTTTTTAGCCAACAAAAGCATTTACTAGTGTTTTTAAACACCACATTCTTTGTTTCATAAGTTAATTACAATACAATGCAATGATAGCCTGCTGTGTTACTATATAGTAGACATGAATGCATAAACACTCAAAGTGCAATCTAATGTACTCATTTATTACCCAAACCTGTACAACCGGGTAATCCATAATCTGCTCATCACTTCACTATGTTTACACAATGAGTGCAATGGTGCTTTAAAGTTTGTGAACCTTTTATCATTTTCTTTATTTAAACATACAGATGAACTATAACATTTTTTTCCTTAGAAGAGAACCCAATTAAACAAATGAGACAAACATACTATATTTGGTCACTATTTACTGAGAAACATGATCCAGTATTGTATATCTGTGAGTGGTAGAAGTATGTGAACTTTTGCCTTCAGTACCTGCTGTGACCCCTTGTGCAGCAATAATTCCTTAATACAGCTTTAACATGTTGGTGGGTTTACTCACATTAGCGGCTCACTTCAGATCCTTTCTATTGGTTTAAAATCAGGATTTGTACTAAACCATTCCAGAACATCAACTTTATTCTTCTTTAACCCTTCTTTTATAGAACAACTTGTGCGCTTAGGATTGTTGCCTTGCTGCATGACCCACTTTCTCTTCGTAGACATGTGCCCTAACATTTTCTCTCGAATCCAAACCCAAAAGCAGCAAAACAGGCCCAAACCATGATACTACCACCACTCTGTTTCACTGATGGGATAAGGTTCTTATACTGGAATGCACTTTATTCCTCTCTCCAAACATCTTTTCACTAAAAGCAAAAGGTTTTATTTTGGTCTTATCTGTCCACAACACATTTTTTTCAAACTCTTTTGTAACCTTTTTTAGCCTGATGAGCTTTTTCTAAGATCCTCAGAAACCTCATATGTTCGTGCGGTAAAAATATGTTACATTGGACCTTTTTCCTTAATAAATAAAAACAAGTATAAAATGTTGCATCATTTGTTCAATTGAGTTCAATTGAGGAATGAAAATCTGATGATGTATGTTATAGGTATGGTTTTATATTTATATACATAAAGAACATTCTAAAGGGTTTACAAACTTTCAAGCACCATTGTATGTTTCCATACAGGTTGCTTAAGTATCTGGCTATGGTATACTAATCCTGCTTTCAAAAGCAAAGCTTTGACTCAGTGTTTCTAAAGGGAAGGAGGCCATGACATCGGAAAGGCCATTTGACCGTACATGACTGGCATCCCCAGTAGCCCTACAGCATTCAGTGGGTGGTAATTGCTTTCTAGACAATATTATTTCTTTGCCATGTGATATGGTAATAGGCTCTACTCGCTGTAATTGGAGATGCTTGAGATAATTGCTTTGCATAGATGTTATGCTTTGCAAAGGGAGACAAAGGTATGAGAAGGGCACAGAGAAATGTTTGGAAGTCACAGCTTCTGTTTTGAAGATGGTATGTCATAATGTTGAACAGTTAAAGCTCTTTTGAACAGACTGATGAGGAACAAGTTGTAAATCATTTCCTCCTTTTCTTTGCCCTCCATAGACGTGTTGGTTTAGTTGACATTGAAAAGATTGCGCCTCTGGAGGAGGGAGCCCTGCCTTACAATTTAGCTGAAATCCAGAGACAGGTAAGGAATAACTTGCTAGGTTGAATATAGTTTAAGCTGTTTTTTAATATTTACAAAGTGTCTCATCATAATTCATTCAGACTGTGTGGCACAGTTTTAATAGCTGCCTTTGAAACACTAATGGATTCATGATATTGTTTTCTTCCTCTACCATAAAGAAGTTCGATTTATGTTGCTGTTTTTTTGTAGTAAAAGCTGAGATGTGCCTTGTAAGTCATTTTAATTTAACTTGCTACTGAAAGACAAACTCAGCCTCTGGCCCTCTCAAGTTTTTTTCCATCAACTGTTATGGTTCTGATGCCTTTTGCTTGGGCCAAAGCAATGAAAAGAGAATATCTGAAGCTGTCATCAACATGCCGAACGCACATATAAAAAGTTGTAAATGAAATGCAAGCCCAGCAGTGGAGGAAAGTTATCACTCTCCGTGGGCAGCTGGGGGGAAATGAAAACAGACATGGAGGGTTGAGGACTCTGCGGGGAGAATGAAGAGAGGGAGAAAAGGAGAAAGGGGGATGCTAGATGTGCCTTTTTATTTTGTCAGAAGCTGTGCTTCCAGACGCGCTGAGGGCTGAGTTATTCCTCCATGGCGGGCCTTCCAGGACAGGGGCCCCAAACAGAGACGCCAGTCCCACCACAATGAGCAGCTTTGGGCTGTGGTTTGGGCCCTGCGGGCTGCTGGCCAGCTCTCCCTGACCACACCCCCTTTCCTTCACCCTACACCCCCTAACTCCCTAAGAGAAGCCAGGGGTCCATGCTGGGGGTCCTGAGGACTCCTGACAGGTGGTCCTGTTCCAATTGAGGGGGCAGAAAGAGACGGGGCAGGGCGACAGGTATCTCTGGCTGGGAATGTGGAGCGAAATGCTTGGGTGGTTCAAACTATCTAACTCACTCTTGCACTGTTCACTGTGGTGCTGGACCCAGGCACCCTGATGCTTGCTTGACTAACACTCCTTCTAATTTTACAGCACTCGCCAAGGAATGGAATAAAATAAGATAAAAATACAGTGCTGAATTCTATCTGATATTTTCTCTCATAGAAGCCATATTTCTGTCTTGCATGTCCTTTAGTATGCTGCAAACCTATAAATTTTAACCTATAGATGCCATTAACCTATAAGATAATACATTTTATGGTACAGTGATGCTTGAAAGTTTGTGTGTCCTTGAAGTAGATAAAAAAAACAGTTTAAATATTAGACAAATGTATTATACTTGACCATTCATTTACTGCATAAAACAATCCAATATTACATGTCTGTGAATGGCCAAAATATTTGAACCTTTCCTTTCAGTATCTGGTGTGACACACTTGTGCAGCCATAACTGCAGCTAAACGTTTTCAGTAAATGTTCATCAGTCCGGTACTTAGGCTTAGAAGAATTTTAGCCGACTTGTCCATAAAGAACAGCTTCAACACTGAGATGTTGGTGGATTTCCTCACATGAACGGCTCTCCTTTCTGTTGAGTTAAGATCGGGACTTTGAATTTGCCACTCCAGAACATTGACTTTCTTCTTCCTTAACCATTCTTTGGTAGGATGCCTTGTTGTGTGACCCACTTTTTCTCGAGATTCAGTTTATGGACAGTTTATGGAGGTCCTGACGTTTCTCTTTAGAATTTGGTGGTAAAAGCCAGAATTAATAGGCAAGCCATCCTGGCCCAGATGCAGCAAAGCAGACTCAGACCATAATACTACCCCCACCATGTCTTCACAGATGAGATAAGGTTCTTATGCTGGAAAGCATTGTTTTCTCCAAACATAATAGTTTTCATTTAAATCAGAAAGTTTTATTTTGCTCTCATCTGTCCACAAAACCTTTTGCCAATGGCCTTCTGGCCTGTCCATGTGAATTTTAGCAAACGGTAGATAGGCAGCAATGTTCTTTTTGGAAAGCAGTGGCTTTCTCCTTGTAATCCTGCTATGCACCCTGTTGTTGTTCAGTGTTCTCCTAGTGATGGACTCATGGACATTAAAAGTAGCCAACGTGAAAGAGGCTTTCTGTTGCTTAGAAGTTACATTGGGGTCCTTTGTGATCTTGCCGATGATTACATGCCTTGCTCTTTGTAGGTTGACCACTCCTAGGGAGGGTAACAGTGGTCTTGAATTTGTGTCCGAACTGTCTGACTGTGGATTAGTGGAGTACAGACTCTGTGGGGCTGGTTTTATAACTGCATTAACAGCTCTTTTTCTGATGTTCTTAGACATTTCCTTAGACATTTCTTTTGCCATGATACAGTTCCACAAAGGTGTTGTGAAGCTTGGATTTGGTTAAATCCCTAATTTTCATCACATTGGTTAATTTCACCTTCAAATGAATTATTGATCCTGGAGGTTTACATACAGTTGTCACTTATTACAGATATGTAATATTGGATAATTTTCCCCCCAAAATAAATGTCCAAGTGCACTAACTTTCATTGTAATTGGATTCTCCTTATCTATGTTTAGAACTTCTTATGATGTTTTAGAAATCTGATGATATTGTAGCTCATATTAATGCAGAAATATAGAACATTCGAAGAGGCTTCACAAACCTTTAAACACCAGTGTAAATGTTTAGACTTTAGTCTGTCTGAACCAACTTAAAAAATGTTTTAAATAAATAGATAGATACTTGTTTTAATCCAGATGTTCAGATGTTAGGTTTCACATAAGACTTGCTTATGTGGTAGACTTGCTTCTTAAATCTGAAAGTGCATTAGGACCTGTCTCTAGGAAATCTATAGGAAATAATAAACATATGAAAAAACTTTCATACTTGTTTTTAGTTATGCACATACTTCTATGCAAAACTAAATAAGCGTACTTTAGATTTGGAACCTGCTGAGTGGAAGAAGAAAACTGTACGTTTGATTTTTTGTGGAACAGCTTTAACAGCTCATTTTGTGGCTGCTTTGATCAGTATAAAGTTAATCCATATATTCTGTCGCCAGTAATAAATGGTTCTAGTAGATTGTATGTGTTGTAACTGACCAACACAGACAAGGGAAATTTTGTTGGTGCTTGACATTGTTGGGATTCTTTCAGAGAGGAATGTTCTCTTGATGGAGAATGGGGTTTGTGCAGCTATTTAAGAAATGACTGCTGGAAACCTTGTTAAAATAATGTTAATCCTAACTTGACTTCTCTCTATCTCCGTCTTTCTCCATCAGCAGCAGTCTGGGGGGGACCTGTCTCGCTCTGTTCTGATCCAGGTAGCTGAGTCTGCCTACAGGTTCACGTTGGGCTCAGTAGCTGGAGGTGAGTCAGTCACGCATCAACGTGCACCACCCCTTTAACCGCTCTCTCCCATCCCCTCTTCCTCACAACTCACTGCAAGAGAGGGGGAAAAAAGCTAAACAAAGGCTGCCCTATTTCCTTCTGAGGGGGGTGATCTAACCCGCTTAAGAAAGAGAGGAGGCTATGCATGGGAACCTCCTGTGTAGATTCTTTTGTACCTGTGAGCGATCAGAGAGACGTGTGTGTGTGCGTAGGTGGTGCTTGGCTCAGTGTTTGGCTCCAGACTGGCTCTCTCTGAGGAGACAGGTTAATAAGGAGGTAGCGCCTGTCCAGGTCTCTCTTTAATTAAGCCTGTCAGGGCTGTGTCCCCTTTGTGTCCAGTGCAAACCTGTCAGATAAGGCTTCAAACTGAAATATCATGACAGCTCTTTTAGCTTTGTCTCACTCATTTTCAGTTTAACATGCACTTCCCAACAACCTCTCTTGTGCTTCCTGACATGCTTCTATTTCTTGCTGTAACTTTCTGGATTTTCCAAGTGTCCACATGTTTGAAACTGTGTTTGAAAATATTTTGCTTCCATCATTTCATTTTTCAGCTGTGGGAGCCACAGCAGTGTATCCAATCGACCTTGTGAAGACTCGCATGCAAAACCAGCGTTCATCCGGCTCATTTGTGGGAGAGCTGATGTACAAAAACAGCTTTGACTGCTTCAAGAAGGTGGTACGCTACGAAGGCTTCTTCGGCCTCTACAGAGGTCAGTGTCCCAGACCCCAAAGAAGGGATTGAGCAAGGCAGGAATCACTCTCAAGCCTTGCCTGGATTACTATGAAGTGTAAAGCTCACTGCACAGGTTTAAGGGCCAAGTAGGAAGGAGCACATACAAGCACAGGTACTTAAAGTGATATTGTGGCCAAAAATTAGATTTACACATGTTCCCCCCAATTTTCCAATTATTTCAAATCAGCCAAGACATACCCAAAATTTGATCCCTTACTTTTTGTTATAAGACTAATCTATCTAACCTTGAATGGAGACATATACCCCTTGAAACTTCAAGCTCAGATAATAACACACTTGCCTCAGACCTTACTGAATTCTTACAGTTAAGTAATCTTAAGTGCTTATGTGGTTGCTGTCACTGTATGACTGAATATCGTTACCTGTGAACTGCTAATACTTCCCAATTTTTTAATTTGTCATTTTAACAGTGAAAAATGGGAGTAAAAACAATGCAACGTACAGCTGTTTCTGATGCTAAGACAGAAACCACATGCATAGCTTTTAGTGATGAAGCTTAGTCTTTACAGGTCTGTCGGGTCATTCCAAACCATGCCGCTTCTAGGACTGAAATAGTGATGGACAGGATTGATTGCCACATGGCATCCATTAGGAACATTAAATGCCCAGGTTTTGTCTGACATAAGTCTGACAAAAGGACAGCTAAGATTGTCATCGGTATTGGGATTTTTAATATTACAGCACTTGCTCCAAGAAATTCATGATTATCCACACGTTTTATCTGACACAACATAGGCAATTCTACATACTGCTATGATTATAGGCTTGCCCATAAATGGGTATTTCAAATTAGATGCACATTACTGTGGAAGATATATTTAGTTTATGTTGATATGTTTGTAATATAGATATGTGTCAGGTCTGAATTCAGAGTTTTGCTCCTATTACACAACATTATTTTAAGGTAATGTAACCAAAAACATGAGCATGTTGAGTATAATATTAGAATGTGGTTGCAAGTAAATAATATTAGTTGGTTCTGGTTAATTTTTATAGATGCATAGATTAAAAACAAAGTATTGTTCATTTTGATTTGTTCTGGACAGAAACTATATTTTTTGTTCTTGCTTTCAATTTGTTCCAGGTTTCGGCGCTCCCTCCACCTGGTAACCAGTAAATAAAAAGAACAGTTGATGATATTCTGCTGATGTAGTATACTATGCAATATGTATTAGGGCTATGCATTAATTTAGTAAAAATCTGATCAGGACGATATGACGTACATTTTCTGTCTGTGTGGTTTTCAAAATGGATAAAAAAGAAAACTTAGCATGTTTATTTAAAAGTGAGGACTCAGGGAATTTGTGATCACAAGCAGCTATGATTTCACTTTCTTTAGTAAATATGCATCAAGAGAGCGGTAGGTACTTAGCAGAGGTGGATGAAATAGATGATTACCTTTTAAAAAAAAAGATTAGTGATGTTCTCCCCCTAAGCTTACATGCAGACCACACAAACCACCTCCTTCAGCCTTGCATAATGATACCTTTGGCCTCATGTTGCTGTGTGGCCAATTTAGACCCTTACTCACCCACACTATTAAAGTTGTTTGTTACTTTTGGGGTTGTGCGAGCTCGTGTGTATGTGCGTGTACACACTGAGGTTTATCCTTATGAGTTTCAATTCCGTTTTTTTTCTGTTTGTATTCAGGCTAGAAGTCTGTACATTGTAATTGAGGCCTGTGTAAACTTTGGTTAAGCTTGTTTTTAAGGGAAGAAATAGATTTTTCTTTCACTGTGTGGTACTGCAACCGTCCTGATGTCTAAACACTCCACATCAATAGTGTTCATTAATGCGGGAATGATGCATGGATTCTTATGCATGGAGTCGCCTTTATATTGAGGAAATTTCTCCTGGCCGCGAGTCGTGCTTCCTTAAGCTGCTCTCTTTTTTAATCATCTTGTTTCCTAATTATAGGCCTGGTACCGCAGCTTCTGGGCGTGGCCCCCGAGAAAGCCATAAAGCTTACAGTAAGTGCTCAGCCTTCACCACATCAGCCTAGGCCTGTTCACCATCAAACCACTCCACTCCCCAAAGACGTACACTGTTGTCCTCCTCTACCCACTGACTACATTACACACATGCCCCTTACCCACCTACAAGCTACCTTGTCTAGATTCTGGAATGTAAAAGAATGTAGAGAGCAAAACTGTGAAAATATTAGTTTGATTTGTGGGTAAATCATGTTTTCTTCATATTTCCTCATTTGTTAGCCTACTGAATTTACTGAGAACAGGATTTTGTTAATTAGCAGTGTGAAAAACATGGCATGTCTGGGACATTTTCAGCTGTGTTCACGAGTATGACTTTAAGGAAAGATTTGCCATCTGATGACCTGTATTAAATCACATATGGCTCTGGCAATGTTGTTGTATACTGTGAGTAAGAACTGCTGTGCCTTTGCTTTTTTCTGTTCCCTGCCAGGTCAATGATTTTGTAAGAGGGAAAGCTATGCAAAAAGACGGGACTGTCCCACTGCCCCTTGAAATCCTGGCTGGTGGATGCGTGAGTTACTGGCCACTTTTATTTCTCTTTCATTTTTAAAGGGCTGTAAACTTGGTTTTTAACTTGATTCATTTTGTTAATATGTTTGTTTTTAGCTATAGGACCAGTTTTGATTGCCAAAGATCTAAATTGCTCATTTTGATTTAAAGCCCTTTTACAGGACTATACGGGAAAGCGCTAATGTTAAGTAAACACTTGAACTGATCAGAATGAGCTGATTTCTCAATAGGGTCTCCTCACCGCAGCCTTACTTTTCTATGTTTTAGAACATTTTAAATCTGGATTTTTCAATCTGACTTTAATCGTTATGTCACAGGTGTTTAGGTTTGCTGAGCTCCTTTAAAAGTGAATTACTAAACATTCCATGCATGTTTTTAGTACTGTGGCTTTTCAGGAAACCGATAGCTACCAGGGCTTAGCTCTGAATTTGTAGTTTGTGTTTGAAGGAGGGGGGCTCTTTTGTTGTGTGATTGTAAAGGCTCATCCATCCCATCAGTGCTTAAACTGCATTCTAAACCCTGCCTTGGTGTTCCTTCACCTAGAGATCACACACAACAGCGTTGGTGCAGCTCCTTATCATGTTACGCCTTCCGAGCCCGTTCAGAGGGTCACTGACCCTTTGCATTATCAATGAGTCAACAACAGACCTGGGAGTGTCACAACGCAGCCATTATTTCTATATGCTCTACTTCCCCCTGCTCTCGTGGAGGCGGAGGCAGAAATACTGAATAGCTTCTGGTAGTTTTTTTTTGTTTGTTTTTTGAAATTTTTTTCATGTAAGACAGCCATTTGGACATCAGAGCCCATGTTTCTTTGAGCTGAGAGTAGCTGGGCCATTTGTGCCCTTTGCCAGGGTATGTGTGTGTGTGTGTGTGTGTGTGTGTGTGTGTGTGTGTGTGTATGTATGCATGCTTGTGAGTGTGACCTGACCTAGGATCAGATGTTGCCTGTGAGAGAGGCAGACAGGCGTGCTACCTGAGAGGCTAGTATGTTTGATCAGTGAGCTGTCAGACTGCCCCCCTTCCCCAGATCTGCACTAACCCTGTGCCATCAGCACTGCTCTCTCAAAGAGCCGCTTTCATTAGCCTGCGTTTGATGACCGTCGCCAAAACAGAATATTTAGCAACACGCTTTTCATTTCTATGCTTGAGTTAAAGTGACATAACGATCTGTATTTAATTTTTCACTTATAATTTATATGTGGTTTTATGCAGTTTGTGCATTTATCCATTATAGGTATTATTACTGTGCCTTTAAGACATATATGTAAATATGTGCCTCTGTTGTGCCTCATTCAAAATGTTCTCCGAGCTGGACAAATTGTCAAGTTTTTTGTTGGTTGTCTGTTTTTTGGATGTGTGTTACAAATGGCTGCAGTAATACCATTGCTTCCCAGAGTCCTAGAACAGGATACAAGCATTTACCCTGCTTAATGCACTGGAGTGTCTCTGCTACAAACTCATTATCTTTTTTTAAACTAACCATGAACATTATTTTAAAACTCCAACAGTGTTTACATACTTCAAACTTTTTTGCTTCAGAAAGCAAGGAATATTCTTTTTTCCCACAAAATTGCCCCTTTAAATGTCACAGACACTTACATAATTGCGTGTCTTGATTGAACCATCAGGAGTGCAACTGACCCACAGGATCGTTCACGTTGATATTTAGACTGCACATCATGAAGAGAAATGTTCCTCTGAAAGGCGTACAGAGTGGCGGCTTGTGCCGGGCCGAGTGGACATGTTTTCCCTCGTGTGATTTTCCTGACAGCTTCTTTCATCCAGGCTGAGCCCCTGGCGTTGGGGCTGGCAGGCCGCGCCACTTTTCTCACGCCTCTTCGCGTGCCGCACGCTCTTAGTCCTGTTTATTGACACTGCAGTCATGGCAAATCAGATGGATTTATTTGGTTTTAGGGGCAAGACTAAACTGCTGATTTGAGCATGGCGAACACTTGTGTCTTGGGACTGTTACAGTGAGAGAGAGAGAGAGAGAGAGACAGATGACCAGACTTATGGAAAAGCCTGGTTAATGCATTTTTGTGAGGCTTTTAAACTGTTAAGTGCTCTATGCTTCTCTCCTCTCACATTGCAGCCTCTGAATTAGACTCATGACAGTTGCCAAGACTTAATAATTATTTGGTAAGAACAGCATGCTTCGCTAACCGAGAAGTTGGCTGGGTGCTTATCTTGTGCTTGCTGGCCCTTATTTGAGGGCTGGGTTACTTAAAATACTTGCACAGCCAATGTAAAGAGCAGTAGAGAGAGGGGGGAAACATGGCAAGCATACAGTGATGCTTTGTTCGTTTTCAGTGTGAATTGTAAAACGATGTAATTTAGCCTGCTTAATGTTATTTTGCCTTTGTAATGGTTTGTTAGTCTGTTGAGAGAGGTTCATTTTATCACCGTATGATATCACCAAATAGTTTTTTTCACCTTGCTCCCCACTTCTACGTGCAAACACGCACGTGTGAATCCCACTGAAGGGATTACTTGACACCCATGCATGTCTGAGTGAATGCTAATGGAGGAAAGTTAATGTTTGTGCTTGGCGCTAAGCTATTGTTTGCCTAAGAGGAGTGAAGTGTAACTGTGTGTGAGTAGCAGTGCTTACACAGCACTGTTTGTGTGTGTGTGTGTGTGTGAGAGTGTGTGAGTATGTGTCCCAGGGTTTTTGCTCTTGGCAGTAGAGTGTGTCTCAGGTAAACCTCCACCACACCCAGCAGCCCTGCCTGCCTCTAGGCCTCACCTTACCTTCTAATTATGGCTGAATTATTGGGCTGACACCACCTCTGTCACTCTGCACCCAAATGAAATTTCTCACACTGACATATGGCATTACAGACCACTCTAAGTGCCCCTCTCTCATATCTGATTGAGCTATTGTCTTCTACTAATCAGTGCCCTCAGTTGTTTATTGTTTATTTTCTTTTTTGTAACTGTTTAAATTTTCAATTAGTACCCAATTGATATGAGTGAACGACCTGGACCGCACTCCCCTCTTCAATTTTAGTGTGCTATTTCTTGCCAAAACAACTTTAAAGAGATCGCTCTCGGGGCTGATGCTCTAATTAACTATAAAAGATCGTTTTCCACATAAATAGCTATTAGTGTTTTTTTTTATTATTATTATTTGCTGGGAGCTGGGAGAGGCAGGCGAGCCTGCTCTGCCAGTCTGTGCTCTAATGTCCTCTGGAAGGGAAGTGTGGGTCATTCTGCTCAATTCTATTTAAAGTGCACCTTCAATGAAATGATTATGATCTTTCCCTCCGAATATGGTAATGCTTACTAAATGGGTTTTTTAAACATGCTCACTCGCAAGATCGAGACTCATTTGCTGTATTCCCGTAAGACAGATCCGTGTGCACAATTCCACATTCATATCTCCAAGGAACAGGGAGGAGAGAAGACTAACAACAAACAAACAGTGAGGGCCTTATTTTTGAAACGGGAGGCTGAAGGAAGGAGAAGAAATCCATGGAAACAGATTTCCATCTAATTGCGGCTATGCTTTCCTCTGTGCGACCTCAGTAACTAGGAGCAACGGGGGAGATAGGGCACCGAGGCGGCAGGCTGCCAGCCTCTCAGGCGAGACGTGTTGAAATGCGGCCGTAGCTAGCCCAGATACGTCTGTGTCAAAGCAGAAGTGTTTTCAAAGAGCTGCAAGGAACCTGTTCCAGCTTGTGCTGGCTGTTTTATCTGCCGCACAAATGCAAGGTTGGAGCCGTGAGGTTGAGGCTGTCTCCTGAAGGCCCCTCAGGGCCTGCATTCTGTCTGATGTCTCAGGCATGGTCTGTCTGTCTGTCTGTGGTGTGGACAATATGGACCTACGTGTGAGCTCCATCTAATGTATGATCATACCAAATGCCATAGAAGGCATTTTCTTTTTAGGACCTTTCACTACACATGTTTTCTCTTTGACAGGAACCTAAACAAGGAATTTCCTGACACATGGTTAGACCTCAGACCTCAACTGACTTGTCCAGCTGTCCAGTGTGTGTTCTGTTCTTGTTCTTGGTCTGATTTTCTCTTTTTTTATATCTCTCTCAAACTTCAGTTGTTGAGGAGGCTTACAAGAAGCTTTTTGTGTTCAGTATGCAGTTGAAGTTATTTTTTTATATTTATTGTTTGTTTTTAAGAGAACCTAACTGAACCCAACCAAACTTCACAAACCATTGGTCAAGAAGAAGTACAGTGTTTTAGGTGTTTAGATTTAAATCATTTTAATTATCATTTTCGTTTCATGTCTCTAGATTTTGTTGGAAAGGCATGAAGTGAATCTGTTCAATTTTCTTTAGAGTCCCCTTGCCAGTCTTTATCTGATATTTTTTTAGACAGCAAACTGATAAAACTACACCAGCATATAATCTTGGCTCATTTGATTGTTCTGGCCCACATTTACTGACCTTGACCTATTTATCAAGGTCATACACCCACTTAATTGCAATGTTGTATTTTCATAACTATTAAAATATAGACAGATTCCTTAATAATCTGCAATATCTGCCTGTGATGTCCAGGTTCCAGTAACCAGGCCAAGCAATTTTGAAAGTACATAATTATGAAATAAACGTATTGAAAACATTCTCATTGCTCAATCAGGAGAAAATAACTTGTTGGATTGTTATTAATGATGTCAATAGTAGCAGCAAGTAATTATTGCCATCAATAATTTTTTGCTGCAAGTTAGCACAGTTTTATGTGTTCACAGTAAGTCTACTGCATGTGGCAAGGTTGAAATACCAGAGGTCATAAATCAGACCTTCTGAATTTGATATATATAGTTTCGTTAAGATCAGTAAGGCTGGAATTAGTGTGACTGTGTGTGTGCTTTCCTCAGGCTGGAGGCTCGCAGGTGATCTTCACCAACCCATTGGAGATCGTGAAGATTCGACTGCAGGTGGCAGGAGAGATCACCACAGGACCACGCGTCAGTGCTCTTTCAGTCATCCGTGACTTGGGCTTCTTTGGCCTTTACAAGGTGGGCTCTCACGGTCTCTCTCTCTTGCGTTCCTTCTCTCTCTTTCCCCCTCTGTCTTGCTTTCTTTCATGCTGGAACCTGTACTGAAAATGCTAGAACATGTACCAGTCAAATCCCTATAACTTCTCCTGAAATACAAATGTGCCAATGTAAAATCAGGATTAGAAATGTTATATCAAGTAGCTGGACCATGAGTTTGTTTGATCTTGAGGCTCCAAGAGAACATCTTCGACTCTCCAGCGCCTCCCACCTGCTGCTTACGGTCTCTGCTCCCTCTTCCACACAAACTTGATGGTTGCTCTTGAGGCTCTCTCTGAGTACCAGCAGGGTTCAATACACACAGACACACGCCATCAGGGCTCAATCGGCTCCCTGCAGACTCCTGCATAAGTTGGCCCAGGCAGCTTCAGCCTCTTAGACCATGAATGAGGATTCTAATACTCCTCTTTCTGAGTGCCACTGTTGTATGGAGCATGTCTGTTTGAGCACCACAGTGCTGTGAGAGCGGCTCTGGGTTCCGAGCCGGCAGAGAGCCGCTGCATTCCTGAGGCTTGGAGTGCAAGTGGCTGTGGAGAGCGTGTGTTTTGGTGTAAACAACGTGGTGGAACTGATGGCCTTCAGTCGTGCTGGCCTTCGGTCGTATCTCATCCAACAGACCTAATTTATTATATTTTATGGCCTACCAGACAGTGACGGAAAGACAAGCCTGTGTTAACGGGGTCTGTGCTGGTGATACTGAAGTAATTATTGCAGGGCACTGATGATGGCTGCTTATAGTACACTCATAGTACACAGTGACAATTATTTTAAACATTTGACTGTGTTGTATGTTTTATTCTAATATTTCAAATCAGCCCAGTATTTATCAACACCAAAGCATTATCTTGACACTTTAGTGCAAGTAGTGCCCCTGGTTAGTATATACGTTGCAGGAGATATCAGTACATCAAAGAGCCTGTCAGGTAGTGTGTATGTGATGCAGTGTCCCACTGGTCAGGTAGCTGTCTCCAGGGCTCACCTGTCAGCCTGTCGTGGGAAAGGAGCTTTTATTTCAGAATAGTGGGGGAGAATGGAGTGCACAACTGTGTGTATGTGTATGTGTGTGTGTGTTTAAGAATGCTGGATCCGGCCTCTGCGCTCTGTCCGCCTCTTTCCAACTCTGTGGACAATGTGCATTGAGTGCAGGGACGCGCTGCAGCCTGCTTGTCCCAGACGGCCTGGCTCCTCTGGGCCCAGCCCAGGCACAGAGCCGCCTTTGTCAGTCTAATTACCCCGCCTCTCCCCTGCTGCTGCTGCTGGAACCTCCAACACTACCACTCCCTTCTACACATAAAGAACTGCGCATGCTCTTTGGGATGTCTTGATACCAAGTTTGAGGCCATGTTTGTAACTAGTTTCATAAATCCAGTAAAGCAATTAAAATTACATTAAAATTGCAACAACAATTTAATGGTATATTGAATACAGAACTTTCACATTCCACGTTGATGTAATGTTTGAAATTGGCAATGCCTTTTCATCTATGGGTTCACTGGTACCTCTAAATTTGAAATAGCGACCATTTATTAGATAGTGTCACAGATATTACAAGTGAGTGTTAAATTGTTTTGAATTTGATTATTTCATTTTCTGTAGCCACTTAATCCTGACTAGGGTCCCGGGTACCCGGAACTTTTCCCGGGGTCTACGGGCAAGAGGCAGGGACTCACCCTGGGCAGGCCACCAGCCCACACACACACATACCATTCGCTCGCACACTCACACCTGTGGTCAATTTAGAATCCCTAATTCGCCTGACATGCATGTCTTTGGACTGTGGGAGAAACCAGAGATCCCGGAAGAAACCCACGCCACCATGAGGAGAACATGCAAACTCTGCACACACAAGGCCAGGAGCTGGATTTAAACCCCCCAAGAGGTGTGAGGCAACAGTGCTACACTTCGCCACCGTGGGGCCGCTTTGAATTTTTATTTTAATGTCTCATGTCTCATTGCCATAAGTTGTAGATAATGTCTGTTTACACCAGTCAACCACAATATTAAAACCACCTGCTTAATATTGGACGGGTCCTCCAAGTGCCACGGCTCTGACCCATCAAGCATGCCATAAGACCTCTTAAATTGTGCTGTGGTATCTGGCACCAAGACGTTAGCAGCAGATCCTTTAAGTCCTGTAAGTTATGAGGCGGGGCTTCCATGGATCAGACTGGTTTGTCCAAGGAATCACACAGAAACTTGATCGGATTGAGATCTGTGGAATTTGGAGGCCAAGTCAACACCTTGAGCTCTTTGTCGTGTTCCTCAAACTATTCCTGAACAATATTTGGCAGGGCACATTAACCTGCTGAGAGAGGCCTCTAATGTTGCCATACAGGGGTGTACTTGGTCTGCAACAGTGCAGAGAAAGGTGGTTTGAGTAAAAGTAACATCCACATAAATAACAGGACTCAAGGTTTCCCAGCAGAAAACCTGTCAGAGCTGGCAGTGACAGCCTTCTTCCCATAGTGGATTCTAGTGCCATCTCTTTTCCAGGTAAGCAACTCACACACATCTGGCTGTCCACATGATGTAAAAGAAAATATGCTTCATCAGACCAGGTCACCTTCTTACATCGCTCCTTGGTACAATTCTGATGCGCATACGCCCATTGTAGGTGCTTTCGGCAGTGGGCATAGGTCAGCATGGGCACTCTGACTGGTTTGTGGCCAAGCTGTGATGCACTGTGTGTCCAGACACCTTTCTGTCATAACCAGCAAACTGGGTTATAGCAGCTCTTGTGTGGGATCGGGACTACGTGGGCCACCCACTGTGTATCATTGAGCCTTAGGCACCCATGACCCCGTCGCAGATTCACTGGTTATGCTTTCCTGAACTGCTTTTGGTAGGTACTAACCATTGCCCACCAGGAAGATGCCACAAGACTTGCTGTTCTGTAGATGCTCTGACCCAGTCTAGCCATCACAATTTGGCCCTTGTCAGAGTTGCTTAGATCCTTACGCTTGACTATTGTTTCTGCAATCAGCACATCGACTTCAAGAACTAAGAATGTTGCTGCCAAAGATATCACACCCATTGACAGGTGTCTTTATAATGAGACATTCAGTGTTTTTCATTTCACCTGTCAGTAGTTTTAATGTTGTGGCTTATTGGTGTAGGTCAGATCTCTGATGTAGATGGTGTACAATAATCTGAAGAATGGACTGTAATTGTACTGGGCTAATAAAGGCAATAACAGTCCATTATTTAAAAAAGCCTTGATTTTCTATGGTAGTCTGTGCTGTCCCAAACACACACCCAAACATAAAGAAACAAAATCCACTTCACACACGCATGCAAATACACACCAGTTGTGCTCATTATACTGTTTGTTAATAATTGTCACAGTATTGGCTTTTGTAATACTGATATTGCAAAATGCTGCCGTACACAGCTCTGACCCTAACATGTGCAGCAGGATAATCGCAGTTTGGTATTTTGGCCTTATCGTGCCACATCTAAGACATACACCTTCACCTTTTCCCCAGCTGTGAGCCTGCCATACGGTGTTGTCAAGTTATCGCACATATAGAGGGCCAGTGGATCCAGATGTTGTTCAGTCTTACATGGAGGCTGGGCTGTGTTAGCGCCACACTCCCCCGTGAGTACACGGAAGCCCGCTAGGGCAGATGAGCCATGCCCAGCCCTCAAAATAGCATTGCTTGGTTTTTTTCTTCTTTTTTTCAGTAGGCACTCTGTCCTGAGCAAATAAACACAGAGAGAGAGAGAGACTGACTTGCAGAAAGAGATAACTCAACTATCTGTGCTACCTGTGTAGGAGGGGCAGATTAAGCTGGAGTTAAATGAAGCCTGTCTAAAGAGCACTCATGGTTGAAGTTAAAACCTTGGACCGAGCGTTGATTCTGTCCTTCTCCTTGGCCTCCTCTCCTGGATGCCTGCCAGGCCAGCAGGGATGAGGAACTTGAAGCTTGGATATGGCTTTGTTTATCTGTACCCAAGACAGACACAGGATGACCTGTGTCGGCAATTATTAAAGAGGTCTTCAGTTGTTACTGTAGTATGTAAATCCCATAAATTGATTGCGTAATTAATTACTGTCATGTAATTAATTGCATTAACATTCGATTTCTATTTGTTTTGAAATCTTAGGGTTTCTTAGGTTTCCTCAAAAAAGACTGTACTCAGTCCCCAATTTTGACAGAATATCTCCACATCATTCAATAAGCTACGAGTGAGAAAGCATATCAAATTATTGACACCCTTTTAAGGGTTAAATTCATACATTTGAAAAATACCAGGAAATACACTGGCATATAAGAAATATACATACACTCAAACACAGACACATACCAACATATTCTCAACATAAGAATAAATTAGAATATCTCGCAAAACTACAATGCCTATGTGGTTACTGGAGGAAAAAAGGCAGTAATTGCTGTGAGCAAGTAGCTTTAGGTCTTATATTAAACGACATGGAAAACAGTAAAAAGCAGTTGTAATTCTGCCAGTTAAAGTTTACAAGTGTCTCCCTGTGTCTCCTCCCTCTCCCCTTCTCTTCCCCCCAGGGTGCGAAGGCCTGTTTCCTGAGAGACATCCCCTTCTCTGCCATCTACTTCCCCTGCTACGCACATGTCAAAGCGGGCCTGGCTGACGAGGAGGGCCGGGTGGGACCTGGCAGGCTGCTGCTGGCCGGGGCGGTGGCGGGTAAGCCGCCGCGTGCTCTCCACTAGCCGCCTGCCACCACTGGCTCCGCTGTGGTTGGCCCTAATTAGAGTGCTCAGTGATTTAGGCTGCGTTTTGATGTGCGGCATGCCTGCCAAGGGTCGGGATATTTTCCACTGTTAATATATAAGAACTGGCAGTCTGGGCTTCTAAGGCTGCGAGTGTTAAACCAAAAAAAAAGAAAATTCTCCAGGTCCCCAAGTATCAGCACTGCAAGAGCAATAAATGAATCTTACAGTGTTGGCAGGACCAGGCCAAAACATCCAAGATCTCTCTATTTCCTCATCGTATATAAAATATGATCTAGATCTGGTGTCGTTTTTTAAATTATTTTTATTTTCGTGGTTCATCATAAAGAAAACATCGTTTAAAAGTCGACTGAGGCCGCCAAGCCAGTATGGTTTGGATCAGCAGTAAAGGGGAATTAATATTTATTTCTAATCCCTTTTGCCTGATGGATGTGTCCGATTTACTGCTGTACAAGTTGGCCCCAAGCGTGGCGCGAGATGGAAAAGCCATGTATGGTCAAAGCAAGCACGGCATTCCTGCCTTCCAAACAGCGTTTTATTTCTGTCAGTGCTTTTGGACGAGTAAAGCTCACTTTATGATTAGGTATGCCCTTTTGGGGTGTATCACTCATTTCACCATTTATCAGCAGCTTGAGCTTGCAGGCAATTAGTGATTTACAGTTGGTTCAGGAAATTGAATTACATGCTCAGTTTGCTGGCCATTATTTGTGCGGCAGACTCTTGGATTGGTTAAATGTGTCGGCTTATGTAGGCAGTGCTGAATTTCAATGCAATAAGACTAGAGTCTGGTTGATATATCACTCTTCCAATAAAGTCAGCTGATATTAAGACTCTCTTAATTTGACAGGACTGCTGTAAAACTGATTAAGCCCCAGTAATTGTTCTCTTTTGTTAAATGTGATATACAGAAAACATAGAAACTGTTGGAGACAGTTTCTTGACCATTAAAAAGTATATTGGCCGGTATTACTGGTCAGCAAATATTTTAGCTGTTTAAAAGCAAAATTTAATATTGTTAGATGCTAATTAGATGCAGCCAGACTGTTGTCTATGTTGTGTAAATTACTGATAAGATCTGACTTGTGGACTGCGTGGAGGATCCTCTACTCTTCCTCACATGGTTACAGTTATAATGCTGTACGGGTGGGCTCTCTGGGTCAGCCCTTGAACAGAAAGAGACAGTGTGGTCAATCAGAGCAGAATAGCTTACTCAAGTATTAAAAGAAAATCCTAGTGAATGTGAGCAGGTTCTGTGCCCATTATGATCCTGCTTGTTCAAACAGCCATTGATGATTGAGACCATTCAGAATTGAAGTGGCAGTGGTCTACGGGCATGGAGGGACTCTGTTAGGAGCAGTCAGGGGCAGCTTTGTGTCACTCTCATTACATTGTATTGTGTGCCCCCTCTAGCAGGACGGTATGAGAGTCAATCAAGGGCTCATGCTTTAGTGCCCAGTCAGGTTTTGAATAAAAAAGGTGAACATTTTCTGTAATGTTTTCTCTGCAATATTTCTTGGCAGACTCAAAGATTGTTGTTCATTCTACTAGTACATTGGCAAAGAAGTGAAGGAGAAATGTGACCAGAGGTACTGGATCATAGTTGAAAACTTCGATTTTGATTGCTTTAGTCATACGGTGCCAGTTAAAGAATTGGACACACGTACACATAAAATAAATTTTCTTTGTATTTTTTTACACTCGTAGGATAGAGGTAAAGACGTGAGAATTATGAAAAAATGCCCTGAATGTCCCAAAGTTTATACACACCTGCTCATTCCATGGTTCTTCTAAATCAAGTGTGTTAATAGAGAGTTTGCCCCCCTTTGCTAGAGTAACAGTCTCTGCTCTTCTGGGAACACTGTATGAGAAATGTTTTGCATTCTACTATGAGACCATTAGCGAGCTCAGTTACTGATGCTGGATCATTAGTCAATAACTAATGTCATTAAACCTCCCAGTGCTATTCAGTGGTGTTCTATCACTTTGGACAGTGCAGTAGTACACTGGAGAGCTTTATACTCCTCAAATTTGGCCTAAGACATGACCTTAGACTCATTTATGGTACAGAACATCCCCCTTATTGACAGTCCTTTTCTATGGAAATTATACAGGCTGCTCAGTTAAAGTAACAGGTGCACCTTAAAGTAGCTGAATTCACTAGTGGGGTCTAAATACTTTTGTACATGTATGTAGCTGCTATAGAATCATCCGTTGCCCAAAGTGTAAAAACAAGTCAAAACTATCTTATATTTTAGAATAGCCTCTCCTTGATGCAGCTTTGCACATGCTACATTCTGTCAGGATCTACCTAAGAACTACCTAAGATACTTATCCAACAGGCACAATAAAATCATACATTGGCATTAACTTCAATGTTTATTTTAAAAACAAATGGCAAACTTCATTAGCCTTTAGATTAGAATGAAAGACACATTAGTATGATTCAACTTCTGACTAATACTGTTAGCTTAACAATAGTTTTTCCTTCTGATTATCATTTATTACAAAGCTGACCTTCATTACCATATTTAATAAAATCTCTAAAAGGGTGCGTTCTCTTTCTCTTTAGGCATGCCTGCAGCATCCCTAGTGACCCCTGCTGATGTTATCAAGACCAGGTTACAAGTGGCAGCCCGTGCAGGCCAGACCACATACAATGGACTCATTGACTGTTTCTGGAAGATCCTACAGGAGGAGGGTGCTCACGCTTTCTGGAAAGGAGCTGGAGGTACCACCTGATGGACACTCGCACATAATGATACCACCCATAAAAATAATGTGTTATGAATAATAGTGGCTCTACAAGTGACATCTTATTTTTTCAGCTTAATTGTGTATGGTGGAGCTTTATCAGTGATGAGCTTCTTTGACACCTTTATAAAGCTCTTTTGGGGCTTTTTGAGGGTGCTCTGAATACGACCTGGCTCCAGCTGATTGAGGTGTGCCATGGAGTGACCGCTTGTTGATCTTTTAATTAAAAGTAATTGATTTTTCTGTCCTCAGCGCGAGTGTTCCGCTCTTCGCCTCAGTTTGGCGTTACACTTGTGACCTATGAGCTGCTCCAAAGGTGGTTCTACATCGACTTTGGTGGACAGTAAGTGTCTCTGTCTCTCTTTTTCTCCCCCTCGTTCTCCTTTTCTTTCTCCCCTCACCTGAACATATGGCTTTATGATAGCTCCTTAATAGGCTGGTTTCCAGACGCCACAAGCTTTTAATCTGAGATGGAAAAAAAGGAGCAAATAGGGCAAAAGTAATAGGACACACCGTATGGCCGCATAGAGAAGTGAAATGTCAGGAAAGCTCAGACTGATTGATAGCTCTTTAGAAAAGGCCAGCCTCACATAAAAGACTTTCATTTTCACAGGCGCTTCATTATGGCTTATAATGTTGGAAGAGGCTCGTTCCTAGAAGAGCGTGTTTCCTTTTTAAAGCACAAGCTTTGACTGAAAGCTCGCTGTGGTGGCCATTTTTTTCTCTGGACTGTGAAGGACCTTGTCTCTATGATTTTAGTGGTGGTTAGCAGTGTCGCTAAGGGGCTGTAGCTTTGAAATATAAAGCCACTAAGATGTGTAAAAGGGAACATCCTGTATATCTTATCCATTTCATTATTTTCATGTTGGTATAGATATAGATTGCTGTAATTTTATATATACCATTTGACAAGCACTTTTTTATGCTGTAACTTGAGTGCATACACAGGTTATTGCCTTTTAATACACTGAGTGTTTACTTGTGTGACGTTTAACACAGCTTTTCTTATTAAACACAGGAAGAAATTCTACCTTTTTGAGCACAAATATGCTATGTTCTTGTGAAATAAACTATATTAACACACTGTGTAAATTAACATACTTTTGATATGGCAGTATAATGCTTGCATTAAAGAGTGCTTTGGAGAATAACTTCACATTTTGTTTCCATATTCTAGATTCCACCCCCTAGCCTCAGCTAAAATACACTGGTAACCTACTAAAATGTGATATGTGGGTGTTTGCTTTGGAGAATTTTAAGAGAAACAAGCATGAAACCGCTGCTGTCTAATCTTCTATCTTAGGTTCCACTGACTGTAGGGAAAGTATTGCTGTTTCATGATTTTAATACTCGGTCAGGCTGTTTATTCTTCATGATGGGGCACAGTAGAACATGAAATCTCTTTTCTACCTCTCTGTCTTCCTCCCTCCCCTCCTCCCCTCTCTTCCTTTCCTCCTTCTCTCCTCACCACAGTAAGCCATCTGGATCAGAGCCACCTCCTAAGTCTCGAATCAGCCTGCCGGCGCCCAACCCCGACCACATTGGTGGCTACAGGTTGGCCGTGGCCACGTTCGCTGGCATCGAGAGTAAATTTGGACTGCATCTGCCCAGATTTCAAGTTACTGCCGCACCCCCTTCAGACCACCCTTGAGGCTAATCTGCCCACCTGTGGGTGGCAGTACTGCGCATTAGGCTGTACTGAAACACACACACACACACACACACACACACACACACACACACACACACACACAGAAACTCATGCTTGCTCTTCCTGTTCACGTCTTCAGTCGTCACACAGACTTGAAATGTATTTTACTAGTGCAGTTAAATAATGGAAAGTGGGCTGATATTAAGCATTTTTTAAAAATTGAACTGATATTACATGTAAATTGTGAAGTGATACATTGCACTGTAGGATTTCAGTTGTTTTGCATATTTAAGTGACTTTAAGGTACGTGGCAGACAGAATAGACATATAGAAGGAATCAGTTTACTCACTGATTTGGTCCTGCTCCTTTGAATATATAATAACAGACTGTCCAGAAGTCAGTGATAGACACATCATACAATTTAAGGGCCCATATCAGTAAAACAGAATTTTCGTAATTTTGTTTAAATGAAACTGTTTGATGTAGTGTGTAACATGACTAAAGTTTAAAAATTTCATTACCTGGGCCATATAGGCTGTTTAAGCCCGGACTGCAGGAGACAGAATACAGGGCAGCCAGTGAGAACATATTTCATTTAATAGAATATTCTTAAAGGCAGAGTAGCAAGAAAAACGTGTGCTCAGTTCAGGAGAGGTTGGAAAATGGCAATGTAAAAATTCATTATGCATGTTTTTGGGTTATAAAACTACACAAACACTATAAAAATTATAATGATAAGAAATGATAAGAAAATGATAAGAAGATGTGAGACCTTTAAAATAAATATGATTCTGGCACTTTGAAATGGCACAATCGTATTAGAATTCAGGTGTGTGAATAAAGAGGAATATTTTTTTATGTAACTAATCTCTTATTTTTCCCTATGCACTAATTGTTCTATTACTTCAGAGCACTTGCATTGTTTCCCTGTCCTGGTTTTGGGGTAGCCTTGAACTGTACATTTTGGTGCTGCTTCTGTGAAATCTGCCTTACCTCGCCAGCCTGTGAACAAGCCCTTTGTGACTTTATAGTGGGTGTGTTAGAGCAGGGAGGACACTAATGTGCAAACCGCGGCAACTTCAGGACCAGACTTGAGAAACATAGACTTAAACATAGAGAAATAAGCAATTACATGCAAGAAATACTTTAAAAAAAAACGTTCAGTAGCATAACGGCTGTTGAAGAAAGGATTGACCTTGAATGACATAGACTCTAGTTCGACCTAATACAATGTCAACAAGGCTGAAAAAGGAATTGTCCTTTTTGGTCTGGGATACACTGACTATGTTCCAGAAATCATCCTGGAGTGTTTGTGTTTGCATTAAACAAAGCTGCATTAAACAGACACACTGAATATGTCTTAAAGCTCACTTGTGTTCTACAGTGGTTTCTTAAATGGTGCATTTGTATCACACTTCTTGTTCAGGTATTTGACAGAACAAACTGTCCATCTGTCTAAATGTAGCATTTCGCAGAAGAAGGGAAGGGAATGTAAAAACATTGTTTCCACTGTATAGTAAATTATACATATGGTATGTAATGTCTGTGCCTTACAGTAAGTAGGGCAGCAGTATGTGTACTACTTATTAGAAGGAGATTAAAACAAACTGGTACTTTATGCAGTTGGTAGCATATGTAGTTTTATTAGTTGATGCATGAAATAGCATGAAACCACTTGCCACACTTCTCATACAGACAAATAGTATCTGAGATTACCATCTGCACACTCTATTGATTAAATGTGAAATGAAATTCTTTTTATAAGCACAACACAGACAAAATATTTTTCACGTGTAATGTTTTGACATGAACCTTTTACCACTTATTCATATTATAACAGGCACAATAACATAATGCCTGTAAGACTCACTCCATTAATGTCCTTCATGCGGGAGTTAAATACAAAAATATATATGTATATATATACACACACACACACACACACGCGCGCGCGCACACATAGCACAAGCACAGTAAATATCAGACCACGTAAAGGATCCTGTCCTCTTTGGCCTTCATTAAGAACTCTCATAGCAGCATACATTTTCACTTCACATCAATTGTCAAAAGCCTACATCAGGCCTTTCGGTTAAACAGACACTACATAGGTAGCTAAAACAATGATATGTGATTGCTCACATTTCAGCTGAAACAAAGGAGCAATTTACAGTAGACGTTTGCACAACAGAAGTATAAAGCAAAGTGCTTTGGCTGACCACAATGTGCATGCTCTACAATGGATCAGTGACGAACAAAACTGGCGTGAACAGTGCAGATACACATTACAGCATCAAATATTTGTCCAAACCCAGCCAGACCTAAATCTTCACGTTCAGGTTTGGACAGATAATTTCTCAAATGTTTGTCAGGCTCAAATTTGGGGGGGTGGGGGGGTTACATCTCAACAGAGACAGTAAAATATAGAATTTCCTGAACATTTTCCAAACATTTAGCTATTTTACTACATTGGGACGTCTTTGACAGGGTTTCTAGGACCATGGTAATTCTCTTATAAGGGTTTAGAGTTAACTCTGCCTCCACTGTTGGTGGCTGAGTTGGTCAGGTCAGATTCGGACTCAAAACTTGGTTCTGTGGTTTAGGACAGACTAGGTTAAAGCTCTAATGCACATGCTTGCTGGTATGTGAGTTATGCTGCGTTGAATGTTAATGTAGGTCAGTGGTGGTCAGATGCTTTGAGACTGTGTCTCTATGAGGCCAGCTCCACTGGCCCCTCCTCCTCACCGTCGGCCCGGTTGGCACGGATCTCCATCAGCGTGCGGGCAAAGCGTGCCCAGTCCTCACTGTGCGCCGCTGCCAGCTGTGGAGGGGAGAGAAATCTTCAGTACACCCACACCAAATCCCTTCAACCATCTAACAAAGACCTAAATGACTCACTACAATGACTTGTGATATTACACTGCAGGAAAAAAACGCATTTTGTGAGTGTGGAAAAGAACAGCAAGAACCGTTGTTTTGCCTTTGGATGCTGAACATTTATGGTGAGAGGACACGGGGGGATCATGAGGCAGATTGCAAGATTGTGCCATCACGTTCTGCCGTAAAATTCACGCAAGAAAAGCCAGGCCGGCTGCCACCCAGGCTGAGTGAGAGAGAGAGTGAGAGACTGCAGGCTGTAATTAAGCAGGAATAGAGAGGTGGAAAGAGATGACAGCTATGTCTAAACCAAAGATCAAATCAAGGCCTTTTATAGCGCTGCAGGAGGTTTGCAGAGAAAACCATTAGGACATGACCCCTGCATCCTCAACAGAAACACAGCAGCACACTCTGGGTAATGCACTGTAGATACTCACACATCCAACACAGGAAATACGTGTTTAAGATGTTCCAAAATGTTCACACATAGGATTGAGTAATATGTCCAGGGCTGTCCTCATCTGTAGCGTTACTCATCAGCTCAGATTTGATTAACTGATTGATTCATTGATTCACTATGCATGTATGAATGTACACTTATTTATTTTTAGTAGTGACATAGTTAAAATTACAGGCTTCTGGAAATGGAGGTTTGAACTGTTTTTAAAAAATTGCTCGTTTTTATTTCCAGTATACTGACTTTTGAATATTTTATGTAATGCTATTGTTTGCTAAAGTTGAAATTCATTATTACAGTATTTTACTGTATACACTGCACATATGCATCAATTATTCCAGGCACTGAAAAACAAGGCAGCGAAAACACAAAGAAATTCTCCGTCTGGATGCACTTCAGAAGATGACTCTACAAATTTTTTTTTACAGCAAAACTTCATATATGATAAACCACACAAAACATAAGAATATGTTAAAAAAGCCCTAAAAACATGTATATCACCATAAAGGATGTACATGTGCATCATCATACATAATAGCTTCTGTATGCACAGTATTTGTGAAAATGTATCACTGGAATCGAAAGCAAATATTTAGCACACAGTCCTAAATATGGCTCATAAAGACGTTAGCAGTTGTCAGAAGTGGTATCTTGAAAATTCACAAGAGTCCCTGCCATTCTGTCCTCTGACAGTATAGGGCATGTTGTGTGCTTTTTTTCAGCCTTTATGGGAAGCTTCTGGTAAATAAGCCCCCACTCTGTTCCAACATAAAACCCTTCAGCCTCACTCACTTTATTGATGACCCACCATTATCATCAAGCCAGAGAGACCACACGCCCAACCAGCACACTCTCCAATTACCACACTATGCAGGGCTAAAATTAGCCTTGCCACACACACAAGGCAAAACCAGATTCCAAAAAGAACGCAGCAGGCAGAGGAGTCGTGGCGGCTCACTGCTCTGTGCCGGTGGTTAGGCCATGTGGAGGCTGTTTTAAAATAGGGGATGAAGAGAAGTACTGAAACCCAAACAAGCTCGGCCAGGCCGAGAGGTTAGTAAACATGCAAGCACTTTAATGGAAGGCCCTGCCATGCAGGGAACACAGAGAGATGCTTTAATGTGCTGCCAGCGGCTCCTCTGAAAACCCCGAAAGCTAATAGCTTCACTCAAGCTGATCTGTGGTAAACCATGGTAGAATACAATGAAATTTACTGTATGTGTCTCAGACTGTGACACTTTGCATATCAGAATCAGTGTGGCTATAAAAAATAAATGAACTCACATTCATGTGTTATTGAGTGTTCAGCAATTTTCATTCTAATGAACTTGCTAAGAATTGAACTACCTTTATTTATTAATTTTGTTGGCTTATAATATGAACATGTGACTAAGTGTGTATTTTACAGGCAGTTCATTCTTGTTTTAATCTCTTTTTTATCCCAAACTGTGTCCCCAATTACACAGGTGGCCAGAGACTCAAGGTTCCACAAGACTGTTTGTTATCGGATAAGTGACAAACATATTGAAATATAATGAAATGTATTTCTTTTGGTACTGTCAATAAAAAACTTCTAAAGGCATTATATGATAAGGAACTGGGTTGATAACCAAAACCAGTTTTGTAGCCAACACTGATTTTTTTTTTTTTTTTTTTAACAGCGTCTCACTGATTAATGTTCTACATGTTCTACTGATTAATATATTTGTAGATAATTTTGTAGTAGGTATTAGTGACGTCCCGCACAACCTGAAGTTCATACAAAGTATCCCAGTGCAGCTTACCTCTCCAACATCATAGATCCACACACGGCCGTCTGAGTCTCCCACTGCCACCTCCTTGCCTCCGGAGGCCCAGCGCACCCGGTTCAGAGCTGGGGCTCCCTCAACAGTCACACTGGCTGTGGGAACCTGTATACACCACGCAGCACAAGCACTGATTAACAGACACGCAATCATACTATCGGTAAAGAATGACAGACGTTTGTTTCTCCACATCTGTCTGGTAAATGTATCCTAAAAGTCGCTTCTGCATGAGATTTCCAGATTTCCTATAGAGAAAAAAAATCCAAAAGCATGCAACCTTTTAAATTGGCACAGAATGCAGAATTTAACCGATGTGTGTGGTTGCATGTATATCTGGTTCACAATATTGCTTTTACACCAATCAGCCATCACATAAAATGTTTAGGTAGACGGTACAGGTCAGTTAGGCTGCCTGCACCTTTCTATCATAGCCATTACCTTTTTTTCAGCAATTTGTATTACAGTAGCTAGCCTTTGTTCCCATCTGAGAGCTTAGGGTGCCCATAACCCTGTCACTGTTTCACTAGTTGTCCTTCCTTGGAGCACTTTTGCAGGTACTGACCACTGCATACCGGAAACGCCCCACAAGACCGTCCATTGTACAGATCATCTGATCCGGTCATCTATCCATCATAATTTGGGCCTTGTCAAAGTCGATCAGATGCTTAGACTTGCATTTTTACTGCTTTTCAACTTCAAGACCTGACTGTTTACCTGATGCTTATTTATATCCCATTGACACGCACCATTTTTATGAGATGATCGGTGCTACCAGTCAGTAGTTTAATTGTTACGGCTGATTAGTGTATATGGAATGTTTTCTGGATGAAAGTAGCAGGTTCATATGCAAAGTAACCCCAAGAGGGATCAGATAGCATACAGAGATAAAGAGGAGAGGTAAAGAGGTTAAGGCTGATAATAAGTGTGTGTGTGTGTGTGTGTATTTGTATGTGCATATATATATGTGTGTGTGTGCGCAAGAGAGGAAATCTGCAGTCTATTACATGTGACAGCTAAGACGAGCCCGACACATGTCATGAGGGAGTATGGAAGCTTCTGCAGCTAATACAAAAGCTTCCATGCTTTGAAAGGAGCTAACCACAGACTGAACGCTATTAGTGAGCAGCTTCCTCCAAAAGTCAACTGCAAGGTTAAACTGGCTGCATGTTTCTCTTTGCCTAAATTGGAACCAGGCATTTCCACAGACTGTTAATGGCATTATGGGTGAATTTCTTTATAAGCCAACAATAAAGAAGTGTTGGCGGTCAGACAGCAGAGTGTGTATGTTTGTGTGCGTGTGTGTGTGTGTGTGTGTGTGTGTGTGTGTGTGTGAGATTTTTATTTTTGACAATGAAAT
>JBBIGA010000138.1:14103295-14126461 GCA_037576975.1 Alestes dentex
TAAAATTCTGTATATTCCATATATTCCATATATTCCATATATTAAATTCTGTAATGAAGACATCTTATAATATATCATAATATAATACTTTGTCTTTGTTTGTGAGTGTGTGTGTGGTGTGGGTGTGCGCATGTAACTGGAGGATGTCAGTGTGGCCTAGAGCTTGGGCTGTGGCATATGTGTGCAGGATGTGATTGTGTGAGTGTGTGTTTGTGTGTGTGTGTGTGTGTGTGGACTCGCCTCAGTATCATTGTTGAGGTTCCACAGGTCCAGGCGTCCCATCCCATCCACCGCAGCAAAAAGCGCAGGGTGCACCGGAGACCACATGACATCATACACATAATCAGCATTGTCCTCAAAGGAGTACAGCGGCTTATTGTGCTGTGGGGGGACATACAGAGAACAAGACAGGTTGAGGAACAAAAAGAGATTAGGATAGGGAGAGTTTTCAAGTGAAGGGGAGAGAGAGCGAGAGAGACAAAAAGACCGAGAGCATCAAAAACTGTGAGAAAAAAAGAGACAAGGAGGTATCAGGATTGAAAGAAAGAGAGAGAGAGAGAGAGAGAGAAAGAGAGAGAGAGAGAGGGAGAGAGAAAGAGAGGGAGGAAAAGAGAGTAGACTGAGTGGCGCTGCTGCAGCCTTGGGGCCTGTCTGGGAACGGGCTAATTAAAACCTCTGCACACTCACACAGTGTCATAAAAAACATGAGATGAAAGTCTCTCCGAAGGTGTACTGTAACCTTAGTGTAACAGCTGTCTGGGGTAAAGTCGAAAGAGAGCAGAAGGAAAAACAGAAGAAAAAAAAAAACGGTAGAGAAAGAAAGAGAGAGAGAGAGAGAGAGAGAGAGAGAGAGAGAGAGAGAGAGAGAGAGAGAGAGAGAAAATTCCTGAGGATGGCCGCATGCATTCCGAACAGGTACAGGGGAGACAGGGAGGCAGCTGTTTAAAAGGAATGCATTTGGTGTCTTTCAGACACAAGACCACAACTCACTAATGAAGCATTGAGGGAGAGAGAGAGAAGGAGAGTAATACACGCATCCGTCCACAGTCCTGTACTCAGCCTACATAAGCATATCATGGTTCCTACAAGACCTCAGATCTGTACAATGGTAATGTTATAGTTCTTAAATGAATTAATGTAATAATCTTTTTTATTACATTTTCTATTTAATAAATTTTTTATTAATTACGTGTAAATGGCATTGACAAGGAGTATCAAATCATTTGAATATTGCTGCATAACTGACATAACCCATAAAAATGTAAAGGAGGATGTAACATGCTGTCATGAGTTATCTTGATAAATTAAGTCCATTATAATAACAGTGTTATGTTACCACTACTTGGAAATGTCATTAGTGATGCTGCAACATTTAATGTCATGAAAAGAAGAGTGTCATTAAAGAAGATGTTATGTGCTATGACAGCGACAATATGTGTGAAATGATCAGTAACACATCTGTATACGCATGCCCTGTGTCTTTGTCCTATACGTGAGTAGCACTGGATTGTTAGGCGTAAAGTCATATTTATTCACTCGTCACATTACGCAAGCTCTTAAACGCTCCTAGGAATTTTGTGTCATCAAGACCATGAGTCCGTCAATTACTGCCCAGCCCTGATCTGAGCCACATTCTGTTTCAGTGACAGTTACCAAAATAAATGATGCTTTACACTACCTGCTTAGCACTGCCACATTCCACAACTAAAACGTGCAAACGCATACAATCTCATTCAACCAGCAGGAGTAGTCAGCGCACAGTAGATCTAATCCACAACACCACAGCCAAATCCTGCAGGCGCCAGCGCTGATGCGGCCTCGCCCTTCCACAGCGCTGCAGATTACCCTCCAGACTTTTAACTCGCTTAACTGAGCACCACGTATATACATATACACAAATAGCCTGGATCATATGGATAAACATATCAAAGTAACTGCGCTGATCTAGGGTGGTTTTTTGCTTTTCATAATCTAATGAATATAATTACATGGTCTGGAGGAACAGATCCTTGATCTAATCAGAGGCCGTTTTTATAAAAGCATGTAGGACCTAGATAGCAAAAAATGTTTTCGTGTACACAGCCCTTGTTCTTTCTTTCACATCGGTCTCCTGATGTCTTCTGCACCATCTAATATCTTCTACATCCTATTCTGCACCGGATCTTTGAGGATGTAGAGGTCCTTTTTTCTCCTAGCCTTTTAGTCTCCAGTGCAGATCCATAGCAAACATGCCATCTCCATCTGGGGTCTGGATGAGGAATGCTTCACAGACAGAATAATCATTAGTAACCGCTGCGCCACAGCCACAGTGGGACATCAGTTCAAATCAGGCCGCTGCCAGTGTTTTCCAGTCAAAGAATAGCGCAGGCTGGTGCGGATTGCTGCCATTTTCCCCTCTCTTCTTTATAGGGCACTAATAAAGGGCACTAATGCCAATGGGAGAAGACTCTATTCACTTCAGTTTGGTTATCCACCAACCAGACTGAGGGGAGAAAAGCCTATAAAGCCAGTTACTTAAGGACAATGCCTAGGGATAACGAAAGAACGTGTCAGAAACCAACCCTATTTAAACATAAAGTTAAACGCTGCCTGGTTATCAGTCTGGCTCCAAAGAAGTTTTTTTATGTACTTGAAGCCACACTGTCTGCACATCAGAGTGTGAAATGCAAGGTTTCTAATGCAATGAGTGTGCAGACAGATGTAGTGGGTACAGGCAGGCCTCACTGGTGGCTTTAGGTAAACAGGTAAACAAACTCTACTCAACCAAGGCAAGGTGTGCCCAGAGCGGCAAACAAGAATGAGACTCCAACATCCCTGCCACTCTCCTCACTAGCAAAGAGAGCCCCCAGCCAACATACATGCATTAAGAATATTCCAGGAATGTGTTTCTTGAATCAAAATGCACAAGGTATAATATATTAAAAGGTGAATATTCTACTTTTTTCTTTGAATTACTTTTCAGAATGTTTTTAAAGTACACCGTTTTAATATACTTATTTATGAATTAGTATGAAATAGGCTAGGAATAGTACAATGTCTTAATAGTTTTCCACTCCAGTAACCCTACATCTACTATCACTTCAACTTATCATTAAAAGTGGTGTCCATGGTAAAGTCAAAACATGCCTAGGGATTAACTGTTTTTATTTCATTTCATTTTTTCCCAGTTTAGTCTTGGCCAATCCCACTTACTAGATAGATATCCCTTAATCAAAATGATACCACCTGTCTAAGAAGGTGTGTGTAGCATGTATGTCTCCAAGAAATGTGACACTAGCTGTTATTTTGTTTTTAAATGCCACTAATGGAAAGTTCATCACGCTTAGAGGAGAACACTAACTGCTAATGCTGTTATGTTAGCTAATAGACACCTTCACTAGCATCATACAAGGTAATGGGAGGAAAGGGAGACCATCCTACCCACCCAGAAAGTGTGAAGCCAAATATGCTTTGCTGGATACAGATGGCTGTGGCATTTAAGCAACATTTATAAAAATAAAAATTGGGGAAAATTGGGGTTGTGTGATACAGGCCCTTTAAGACTTTAAATCCTAGCTCTTTGCCTGTACACTTGGAAATAGAGTAGAAATTATGCAGGCTGGTCTCATCTGGTCTAGTAATGTAATTCTACCAAGAGGTCATTTTCAGCTGACCTCAGCACAAATTGTTATCCTCTTTTCCATCTTGTGCTTTTTCAGTTTTGGCTCCAGCATTTAATCTTAACATGCTTCCTTTAAACTTTCTTTCATTCATTTCTCTGTTTTAGTATCCTTTTTCTTATATTCATCTTTTCCCATTCTTTATATTTTTCTCTTCTCATCTCCTCTTTCTCTCTCTCTTCATCCTCCCTGTGGTGAATGTGGTCCAAGCAAATGTCTCCAGACATGCAGGGCAGCACCATCTGAGAGCAGAACTGTGTCCACACCTCTCCTCCTCCTCTTTCTTTCCCTCTCTCTCTCTCTCTCTCTCTCTCTCTCTCTCTTCCTCTCTCTCTCTCTCTTGTCCCTGTGGTCTCTCTCTGTCTCTCTCTTCCTCTCTCTCTCTCTCACTCTCTTCCTCGCCCTCTCTCTGTCATCCCTGTGGTCTCTCTCTGTCTCTCTCTCTCTTCCTCTCTCTCTCTCTCATGTCCCTGTGGTCTCTCTCTCTCTCTCTCTCTCTCTCTCTCTCTCTCGTCCCTGTGGTCTCTCTCTCTCTCTCGTCCCTGTGGTTTGAACTTCAGTCAAGCGGCTCTGTCCTCCTTCCTTCCTCTGCTGGTGGATAGAGCTCAAGGCCGCAGGCCTCAGTCCAGTGGGCTGGGAGCCTTGGACACGTAATCATCACCCTGTCTCCACTCTCCCGCCAGCAGCCACACCAAGTCTACAGCAGACCCACACAAAGCTCTCTCTCTGTCCCAGACACACTCACTGTCCTCACACTCAGTGCTATTATAGCTCTCTGACAATATGTTTACATGGGAAACATCAAGTGGGAGGACACAGAACTCACAGTATGGCCATAGGAACATTATGTAATGACTACGTGAAACTACACACATCAAGGTTTGTCAGTGATTCTTTAGGAAAGGCAATGGTTATCTTCTCAAAGAATCACTTGACTGGTTAAATTCAGGAAATCTACACTTGCCTCCACAAAGTTTGTATGGTCAGTTATTTATAATCTGTACTGTATATTTTTATCATAATAAGATCTATTCTTATAGTCTTATATTCTTCATGATGGAGAAAATATTCTGTGCATTTCTTTAAACAACTTGTTTAAATTCTTCTATATGGAACCAAAAAGGTCTCCACTATCCACCTCTTTCTGTAGAACCCTTTGGCTACATCCAAGTGAAATTCTTTAATTGCCCCAACCATTTAAAGTAACTAGGAGCTCAACTTGGAGCCTTAACGTCTACAGCTGTGTTCCAACTCTGTAAGACCTCATCTGAATTTACTATTGACCCTTCTCTGTAACAAAGAAGGGACCTGACTCACCCTGATTTAGAGAAATGAAGTGCTGTACTGCAAGGTTACAGAAAATGCCTGAAGACACAGGGGTCTACATGGAAGCTGTGTGAGCTAAATAACTGGTGCAACATTTCTTGCACAACACTGAATAATCTTTCATTGCTTAAACACAGAATCACCAGAACGAAAACCAATATTCCTCAAAGCGGAACATATAATTCTGTTTTTCCAAAACCCCGCGCACAAACATCTTCAGTAACAGACGGCAGTGTGTTTTCCTAAACATTCTCTGATGTTTTTGTACTTTGATCTAATGCAACTGTGTAAACATCTCATGGAAAACAGTGTTCTAGCTGGATTCATAAATTAATTCCAAAATATTTCACACTGATAACAGACCTTGAAATTACTTCTGTCATTCTGAAACGTTGAGTCGGTTCATATTTCAAACTTATTTAAATTTTCAATACACTTGGTAAAAGACGCAGATGTCTGTGATGTGTGGCTGGACTGGGGTTTAAACGGAGGTTCCTCCTACCTTTGTGCTCCACAGTTTGACAGTCCAATCAAAAGACGAGGTGACGAAAAGATGGGAAAAGTCCACGGGGCCCACCGCACTGTGGCAGCTGATGCCGGTCACTGGCCCTTGATGGCCCTCAAACATCTCACAGATACCAGCCTTACTGCAGGACAACACAGCACTATGATCAGTAAATGCTCACCTGGGATACTGAAACGTTCGTACACAAGAGAAGTTGTTTTTGCCAACAAGATTCACATTATGATTCACAATCACACTACATGTACTTAAATGTAGTGGGCTTCACCATTGTTTACTGTTGTAAATAGTCATTACATATAAAACTGACTAATAGAAAGTTTTTAATTTCTTTGGTAATGAAGTAGCTGTGTCTCTTCTATGCAGTTTAACTATGTGTCTAGGCCTATTTTATGAACAACTTATTTTTGCATATATACATAAATCTTTCATTCATTCATTTTCTGTAACCGCTTACTCCTTACTAGGTTTGCGGGTACCCAGAGCCAACCCTGGAGCCAATGGCCATGAGGCAGGGACTCACCCTGGGTGGAGCACCAGCCCACCACAGTATACACAAATCTATACATGCATTTACAAATTTAAGTTCACAGTAAAACAATGCATTTAAATTTGGTCCGTGTGTTATACATAGAAGTTAGAAGTTGCAGAACTGGGAAATTAAATCTCTGTCCCTTTCTAAAACAAGCCCCTGTGATTGCTTACACACTCAACACAATTGGAAAGCATTGTCTTTGAGGCGTCACTGACTAAGCAGTCTTCCATGGAAAAGGGGAGGTGTACACAATGGAAGGCCCACTCAGTTTATGCTTTAGCTGTATTTGTAACCTTCTGCATAAACAGTATTTACAAGTGCATTATAAAGATCCAGCTAACACCTACCCTTTGGTCAAAAAACAGTTCACTAGAGGCCAGGAAAGATTCACGTACACAATGTACAAGATTCTTATGTAATCGGTCAGCTGACTTCTGAGTACAACAATCATCCCAAAAAATACAACTTGTAATTGACGGTAAAAGCTAGTGTAACCGACTAGAGGACTCTTTCATTTACTCTATTTTTTTCCAGTCAAAATGGTCAGAAGTTATTCATTTTTCAGTGTCAGAAAAGGCAGGAAAAAATATATGTAGCAGAACACTACACAAAATGTCCAACACTAAGTATAATATCAAAACCACCTGTTACTTTTATGTCCTTTAAATTGTGTGTAACTGTCAGGAAACAGTTATAGAGAAAAGGAGATATGGAGTAATGTGGACTATTGAGATTTGAAATTTGTGAAGCAGAAAATGCAACCAACTTTGGAGGTGTTTATAAAAAATGAACACTCTAAAAGTACACAGAAAATTTGAATATTGTATAAATCGCAAGCCTTTGTCGTCATTTTGTTTTCAATATAATTTCTGTTTTTTTATAATGCTAAAAAGTTCATTGTAATTTAAATAAAAGAAAGGGTGGTCTCTGACTTTTGCACATTAGTGTGTGTAGGAGGTGTAAGAGAGTGGTGCGTATTTCTGTGTGTGTGTGAGTGTGTGTGTGTGTGTGTGTGTGTGTCTGCGTTTTAGAGAGCTTCGCTAACCTGCCATGTCTGGATGCCGTGTACACCGTTCCCTCCTCACTGCCCACCACATAATTATTAACATCTCCTGCCGGAAAGGCCATTCCAGTCACAGCAACAGGTTTAGACTTGTTATATACCAGCTCCATGCTCTCCTGCAACACACAAGTACACTTCAAAACACCACCACAATGCTAATCAGATGTGTGCATATTTGAAATGAATGCTGTTTCATGATATTGCTCAGCCAACTTGCTATTGAACTGCAAATACTAAACAACAGAAAAAAGCACTTAGACTTATGATCTATCTGATCATAACACAACTGTGGAAGAGGTTAAGTGTGACTGTGGAATTGTTAACAAAATGCTAAAATCTTTATGCGGTCAGATATAATTTACAGTCAGATATGAGTTTATAACTATTCGCAGTATTGCTCAAATGCAAACTGCTATAGTCATTTGACAAACTGCTATAGTCATTTGAGCCTAGTAAAGAGCTGCAAATGCTGCACAATAGAATATATTTAAAAAGTACTTGGTTTAATTATATAAGAGCCTCTACAACTCTCATTGATCTTAACAAAGTCGATCTTAACACAGAGGGGTTCTAGTGTGGTTGGCCCTGCATCATTCTTGACCTGTGGTTGGGAGAGCATGTCCAGGCTCCAGGAGCACATTCTGCCATCTGTAGACACTGTGATCAAGTTGTTGGCGTTTTGGGTCCCCACCACATTTACGCAGTACACTGGATGCTATGGCATGAGAAAGGAACACAAGCTTTTAAATGACATCAATCTGCAAAGTGTACCCGCATCATGTAACTCCTTTTTACTTGAAATTAACTGTCTGGCTAAAACAGGAAAATTGGAAACTAAATTAAGATTTTTTGTCCATTTAGATAGATAACAGTGTTAACCATATACACAAGTCGTTTTGTGAGATTTCCTCAACATGCTTTGAGGACGGTTTGGAGTGATTTAGGCAAATAACCAGCACAATCCTAACAAGTGGGAAATAAACTTATAGCACCCTAGTTTCAGTGCAAAAGTAAAAAAGCAAATTTCAGACACCAAACATGTCTTGCATCTGTGACTGTGTACACTGGAATTGAAACTATCATCATAAGATAAAAGCAAACATCTCATAAATCTTAATATAGGCAATAAAGTGAACATCCTAAAATACTACCATTCATCCACTCTATGCTCCACAGCCTCCAATATTGCTCCACACACAATATTTTGACACCATGCTCCATCGCAAGATAACGAATGTGTGCAGCAGTCGCTTACTTAAACTTGGCACTGGCATCTGCCGCTGTGCAAATACAGTCAATTGTGTGAATCCATTATGTCATTATCGGCATCAAATTGATTTTTGTTTTTGGCCCACAGTGGGCTCTTTGAGAGGGGCCAGCGGCTCGGTAAGCAGGGGGTCGGGACATAGGCTTTCATTATTGAGGGCATGGGAGTTTAGACCTTCAGCATGTTTGGCATTCAAGGGCTGTGTGTGTGGCTGTTCAGCACAATGGGGCCTATGCACCTCCTCTGCCTCCACCTCTGGCCTGTGCTCTCTTTACTGCATGACATGGAGTTAGATGGGGCTCATTGACTCTGACTGTGCTGAAAGAACCCAACTCCAGGTTTGAAGTCTCCCTTTCATGTTAATCGGGGATCATGGTGTTGTGGTGCTGAGACTATCTTAAAATAATAGTTTGGCAAAAATCTCATTTACACACTTCTCCCCGCACCCCATTTAGCCATAGACATATTTGGTGTCTGTTGGGATGCCTAGTTTTGCCCTGGAACAAAATAATGAAAGTAATGGAAGCTTAGACCTTCCAATTAGATGCCTCACAACTGCATGCCTAAATCATCAAACACTTCCCTTAAACCACGTCAAGTCATCTCAAATAGACTGGCTTATGTGGTTTCTGACACTATGATATACAGCATAAAAATCGACCAAAATACACTTCTAAAAATATTACTAGCATCCGACTTTAGACCTGGAATCTGCCTGTAGTTTTGCCCAATTTTGGAGACGATCTTGCTAATACAGTAAGCATTTTCACAGCTTTAATGTGTGAGAGTGTTCCATGTGTTATACACGGGCTAGGATGCTACTTACTCATAGCCTTAGAAAAGCATGTTTGGTGTTAACAGTGTTATTCCCATTACCAGGTACGTCTGTTAGAAGGAGTGAGGTGAGAATATAATGGATGATGCTAGGTGTGCTGTGAATTTCAAGTGTGCTGTGCTTACAGTGTGTGCGGCTGCAGAGAGTGGTGTCCTCTGGACAGGGGTCCTCCGGTGGCTGCGGTTGTCCCACAGGACGATCTGTCCCGAGTATGTGCCACCCACCAGTAGATTGGGATGAAACCGGGCAAAGCCCACAGACACGACGGGGGACTTGGGAGGAGAGCAGATAATTAGTTTGAGAGAGTGACTGAAAGAAAGAGAGAGAGGGAGGCATGATGCTGATGAGTTCACTGTAAAGACCTTGCGCAGGGGTGGGTTTTGGGGCAAATAGCGCAACAATGCAGGGGATTGTGGGCCCAGCAGTTTTATATTACAGCACCATAAGCAGCGGGCAGTGGAGCGAGAAGCGTGGCTTTTGTTGTGACAGGCTTGGCCTTGAACTTCCCCTCTGTCTTCACTTTTATTGAGTTTTCCGTTCCTCATGAATGCCCGTCAAATGAAATGTGAGCTTATGCTTTCATATTTTCACACAAAGTTCCCTCAACAAGGAGCAACCAGCCTAACAGACACATTTTGATAGATCCTCGCTCAGCGTTTTTCTCAATTAGCTCTGCAGGCCAATTATCACAGGGACCCAGGACCCCATCGTTTTGTCATGCCTTCCTTGCCCACTTCAGTGAAGCGCGCCTATAGTGGGACAGAACCACGAGAGGCTTGTTTTCTTTAGCACTTTGCAGTCGTCTGCTAAGGCAGAGTGCGAGCGCGAGAGAGAGACTGTCTCCGCGTTTCACCGCACCAGCTGCAGCCGCCAAGTCATGCAGCCAGAGTTCATTTTAAAGTGACTGGAAAACAAACCAGAGCAAAAGAAAACATGCTTCTCTTTTCTTTCGTCCCCCCCTTTAAAAAAATACGGCTTCCAAAGAGGGCTCGGGAGCAGCCTCATATGTGAAAAGGATTTAAAATAAACCATGCTGGAAGGGTAAAAATAAAGTTGAAGCGCTGGCCTTTAAATGAAAAAAAAAAAAAGTTCTCAGTGTTGGGTTTGTCTGCACACACGACCCCCAGACCAATCTGGTTTCGGGTGAAAGCACAGTGCGACAAAAAGTGTTTGATGGTCAGATTATTTGGAAATTCAGAAAATAAATATGACTGATTGTGTGACTGACTAAAGAACCTCTGTTAGGACAGACACGGAGAGACACATTGAGAAATGTATGATACAAAACGGATAATGTGTTCTGAACTGGCTTTCGTGCTGCAGTGAACGGGCCTTCAAAGCCAGCATTTCAGTTAATAAATTGACTAATATCTCTTAAGAAGAAAGGCTAAGAAAGCCTTACTCTGCCAGTTTCCTCCATCACCATGGCTGGGCTGATTAGTGGGCCTGTTCTAAAGTGATTCTGCTCCATGATTAGTGATCAGTAAAGTCTTAATGTTAACTGAGTGATGTGAGGGCACTGCAGCACTAACACACCGCTATTTCAATCAGAGCCTCAGGCCTGACCTTTTAGCCTCTCCTTACAGTCTGCCGTTAACTTTTGAATTCTTTATCTTCTTCTGACCTCCTCTTGTCTCTCTTTTTCTCTGGTTCATAAACTCTCTTTTCTATCTGCTGTAGTCATGCGTCAGGGACACGTTCCCCCAGACTGGAGCTTCATTACTGAGCTAATGAACACAAGCCCAGGTCACCACAACAAGAGGGTAATAACTCCACTATGAAGCCATTAATCAGAGACTTAATGAAGTATTGTAACCTGAAACCTCCACTCAGGAGAGCCAGCCCAGGCAGGAGCTGAGCAGAGCCAACCTGAATCCCCCCACCACAAGCCTCTGCTTTATCCGCAGGCTCAGGCACCACTGCTAATATCAGCATAGCGCTCTGGCTCATGACTGCATCAGTTTAGGCACATCATATCAAAAACATTTGATTTTTTATTGATAATGCCCTTTATATGAAGTGAACATCATATAACCAATGGTCCAAAAGTGGTCCAAAGGTTCTCCTTATATAAAATCCTATATGTTACCATCAAACATATTTTCCTTATCCCTTACACTAGGTTTAGACACTTGTTATTCTAATCTAACTCCTCACAGGAGAATTCCACTGGTTTTTATTTTTCAATTCTACCTGATTCAATTTTGTTGTAAACAAAACCATTCAGAGTAGTTTGATGTGAAATGGTTACTTGTAGAGAAACAGAAGATTTCTTCACAGTAGTGGAAAATATGGACATTTTACAGACAGTGAACTTACATGATATTTTAATGTTGATAGTAGATAAATTGTTTTCTTTGGGTCCTATTCTCCCTTATGATGCTTGCCTGTACATCTATTCCATGAATGTGTCCAAAAATCACCAAAATCTTATCTCAAAACCATCATAAAACAACATCTTTGGCTTTAGGCAATCATTCCTAAATATTTCATTTAAGAATGCTCTTTGGAGTATCTCTCTGGCCATCAAATGCTTTGGATGTCTGGTTCCTGTCACCACTCGTGTGAACATTTCTGACTCAGCAAATTTCTCTGGAATGGAGGGTGTCATGGCAAACCACTCTGAAGGACTTGGTTTGTATCTTAGCCATTTAAAGTTTGAAAAAAATGCTGAAACTCTCCATTAAACTGGAAAGGTTCACATTTTGGTCTAACTCTGGAAACCACTTTTTCCCTTAGAATTAAAACAGTCTGTTTTGGTTACTGTGCCTTTAAAACTGATATATGTAAACAACCTCTCTCCTCATTGGCTACTCCTCATTCAAAAAGCAGATTGAAGGTTTTTTTTACATGCTACATTAAACTAACATAATTTCTAAAAAAAAAAAAAAAAAGTGAGAAAATGTTTACTGGATTTGCCGTTTAATAACTATCAATAGTTTAATGGATTTCAATAGTATATAAATAGTTTAATGGATTTATTCTAATCAGAGAATCGCTATTATAATAGCTATGTAGGCAACAGAGAGTCTTCAAGAAATGTCAGTCTAAAAAATGGGCCACAGTGGGCTGGATATCATTTAACAAAAAAGTTATTTTTCCCAAGTTTCATTTTGCATTGCATACTCGCATCTTTCCTCACGTCCCGGGTGGCCACATGCGACATTAACAGAGCAGACATTAGCTGGAAGTTGCAATCACTGTTCCAGATCTTATGATAAATAACCTGTCAGGAAGCGATCTCTAAGTCATAAACAGATGATGTATGCTTTATTCGTTACAGCCACCACATAAATCCAGAAAGATCCTTCACTCCACAGATAAATGTGACAAGTCATATGAACACTCTTTAAAGTCATAATCTAAACATGGCAGAGATGCTGGAGGATGAAAAGACTGTATATTCACACCATATGGAGAGCCCCACAACTCACAAATCTGGCCCCTCATCTTAACTAGGTGAACCACGTGACCAACCCCATAAACTTACTGTAAAGCTCAATAAACATTAGGCTCAGCACACTGTGGTGCATATGCAGCTACTGCGCTACCGGAATTAGCTCAATTTGTCCCGGTGGACTGCTTTGCTGATTCTGCCAAATAGGAAATTAGACCTTAGATCATAGTCTATTTCCTGCACATATGTCATCAGAAAACATGTGGCTGTCTATTGAGAGGAATCTTGTCTTTTTGGTAGCTGCACTGTAAAAAAATGATTGGGGTTTTAAGAAAGCAGCACCAAGAAACCAGGCTGCCTTACAAGTTTTATTTGAATGAACTTCAAATAAGAAGTTATCAGCATGTAAGATAAAAAGATTATATGGTAAACATACTAGAAGAGGTTCAGTAAACTCATTTATGATGCCTTCGTAAAATCTTCCCATATCCAACATTTTCCCTGATTGCCGTTTTCCCCTGATGTCCACTCATCATCACAGTTGGAACACAACCTCCAAAGATTTGCAGGAAAAGAATGTAAGTTAATGCAAGAAAATTATTTTTAATCTATTGGCCTGCTTTTGGTTTTACAAAAGATACAAGTTTTTTATTTCGACAGCGAGGTTATATGTGAGGTCACATACCAAAAAACAGTTGCTCGTGTTTACATGACCATTTTCCATCCACTCTTGCATCAAAACTATGTGTAAATGATCTTTTTTTCTCGTTGGTTGCCCTGTATTGCACCTTACTGAAATAGTAGACCAGGATGAAACACACCTTACAGCCTTAACATGAATAGACGCTGCTAAACTGTTGTAGGTTGAGTATCACTGCTACAATGTTCCAATTTACAGCATGACAAAACAAGGATTTCCGTTTCCATGACATGGACCCTTTAAAAAGGCTGCAACCAGACTGCTCAAGCAGACACATGCCCACACCAACTGGCATGAAAGTCTGTCTTGATGATGTGTCACTTTTTACCAACTTGGTCATTAAAATTCAAAGATTTGCCTCAAATTGACCATTTCTCATTGCGAGCACAGCTGGGTGCCCACTCTGGTGAAGACAGATCCTGTGACAATATTCAGACCGACAGGTTCAGTAAAAACACGAGCTCACGGCACATTTTTGTCTTGCTGATGGATTCACATGACACAAGAAGAAGAAGAAGAAAAAAAAAACATTCAGATTGTCTGCACCTTCCAGTGGCAACCGAGTGTGTTTTAATCTTGAAGCCTCACGTTAATGCCCTTCAGCAGGCCTAAGTGCTTTTGGCAGACAAGGTTATATTAATGGGAAGTGTTCTGTATAGAATAATACACACGGCTAACCCATGATGAGAGATGGCGAGAGAGGGATCACGGAGGGAAACACTCTTGCCTTTGTCTTGCCTCTTTGTTTTAGGGAGGGAGGCTGGGGAGGGATGAGTGTGTAACAGACAGTACATTCAGCAGCGCCAATCCGCCGCCTCCTCCTGCAACACCACAATCATATGGTTCCCAGCAAACCTTATCAGCTCCAGATGCACTCCTCCATCTTCCACCAGCATCCCTCGCTCTCTCCCTCTTTCCCTCCTCTAATGGCACCCCACGGATTTTGTCACTCTGTGGTCGCTGGCGCAGGCCGTGTAATACCATATCTCCCTCTCAGAGGAGGAAGAAAAAGAAGCCAGTGAATGTGAGCAGTCATTCTTTTACTCATTCTCTCTCTCTCTGTCTCTCTCACACTCGCTCTCTTATTCTCTGGGTCCTCTTCCCTCTCAGCTCATTCTTTCAGACTTCTATTTCAGGACAATGAGGGAAAGTCTTCTGGCGACGTCTCCTGATCAATTAAAGGAGCACAAAACACTCAGTCTTGATCAAATATCAGTCAAGTATTATGAATTATGAGAACTGTTTTTTTTTACAGAGACACATAGAGGTTTATATGCAAGAACATCACCTAAGACAAAACCTGTGGCCTCTCCCTTCCGTTTAACAGAGAGAGCAGGCTTTGCCTTGCCTTGCCATGACAGAACCATTTTTCTGAGCCGAAAATGTAAATCTGCCTTATAAATTACATTTACTTTCAAATGGCACAACCTTGCCATTCTTCTTATTATGACATAAAAAGAGCCCAACAAGATCTTTTCCCATACACCCACATACACAAACACATGCATATATGTGTTGGGCTCTTCTCATGCCATAATAAACGTAGTTTATACGGCAGAAGTTGTGAGGTTTAACAATCATCTGCGGCCAGTAGTCTGAGAAAACAAAACTGAGAGGACACAGTTGACTCTTTCTGGATGGGTACAATGGCCCTCCCTTTCCATCTCCCTACCCATCTTCCAGCACGATGCTAGCAAACACATGTCTGTAAGCTGACGTAACAAAATTGTCAGTTAGCATTGTCATTCAAGCAGGCTGAGCTGTCCAGTGATGTTGTATTAGTGATGGTACTAAAAGATACTGTGGCACTTCATGTAAATTAGAGGAAGCATGTGGTAGCCTATACTCTTCCAAGACCGACGGTTTTGCTTGATTTGAGATGGTCCTAGACAGCAGATGGAATTGGACACAACTGGGATGACAGCAAAAGGAAAAGTATACACTGACATATACTGAATGTTTCTGTTGTACTTGGATCTTTTTCTCATGAAATACACGTTTCTGATATAAAAAAGTATGCTTTCATGATCATACTAAGGTGCTGAGTATGCCTGGGCAACTTCTGCAACCAGAGAAGACAGCTACTACAGCAGCATCCAATATTTTTTGTCACTTGCCTTACATGTCGTATACTTCACTGTAAGTTTCAATAAGTTAACTCATTGCCCTGAATCAATCGAGTAAAGCTCTCAAACGTAAAATGAGCTTAATATTTTAAGCAACTTTAGTTGACTGACAAAAGAGCTCACATGATTTTTTAAAGATAAGTTAACTTATTGAAATTGAGTGTTTGTGTGTGGGAGCGGTGCTACGTGTAGTGGCAGTGATTTATTTTAGTATTGTGTGTTTGTGTGTACATATTTTGCACCACTGACCAACTAAATTTCCTACATGGATAAGAAAGTTAAACTTGTACAGACTAAATAATATTGAGTATTTAAAACTCATGTCATATTTTTTAAAAAAGTGTACAGAAATATAATAACAGTTGGGGAGAAGTAACTACTATTTTTTAGATTACTTTTTTCAAATAACTACCCCAAAAAATCATGCATTTTTACAGTTAGACATTTTGACTCAACTCCATCAGTTGTGCAGGCTGGCATCTCTACCATAAAGGATACAAACAAACAAACAAACAAAAACAACACTGCAAAACCTATTACTACAAACACCTTTCCTATTTTAACTCCAAGGAAACACTGGAGGTCTCAGACTAAGACTACACTTAATCCACAAGCACAAAACTTGTTCATTGTGTTTACAAATTAATAATTAGCCTTAAGCTTGACAACTGAATAAGCTTGGAGCACAAAGGGTTAAACAGTAGCAGGAGAAAAGCCTATCTGTGGTTATATAGGGTCATAATAAATGCATGGCAGAATGAAGGTCTCTGCCCTTCCTCTCAGTGAGCTGTGAGTGGTTTTGAAGCATTTCCACAGTGGCCTCTGTGATCCAAAGCATCTCCATCCGGCCGCCATTATTCGGAGTGGGCCACTCTCCAAGCTCCTATGAATACATCTCCCTCTCAGCCAGCATCCAGCAGGGCTTCACCCAGAGTCATCCCAGGGAAAATACAGCAACAATATCAATAAAAACACGGTGGCGCGAGATCGGAGCTGACAGTATCTGCAGGGGCTCTGTTGTTGTTTTTAGGGTGTGCTCTTGATGTGGCTGGAGGCAGCTCACTTGAGAAGGCCATGTAAAGTTACCAAAGTGTCCAACAGAGTGGAAGGGAGAGGGGAGAGAGACCCATCACACCACAACACAGCACGAGACAGCATGGCAGAGCACGGCACAGCCAGCCCTGAATCCAACAAAACTCATTCAAAACAATTCCATCACATCCCAAAAGCAGTCCAGAAGTGTGCCAAAGTCAACTGAGCACTGCTTCTAAGTACAGGATAGCAACACTGTAGATACAACACGGAGACAGAGGAGGAAAACATCGAGGGGAGGACAAAAAAGGGAGATGGGGAGGACCGTAAAAAGCAAAACTGCGGCGCGAGAGACAGTGGTAAAGGAGGGAACATAAGCATCCAGCACATGAAAGCGGCTGTGGACAAATCTGGAAAAATGATCGACAAAAAAAAAAAACTTTGAAAAAAAAGGGCTGAACTCCACAGAGGGAGCTTGCCAAAAGCGAGGGAAGCCGCGGTGGGTGGAGAGGTGAAGAGGAGAGTGGGATTGAAGGGAGGCCGAAGATGAGTGTGCGGCTTTCGCAGCCACTCACTTCATGGGGGAGAGAGAGAGCAGTGTGGTTTTGGGGGTTAAACAGCAGAACATGCTCACACATTAAGCTCCATCTGATCCCTGCCTAACGAGAGAAAAAGCAGTATCTGCATAAACCACCCCGAGCCCTTTCATCCACAGCCAGCAGAACAGGGCTGCTGCCATGTGCTGAACGACTGGAGATCGAGCTCATCTCCCTTTCCACAGTCTTCTCCCTTCCCTTCTCTCTTTTGTCTGCCCACAGAAGAGGTCTGGCCAAAGCCCAGGCCACACTATTCCATTATTCCATTACATTCTACTACTCGATTAAAACTGTAACAGTAAATGAGTACATTTTAGCTTCTTGATGATTTAACATTGATTACCTCAAAATTGCATGATATAATGCAAATTACATTTTTTACTAAGCACTCTAACAGTAAAAAGTGATCCTGGTAGACCAACCTATTTGCTGTATATGTGCCTTTCCAGGCAGTGTTTCTCCAGTAACCAAAACTAACAATACCATACTAAATAAAAAACTTCTAAGAAGTTTGACATGATTTTTATCCTGAAAATTCCTGAAGGCCGTTTTAAACTGTGTCTCAAACATCAAACCAGATATAATCACCAGACCATTTTTTGGTTCTGCATCACAAAAGACAAGCAAATGGCTTTATCAGACCTGTATAAACATGTGCTTCCACGTTATTAATCGAATTAAGTTTAAATGAGAAGTATGTCATTTGAACACAGTTATTTGTGGAATGAATGAGTTCACAAGCTAACTTACTCTATCATTATATCCTAGTCTAGCTACTAGTTACATTTGAACACCTACATTCCACCAACGACAGTATTTCCGCTAACATATTCCTAATCCCATTATTACTCGATTAATTGAAAAAAATTATCAGCAGATTACTCAGCTACTGATATATTTGGTAATCACATACTTGGTTCTTTTTTTCTCCCCTTCATCTTCTCCATCCCTTCAGACCCACCAGCCAGTGACAGCGGAGATATATAGATCCGACTTTTATGACCATCATCATTCACACTCTCACTGAGGCTCACAATAAAACCTCCACACTAAAACGTCCTTTGAGGTGTTTAGCGCAGTCAGAAAATGTCAGAAAGAAAAAATGTAGCCGCTTTAACTGTAAATTTCCAACTTATGATGGTCCTAAATCTCAGATAATGTATTAGCAACACGTTTCGCAGGACCCTAAAAAGCTGTCAGAGCTGGTTGGAGTTAATTGGAACAAAAATAATACCGTCATGCCCATTACATAATGCAGTGATCTGATACTTTGTGGAAATCGCTGCTGTGAGGGATTAAAATTACTGCCCGAAAATGAGACAAGGCAAATTTACGATGGCAAAAGAATTATGTGCCTGCAAGTAAGCTGGTGCTTACAAGAGTGTGTGCATGCGTGTGTGTCTGCACATGTGTGAGATTCTTGTGTGTGTGTGTGTGTGTGTGTGTGTGTGTGTGTGTGTGTGTGTGCACGTGTGACACATTGGGCGTAGGAAACGGAACAGCACATGTGATGGCAGTCCATGTGGGTGGGCAAACACATGTGGCTGGCTGAATTAGGAAGTGGTAGGCCACATCTTTTTATTACAGAAACGTCTCTATAATATCTGGCTCTCGCGGGAGTGGAGGAGACTCGCACCAGGCTGTCGCCTTCAGACTTGCTTACTCGCTCGTCTCTCCCTCACTTCGCCTGGAGTCTTTTATAATTAGCGTCAAAATCAACCCCATATAATTTTTTTCCCTCTGAAACTGAAAGACGTTTTTCATTCCAACTGAAGTTGACATGTTTCAGAATGAATATCACTCTCTGCTCCACTCCCCTAGCACATTCTTTTTATTCCTCACCTTCCTTTTCATTCTTCAAATGTGTGTCATCATTTAAAGCAAAACATTTCCATGGCTTTTTACAGCCATTATTTTTTCCATTAGATTCACTTACAGTGATGTAAACAACTATTTATAAACAAGTATTCAGTGTTTTTTTTTTCACTTTATACTTTTAGTGTATAGATGCACTTCACATACTGTGTGAAATAAATATGAACATAAATATGAAAATATGTACCCACAGGCATAAACAATGATATAAAAAAATTAAAACTGATAAGAGAAAGGTATTTAGGCATAAATGAATAACATTGGTTCTCTGTTGTACTATAATCATAGCCAATTATAGCTTTGAGAAGTCTACAGTAAGGAGTAATTAGCTTTTTGCAGAATTGTGGTTCAAATTTGGCCCATTCCTCTTGCCAAACTGTCTTTAATTTCTCAAGGTTATAAAGGTCCCTCTGATGGACTCAAAATTCTCCATAAACTTCAGGAGTTAGGAGAATGACTAGACCATGCAAGCAGTTCCACCTTTTCTTTAAGAAATTGGTCTTGAGTTCTTTTAGCTATTTGTTTGTGGTCTTGCTGGAACATCCGTCTTCTCTCTAGCTCAAGTTTCTCTAATGTGTCCTGGCACATCTCCTCATTCATGTTTCCTTCAATGGTGTGTAATGCCCCAGTACAACTTGTAGACAAGCAAATCTAATATGGTTTGCAGAGAAGCAGTCTCATTTCATGAAACTCCCACCTCCGTACTTCAATGTGGGCATGGTGGTCTTGGGATCATACACGTAACTTTTCTTACTCCAAGCATAATGAGCCGAATAACTGAGAAAGAATTTTATATTTTTGTAATAGTTCTCTGTATGCCTTTCATTAATGCTGCTCTCGGGTCTTTTGCCTGCTCACTCATCTCTTACCTTCCTTATCATTGGTTTGAGAAAACATTGTGTATTCTTATATGACACACATTGCCAGGGACAATTATTTTGGTTCCATGAACTTTACAGTTGCACATGATCAAACTAGTTGTTTTGACAGGGATGTTTAAGTTATTTTTTAGGGCTCTGTTTATTTTACTTTTGAGTATTGTTTAATAATGTTTACACTGAGAACCTTAGGAAGCTCCCATACCATCAACACAGTTGCTACTTGTTGTGTGAAATATTCCCAATTAATGGCCAAAATCCTTTCATACATATTCCACACACACACACACACACACACACACACACACACACACACATTATGAATCCTTTTCACCTACCTATTATTTTATTCCAATATAAGTTGGTTTACGCATAGGAATAAATAACTGTATAGCTGAATTGAGGCATTCTGTGTATAAATGTGAAATAAATGTGTTTATTAAATAACAAAAACAACAGCACCTCCTCACTGTAAGCCTTATCACTAATGATAACTAAAAGACATTATATTACTAATTTGTGACTAATAGTTTTTTAAACATAAATGTGTGTGTAATACAAATTAAAGTAATGTATTTGAAGATGTCTTACTATGATCTGAGTTGCTATTGCTGTGTACAGTTTTGTTTAGTGAAAGGAAAAAAAAACATGGCCATGACTTTAATTCTACTGTCCATACTCTGTGTAGTAGGCAGATTGTAGCAGGATTGCAGTAAAGGTCCTATGTTCACCTGACAGTGGTAGATGTATTCAGGTGTGGTCTTCTTGAACTTCATATTCCACACTAAGGCCACACCATCTGGTTCATGAGGGGCATCTTCATTGTTGTTATAGGAAGCCACCAATAGCTCTGGGTACTGGAGAGAAAGAGAGAGAAAGAAGAGACTTGAAAACCTGGAGATAGAAAATGGTACAGGTATCAAAAAAAGAAGAGCCGGGGTGTGTGTCAAGTGTGCAAAAAGGAGAGAAAATGAAGTGTAATGAAGAAGCGTTGACATGTATGAGAGGTCAGAGGGAGAGGTGACTTTACCTGAGGGGACCAGTCCAGACAGGTGATGACCCGATGCTTAGACCAGTGCTCATCATAGAACAGACGACTGAAGGACAGAATTGAGCCCCCCTGCAGGTCTCTGAGGCAGAGAGAGATAGAGAGACAGATAAAAGGGGGTGTGGGGGGAAAATATCTTACATTTAAAAAGTTTGAATTGATAATTATGATCTGAAGTAACAAAAAAAATGCACTATAAAAACTGTACACTAGCACACGGCATAATAGCCTGGTATTAGAAGTGCCCTTAATGTTCATTGTGTAATGTGGTATACTGTGTACAGGCACATTTTCAGAGTGCATGTTTGGAATAATCATCCTGAATAAGAGGCTATGAATGAATGGGATGGTTTGAGAGCATTTCTTTGAAGAACAAAGGAGCATCATATTAAGGTCCAAACGCATGAGTCATGCACACACATGCACAAAAAGGCACGCACGTGCGCACACACACACACACACACACACACACACACACACACACACACACACACACACACACTTGCTTTTTTACATCAGGACATAGATAGTATGCTCCATATGCAAAGTACCTACATGTAATACAGTTATGTCCCACATATGAAATACATACGGAAGTAAGTCTAATGTAATAAGAATTTTCTGAGCCTAAACCTCCACCTAACCCTAATCTTAAACTCAATTAACAAAAAGCAATGTTTTCCCTGTATCCCATTAAAAAAAAGAGTTTTTGTATAAAGTCAGAACCATTGTTTGTCCTGAAACCCAAATACATTCACACACCATCTTGCAAGAACATGTGTGTGCACCCGCCCTCACCCCTCTTTATCCTCGAGGTCTCGGCCGCTGTAATCGAAAAAGATGTTGGAGTCTTCAGCAAGTGCTCGCTCCATCACACGAATACTGCGGTCGAAAAAGATCACAAACTCTTCAGAGTGCAAGATCTGTTGCTTCTCCTCCTCTGTCAGCTCCCGCGGGTGGCCTAACGCACAAATATATACAGGCAAAAATATACAGAGCCACAGTGTAAATAAACACAGAACAGACAACACACACACACTCAGAAATACACACATACACAAGAATGGGCCACAGATTTAGGATATGGTGTTTGTAGCCACCTTCTGTCACAGAATACAAAATAAACTGATCTAAACCACAGAAGTCATAGCAATGGACCATTGGCAAGAGCAGCCAATACATAAAATCAGATTACGCAGAGGGCTAAGAACTAAAATCCAAACAAGTCACTCCTGCGCTTTTTCCTGTGGCTCTTCAGCTTCACGAACACAATTATGGCAATTACAGAGATGAGATGCTGAAGAAAAAAAGACTACAAAGACAGTAAACAAACATCACAAATAAGTGAATAAACAAATAAACATATCAGCAAACACATAAAGCTCCCTGGTCCTTTTCTCCATATAATGACTGCATGCTCACTTTTTCCTTTTTTGATGTTACTGGGTTCCTCCAATTTCCCCCGGACTATTAGGGGCCCTTCACTTTGATCTTGGGCCACTTGATTCGTGTGGACTTCTTTTTTTTTTTTGACGACTCATAAGGAAGACAAAAGCCTGATCAAAGTCTCGGCGTGGTCAAAGCGGCCGTGTGCTTTCGTGGCCCAGCCCCAACAAGGCCTCTCCCTACCCCGCTACACTTATTTACTCCACACACACGCACAAAGAATGCACTCTCCGGGCCCTTTGAAGTCCACTCGCCGGGGTCAAGTGACATTAATTTTGAATCGGGCCTGACCCACAATGCCGTGGAGCTGATAAGCGGGACCCCCGGCTCGGAGAGAGATTGGCATCTGATATGGCGACGGGAGTCACACGCGAGCAGCCACGCAACGCTTCAACAAGCCTGTAGGGTGACTGAGAGATTCCTGACTCAACAGTCACTCAAGCTGGCATGATGGATAGAAATCTGTTCAAGGAGCTGGAATCATCATTGAAATCTGGAATGTTTTTAGTAATATAAAATATTGGTACAAAGTCCTTTCACATGTGACGAATACAAATATATTACAAATGAAATAAATGCAATTATATGTGGAAAATATATTTTGAACATATAGTTAAATTTTTTCATGTAATAAAATGTTCCCCACAAGCATGTAAAAATAGCATGTTCTTTCTGTTACCTTCTTCATAGGTTTGTTCGGTGACCTTCTAAACCTTCTCTAAATACATACAGTGAGGAACATATGTATTTGAACATCGTGTGATTTTGCAAGTTCTCCCACTAAGAAATCATGGAGGGGTCTGAAATTCACATTGTAGGTGCATTCCCACTGTGAGAGACAGAATGTAAAAAAAAATTCA
>JBBIGA010000138.1:14128455-14147338 GCA_037576975.1 Alestes dentex
ACAATGTGAATTTCAGACCCTCCATGATTTCTAAGTGGGAGAACTTGCAAAATCGCAGGGTGTTCAAATACTTATGTCCCTCACTGTATATGTCTTGCTTTTTTGATTTAGTAGAATCATATTTGTTCTATAAAGTTCTACAGTACAACTCTTATGTCATTATTAGGGTTGGGGTGGAACAACACCCGAAGGAATATTATTAAATCACATTTTTTTCGTGAGGTATCTATAGCCTTTTCCCAGTGGATTGAAGTATGACGAAAGAATCAGCAGTCACGGGGTTGTAAAATGTTAATTCCATACAACTTTCCAGATTTCAAATAATTTGGAAGAACTAGGAGGGAAAAAATAATAAAATTAACTTAGCACTGTGATCTGAGAATGCTGTAACATCAAACTACCTCTTTAAGCCACATAATGTTGTAAAGCCACCCATAGAAGGTCATTCACTTTAGTTGCAGCATGAAGCAACTCAAACTTACTATTGAGTTTAGGTCATGTTGATGGAGCCATGACGGACAGACTACCAGTGACATGCTAAATGCTACTGTATGAAAAACTAAGAGTATTTTTAGGCCAGTACAAAAAGAGTTTATTCAATTAGAAATATATTCCCATGAATTATATTCCCATTAATTATATTTCCATGAATTACAATTTTATGTACATATACACTGGTAATTGCCTCAAAAGTAATTTTCTGGACTACAAATGATACACATTTTTAAATTAGTATTTTTATTGTGAACTCACACAAGTACATTTCTTAAAAGGAAAGCTTTCATTTCATATGAAAACTGAAAGATACTTTTATAAGTGTTCAAATTCCTCTTAGAGCCCTGTAGTGATGCCAGCATGCCCATTGTGCAGGTTTAATTATCACCAAAAGTCAGTCATTTCATTGACACTTATTCTACATTAAGCTGGATGTGACTTATTCTACACTAAGCTGGACCTTGCATTTCACCTTATCAGCATAGTTCCCTCAGATCCAACAGGTAATGGTAATGACGTACAAATGCATCCTTTTTTTGAAACTGACAAAATCAGCAGAATATAGCATATATATAGCAGATGGCTACAACACCCCCAGGGGTAGGTATATCAGTCAAAAGTCTAAAGCAAGTTCTCTTGCAGTACTTCTCTGTCCTGTGCTCTGCCCATTCTTCCTTGAGTGTTAATAAGATGCCCAATCCTTTCTGACAAAAAACCTGGCTAGATACTACCATAAAATAGAATGATACTACCATCACCATGCTTCACTGTAAGATTGATTCTACTTGAGACAGGTTTGAGCCACACAGCACCATGAATCTTGGTCCCATTAGAACACAATACATTTTCCCATCTTCTTTGAGTAACTCACACAAGCACCTTCCTTTATAGGCCAGTTTGATGCAGTTTGACACTTGATAAGATTTTGTATCCAGTGTATGCATTTTTATGACTTTACAGTGCATATAGTGTATGCACTTCTATGACTTTAACTCCTTTTTGCTTCATTCTTGTACCTCAGCTTCAGCCAGACAATTTCAACAGGGTGATATTTTCTCATTCTGAAAATGTAGCAGTTACTTTAATGGTTCACAGTTAGAAAACAATTATGTCCAATTAAGGGGCAACTGTGTGCAGCCGGTTTCCTATTCTGGAAATGTGGGAAAATACACTTAAGTGGGTTTACAATGTGATATGTTACAAGGGATGTTCATATGACAGGATTTAGAATTACTCCTCATGCTATAATTCATATAACAGAAAATATGCTGGGCAATGTCAGGTTTGGTATTTTAAAGAGATGTCTCGACCACAAACTCTAAATTGGACAGATGTTGTTCAGTATGGACTAAATTTATACCAGGTGGATGCTGCTGAGCAGCCTATGTTGACCAAGAAAGCCCACACATACACATTCTATTTTACCTTCCTTTGTGTCCTTGATTTCCTCATCATCTTTCTGGTCAGACTCCAATCCTACTTTGGGCTCTGTATTATCTTCATCCTCCTCTTCTTCTTCTGTAAGAAAAGACAGAAAGATCACGTTCATTGGCATGTGTACCGTGTGCCAAAACTGCACCTCAGGTCCCCCCCGGAGTGACCCAGCTCCAGCCCTGCCTGCACTCACACTAATGGTTAACAGATCAGCTGTACCTGATCCACAGACATGCCAGGCTCTTCACTAACCTAGCTGCACAGAGATCACGGCCTTCCATTATAGTTGCAGGCTGGACTTGTTTCGAATCTGCATGGCTTCTTGTTTTCTCGCCAGGCTTGGACCAGAATTTGCACAGCTGCGTTTTCACAAGCGTGAGCCAAAGACAAACAACACAGTGCTTTAAAAATCTCCCAGGTTCTAAAGAACATGTGTGCTCCACGTGTGTGTGTGCGCACGCTTGTATATGTGTACGTGAGTAAATCAAGATGTCCGCTGGGAGGAGAATACTACAGATACAGATACCCTACAGGAAGCAGGGCTGCTGAGTGGCGTGCCTCTCGCTCTGCTCTCTCCTGATCCCCCGTCAGCTGCACCAGACCCCCAAGCCTCGAGGACTTACTCCCCCAATTAACCCAGTCACCCCAGTCAAAGAACTCGCCTGGTGATCCGCTCCCACAGGCACCTGCCTCTGGACTCCACACTGGGCATGTGTTCCTAACCTGCCCCGCCCCCTCATGACCCACGCCTACAGATGGCAAAGAGCCTCCGAGATGCTTAACACCCAGCAAGCACCTGCGGATGACAGCATACAAGCAGCCGCACGCTAACACACACACTGGGCCCTGTGGGATTGTTTTCTTGTTGACCTCAGGGTGCCAGAGGTTAACAGGCAAGGGTCAGACTGACAGTGGCCGTCCAGTTCTAAGGAGGAAGTGATCCCATCGCACTAGACGCGCCACAACTCACACATTCAACACCAGTGTGTTTGTGTTCACACCAGCTGAGATGGAGCACAGTGCCCCAGGGCTTCCTCAACAATGATTTCAGCACTACAAGAATGTTTCCTCGAACACTACTGTCTCATGTTCACTGTTATAATAGATCTGGTGTATTTGGAACATTTATGGTTTTATCTCATGCAATAATATTTTTTATATGCTCATCTTTTTCTTTACACATCATGCAATTAGACCAAAATAGCACCCACCAGACAAGAGCATTCACTGCTTTCAGACAGGAGATAAACTGCTTGTCAAATGTCTGAGGACACGTTTTCTTTTAAAAATGGATTTGTCTTGCTGTTAACTGCTAACATCTTCTTTGTTCTGAAGGGCACAGTACGTTTTAACTGAATATTTATTTAAAGGTTTCTTTCCCAACTTTTGATTTTCCAGCTATTGTTAAAATCATACAGAATTTTAATGACTGATTTTTTGCCTTTCAAATAATCAGGGACTGATTTTTTGCCTTAAATTAAGTGCTCTGGGAAAAATTGCAACATTTTATACTTTTAATTTTGAACTACAAGATACTAATTTCATATTTTAAACTTGAAACATTTCTTAACCGGCATGATCTTTCCCACCATATCACAATAGTTCCAATAGTATTGTATGTAAACTGTGTTCCAATTACTTTTTCTGAAATTATCAATATGCATCTGAAAAGTATATGTTAAGGTAAATAAACAGAAATCATTTGATTTTAAACATTTCCAATCATATTCCACATTTCAAGCATGACTGCCAAAATGTGCTGAAATGTGTAACAAACACCAAATCATGACATATCTGATGTGCTCCAGTAAGGCTAAATAAAAAGACAGATAAATTGATGAATAAGTGAAATAAAATAAAACAAAAAACAATTTTCCCCAAAAACATGGAAGAGAAGACTACAATGTTTTGATGTTTGTACCTTGTCCCTAGCAAAAAAATTAAGAAATAAAAACTATGGCCACACCCGCTTTTAAAAGCTATTATTTTCTATAAACTAATGAAGATTAACGGCTAAGGCTTACACAGTATCCATCCATGAAATTACTTGCTAAAAGTATTCAACCAAAATGAAATGGTCAGTGAGGAGGCCTTCATTAATTTCACATGAACTGACTGATGATGGATGGCCCCAAAATTTCTTAAAACACCTGAATGATTAGGATGATCATGAGAACAGGTAAATAAATAATTTGGCAAATACCATTATTCCCAAGGCTGTCACATATACTGTCACAAATGTTTTTTTTGTGAAAATTATGTATTATGTAATCTCTCAAAGTTATTGGAAACCAGTAAAGTCTATCTGTCCCAAAACCTTTGAGCCTTAAGCCTTTACTGGGCTTAGTTTAAAACTTGACTGCAACTTTAACATGCCAGTATCAGTGCTCAGGCAGTTACTTCTCCAGAGGTGCTGCGGGTGAATGTGGATCAGTGACGTGAGTGAAGTCTGGTCCAGAGTGAGTGTGGTTTAGCTGCTGAATGTGACTGTGCCTGCAAGCCAGAGACCAGCGGGGAACCAAGGAGTTCCCAGGCCCAGACAGGCAGCCAGCCAGCCAGCCCAGACCACACCACACTATACCGCCACCCCACCACTCTCTCTCTCTCTCTCTCTCTCTCTGTCTTGCTCTCTCTCTGTCTGTCTCTCACTTTCTTTCTCCATCTGTTTTTCTCTTGTTCCCTTGCTGGGCTCTGAGGTGATGCTCTTTGCATAAGCACCGCGACTCATTCTCTCCATTCTGAATCTGTGCGGCTGTCCCCTCAGGGCCTGACAGAAAAAACGGAGTTAGGGTACGGGACACCTCTAGGCCGAGAGAGCTGTGTACTGCAAGGCTGGTGTCAGAGGGGGCCACAGCAGAAGGGGGAAGAGAAACGAGTTGAAGCCTGTGAAGACAGTCATTTTTTTACTTAACTGCCACATAAATAAAACTATCCTCCGTCAGCATGACTTGTTCTTTTAGTTTACTTTCTTTCAGTAATAACTGTGTTGATGTAATCTGTTCAGATGGAAGTGAAACGTACACTTTTGAATGAAGTAAATTCAATGCATCAGTTTTTTTGAGTGAAGCAGTACTTGACCTGATTTGACCAGGTTTGGGAAAGGATGATGTGCTCCAGGAGGGACGAGGGAAAGCTGAGAGGCCACGCAGCGTGAGGCGGTCAGCCTGACCACAGAGACTGGGACAAAGCAAGACAGTCTTGATTCATGATCGTGGTTGAGAGACCATTGGTTAGCAAACAAGGCGAGAGAGGCATGTCATGAGCCCGCGGGTCCCTGCGGCTTCTCGTCCAACCTTAGAGCGAAGCATATTTTCATGACCCCAGATCAGCTTCTGCAAAACATCAACACTGTCTATTTGCTTGACATTCACAGGGGTGAACCACACACACACTCCAATCGACAGGAAACCTCTGGGACGAGCTGTAAATTAAATAAAATCATAATACCATAACAGTTTGATTTAAAAGAAGTCGAGCTCTCCACGCTATTTAAGGCGATGTTGAACTAGCAACCCAACAGGGTGTCTGGGTATTAGCGAGAGCCCTCGGAGATGGAAGAGGGAAGAAGAAATGAGAAGGGGCAGCTTTAACGTAGTCCTTCTACTCTATCCAGTGACCGTTTAATCCCAGTCATGAGATACTTTCTCTTCCACCTGCCGTGTAATACCAGCCAGCTCTGTGGGGCAACGTATTAAGCTCTATCCTCCCTGCCTGCCAGTTTGATGAAACTCTGGGCCTACGAGGCACTGTAATGACATCTTCCGCTTCTCACAGCCATTCAATCTTCCCTCAGCTTCCTCACGCTGCTCAAGTCAATTCGAATCCTCCCCGTGTCACGCTGTTCTCCACGGCAGCTATGCTCAGTCCTCGCCGGACGGAGATCTATAGCTCAGCTCACAGCATACTATTCATACGTCAAGACAAGGCACTGTGGCTGCGCTAATTGTTATGAGAACGCAAGAGTCAAGAAGAACTTAACTGCATCCCTTCCATATGCAGCTGAACAAACATAATGTTTCTCCGGGCCTCAGTTCAACACACAAGACGTGATCATTGTTTACTTGACCCCATAATACAAGTGACTGGGACATAGACTACACATATTTAAAAACAATACAAAATACAGAGGCAGAATAAGAACAATGCAAAACTAGGCTTATAGCCCAACAATACGCCCATTATAATATATACAGTTAATATTACTGAATAACTGAACACAGCACTCTTGAGATTCATTACTGAGTAATGTTCTGTGAATTACTCGAGAAAATTCTTAGGATTTGAAGAATATTTGCAGACCAGATTTCGCTTCTCAAAATTAGAGATGGAGCTACAATGCCACGATTGCTAACAAAAACTAGAAATCAATCACCCAAAGCTTTTCCTCATCCAAACTATAAATACATGTTGAGGTTCTGTAATTTTCTTTTAGTTCTATACTATATCCTACCGTGTAGCATGTCCAAACTTGCCAGACTACTGTTTGCAAGCAATGTTAACCTCGCAGCTCCCTTTTCTAAGTTTTGACTAAGAAGATTAAGGAGAACATTTGAACGCCTTGGCTGATTAAAGATGTCCAGGGTAAGTTTAAAATTGTGTACATGTATTCCTAAAGGATTAATATTGTATATTGTATGTAAACTGTGTCAGAAGTATACCACAGTGCAATTTGTTACAGATTAATAACAAGACCAGGATCAGTGTGTGAGTGTGTCAATTACCGTTCTTGGTAATCTTGCTTTGCCTTTGGATCACCAACTGACGTCCAAGTACACAGATTCATTATGTAAAGCGAAGAAATGGTCACATCAGGGGTGGATCGTATTACTGATCTCAAAGATTACACTGCATGTCCCACTGTACAGTAGCCATGCATGTGGAGCTGCTTAATCTAAACAGGCGTCTGCGGCGGTCCTGAGGGACAAATGCCTTCGCTCTTTCAAACTGGCACTTATATTGAACGATTGAAGAATTTTTTGACTGGTACCAAGAGATCAAAGATTTTGCCCTTCAAATTTCCTGTTAAAGCAGAGGTGGAATGGGAACATGCACAGTTTGGAAATATTAAAGTTGAGGTTTGTCTGTGTGAGTTGGAAGGCGTCCAGCGTCCAGAGCCAGAGTCTGTGCCAGCGCCCGTCCACTCGCTGATAGATAGATGTTGACACTGAGCGTTTTTAGAAAAGGCAAAAGGTATGGTGTGAAAGCGGGAATGGACAGAGGGAAAAAAACTGTGCACAAGACGAGATCCCATCCATTAAATGGCAGGAGGATGCAACCCAGTCTTTCATCCAGCCGTTTATTGGGCCAAGCTGTGCAGTTCTGGGCCTCCTATTTGGGATATGGAGCTCATTACGCAATCAAAAAAAAAATCCTCCTCATGTGACAAGTGGGGAGATTTCCCTCTAATGTGCAGGGAGAATACGGGGGGTGCTGGTGTTCCTCACCAGGCCCCGTCAATATGGATGAAAACAGGGCCAAACGAGTCTGAGGGGTATTTCCGTGTGGGGGCGTGAGAGATGGCAAAAGAGAGTAGAGATTCAGACTATCTGCCATACGCATAAGCACACATACTGTATGCCTCTGTTTTGTGAGGCAATGCAGACACACACACACACACACACACACACACACACACATACACCATTCGCGCCTCAGAAGTTGGGTGTTGAGCAGCCTGCAGACCACAACAGAGGAAGAGAGCAGAGGAGGAGGCAACAGAGATGCGGACATGAAAGAGGTCTCTAATGTGGCACTGGCACGCCACCCCATGCATGACAAAGACATTGTCTAGCCCCCGGTGCACCAACTCAGTCAGCTAAAGCTTTCAAACTCACCTACATACACATACATGTGCTCAGCAACACCTGAGCAGCATCTGCACTGGCTACATGTTTAAAGATTTCTAATTAATTTAGCCACTAACCCATAATTTGTCAGGTAAACAATACGTTTGGTTTAACTTAACACAGGAGCTACAAGTAATTGGAAGCTTATGTTATAGCTAATTAGCATTGTGCATTGTGCTTTTACTGCATGCATAAATCATCACACATCTCAGACTGGACATCAGACTGGAACTGGAGTTCTTAAGTGATGTCAAGCAGACTTGCTTATATGTGTGTTTTGTAGATTAAACATAGAAGTTTAAAATCTGTAAAATAGAGACCATGTCAAACTAAGGAGCTATGAGATGCTGCTGTTGTTTTCCATCTAACAGCCAACTGACAGCTGTCTACCACTTGTATTCACACTATGTTATTTGTCTAGAATTTTACAGCAGTTATAGGATCGTACAACCACGGTCTGACTGGATGATCGGATGAAGAATATTCTACCTCTGCTGTTCCTTGTGTTAACAGCACTTTTTTGCACAAAAAGACGTAATTCTGTTGAGCACTAGTTTTTAAGTAACAACTTACTTTACACTGCATCTTACCGTAATTTTCTAAATTAGATTAATGTAAATAGGAATTTATTTATTAATTATTTTTTTCTAAGAATGTACTGATAACATTTTAAAGGTTCATATTGCAGTGTTTTAGGTCAGATTTCGAAGAAGACAGCATCAAAGTCCAAACCTGTCACTCCCCCAAATAAACTTTTTGATACACTTAACATGATGTAAGCTGGAGTTACCCAGAAACTAACCGAGTACAATTCAACAAACAAGACAAACAAAAAAAAACTGAACAAAACCACATTCAGGTAAATCTAGTAAAACAATTGCTGCAGCTTCATGGCACTTTTGTACAAAAGCAATTTGAGGTTGAGCATTATCACGAATAACATCATGGCTGTGACAGCTGTGATGTTATTTGTGATCATGTACTTCCACTTGTGTTTTTCTCATGAAGTTTCTTCTTTCAGCTTCCCCTGAATGCTAATAGTCTACATGTCACATGGTTACTTTTCTTTGACTGGATAGTATTGTTTGGGCCCCTTGTTTCCTACCAAAAATTAACAATGAAAAAAGTACAACACACTTGATACAACACATTATATTATTTAGGCTGAAAAATGTTTTTTTTTTTGTACATATATTTTAGTTGGCCTATCTATGAATCCCTACTGTGTGCACTAATGCCAGTCATCTTGAAGCAAGTTTTGTACATACTCTTCTCTCTTTTTTTATTCATGAAGTATGTCATACACTTTTAGAAATAACACAGACAAATCTACGACTGCATGATGCTGTTTGAGGCAAGTGTGTGTTGATGCATTGGCATGATGTATAATATCCCACTGCCTGTTAGCTACATTAGCCTTGTAACTCCAGGAAAAGATTTAAGAAGCAAACCTCAAACACCAAACTTATCCTGACTGACTGGCAATTGGTGTACAAATTAGATTATTTTGCTCAACTTTAGAGTTAGCTCACCCTGTGGACACAGCATGACTCTTCATGAAGACCATGCTGTCATGGGGTCTGAGCTAACTTTCGCTGGGGCTTTTGATCAATGATCACAGCCTCAAAATCCAATATTAAGGAATATATAGTTGACCCATTCATATCAACACTGCTCTTCCTGCTAGCCATGATGATGACTGAGTTGCAGTCTGTGTTCCATGACTCATTCAGTTCTAGACAACAAAAGCTCTCTCACTTACTCTATGTGGCAGTGTAAGACTTTCTTCTGAAATCAAATGAAGACAAGCTGCAGAGAGTGTTTCCTCTCTGGGGTCTGTGCTCATCAAACACATCTAGCAGAGCAAAGACAGCGAGAGGAGTCAGGACTCAGAGCCAGGCCTTTAACTTTCTCTCAGCTACACTTTGCCTCAGGCCTCCTGCAGCTGTGTGGTAGTCCAAGGCTCAGGGCACTTTGTAGCCCCCCCTCATGTCCACACACACAGCAACGGCCACTGTCCACTCGGTCTGCATACAAGCATCAGGTCAAACAGTTTCCTACCCATTCCTACCACTTCTACCGCCCACAAACAGTATTAGGAGTGACTGTTCCTTCAGACAATTCTAACTTCAGCATACATATTATTTTATTAGATCTAGGAATTATTAATATTTTAAAATATAAATAAATCAATAACTATTAAGGGTGGTCAATTAAATGTCTATAATTGAAAATTTCAGTATTTTTCCGATTTTTTTTTCTTACATTACAATCTACATTAGCTGTAGCGTCACACTTATCGTAATTGTAAAAAATAATACATTTTCTGAATCTTATTGATTAGAGAGTATTTTCAAGATTTGACCTGTTGTCTTCTCTTTTATTTTGTAAGTAAGCCCAACCAAGCCGTGACAGTTCTTCACACAACAGAGAGGAAATATGAATGAATCACAGACAAACAGAGGATGAGTGACTCTACTAGAAGAAAAATGATTGTGCCATCAAACCACACATATAAATCGTTACACTTCTTATCTCACTGCGCCACTTTTTGGAAGCCAATCTGAAGCTCTTCAGAAGTTCGGCATGGTGGAACACAAAGCTTTGACTATTTACTGGAAGAGATAGATCAGCTTAGGGCTCGGCCTCCCAGTGCCCTTCTGCATCCTCATCCTCGTTTGTCATCATTACGATGAACAGCTCAGATCGATCCCGCTGTGTCTTTTATAGCAGTGCTATCTAACCTTTATCTGCTGGCCGAAGGCCACACAGCACAGAGCAGCCTCTCCCTCTGAGACACGGGCAGCGTTCTGAGGTCTGGAAATATTCAGAGCGGCAGAGATAAACAAGTCGGTCGCTTTGAACACAGATAACTACTCAGAAGCTCCGCTAACGCTTGCAGGAAATGCCCCAGATTGGGGGATTTAAGGCCTTGTCAGATTTAGACGAAATATTTCAGGCAACACGTAAAAAGGGGGGAATAACGTGAGCACAGTAAAAGTTTGGCAGTAAATTCACCTTAATACATGATTAGACATTTCAATATATGTGAACAAAAAAAATTACATTTTTGCTTTTTACATTTTTGGTTAAAAAAAACTCTGCATAACTCAGTAAATCAAATTTTATTCATTAAAAAATACCTACCTAGTCTAAAACAGTTGACTTTACAAGTATTAGTTTATTTTGTGTGATATATGAGCAATTGGCCTGCCAGAGTTGTGGCCATTAAAGAGGATTATTCAGGCTGATTGCAATTATTTCCCACAGTTATAGGATTTCACAAATATTGTCTCACAAGAGACAGAGATTTGTATCCACACAAGTCTGAAAAAAAAAACATAATTTCATGTTAGTATAAAAAGTATAAGATGATACTCTGATTTAAACTTTAAACAAAAGAATATATATTAGTTTAATCTTACTGTTTATAGAATAGTGAATAAATAATGTATATACATTTCGAGATCGTGACAGGCACATAATATGCATGCAGTTATTAAGTACTCTAATAAGTGAAATATGACTTGCTCAGCTCATTTGGCTTGTGAATTATGAAGGTAAACAAAATGCAGTGACGTGTGTGATTCAGGCATGCAACAGCACCGCAACTTGGACCTGCACTGCCGCAACAATGAACTTCACTGTTGCTAAATACAGCAAATACAATGGCATTGTGGAAAACAAATCTACTCGGACTGACAGTATTTGTCAGCGTTTCACATTTTCTCAGTCATAGTTTTAGCGGTTCAAAGAAACATCATTATCCTTTTTTATTATTTTAGGGTTTATTTCATTTATTTTTTATCAGAAAACCATCCTTATTTTCACACTTAAGACTTGTCTATTTCCTGACTGTAAGTAAACAAGTAAAGGTTACACAAAGATTACACAATTGCAATTGCTACTTTGATACCATAACCTAACAATTAACCAGAACAGAAATCAGCTAGTTTGGAAATAAACAAATACATCAGTAAATATACACCCTAATTAGCGAAATTAGCTCAACACACAGTTCCTACTCTTGCCTTCTGCTCTGACCTACAAAGGCTCTGCGTTGGTAATGAACCTACATTATGCAACGGGTCTGTGGTCCCCTACCGTGGTGCCAGTGCAGCTGGCGCGCTCCCATAACCACATCTTTAAAAAAGCCATCATGCCACGCCATGCACAGGCTGGCCACAGAGCATGATTAAACCTCATGACTTCAAACTTTCCAAACACTGGCCTGTCAAAATGAGCCACTGAAGCAAGGCAATGAGCTTTCACTCAGTCTCACAAGAAAGGACACTCTCCCTTCCATGTCCCAGTAAGGAGTTTTAAATCATTTTCATAAGAGTGGATTTATTTTAAATAGAGTAAGAAACGTGCCTGGTGGAAGTTCTGTTTTTATTAAGCCCTTACAAGAGAATTAATCAGGTCTACATGGCCGGTCCACAATGAAAATAAACACTACAGATCTTCATCCATCAACTCAAAGCGAGTTGTCTTACAGTTCACACCAGTTGACCAAGTGAGTTTTGCTTTTTGTACATTCAACTGCATGAGTAAACTGTAACAAAGGGATCTTGCCTCTCTTTAGACCAGCTTGGGGACTAGGAGGGAATGCAACATCTGTCATGTGCTAAGAGTGCTCCCTGATGGTCATGTGTGGTACTGAATAGGTACATTATGGAACATTGAGATATGTGTATTCCATTCAGCTAGCAACATGTGTTATTGGTGCAAGGGTCAAAACAATCCGTTTCTGTGTTACAGTATCCAGTGCAATTTTGTAATTTTCTTGCTATCCAAGGACATAAGCACAATATTAGGAGTTTCAGAGGAATCTGAAACTAATACACTGCTGGGAATATATTGTCTTTTGTGGACGGATGGAGCTCTTCTATAGGTCTGCAGCCAGGGTCAATGGCAAAAAAGCAGAGAAAAATAAAAGCAGTGGCCATTGAGGCCGAAAGCTCAGACCACCCAGGCCTCCTCTCTGCCTCAACTCATCAGTCCAAACCAAGGGAACATGGGAACGTAAAACGTAAAATGAGTAACTATACATAGGCACGAAAATGTATTCCATTTGATTTCCAACACACATCACATGGCAAATATTATTACAGTGGCTCCATGGACAGCAGCCACTCTTTGGCAGAGAACAGCTTCATGTATTCTATTATGTGGTGGTATGAGAGGGAAAATTGCAATCATCTGGGTCCCACTTGGCATGCTCCACCTACTGCGAAACACATCATTTCTTCTGATATCAGATTTTTTTTTTTTCCCTCTTGGGTTTGACTGGCATCCCGCTTGGATCCAAACCATTTGGGGCCGGGGCCTCTCTCGGCATGAAACTGGAGCAGGATGACGGCGATGAAATTTACACTCTAACAGTTTGCAGTAAAGAGCACAGAGGTAAAAGGAGGCTCCAAGGCGACCAATTAATTCCAACAACGTGGATCAAAAAGAATAAATGTAACAGTGTCTAAATCCGAGACGACGCTTCTTCCACCCTCGGACAGGGAAAAGGAACATGCTCCATGGTGCGAGCGTGAGTAGGGGAATTTTGGCGCTAACCTTTAGCTTTGTGAACGCTGACACCCACGGCTTTTCTTTCGCATGAGAGAGCTGAAACAACACGGCAGCACCAAGCGCTTCCATATGTGACCCGAGCGCATGGCTCAGCTGCACTCCCAGAGCGAGAGCCAGAGCCAGCACACTACTGCTGCTGCTCCTGCTGCCTATGGGGCACACAGGCAGCACAGATGATATGCCATGTAGGGTATTTTAAGATTAGGTCCCACAGATACCTGTCAGTCATACCATGCCCATCTTGCAACACCTGGCCCTGAGCTGCCAGGGATTCAAACCTGCAACAAAAATAAATACATGTGTTTTTGTTTTGTCACAGGTGGGCTAAAAAGAGGAAAACAGTAGTCGCCATTTCATGGGCGATGGTAAAAAAAAAAAAAAAAAAAAAAAAAAAATCTTAAAACACTTAAAAAAACAAAAACACATTTCTCAGCCAAATATGTTTTAATCAAGCGCTCAATAAAAAAAAAAAAAAAAAAAAAAAAAGGAATATTGAAATACTTAAAGAAATAAGAACACATTTGACGATATTTAGTGTTTTGGAAGTCTGATAGGCTGCGACAGACACACAAAAAAAAAAAATACAAAAAAAGCTGACAAGCTACACTATAAGTGCAAGAATTTGATTTACTCACTCACTCATTTTCTGTAACTGCTAATCCACACTAGGGCCGCGGGCACCAGAAGCCTGTCCCAGGATCAATGGGCGTGGATTTGATTTAATTTAATTTAATTTAATTTAATAAGAGACAAAATGCAAAAATAAATGAGAGAGTAGCATAATGAGCTAGCATCTGTAATTTCTTAGAATGAATTCTTGTTGTATAAGTACTGATGATATCTGCCATTAAAGTATACTGAGATTAATCATGATCAAATTTTGTCATATCGTCTACTGTTAACCTCATTGCTCTTGTAAGGAAAAACAGGACCATATTGAACATTTGGGATTTTTCTTTTTAACAAACAGCAGACAGTAGAAAAAATAAAACAAAATGACAGTTGTGACATGTAAAATGAAGAGCATATAATCAAGCACTATTTATAGGTCACTGTTGAATGTGTTAACCACACTGACGAGTCTGCGTGAACATAATGAAGATCCAGATGTGGCCTAGGCAGGTTGAGAGGTTTTGGTGCATTTTTACCAAATCTATTTTGGTGACTACTGGGTGCCTGTGTTTGTTAGTACCATAAGGCTCACATCTGCAGTTCTAAAATTTGAACATGTCATGGCTACATGACTACATCTGGGGCCAAAACTGAAAAAAGTTATGAACTGTGTACATTTCATGTTATGCTTAACTATTCTGTTAAGGCCTTTTTTAAAGGTAAAATGTAAGCATTTTATGCAGTGGACCTTTGGATCCCAAAAAAACACTAACTGGTCAGGATATGTAATAACTTATTTTAACCTAACTTTACCTGTTAATGTAACTTAAAAAATCTTGAATTAATCTATTAGTTATTAGAAAATCACAATGTAAAGATCAGTAAAAACAAAAAACTGACTAAAATGCATAAGAACTAGGAGTAACATGTGAGTAACATCACACATTTTGCATTTCAGGGAGTCTTCATATTTTTAAAGTAAGAATCATCAAACAAATCTTTAATGATTTAATGATTTGACTTATTCTTATGAAAGTAATTAATGTCATGGCTGTCTTTGTACATTAAAAAAAAATGAAATACTTTGTGGTCAGGTATAGACCAAACACTGAGTTAATTAATTGACTAAACATGTTGGGAGTTGCCATTTCGTCGTTTTCTATTTTGATTCTTAACTACTTCATTATGAGCCATGAAGAACTTTCGGTCAATGTACAATAATGCCTTACAGATTAGCAGTTAATTTCAACGCTGCTTTCTGGTAATTACAAAACATTAGGGTCCACCACAAGTTTAAAACAGTTTTAAAAACTGTAAAAAAAAAAAAAAAAAAGCTTCTGTCAGTGTATTACCACACACTCTTAGAGGAGACCTTGTAGCTAATGATCCAGAAATATGCCAGAGAGAAGCCACACACACTTACTCACACATACACACACACAGTGAAAGAAACAAAGAAAAAAACGGCTTCCTTGACCGCGTGAACCCATAACCTTATTTGTGGCGGATTCCAGGGCGGGTAAGTCTAAGTGCAAAACTGTATGACTGAGAGCCATTTGCGGTTCACTAACGGCAATTACTGCTACGATATCACGTCGGCCCCTCAGCATCCCCCTGCGCTAAGAACAGCAGCTCCTCAGCCACGTTTCCACTGTGGCCCATTAAAGGGTTCGCAAGGCTCGGCTGAGCAGGACCGATTTCTGCGTGCTGGACCCAGTGCCAGCCTCCGTGAGGCCTGACCCACCTAGGCACACAGAACACACTCCGCTGAAACAGCTCTTACTTAAAAAAAAAAAATTACAGCTGTAACTGATTTTTATCTCCTGATGGGAATCAGAGGGAGAGGCTGCTAAAGCCATGTCAGCACTGTGGTCTACCATTTAAGCTTTACTGGCTTTGGCCACACACTGTCTATATGGTGACGAAGAAACTAGGAAACAGACTAGGTTGCTTATTGACTAAGAAACAATCCCGCGCAAAAGCTAAGTTGAGATTTAGCCCCTCAAACCAAAGGAGGATATGGGGAGCTACTACTGGTTCACCTTAAACAGCGTCTCCCAACTCTGGTCCTTCACAGTTTTGTTTTCTTCCTGTTCTCAACACGCACGATACAACTAATCAGCTCTTCAACCACCCCTTCCTAAGGTAAAGTGTGTGTTAAAGCAGGAAAAGCAATCAAAAGTGCAGGTCAGTGGGCCTCCAGGACCAGCGTTGGGAAATGCTGCCCTAAAGAACCTCTCAGTGCACAGTTCTTTGAGTGTGAAGAATTTAAACGTTAATTAAAGATTTAGAACTGCACCAAAATTCAACAAAGAACATTTATTTTTAAAAGCTGTGTGTTGGCCCATCAATCACTTCTTCACTGCCGTAACTATACACACATAGTGAGTTCAGAGTAGTAACCAAATATCTTCAAGAAGTTACCAGATAAAAGTCTTAGGCAGTAACAATATGTTCCTGATAATGCAAAAGACTCCCTTCAACTTGTGATTTCACAAAACACATAATATTAAATGTTTTATTGTGATCTTCCTTCCACTGCAAGATGGAATATGGAATATGTGGATGTCTGGAAAGCTGACCCTGCACTGTCCACTGGATAAGTGATGTCTCTGCAATGTCATCCAGTCCCAGCGCCCCTCAGGAATGACAAGCCAGCTCTTTCAAACTAATTATATCGCCCAGTAAGCACTGGAGCCATGTTTATGGCGGCCAGTGACTTGTGGCTAATCTGATTGAGCGTGGACAATGCACACTAAGGAGAGAGTGATCTCTGACCAACCAGTGGACAGGAACCTAGACACAACTCACACTACTCATATTCATTACAGCAAAGATGGGCGGAAATGAAAAGATCATTGCATTAAATCTCCTAAACAGAGTCACACACACTGAGAGTGATGCAAGACAACGCCCACAGCTTAAGAGAATGGGCTTTCTCAGGGAGTCAAAAGTTCAGATGGGTCATCTGAAAGACCACTGACTTGTAGTGACCAGTCACACACTATGCACAAGTCACCTACATGCTTGTGAAATACCAGTTGCTTGGTTTCACTGACCTATGAATGGAATTAGGTTTTAAATTATCCACATTTTTTCAGACAGGTGGGTCTTCACAACTAAATCACAAGATCTACTATTAATAAAAACTGTCAAGAGATTTGCCGCTGGCCCGGCTCAATCACATGAATTCTGCTGAACTGAGAGTTCAATGAAGGTCAACCAAACAGCATACAAAACCAACTTTTGTTAAATCCTTGCAGCTGAACGTAAACATAAAGAATCACACATGGTCATGAACTAAGGTCAGACTGGTCGCTGCTGATAAGACACTAATATCCATTAGAACATAAAACAGATAACACAGTAAGGAAATTCCGCCATGCTCTTGGTCAGCCTGGGCTCTGGGGGGCCCGGTCCAGCCCTGAGGGCACGGAAAGGTCAATAAGTGATGCTTTGATAACATAATAGCCTATCAGGCCGGGTGGAATAATGAGATGTTCTAAAAAAAGACAATGAAAAACCCCAACAAAAACAAAGATGCCCAAAGAATGAATGGATTTTACTTTTATTGCATAGCAAAGCATTTTACTGAGACTTCCCCTTATTAAACCTCAGTACACGGTGACAACTACCACTGTAAGAATTATTTATTCCCCACATATTAATAACCACACTACATGTGTAGGTAATTAGACTCACACTTCTTTAAACTAATCAGCCAAAATGACTTTTTAAAGTGCTTTATAGTTACATCATGGGAAAGTCTGGATTTGGCTATTATACATTAAACCCCTTAAACTGGTTTATAGTTCTGTTGAAAATTACTTATTAAGGATTAGATTGAAATATATATTATAAATCATTCTGTAAATCCTACAAAACTATGACTATAACATGTGGATCCACAACTTTGGCCTTTGCAGTTAAAAGGGTTAAACAGCCAAAATACTAACTAAACTGATTACAAAATGAAAGTGAAATATAGTAGTCATAATTACTCAATTAAAGTGGATTATTTGATATAAAAATTAATCACTTAAATTTACATCTCAGTAAAATGCTTAGTGATTACCTTGCAACATGAACGATAAACATGAAATCTGCTGGTCATTATAAAGCCGTCTTTAGTCAGAAACTTCTCCACAATGGAGAAATAGCAACACATAAATCAGTTTTGTGTGCATCACTGAAAGAGATGTAAACTCACTGCAGTTGGATCTCATGAACGCATGTATGTTTGTCCCTGCAAATGACATATAAATGAAGCTGGACTAAATGTTTGCCATTATAAATTGCATGTACATGATTCCTCAAATAAACTGCAAAATAATCACCAGATCCCACGATTACTAATGTGATTGTAATAGGAATGTCAACAAACATATGCATCAACAAAACGGGAAAAATCATGAACACGTCGTCAAAATGTCCTGAGCGAGGATTTCATCTGTGCAAAATGCAACAAGTAGCTCTAAACAATCCATGTTTGGGAGGTCCATGTTTGGTAAGGTGGAAATTAAAATCTCAGCAGCTAATCTCCGAAGCAGCCCTTGGGAAATGTTCAAATGAGCGTGACAAATAGTCATAGCCGGCGGAAGGTGACCACTGTTCAGCACAAGTCAGTTCAGATATTACTACACCTAATGAGTGTGAGAGCCTTTAATTTCTCATAGCACGCTAGCACCTGGCTTTCCCTGGAACCACCCAAGATGAGGGGGGGGGGGGGGGGGTCGTAAGGCCAAAGTATACAGAATCTGTTTAGGTTCACCAATCGGCGAAAGGAACTTCTGGAACAGGCTGAACAAACAGAGTGCAAAACTTAACAGGTGGAGAAGTGATGCATTCATTCTCTCTCTTTCTTTCTCTCTCTTCCTCTTTCCCCCTATCTTTCTCACCCCCCATACATTGAG
>JBBIGA010000138.1:14147438-14162474 GCA_037576975.1 Alestes dentex
TCTCCTCCCCCCCCCCCCCCCCCCCCTCCCCCCCCCCCCCCCCCCCCCCCCACACACACACACACACACTTCTATATGTGTAGCTCACACTCCACCCTCTCTTTCTACTTCTTTTTAGAAGTGTGCATGGTGCAGGGTCAGATAGACAATCCTGTCGCTCCGGCCAGCTGTGATACTTTGCTCCTGCATCTGGACCAAGGCAGATAGGAGGAAAAAACAAACAAAGAGCAGTGATCGCAAGCATCGCTAAGGGCAACGGCCAATCAAAGGCTTGTCAGCGGTTGCACTTGCTGAATAAATGACCCGCCTTGACAGGAAATTCCGCCAGCAATTTTAATTCTGATCAGGCTTCAAGGAAGTGGGAAGAATAAAAACACATCAATTATAATGACAGGAAGTCTCCAATCACATGGCAAGCAGCTGTTGCCAACGCAGGGATCAAGGAGCCATGAGAAGATGGTGGGGATTCTGGTGGAAAAAGGCAGGGCAAGGAAAAAAAGGGAGCCGAGACACAGAGAGAGGGGAGCGAGAGAAAGGGGTCTACGCTGCAGGAGGATGCATTTAGTAAAACTCCCACTTGAAGCGCATTGCTTACAGATTAAACCTTCACAGGAAGAACAGGAGAACAAACCTGTGCTTTGCATTATGTCTCCTGACAATGTTATGCAAAACACTCAGTGCTTGTTAAGAGGTACCATCCATATGGAGATGTTTAGGGCACTTTTTTTCAGACCATCTGTGTTTTATACTAGGCCTGGCTCCCGAGTCTGGAGGATGCAATCAAATTAGCAGAGTACTATTTGTGCTTCGTTTTAACAAGGTCATAAATTTGAAAATGTAATTGAAATATGATGTTTTAAATAAGATCAGCTTCAGAGGCATAAATCCAGCCTACATTAAAAGCAGTGGATTAGTGCAGACTTGTGGAAATTGATTTCTAAGTGCTAACGGCTATATTCTGATCAAAAACAAACCAAAAAAAAAAACATCTAAAAGACATCTAACCTTATGCAGCACAAACCACACATACACTAATATGGCTGAATAATCCTCCATTCTACTTTACCAGACAAGCCAAAGTGGTTTTGACTGGGCCCTTTCACGTTTCATAAATCAATCAAGCTTCATGAAGGCAAGTGGTCCTCTTTTATAGAGTGCTTGATTATTGAGTGCACTATTTTAGTGCTTCCTATTCTGATCATATCATACCAGCACACAGTACATCAATACAGCTTCCATGCTTTTCAGACACTACATTAGAGAGTATGGAGTGAGGGTGCAATGATTTCAATGCAGAATATATACAAAATAATACGCATAAAAACAATACAACAGAAATAATGACATTACAAAGAAAAAAACACCAAAAATATAAAGTGTAAAGTGAAATGTAAAGTGATATATATTCAACACTGCAATACACACCTTACATCACTGCAATATACACCTTACGCATTACATCCCGCTCTCATATACATCAAGAGTTTTTCATATACTGTCTAAAGTGGCTTTTTTCTGAGGTCATTCAGAAATTCTACACTGATAAAAAGACAATTTTGAATATAAATAATAAAAATAAATGATTCAAGTCCACACACAGAATTAAAGTTAAAGATTACAATTGCAACCACACATTTTAATCCCAAATCACTTTTTTCAGTGTAGTGGTTGTGATTTTTTTGGGCTTATTCTGTTAGAGGGCTAGAGCTGCAGGCATTGAAAAGGTTCTATCTGAGAACTTTTCAAATCAGAGCTGTTTACCCTAAAAATGATTCTTCAAGGGTTCTTTAGTAAAGGCAGTGGTTTTATATTGAACCTTGGGCCAATAAAGAACCATCTGAGTGCATGAATGCCTCCCAGAAAATGTTGCATATGGTTCTTTAAAACGTCTTTTTAAAATTTCCCCCGTATAGAACCAAAATGTTCTGCTACCATTAGCCAAAAACCTTCTTGGTACTATATAGAAGCATTTGACAAAGAGTCTAAATAGTACAGACATTTTAAATAAAATGTTGCACATTTTTGAAAATAAACTTGAGAATAGGAGTATGATTATACCCTGAGCACCAAGCATGCTGCCTGATACACAAAGCATTCGATAATCTCTGCAGAAACGTGAAAGTAAAGCGGTGGCCCTCTCCACGAGAGGCAGACACAATTCCAGGTGATGTCCTGATGATAGAAGCCATCTTGAATTACCCCAGCCTGCATCCACTTAAAGGCCGTCTCAATGCCCTCACTGTTCTGTATTGAAGTCAGAGCCACTGATGGGCAGGCATCTCTTTTCAAAGAAGCATTCCCCTGGCTTTCCTCTCAGGAAATGGAGGCCACTGCTGGTCAGATGAATCTTAATCTGACCAGGTTTGAGCTCCCCAATGAAACCAGACGGCCAAAATGACAAGCCACCTCACGGTGATGAAAATCAAAATCGCTTCCCTTGGCAGACACTTTTAAGTTATTTTACCATTTATATGTTAGCTCAAATGCAGATATAAAAATCTAATATTCAACAGGTTTTGATCTATGGTTTAAAATGTAATTTATTTTACCATTCTGTCACTTAAGGAGCTAAATAAAACCAGCAGCTCTTCGTATTGCCAGACTGCTATGAGCAATGATAGCATGCTGAATGCTGTAATGAACAGTGAAGGTATGAGCAGTGATGGTACCTTCAGACTGATGAGCTGCAACAGGAGTCTGGGTCTCTTTGCAGTAGGAGACCACCTCTCTGGGCAAGAAATCCACCTGGATTATCTTGGATGCCCCCAGCCTGTGCATCCTGCGTCTGGAACAGAAATACACACACACACACACACACACACACACACAGACACACACACACAGACACACACTCACACATACACACACACACACACACACACAAACAAATATACACACAAAACACATTGTGGAGTCCATTCAAAGCACCGGAGCCTGTCTCATGCATTCATTCAAAAGGAAATACGCAAAGTTCAAGTTCAACAATTTCTTTGTGGAAATATAAAAGTTACAATACAACACTGAAAAAACAGGAGGTGTACATTGAATTTACTTTGCCATTTCCACATGAATAAACTCTCAAAAGTGAATCAACTGGAATATGTCATTTGTGTTGATGCAATATTTTTATTCAGTTTATTCATGTCAAAATGATGTACACATCTCAGTGTACATAACAGGTATAGAGTTTAGGCAGCACTCCTGCAGCACTGTAACTACGATTTGTGAATACTGTGTATTTAAACAGAAGACCAAAAAATACTGCTGTATTTCTAATTCTACTGCTTATGTGTTGAAGTCTGAGTGGTCCCTGCACCTGTACTGGCAGGGTACATCAATCACTGCCTTACACAGCCCCAGGCAAACAGCTGGAGAGTAACCAGCTGAAAGCACTTAAACCTGACAAACTTAAAAAGAAGGAGAATGAGAGGATGGGGGGAGTAAGAGACAGACAAAGAAAGAGAAATTAAAGGTCAGGCAGGCGAGAGGCAAGAGACATTGTGACTACTGACTGACAGAGCGAGTGAGAGATGGAAAAAGAGAGATAAGGGAGAAGCAAGACATTGGAAAGAGAAAGTAAGAGAAAGAGTGACAGAGATGGGGCTAATCAGAGAGAAAGAGAGAGAAAAAGAAATAGGTGGGGAAAGACAGCAAAAGAGAGGGAAAGAGGAGAGAGAGTGAGAAAGAGCAAGAAAGAAAATGAGAGAGAAAGAGAGAGACAGAGAGCAAGAGAGAGAAGGAGAGAGAGAGAGAGAGAGAGAGAGAGAGAGAGAGATAATGAGAGGCTGTGACAAAAGAGAAACAGATGGTTAGAAAGAGGTGTAGAGGAAAGAGAGAGGAGGGAGGAAGTACCCGAGCTCAGAGTCAGCCTGCAGCTGCAGAACAGAGGGGTCAGTGTCCCACTGCAGGGTCCTGAAGGGGGCAGCAGGGGGCGCCACGCATTGGGCCAGGAGAAGAGAACATGCATGATTAGCCTCTAACACACATCACAAACACACGCTGCCACAAACAAAACCACATGCAAGGCAGAAGAACAGTAAGACACAGGAATAGTCACATCAGTCCACAGAGGAACACAGTCCAAAGATACTAACTGTGCTAAGAGGGGTCATGTGTCTTATTCACATATTCATGATATTCACATACATTCATATAATGCAGTTCCTATAGGACCTACAGTCGACAGGAATGACTGAGGATATACAATGATAAACTGTCATGATAATGGCTAAACATTTTCTTTTTTTAGTAAAATGGAGCCAAAGTACGATACAAGTAATTCACATTAAATGAATTTATGATGGAATGTACATCAATAACTGTCATCAGCTGTGTACATGAATATGATTGCAGAAATAAAAGTCACAAAAACAGACAAAACAGAGATAAAATGTAGAGGCTATCATCTTTCACACTCTACTGACATCCTTGAAAGATGAATATACATGTATGAATATGCTCTTGTGATAAGATTTACTGCACATATATGAAGACGAAAGTTTCATATATGACTATAAAACAATGTATATTACATGCCATGACAATATATATATATATATATATTCCATGCCTGCTTGAGTGTATGCCATCATTAAAGTAAAAGAGGGTCACTCCAAATACAAAAACTCATATAAAAACTCAAATTCTTCTTTTCACTAAAATTAATAATATAATTGTTATTTATAATAAAACTTTTTCACTAGAGGACTGCACTGGACATTGTTGCTGTCTCCAAAATAGTAACTAGTAACTTCTTAATTTCTTATTCTGGAACATTTATGTTGAGCTGTAAATCATCAGAGTAATCTGGCATTTTCAAATTATTAGTAATGACCCATTGTGGGATTTGTAAGTCGATACCAATATTTGATTATTTTCATGTACATGTCTGCTGCCAGTACCAATACAGATACAAAAAGACATTTTAAAAAATGGATACATTAGAACTAATGCTCGAATTAGAAAAATATAACTTGTATTTCTATAAACTTAAAATGAGGTCAAATTTTACAATTTTACAGCATTCCAGCAACATATTCCTGACTCACTTAAACACCCTTCTCTTCTAGAGTGTGATAAACGTATTATCAAGTATGAGTTTAAGTATCAGTCAAATCTAAGCATTTGTCCAATGCCAATATAATTTTTTTCCAAGTTAATATCTTGTGATACCATTATGTCTCTGATATCATTGTGCATCCCAACAAATAATGCTTAAATAAATGACAAAAATGTAAACACAGGGTTTTTTTTTTTGACAGCAATAGTATATTTAGTGGTGTTCACAAGTGAAAATCATTGCTGACCACTGGATATATGTATAAGCGGTGTCTCAGTGTTATTCTTATTTGTCCTTTATGCCTATTAGTCTAAACTGGTACACAACACCAAGCAGTGGTTGCCTGCACAGGGACAAGTTATGAAAGGGTTGTGTTGACCTTGTAAACTTTTGAGTAACCTTCAATACGAGTCATAAGCATGCTTATTATTCCTTCACTAAAAGTGTGCACAGTCAAAAGGAAGTGTCAAACTGACACTCTGTTTTACTAGGGGATGACACTTAAAAAACTAGATTGTCATTCACGTTACGGTAAATGGCTCCAATCTAACCATGCAAGAGGAATCGCCTCAGTCAAGGCTGGAGGTAACAGCAGGCATCAGGCAGTCACCCTGGGGGAACATACTAAACTGCTCTGCTTTTCTTTCAGCTGCCACCAAGATATGGCAAGCAGCAATGTTTGCACATCACTTGCAACCTCAAGCAGCTTTTAGCTTCTTATTGACTTCTCATATACGTTCTCAAACATTCTGCTTTTTAGACACATACTGGTCTGATATTTAATAAAGCCACCTGATCTAAGAGAGGACAAGAGTGAGCTGGAGTAAAGGTGATCACTATGGCAAAAATAAAACAAGACATTTTTCCAATATGTAGTGCAATTTTTAGGTTTAAAGTCATGGCAGACTAATTGCACCAGTAAAACTGTCCTGACATTGTTCTTATAGTAAACATGTGCAAAACAATCTAAACTATAGTTAAAATAAGATAATGGCAGGATGCACTGTCATCCAATCAGGTACTTACTAGTTTAAGCATTTAAAGGTTTGATTACAGACTATAATCGGCTTAAACCTTTACCCTTTTGGTCTTACGTGCACTTTTTGTAATACAATACTCACAATATACTCAGCAAAGGGCATCAAGATGTAATTTATCACAATTACATATTATATTGTCCACCCCTGAGTTGGAAACATTCAGAAGGATAAACAGTAGACCGCCAAAAGGCCCACACAGTGAAAGACGTAGCATTTGAGGACATTTAAAGTCACAGTGACATTTTTATATTCATTACTATCATTTATGGAATACAGATACATACGTGCATTTATTAATTTCTGGCCCACCACTACATTATAGGCCGCTGGTTCAATATGTTTGAGCCATCTAAGAGGCTTTCAAATCCGTATCCTCCAGCACAGTAGTTGTGAATGTGCCCCCCTGCAGAGAGCAGTTGACAGGGCCTAGAACAACCATCATGTGTCACTCTATGCAGCAAGCCTGCATTATACAAGCTTAATTACAGGCCTGTCTGCTGAGTAGAGAACAGGCAGCCTCCAAACCACATCAGCGCTCACCTTACTACACAGATCCAGCTCACTCTAAACCCTTCAGCGAACAGAGAAAACAGTCGCATTTACATTGATCTTCAGAACACTAAGACCTTCTTTGGACCTTATAAGTCACAGCTATTACAGAGAATAACAGAGATGTGGAGTCATTATTTCATTTGTTCTTGCTCATAGCCTATTCAAATAAGTTCAGAAAGTTAGTTGAAAGTGCTGATTCTTATCTTTTAATTCATGCCCATTAAGGAGAACAGGAGACTCTTTGTTATACATTTGAAAAAAATACTATGCGGGCTTGTTTTTCAGAAAGAAAAGCCAATTTTTTCCTTGCCGTCACTGTTTGACATCGACAGAAATGTTAAATAAACGGCAAATGGAGACTCAAACCAGTCGACAGAACAGCACAGTAATAAAGCAAATGCATATCAATATGTGAATAATTGGATTAATACATTTAAACTGTACCACAATATTACTACAATAATTATAGACTCCTAAGCGTTAACATCATGCTGTTACAGGAGAGAGATCCTTAGTTTTCCAACTGCAGGATGCTCTCTGCATTACTATCAATACTCGTCTGCCTAAAGAGCTCAGCATCTGCACTGAATCAGGTAGTGACGCATTCTCCCATTTCCCTTCATGACCATGTCCTCATTACAGCCCCTCTGCCAGGCTCAGTTCTAGGTGTCCTCAGTGTAACTGACAGTTGGAGAGATACAACATCTGAATGACAGAAACAAAAACTAGAAACTACAGGACACACATTCAGAAACATTAACACTGGTTCTTACCTATATCTGTTGAAGCAATCCAAAAAGACAGACAGGGGAATCAGTTAAAAGAAAGTTGAACAACATGTGTTTTTTTTAAATGGTGTTGATAATCTTTCACAGAGCATCCCTGATGCTTCCTGAGGTGCTATAACCTTTCCATTGTCACCGTTTATTGGCTTTTCATTCAGGATGTAGTGTTAGAATTGACTACTCATACTTTGTCTTGTAATACAAACTCACTGCTCTTTAACCCAGACTAATATAGTATTATGTAATTGCTATTATGAATAATATGGTGAAATTAACCAGATGAGGGGTTAGTTGGCATGGTAATTAGTTCATAGTTCCAGTTAGTTTCAGTTAGTAGTTCATAGTGTAATGCAAACCAATGACTCAGTTCATGATATTGCTCTTGTACAGTCATTAGATCTGAATCGACACTAAGCCATTATTTATGTCTTAGTACATAAAGTAACGCTACATACCTGCCTGCGGCGGCACCATCCACTGAGTCCTGACTGCCCGTCTCGCTCGGTGTGCTCATCGATTTTGAAGGGGACATTTGCGTTGGGACTAAAACACATGGCATATAAAGGTAATTTAATAACACACACAATAAACATAACTGCTTGCAAAATTGTCAAGAGAGGTTATAGAATAATATCAAATGTATTTGTTATACAGCTATTCAATTTTCTTCTACCACAAGACGTGACTACATTATGGGTATTCCAGTCATTTTAGAATCCTGAACAGCTCCAGAATCTGAGAATCAACATTCTAGACACTTCTAGTTCATTTTCTAAATTGCTTCCTTTATTTTTTTATTTAACACTTTTATCTAATGATGCTAATCATATATAATTATATAAAATTGTGACATTGGACAATGTTAGAAGCTTTTTAACACTGATGTATATATAAACTGTATTGATACCATTCCTGTATTGGAATGGTTTCAAAAGTAAAGCAAAAAATATAATTGCTTTTAAAGTATTGTGAATCACACATTTTTATTAAATAGTCATTCACTATGTATACAAACACTGTTTTTATTTCCCATTTTTAATAATTAAAGCCACATTTAATTAATTACATTTTTATTTACAATTTTAAATATTTAATGACACTTTTAAGTAATTCTTTATCGTTGTATTTCCCATTTTAAACAATTAATGACACATTTAATAATTTAATTAGTGACGTATTCATATACTTAATTTTGGCACTCTTAGCCCGCATACTATGTACGCATGCTATTAATTCTTTAATGGGCCGGCTGAGTTTCAACTCTCTCCACTAGGGGGCACTAAAGCTGTAAGATTTTCCAAGAGAGGTAGTGACTACTTCAATTACCAGTACCACATCTGTAAGCCACTAAATCTAATCCTGCACATTTTTGCTTTTGCCACAACAACAAAAAGATGATTCTGTGGTATTTCAGGGTGAACTCTTCACTAATGCCTTAAATACACATCTGCCAGTATGTGGGTGAACTCCGAATATATTCATTCTAGAACTGACAGGCTTAACAATGTGGTAAGCTGCGACTGACTTCAGGCTAAACATGTTCTAAAAGCATGCAGAGCACAGAGCAACTGCAGAACGCTTTAGCCTCAGCCAGCTTCCATTCTGCAGTCACCAAACATTGCTATTTGCTGAAATGTGCCTCAGCTGGAGAACAGATTGGACCACAGGCAGGTCCAATGCGTGTAAAGGCACATGCCTCTGTGCAGACTGTTTATGTGAGCTGTGTGTAGAAAGTCAGGCTGCAGAATACAAACCTAATGGCGGCTCAGGGGAGATGCCAATACTCTGGAGGAGTGCCTCAGTTTCCCGACGCTTACGGTCCAAATCAGAGTCCTCGGGGGCAGCCTCTGTTTTCTGTTGTGTTTCTGACTGTGTATTGAGACACACACACACACACACATACACCATACGTTACACCTTTGCCACAATCCATTTTAATCACCAATGAACTGAGCCTATATGTTGATAGGGCAGTCGGTGGCCTAGTGGAGTTGCCCCTGTGATTAGAAGGCTATGTTTTTGATTCCCACAACTACTAGTGGCACCACTAAGGTACTCTTGAGCAAGATCCCGTTCCCACACTCTGCTCCCCGGGCGCTGTGTGCCCGCTGCTTCACTTGGGTAAACAGGTAAAATGCTCACAATGTGTGCTCTGTGGTGTGTTCATGTACGACAAATGGACACTTTACAGTTTACTGAGACGCTGTATGTCCTTACCTCTTTCTTCTTCTTCTCCTCCTTCCTCTTCTTCTCCTCCCTGATTTGGGCTAGGCGCTGTTTCTTGCGCTCCAGCTCAGCTTTTAGGTCACTCTTGTCAGCCATTTCTGGAATCACAGCAAATAAACAGATTGCATACGTTGCTCTCCTCTGAAACCTCATTTATAATTTAATGTTAAACTGAAGCACCCTCTTTGGCCTTCTAATGACTAAGCATTCTTGTTCACTGCTGGCCTGCTTATCACATCACCACTAGTCACCTCAAGTTTTTGGCATTCGCCTGCTAGGACTCCTCCTTTCCAGCAAAATGTAACTTCAGGACAGCTTTTTTTTGCCCAGTAAGGGTATGACACAGCACGTCTGGCCTAGGAGAACTGATTTAAATTGAAACGACATAACAGTGCTTCCCTCCACTCCAGCGCTGATTACAGCCTGAACTGCCTGCTGAATATTAATGCTATATCATGAGAATATGCACATGATAAAATAGGGCTGGGTAGGAAAAATACACGTCTAATATAATATAATATAACACAGACAGTGTAGTACAATATCGCGACAAAAGAAATAAAGACAAAAAACGACAAACCTGATGACCTGGGATGTGAGACACAGTGAGGATGGAATAGACGGAATGAAAAATGGAAGCTAATTTCATATGTAAGCTTCTAATGAGAGGAGCCTCCATCATGCCGTGTGTGCACTAGCTGTTACAGCAACAGAAAGCAACGTTCAAAAATCAACATGATCAAATAGTGTCAGTGATATCAATACTTTCATGCAATGACATTATTATTATTATTATTATTATTATTATTATTATTATTATAAAAGCTGCTATTTGATAACAGAAGGTTGCTAAGGGGTATGACGTCATCTTCCATATGGGAATACTGGGAACGTCAAGCTGGAGCAATCCTACTGTAAACTGGGACACGTATGTGGGACACATTCATGAAGATCAGCCCACCCAGACCACATTATCGAGAATGCATTCAGAATGTATGTAGTGTCTTACCGGATGCTCGTATGGATGCTGCCCACTCTGAAGATGCTGTATCACTCCTCGCTCCTGTGCACAATATCTCCTCTCTGCAATGATGTCTGCGTTGATTTAAAACATGCCTACTCTGACAAGTTTGCCTACAAACGACAAATGACAACCGGTTTCAATGTGCCTTCATATTCAGCCATGTTTCATATCTACGCTATTCTGTCCTCCTGCTCCTGATTGAAGGCAGCCGGGGATGAAACAGCACCTCTCCTCAAACACACGCTGCAATAGGAGAACTGTAGGAGAGCACTAATGTGTAGCAACAGCGTCACCTAGCGGACATTAAATGACCACATTTCAATTTAAGTGAAATATAAGGACGAAAGTATTGGGGCACACCTCTTAATTACTGAATTCATGTGGCCCCTTACTTCCATTGAAGGGCAATCTTTCCAACTTTGTGGACACGGTTTGGGGGAGGCCCTTTTAAGACATTGTCCATAAAGATATGGCTGGATGAGTTCATTGTGGAAGAACTTGATTGGCCGCAGCCAACAAGTGGAATGGAAATTGCGAGCCAGACCTTCTCGTCCATCATCAGTGCCTGACCACATAAATGTTTTACAGAATGAATGGTCATAAATTCCCACAGAAACACTCTTTCCAAGAAGAGTGAAAGCTGTTACAGCTGCAAAGAGGAAAATGTATTTGAAAGCAACGTTCATGCTAGTGAAATGGTCAGGCGTCCCAATACGTTTGCCCAGATAGTGTAGGTGTGTATAGTACTTTCAGTCATTTACATAAAGTGAATAAACATTCCTCCAGGACCATGGTGCAAAAACAGGAAACAGAACAAAAACAGGAAACACCACAAGCCTACATAAGAGTTCAAAGAGAGCAAGAGAGAGAATATAAGAAAAACACAAGAGCAACAAAACCACAGAACAAGACAACATGTAGTATAGGAGAATATGCAGTGATAAATTGAGGGGTATTTACAGAGACAGTGTAAGTTATTTGGGGTGAGTTGTTCAAGGCAGAACAGTTCAGTGCGTGTATGAATTGTATTAGGAGACGGAGGAAGCTCAGTGTTTTTGCGTGTGTGAGGGTGGTTACAGATTTAGTTCTGACTGAGGAGTCTGATGGTCTGAGGGACAAAATTGTTTCCCGTTCTGGCAGCGGAGGCCCCTATGCTACAGAACCTTTTGCCAGACAGGAGGAGGGAGAAGAGAGTGTGAGGGCTTTGTGGGGTCGTCCACAGTGCTGATGTTATTACTTATTTACTTGCACACCAATATACTCATGCACACAGAAGCGCACGTTCATTGTTAATCCTTTTTATCACACACACACACACACACACACACACAACTGGGAGTAAATAGTGTGTGTGTGTGTATGTGTGTGTGTGTGTGTGTGTGTGTGTGTGTGTGTGTGTGTGATCAAAAGGATAAAAAGTGAAAGTTTACTCATGTGTGCTTGACAATGTTCATATGTGCATGTTACAGTGTTTGTATGTATTTGTGTGCACATACATAAACTCACTATCATGCACACATAATCAGAGCTGAGCACACATAAACACACATCGCATATAAATGCACATAGGAGGGAAAATTTGAAAGGGTATGTGACAAAGGTAGGCATTAAAAACATATTAATAATTTAAATCATTTTTAATAAGAGGACCCATAAGAATATCTGATAAAAACAAAACTCAGAAAAACTCAGCTGATATGAATGGCCAATTTTATTCAGCACAGTAAGTTAAATAGGGCCAGTATTTAAAGTGATTTTTCATAAAGATCTGGTTTATTTAGGAAAATATCAGTATTTGATCTGAGAGAGGCCATCATGATATGGATTATGAATCATTACTTCTAGATGCTAATTTGTTCCTTATTGATTTATAAACCTTTTTACTGACAAGTAAGGTTTGATTTGTCACGCCACTCTGTGGTGGCTTCAAAACAAGATACTGCCCCGGCCCCCTTAGCAGCCTCAGAGCAATAAAAGCAAACAGTAAATATCGTTGTGGCAACAGTTTTAAATCGTTTGCAGTCATTGGCTGTTATCTTCTAAAGGGCTAAGACACTCTAAGCTTAAATAGCCTTCTTTACCTGATGACCCAGTTTTGCTGAGTTCACCCTACTGAAACGACGTCTTACTATGAATTACACCAGCCTAAATTAACACAATTTGCCTCATTTATAATTAGCATAATCTTGATAATTTGCCCATCGACTGCTCCGAGTTACACCTGAAATACCTAAAATTAGCCTAATTGAGTGCTCTCGTACTTCAATTCACATAATCCATATTATAACTGTCAACACTATGTGAACAAAAGTATTGGGACGCCTAACCATTAAGCAAAAAGGGCCTTTAAAGACATTGCATTCAAGTACATTGACTTTAATATGGAGCTGGTCCCCCTTTGCAGCTATAACAGCTTCCACTCTTTTTAGAAGGTTTTCCACAAGATTTTGAAGTGTTTCTGTGGGAATTTGTGCCCATTCATTCTATAAAGCATTTATGAGGTCAGGCACTGATGTTGGACGAGAAGTCCTGGCTCACAATCTCTGTTTCAGTTCATCCCAAAGGTGCTGGATGGGGTTAAGGTCAGGGTTCTGTGCGGGTCAGTCAAGTTCTCCTGCTATGTCTTTATGGACCTTGCTTTGTGCACTGGGGCACAGTCATGCTGGCATAGAAAAGGGCCTTGTGTCCACAAATCTGGAAGCATGGTGTTGTCCAAAATGTCTTGGTATGCTGAAGCATTAAGGTTGGGTTTCACTGGAAGTAATGGGCTACCTGAATTCAATAATCAAGAGGTCCCAATACTTTTGTCTATTCAGTGTTCCTAAAATTAGCCTCACTGACTGCTCTTACTTTGATTCACATTATGCAACTGTCTGTGTTGCCCCTAGAGAGTATAATAGCTCCTTAAATGTAAAGATGCTTCGGAAATGCTTACAGCTGTATTTGGTTGTTAGGAAATCGTTTGATTTCTCTTTTTTCTTTGATTGACAACATTAGCAACATAATGCACGTCTTGCACGCATTAGGCTCTATGGTGATTCTCTGACTGGCCACTAGGAGGTGCAGTTCCCTTAAAAAGAAATCGTTACTAAACAGTTTTGCTCCTATTTGTCAAATACGTTTTTTTTTTTCATTCCGAACTGAGGCACACATGCATCATAAAATAGGTTATAGATGACTTATAAATAATATAAATGGTTAACATGCTTATAAGTTAAGCTACTCGTCCTGAGTTCATGCATTTGTAGCGTTTTGGGGATTTATTGTGCTGATGAACAGTCGTGTTGATGTCCCACAGTAGTGCATCTGTGCTGTGACCTTTCCTCTAGATTGACAGTGCGCATGCGCAGGACGGTGTGTATGTTTTCATATAGATGTATAAATTACACGTCTGAAGAGCACAAGGGGTCTAGATTTGGGATTAAAAAGAACAAGGCGTGTGAAGCAGGGACTGAGGCACGTCTATGTTTTTATTCGTGTCACTACTGATGGACTAAATATCTCAACGGCAGAAGAGGAGGCTGTTTTTCTCTGGTTCTTATATCTATGCAGAGCTGGAGAAGACCCCTCCCGCACTCAATTGGACAGTGTTGTGGAAGCAATGTCAAACTGAACCAAACATTTGGAGAAGACCACCACCTCAGCTTGGAGCTCTGTCGCCAGAAGCCAGAGTATGGACTGTGGGACCAGATAGTGGGACGTTATCTGGTCAGTCAGTATCGATTTCTATGGCTTAGAAGCTGGTGGTCTCTGCAGAAAGAGAGAGGGTCTCACGGACGCCTTAATGTTATTGAGAGTGAAGGGGCTGTGCTAGTGCGATCACAGGTTTGGGGAGACACAGAGGACGCCTCAGCCAACTCATTTCAGCTTCAGTTTGGATTTTGTCTTTAAATTCAAAATGAAATTCGCTCACGTTTTGCTGAAGAATTCCTCCAAGTTAAACATACCCAAACAAGTGGACAGGTTTTCCAAGTTTTCTCCGTCCCCGCTTTCAATGAAGCAGTTTATAGATTTTGGTAAGTTATTTTTGTTGCAGAAACAGCCCGACGTGTTTTGGTGTTTCTTGCTATTTGAGCTGATCCGGTAGCTGGGTTTCCTGTGCAGGATTGCAAACAACACGTTACTGTATCTGTTGCTTTTCCCAATCATAAGAAATCAAGACATGCTCATTTCAGTTTAACATACAGAAAGATGGATAGTAATACTGTTTTGTACATCTGTAATAACGTATGGATCCATGATGAATCAGTAATGATGTACATCTAACATAACCCACTATTCATTTATAATATGTATATTTAATAATAGTAACAATCTGTACAATAGGTATATTTGTATGTACTAGTAATT
>JBBIGA010000138.1:14162574-14185049 GCA_037576975.1 Alestes dentex
TATATATATGTATTTATAAATATATGTGTGTGTGTGTGTATATATATATATATATATATATATATATATATATATATATGTGTGTGTGTGTATATACATATATACATACATTCACATGTATATACACATTCATATATGCATGTCTATGTAGATTTGTATTTGTATACACATCAACACACGGTTTTGTAATGTTACTGTTAAGGCTTTACAGGGGTGATTATACTGTAATTCTGTGTTTGTTAACTTTCCATGTTTTTGTCTCAGTTGCGTAATATACTGTAATTAATATTTTTTTAAATGTGTTTTCCTCTGTTTGCCTGTGCTGTATTGTGTGTACAGCTGTGTAGTTTACTGCATGTTTCTCTTGCAGGTTCTGCCAATGCCTGTGAGAAGACCTCCTTCATATTTCTCCGTCAGGAGCTTCCCGTCAGGTTGGCCAACATCATGAAGGAGATAGACTTCCTCCCTGACAAGCTCATCAGCACCCCATCCGTGCAGCTGTTGCACAGCTGGTAAGCTCGCCTGCTTCTTGTGTGCAAAGCTGTATGCCATGACCCTCAGGTGCCCACCACCTCTGTTGTGTACATCATTCTGCGCTGGAAACCTGGAAGACTGTAGAACTGATGAGATCCAGACTACCCAAGTCGGTTCATTTATCATCTTCAGTTACATTTCCCTAACTCTAAGACATATGGTATACTTGAGCCCATATGCGTGCAACATCAAATAAAGTACTGTCAGTGATTTATGTGCTCTGATAAGCGTGATTAAATACTACTCCATCATTCGCTCAAAAATCAGCTCATGTAATAGTGCTTTGTAGAAGGAGGGGGGGAGTAGGTAATTGCAGAGTGCTGGCTTGACTTGGTGCAGTAGGTTATGTGTATTCATTAAAAGAGCGCGTAGAAATTTGTTTTAAGGAATAGGAACATTTTATTGTATTTAAATGCAGGTTTCTGATTGATTTCACTTAATCGGTTTGGCTTTTATCTGCATGATCTCAAGTGACCCCTTATTGAATGAAGAATATAATATGTGTGATATTTTGTTTCCATAAACAGTTTCCACCTCAAGCACCTTAGATCACCTTAGATGTATTCCAGTTTTGTAAACAAGGTCTTATGCTGACCGAGTTGCACAATATTTGCTAACCTTGGGTCAGTAGTTTGGTCAAAGATGCAGCGTGGTTGCCCAGTGTGAAATTTAATAGCCTAAAAATCATTTACAACATGAAGTAGAGTACCCAGGTTCTAGCCACGACAGCAGTTTAGCTTAGATAGACTGGATACATACTGGCCTGAGACTGCTCATTATTGTTTGGATACTCTTCTCATTATTGTGATCTCAAAATGTCTGAGTTAAAAAAAGGTTAGTTGAATGTTTACTTGTAAAAAATTATACTGTACGAAAAGGACTTAAATCCACTATTCAGTGCTTCCAGTAGAAGTCATTCCCTACATTTCTGCATACATGGGGTCATATGTTTTACTCAGCCAAGTGACTGAATGTTTCTTTTTTTAAACTAAATTGTAGTCATTAACCTAGTTTGGCCCGAATATAGTGCTGTTCCCGTGTTAGCCAAGTCTGAATCAACAATTCTTTGCTTCTACAAATTGTGGATTGGGACTCCAGGGTTCAGTTCACCTTATGCTGCCTCTGTTAATGGTCTCTGTGCTGCTGAAACTTTGAACCTGGGTTCACTGCTGGGTAAGCACAATGTTTATATCAAAGGAAGGGGAAATGCTGATGAAGGTCTTTTTTTTACCGTACCTTCATGTTTAAATGATGTCGGGTATGGTACAGATTAAGACTGAGAAATAAAACAACATGATTTTATATAATGGGTCAGGAAATGACTTTAGTGTTTTATGTGTCGATTTTACGTCTGTACATAATTTTGAACTACTGTAAAAGGTACGCAATAGCTACAATAAGAAGCATAATAAATATGTAGTGTAATATTTTAACAAGTCTGATGGTGTTTTTGTTTCTCTAGACGAGCTGCGTGGATAGTTTTCCAGGACTGATCGTATTTTTCCATGAGAAAGCTATGTTTACAGAATACAGAGTTCTGTTAAGTATGTTTTCTTTTCAGCAGGTTGAAACGAAAATGAAAACGTCCACCGTACCCTTGCATGGAAGTCTCTTTTGTATGTGTTATATGTAAACACTTTGCCCTTACTACATACTAAGAAAATGCTACCAGACTTCTTTTTGAGTTTTTTCACCATATTGGTCTCTGTTCACTACATGTTCACACAGGTACCACCCTACAGATCAGTGGTTGCACTCTTCAGGTTAACACATTCATTTACTCTATTAAACAGGCATCTAACATCAACAAATTCTTTGTCTGTTATTGTCTATAGTGTTCTAGGATAGTTTGTACATTTAGCTAGCTCTGTAATTGTTTTCTTTGGAAATTACAGTGTGGCAGTGTGTAAAGTGTAAATACTGGGAGTTCCATCATGTGTATCACTGTAGCAACTCTGTTCCATACGATTCCGTCACACCTCTTATAAGGTACTGGGGCATAGGGCATACTTTTCCATTCACAAACCAGCATGCCCACTTACCTTCAGAATAGTGCTGTCTAAAGACACTTAATGAAAAGTTCAGCAGTTTTTGTTCAGATACTGCAGTTTAGAGTTGTACTACCCATGGGCATATAGAATCACCGTTGATGAGAATTTTCAGTTTATTGATGTAGACTACTGATGTGGATTACTTACGTACTCAAGATACGTTTCGAAAAGAAGAGGACTGAGACATTTGGCTATTAATTGCACTGTATTTTTGTAACCCTTTGCTGAATTGTCATTATGCAATCAAGAAACGCATCTAAAGTTTTTTTTATTTAATTTATAGTGAATGTTCATATTACAGACAAATGATGTGGTTTTGTAGAATACGCTTGTTCCTCTTGGAATTCGGAGCCAAGGTTGGGAGAAAATTACAAAGTCATGAAGGCCTTTAGATCCATACAAGCTCTGAGATGTAATCACTCAGATGGACATTCCATACTTGCGGTTTAGATGGCATGATCTCAGTGGAAAGTTGAGCGGATTAAAAATAGACTTTCTTTGCCCGGTTCTGAAAGACCCATATTTTAAGTGAATGGACAGAGTGATTTATAAAAGGAAACAAGAACTGTTCGTCATGAATGTTGCTCTTTGCCTGCTTCATTAAGTTTGGCACAGCCTTTGCAAACATTGAAAATCAATTCCACCAAAAAATACAATTCCAGTCATGCATCATTCAGAATAAAGTCTAGGCATAATATCTATGTTTACTGCATTGCTTCTGTTTATGTTATGATAGGTTACATCAAAGCTGGTTGCAGTAGTGGTCACTGGAGTGTGTAATTGCTATAGTATCTAAATTTTCACGGGTTTGCATGGTTTTCAGGTTACAGAAAGGTTCTGTATATCAGATCTCAGCGGCACTGACATAGTGAATGAACTAAGTATAACTGAACTATGACTGTAAAGTTCAAAGTGTTTTGCCATTCATCAGAGGTGCTTCTGAAACATTAAAACTATTTAAGGACATCATACTTGAGTGCTCAAACAAACCCAGACATTTTACAAGACTGTCAAGGGAAACATCCAGTTTTATAGGAGAAAATGTTTATAGACAGTGAAAAAGAAAAGCAACAGTAAACTCTGACCAGAGTTCAGCGCAGGCTATCTTCACACAGGGCGTTTGTTGTGATTGTTTAGTGCAGAGCTTGTGCTTCACGCAGGCAGTGCACATGACTGAAATTTAGCCGAGCACTAATAAGGCATAGCTCGGTGTTTACTCCTGGCCATATGGCATTAATCTGTAAAACAGGCAGAAGAATGAACAGCTTCAGTTTGTTGTTAGTAACTGTAATCACCTAGCTCCAAAAGTATATGTTGTTTTTTGTTTTTTTTTTTGTTAAAGCACAATGTCCGTTCAGTGGTTTAAATTATACCTCTGCACATCTTTCTTTTTAAACCAGGTATGCCCAGAGTCTGATTGAGATTGTGGACTTTCTGGAAAAAGATCCTGATGATAAAAAGGTTTTGAAAATGTAAGTTGAAGTTGTGCTGTGAATGGTGTTTACAGGACTGTGCCAAAGTGGCAACAGTGCTTTAACAGATTACATATGCTGTCAGGTTCACAGAGACTCTGATAAATGTGAGGAACAGGCACAATAATGTGGTGCCCACAATGGCTCAGGGGGTGGTGGAGTACAAGGAGGCTTTTGGCGTGGATCCAGTAACCAATCAGAACGTCCAGTACTTCCTGGACCGCTTCTACACAAGCCGCATCTCGACCCGAATGCTCATGAACCAGCATAGTGAGTATTTCAGACCAGACTCAGCGCTGCATGGTCCTGCTGTTTTGTGAGGCTTAATTTTCTGAGCATAGCAGTTCTACCCCAGTGTGAGTGCAATGAAAATTTTACTGGTTGTTTACAAACAAATGTAAATAATTTCAAGCTTTTGAGTCATTTTATTTCATTTAAAGTTAACTCTTGCACACCGAGCTATGTCTGCATTTTAGCATTATTTCCCCCATTGACTTCCATGGAATGTCAATATTCAATATTTGCCATGCTGTCAATGACACTTGCTCATAAGAACATCTGTGTTTACGTTCAGCACTGATCTTTAGTGGCAGCACTAATCCAGCCCACCCAAAGCATATCGGCAGCATCGACCCAAACTGTGAAGTCGTCGAGGTAGTACGAGGTAATGGTCACTAAAGTTGTGGAGGCTACAATGTAAACATAAAGATATGCTGACATAAAGTCATAAATCTGAGCTATTCTGTGATTTGTTATACAGCAGAGCATAGTTCATGTTTTGCATTGAACTTCTATGATAGAAGCATAAAAGCCAGTACCTGATAACCAGGTAATTGGTTAGTGCAGTGTAGAAGTTTTTTCCCAGATCCTCTTACATGTGTAACAGACAAGTGAAAATGTGGCTTATGCTTTAAATGGCTGAAGCAGCTATATATCCCCTTCTCTGTCCATATAGATGCTTATGAGAGTTCGAAGATGTTGTGTGATCAGTATTACCTGACCTCGCCGGAAGTGGAGATCAAGGAAGTGAACTGTGAGCGAGACATTTCTCTTCTTCCAATCTTTTCTTTCACTCTGTGTTCGTCTGCTCCGTGCATTATGAGTCCTGGCATGTGACTGACAGCCAGTTAATTGTGGTTGTGTTATCATGTGGGAGTTGCTTCTAACTGAAAAAATATACAGGCACAGTTTTCAAGCTCCGTGCATTAGGTTATATTTCCGTACTTAAAACTTGCAGACTATAATTAAAATTGCAAGTCTTGTCATTTGAAAATTGCACTCTTTCAAATTGCAGTTTCAACATAAAAATGATGAGTCTTTCAGCCCTACTGTCAATTCTTTGGTGCTGAAAAAAACATGTTGAATATCTTTCTAACAGCTTCTTAGGCCGTGTGCAGCTGTATTTAAGGTGTGTTTTCACACACTCACATTGCTGTTGACATGCAGCCTGGATTTTTTTTTCTACTTGCATGTTATTGTGGCTATTAAATCTTAAGCTGTCTCTTTTATTGTGGAAAAAGACTGCATCATAATATATATTTTCTGATTTCCACTGATTTATCATTATCTTCACTGAAAGTTGCTAGAATAGGAAAGCTTTTAACATTTTTTTCTGGTTGCCAGACTATACTGTCATCCAGCCTGATAAAGCCATAACCTTTGGACCACATGTTTGTCAACTGAATCAAACAGCCATCCTTGTGCACAGTTAATAAGTGCAATGAAACTTGACACAGTCTCCAGTGTTGTTGTAGTTGTGTATGTAATATTATTGGCCTGTTAGAAAGAATGGCAGAATGACCAGCAGCTGGTCAGCTAGGTCATTTATAGGTAACAAATTAAGACCAAACTGATTGTACTGCAGTAACTTGCTGTTGGTACAAAGCAACTTATATAATGCATGCAAAGGGTACATCACCAAGTTCATCAAATTTTGTAAGTTTTAAATGGCTTTTTTCTGTCTTATATTTGTGTCCTGTGTTGCAGCTAAAGAACCCGGTGAACTTATTAACATTGTCTATGTGCCATCTCATCTTTATCACATGCTCTTTGAACTCTTTAAGGTACTGATTTTTAATCACTTGCAGAGCATCTTAACTGTATTCACATAAACAGAGAGTACTTGGATGTTCTGTGTAATACAATGTTTATTCACACTGTTACCTTTAAAAGCTTTAAACATACCTGCTTCACAGAACGCAATGAGAGCGACTGTAGAAACGCATGAGAACAGCACGCATCTTCCACCAATCAAAGTTAGGGTTTCTTTGGGAGAAGAAGACCTGACCATAAAGGTAGGCTTCTTCATGACCCATACATACTGTTTTTTTTTCTGGATAATGTGAGTGTGAAGGGTCAAGAATGGGTCATATAAGAAGTTTTTTATAACATTTAAAGACATGCTTTAAAGTCATCCTGACTGCTTTGTGATTATTACTATTATTATTAATAAATAGTGTTGTTATTATTACAGATGTCTGACAGAGGAGGTGGCGTCCCTTTGAGGAAAATTGAGCGTCTGTTTAGTTATATGTATTCCACAGCACCAAGCCCAGTCACTGAGAATGCTCGAAATGCTCCTTTGGTGAGTGTTTGTTTGTTTTTGTTTTTTTGTTTTTTTTTCAATTATGAATGTGACAGAATATCTAACAATACTTTAACCATTCCGATTATCCAGTCCAGGATGTGGTGGTTTAATGTTACACACATAAATTGTCAGTACACAGAAATGATTGTTTTCCTAAGTGGGGTTAGGTGTAAACTTGATGTAAACAGAAGGTGGCAGAGTTGTAAATTAGCAGAATTACAAACTGCTGTTAGTCATTTACACAAGATTGAAGAGTAATGTCTGCCTGTCTGCAGGCTGGCTTTGGTTACGGGCTTCCCATCTCTCGCCTCTACGCCAAGTACTTTCAAGGAGACCTCCAGCTCTACTCTATGGAGGGATACGGAACATCAGCTGTTATTTATTTAAAGGTACACTTTTACACACGTTTCCTAGAAGACACTGTCTTATTAATTAAGGTAGCAACCGAAGGTCTCTTGTTCAAGACACTGAAGTACTAATATGCAAATATCTCCAGTTAGTGCATCCTTTTACATTTTTTACTTAAAGCTGAAATATGTCCCTCTTGTGATTTCCTGAAAGCTTTGATATTAATCAGTCTCTAAATATTAATGTCTTGAGGTTTTGTAATAAGTAGATCACAATTATTGGGAGACGTAAGAGCAGCATTTGAAAGTTAACCTACTGAAAGAGCACCAACAACCCGTTGATCTCGCCACCTGTTGCTGGATTGTAGAGGAACACCATACTCCCTATAAATTCAACTCAGCAGGTGGTGAAATCAACTGGTTGTTGATGGTTCAGCATTGGGGAGGTGGAGACACAGCGTATCATAAAGGAATCAAAGTGCAGAAAATTAGCAGCTGTAATCCAAAGTTGGTGTTACCAACCCTGCTAATTAAGGTACTCTGGCACAGTGTGTGAGCAAGATATTTGTGCTATCCACAAAAGCACACTAAGATGTATTACAGGTATTTCCTGGTAGCTTGATGGCATAAGATGTTAGATTACTTTTTATATCATTCACCCCTAATTGGGAGCTTTTTTGCTTCAACATTACCATCTCCCTTGCCGTTTCTTGTGCTGTTTGGAAAGCTTCTATTTTAAAACTGTTGCTGGGAAAGAAATACCAAATATCACAGCAGTAGCTGTGTTGTTGTTCATTCTTGTGGCTAGGAACAGAAACAAAAACTGATCAGGATTGTGTTAGAAGCTCAGTTGTGTGGGTGATCAGTCATTCCCACACATTTGGAATGACTCATATGGATGAAGGGCCTTGATGAAAAAAGCCACTGACTCTTGTTCTGTTCTCTTTCTTTCCTTCTCCTTCGAAATGGCCTTCAGGCTCTGTCCTCTGAATCTGTAGAAAGACTGCCAGTTTTCAACAGGTCGGCTTTAAGGCATTACCAGACGAGCACAGAGGCGGATGACTGGTGCATCCCAAGCAGTGAACCCAAGAAACTTGGAAAGGATGATTATAGTATGCAAGAGGTGAGAACTAAGGGGAAGCTGAATTAATAGGACAAAACAGGATAAAGATGGACGGACAGAGAGTCAGCAGATGACGTCAAAAGGTAGACAGGCCTTGAGTTCTCATTCCCTGTAGAAACCAGCATATTCACTGCTGTTTGTGCATTTTCACTTTAATCCCACAGTGCTGCCTTCGTGTTACAGTGTGAAAATGGGCATTTGCATTTTGCCATATCACCATGTATTCGATTTTTGAAAAACAAAAATCATAATATAAGCTTATTATTGTCTTTATGGAAATCAGCTGTATCCATTAAATGTGATTAACAAAAGTGAAGCTAGGAAGAAATTACCCCCATAAGTTGTGGGTATTGTCTTCATATGTCATTAGTCAGAATTGCATAAAATACCTACTTCATCTAAACGCTCTTTAGTTGGTGGGGCCAAGCAACGTATGTGTCTGTGAAGGCACCTCCTGAAGGTGAACTCTCCAGTGTGTTGGCTGTACTATAATAAAACACCAGATGTTACACTAAGGAGCAGACAAGAGAAGTAATGCAACATATTGCATTTTAGACTTTAAAAACTTAAAGAATTTGCATGCTAACTTGTTTAAAGTAGTTAAGGGATAGCCGTGTGTGTAATTTTACAATGTATTGAATGGTTCCTCTCTTTAATAGCTGGAGTGTATGGTTCATGTGGTTTTTAAATTTACTGTTCAGCACTCCACCCTGTCATGTTTTTAGAATTTAGTACTGTAATTGTGGCCAGGTAAATTACCTGTTCCTCTACTGTTAAATTAACAGTGTCAAATGTTATCAGCTATATGTGTAGCTGACGGTATGTACATGATCTAAAGACAGAACAAGAAGCCAGTGCAACACCTAGTGAGAATGAGGTTAAACTGCTTGATTGATGCAATGTCACTGTATGTGGACAACATGTTTTGAACAGCGCACAGAGAGGCTTTTGTTAACTTTTTTCCATCTGCCTGCTTGACATGATTGCGATGAAAAGAAATTAGCAGTGTTAAATACATGTCACCAGCTTTGCTTAAAATATGTCTCTATAGATAAAACTGTTCTTTTTCTAACAGACAATACAGGGGCCTAATGTAAACATTTTTTTTCCCACTGTTTGCCGCTGAAATGACTGAGAACAACAGGGCACGACAGTTTGATTGTGTCAAATTTGAAATGGGCCATGCATTGCAGTGTCTGGTCATTCCCACCAAGCTCCATATATATTTTAAGATTTTAAATGAGACGTTTGGTTAGTGAATGATTTCTGCAATCTCAACATTTAATACCAGCATTTCATCAAGGTTATGGGCCTGTAATTTTCACACCTCTTTTTTTTATAGTAATTAACAGTGACAAAAGGAAAGACATTTTTAATGGATTTCCTATATTGTTTTTTTGTTTGTTTGTTTTTTACTTGTTTTAATGCGGTACCACTGAAGTGCCAACATAGTGTTGTTTTCACATCAATGTTAAGAGTAAGTAACATTTGTTGCTTTTAACTGCACGATCTCAGGATGACAAATGTATGCCATATATATATATATATATTTTTTTTTTTTTTTTTCAAGATTGTTGTGTATGTTTATTTTAAAAGATTTGGGGAGATTTTCAAAAGAAAGGACTGTGACACTAGCAATTTCCGGGGATTTGCAGTGGCAGGAGCTGCTTTTACAGGCACCATTCACCATGTTACCAGTCTCTAATGAGAGTTGGAAGCAGTCTCCCTTTTGCTTTGTATTCATGTGCCACTGCCAAACAAACCTGCTTTTGCTAATATCCTCTTGTGTTTGATTTTGTACAGAAATCACAGAGTATCTGCAATTAAAACCGCAACTGACATTGAAATCATTCTGCACACTACAACATGTAATTATAACCTGGGACTGTTAGCTGTTGTAGTGATCAGACCAAACCACTCATACCTCATTAGCCATACCTGTAGTCATGAGAAAATGACACGCGGTGCACGAGGCAGGAACTGTGACTATGTGAGAGCACGTAGTCTATAGGATCACTTCCTGTTGTGTACACCACTCAACCTCATTATGTACAGTGCTCTCTGACTTCTTTGTAGTGAGGGAGACTGTTTCCACTGCAGCTGATTGTGTTTCTATTAAAATGTACCACAAAGAAAACTTTGTGTTGCCTTATTTATGTGTTCTGTCAGTAGATTTAAGGACATTAGTGTCAAATACTAACTTTTATTGCTGCGCATATTGTTGTTTTTAGCTTTTGTGAACCAGACCTTTGACAGTCAGAAACTATTGTTTCAGAAACCAAATGTCATAAAAACAATTAATTCAGTCATGATACCAGGAAAACTTGTTGCTCAGCATAAGTAGCAGACTGTAGTAGTGCAGAGTGCTTGTATTTTTTTTGCTGGGTCATCCTTACACATCCTTCCCTTCTATGCCTGTTTTCAAAGAGGACAGGCTCTTCCTGGCATGGGACCAGAATGTATTCCTGGAGTTCAGCCACGTGTCTGGAACACACTGTTCTGCCTTTTCTTCTGCCTGTCCACCACTCTCCTCACAAGCGCTTGTCATTACTGGGTGGCCAGTCTCTGACACCATAGCCACCATAACCTTAGCAAAACGCACAGCTCTATATCTGGAGCTGACCTTTCACTTACTAACACAATGTTCCCCTTTTCACAGCCACTGCTAACACAATAACCAGAGTGTCTCACACATCCCCACAAAGATTATATTACAACTTCCAAGCTGTAAATTCACTTTTAGGGTTACTGACCTTACAGTCTGTACTTTTGTACACTGAGGAAAATGTAATGCATTAAATGTGCTTGATTCAAATATATACATCATTTACTCATGAATGAAATAAGCTGAATGGACAAAAGAAATAGTTGCATCATGTGTTCTACACCAATCAGCCATAACAATAAAACCACCTGTCTTTGTTGTGTAGGTCCCCTCTCTTGCCACCAAAACAGCTCTGACCTGTTGAGCCATGGACTGTAAAAGACTTCTAAAGGTGTGCTGTCCTACCTGGTACCAAGATGTTAACAACAGATCCTTTTAAGTTGTGAAGAAGGGCCTTCATGGATCAGCACATCCCTTATATGCTTGATCAGATGTAAATGAGAAATCAGAGGCCAAGCCATAGCTAAAACTGCATAATTTTCTTTACACAATTCCTGAGCAGTCTTAGCAGTATAGTGGGTGCATTATCCAGATACTGCCAATAATGTTACCTGTCAAAGTAACATCCACATGAATGCTAGCACCCATACAATCCTAGCAGAACATTGCCTTTGCTGGCTTGCCCTCTTCCCCAGTGCAATCTCTTCCACGGGTACGTGACGCACAGGGACCTGGCCATCCACATTATTTAAAAAAAAACAAACATGATACATCAGACCAAACCACCTTCTTGTATTGCACAATGATCCAGCTCTTATGCTCACGTGCCCATGTAAATGCTTTCAGCAGAGGACGGGTCATCATGGACTCTCTGACCAGTCTCTAGCCATACACCAGGAGCATTACTTGAGCATTACTGTCAATTTAAGCCCACTCTTTCAGCAAGTTTGCGCTGCCTTTCCCACATTTCAGAATGACAGCTGTTGGATGTCTATGTGGGACCAGTTCATAAGAGGCCACATAATTCTAGGACACTTTGATAATGGATGATAATAGTCACACCCCAAGCACAAATGCACACACACACTCAGCACTGTGACCTCCATAAATGCTGTGGGAGCTGGCAAAAATCTTGCAGCGTGCTTGAGGTCAACCAGATGGGTGGGTTATTAAAATGGGTGGAGGACAGGATCAACACAGCTGCTAAATTAATGTCTACTGACCCCTACAGACCGTTACATTTACTTTCAGACTTAACCAACCAACCTACAGATTCTTATGATTGTAAGATATTTTTTGTCCACCTAAGAAGAGACGTGTGTTCTGGCTTTACTGTGTGATGAACTAATAATATAGATGATGACCTAATGATATAGATGATGACCTACTAATAATGTTGGGGTGGTATGCACATCTCGGCGGAGAAATACAGGCCGACGGCCATGTTTCGGGCTGGGGGGGGGCGGTATGCGCATCTCGGCCACATCTCGGGCCGACGGCTGTGCACCGGATGGCCAGAACACACAGATTGCCGGTTCGGCCCTGGCTCTTTATGATTAAAAAATAAAACCATAATTGTGATAAATATAACAATAATTCTAATTTCTGATCTCACCACCTGACTCGTTGAAGTTGTAACAAGAGGTTACAGTCACAGTACATGTAGCAACATACGGCAGTGGACCAGCTGGGCCACAGCTGATGGTTAATGCATTGTCACAGCATACTGGATATTTTGAGTTGCAGGGAAAAACGAACAATTATGGCTAATTATAATAAACATTCTATTTAAATAACATTTATTAGTGAAAACATACTTCTTACCCTCTGAAATACCTGCTCAATAGAATGGTTGGAAGTTCTATCAAGCATCCATTATAAATTTAACAGAAGCTGCAGTCATGTCCTCAACCTGAGAGCACATAACTTGATAGTTTAGTTTACTTCTGAGAGGGCTCAAGGAATTAAGTTAAAAATGCTCAAATATTCCAGGATTTTTGATCGCTTTGGATAGAATTTCAGTGAGAGTTCACCTTGTCTGAGAAATCCGCATTTGACTACCGCAGTGCAATCTCTAGAATATGATTCCCACTGGCTCCAGCAGTAGGTATCTTCTGATCAGTGGAGGCAGTGACATCTGCTGAATGCCTGCCTCACAACGGCCTTGCATTGCTGTACGGATGGCACACCTGGCCAGATGTTGTAAAGTACGTGGACTGTTGGTGCAAGCAGCAAACAAGGAGTCATAGAACGTCCTGTGCCGCTTGAAGAAGAAAAAGAGAAAACACAGGCAGTTTACTTCTTAAGGAACTGTATTCTAGAATACTGTATCTTGCTGCTCAGATAAAAGCTGTTGCACTGAAGCCTCCATTACTTGCAGTATTTCATTTATCGACAGTCTGCTCATGCATCATATAAAAACACTACAAAAAATTACTTTTTACTTGCATATTAATGCACACGTAAATGTGGACCACATGAAATGACATATTGCAGCAAGAGATTTAAAAAATACATAAGACCTACAAAATATCTTACCTCATATGTTGCATCAGGAATAGCTGCCCTCCATTTTTTGGTTTGCATGAGACGCTCATAAGAGTTCGCCATCACTTCAACTGCCCTGGGGTAGTCGTAACAATTCTGCAACACCTACTTAACAGAAAGAGAGCGCTGTTTAATGTACGCTTAGACATTAACAAAAACATTGATCATGTTTTATAGTACACTTTGAGTGGCACATTATCAGAACCATATACTGGCCTCTGATCACAGTGACTGGATCATCATCCAATCTAAACAGCATGTTTACACTTCACCTGTAGTTTCTGCATCCAGATACTGATCGGATCACATTTCCCCATAATTTTGAAGCACAGAAGCAGAGCTTCTACAGTCTGTGCTGTGTTTAGTGTTTTACAAAACATTTTGCAATTGCAGTACATGAAATTGTTTGCAGTACATGACAGTGTTCAAGACATTTTATTTTTAATGTCTTTTAATATTATTTATTTTATGTTGACATTTTATGAGGAAAAAGAGATGGTGAGCTATGAACATTCTACCGAGCACCGTCGAAAGATTTTCAGCTTATCAATTGTCGAAAGATTTTCAGCAATTCATTTACACACACACACACACACACACAAAGATCTGACTGCTATGTGCGCTCAAAGAATCAGTCCAGCTAAATCTCAAAACATTCCCATCACAAACACAGCTACATTTAGTTTATCTCAGTATGGTTTATTCTTTTTTTAAATTGATGCAGCCTGTTTTACTTTGCCATATTATTTTGCCAAAACTATTACAAACTTTAATCGAGCTCTGATTTCGAGCTTATCGGCTGTTTAAAAATTTGCATGCATTTTATAATTCGCTCGGTGAAATATGTTTGTTTTGTTAGCTGCATTAGCTAATGCAACACTCCAGCTACGGAAGCAAACTTCTACACAAGTAACTTTGGTGTACCTTGTGAAATTGCTTTGGGTAGACCCTGGCTGCTCCATAGTTTAGAAGCAGTTGGAAGCAGCGCTCAGGTATCGACAGCGGCCGAAACTGCAACACCTTCAGCACATACTGAAGGGGTGCACACCCATTGACGTCCATAATTCTGGGATTAGCCCCGCCTTCCAGCAGTATCTGCATTAGAATGTGGTCACAGTTCCAGGAGGCTTTGTGTAGGGCTGTCTTCTTGTCCTCCTCCTGGAGGTTGGGGTTGGCATTGTAGTCCAACAGGATCCGGCACACTAGGTGGTGGTCCCCACTGTAGGTCTGCTCACGAGCGTCCATGGCCCAGAATGCAGCAGTTATCAGGGGGGTCTCAAAATGGGTATTTGATGCATCCACATTGGCACCATGAGCAGCATAAAGGGCCACCAGCTCTGAAATTCCAAACCGTGCAGCTGTGTGTAGTGGGGTGTCTTCCTCATTGTTATGACTTGACATATTGACATTTGCTCCTGCAGCAAGAGGTCTGTGGGTCAGTTGGGCTCTATTAACATTGAGGAAAACATATTTTCAAGGTGTATGATTGTGCTTTTCATATACACTATATGTCCAAATTTTCATAGACACTCATACGATGTTCCTTCTGAAATTAAGGATAGTAAATGGGAGTTTGGCCCACTTTTAAGTAACTGCCCACTCTTGAGCAGACTTTACTGGAGATGTTTGTGACGCTGGCTGTTTTGCTCTGGAGAACAAACTCTGCTCCAGGTATCGGTAATAGCTTCATCACTCCAGAGAATGTTCCACAGCTCATTGCTGGGGGGCTTTAGAATACTCTTACTGACGTTTGGCATGGGGCAAGGTGACCTAAGGCTCATATGCAGCTACTACAGAATGTGCCATTCTACTGGCAGTTATTTTCTATGTAATTAAGTGTGCATGTACAACTGAATGCCTGTGTGCACCTTGAAGTAGTTGAATTCATTCATTAGAGGGGGTGTCTGGATACTTTTGGACATAGTGTAGATGCAGAGCACATAGTGCATAGAAAACTGAAATACAATGATTCTTTATTAAGTATCATGCCATTGCAGTGTGTTTCTCAACTAGCTTGGGACACTGAGTCATGGACTGCATTTCCAGACCTTTGAGTATGAGCTGTTTGGCGCAGTCTACAGACTCGTGTGTTATGCAGTAGTGCAGAGGGGTGTGTCCACTCAGTGAAACACTGTTGACCTTTGCCCCCCAGTTCAGAAGCAGACTCACACAGTCTGCGTGTGAGACCTCACAGGCCACATGCAGCGGAGTTTTCCCGTTGGGCTTCCTGTTCACCGCTGCTCCCTTCTGCAGAAGCACCAAGGCGCTCTCCAGTGCATTGTACATCATGCACACGTGAATGCCCATGGCCCATGAAGACTCCAGTTTATAGCCTGGTAACCAGTAACCTGGGGTCAAATGTATAAAAAAACACACAGACATTAAAGCATGGAATTACATGAGCACTACATCAGTGAATCTAGTTACTACAAGAAAAGACCTACTTCTGCAAGGCGAAGACCTAAAGTATTACTCACAGATTATTGTTGCTGTTGGAAAAACCTTGTATGTCCAATTTTTCTGTTCTGTTGTGCAATTTGAAAAACCCAACTTTGCTTTAAATTGTGTTTAAAAAATGCATAATGAATCAACCGACAGAAATGGTCCAGAATGACTACGGGGAAGTAATGGATGTTTTTTTCCCTTCTCGTGTAAAGTAACTTTTTGGAGATACGTTTTGTTTCCATATTGACAATACGCACGCTACAGTCCGTCCTAATATATGACCAAATGGGCTGTGTTTTATGACATTTTCCCATAAACACATTCAAGGTGCTATAAAGTTAGATAAGCTAAGATAACCTCTATAGGTATATGTCTGTATGCATACACTGGAAATATGTACGTATATATGTATTTAGATACATACAGGTACACATTAGGCGAAGAAACAAGATTCAGTTTACTGGGTTTGAAAGCAAGGCAGCCTCACACTGCTCCACTCAAACAGCTAAACTGACAAGCTGTAATAACATCATAACAGAAAAACATATACACAGACTATTTTACAGTTTTGTAAACGGGTACAAAAATGATCAAATTAGCACAAATATGATCATCAGACCTATCCTGAACTGAAAATCATGGGTGGGGCAGGTGGTGACCTAGTGGTAAGGGAGTTGCCCATGTGATCAGAAGATTGTGGGTTCGAATCCCAGGGCTGCTAGTGTGCTGTGCTGTGTTCACGTGTGACTGTAACACGGCGCACTGCTCCAAGAGCGCCCCTCGTTGGTGGCAGCCCACTGCTTCACTTGCTGAACGGGTTCAATTTCACATTGTTCACACTGTGCGCTGTGCTGTGGCGTGTTCACAGACTATAAAGAGCCACTTTACTTTACTTTATCCTACAGTTGCTGGAGCCACTGTTGTTTACATGTGCGTGGCTCCACACCGTGGCTGGTCTGGGCACGGCTGGGTTTTTACGCAAAAAGTTACCTTGCTTATATGAAGCCAAGACCATGCTGCGGTCCTCCACGTCAAACACGGTGTCTATGTCTATGCTGGTGGTGCGGAGGAGTTTCTCCACCTCGGCCGCGTCGTTGCGCTGCAGTGCAGACAGAAAGCGCGCCTTTAGCTCCTGGATCACCTCAGAGCGCCTGGACATCATCCACACACGCAGGGACCCCTCTAACACACTCAGACCTTTTGTTTTTTTTTTAAACAAATTTTCAGCTGTCCCGCTGTGAATTCCGTGTCTATTCCGGTGAGAGAGAGCAAGGGGGCGTGAAACGTGAACAGTGTAGTCTCAAATTAGGCCAGCTATTTATAGACAGGAGAAAGTCACCAGAGAGAAACGGGTGCTACACTCTATGGACAAAAGTATTTGGACGCCTGGCCATTACACCAACTGGGACTTTAATGACACGCCATTCAAAAACATTGACTTTTAAATGGATTTCGTCCCCCTTTGCAGCTGTAACAGCTCCCACTCTTCTTGGAAGGCTTTCCACAAGATTTTGGAGTGTTTCTGTGGAAATTTGTGACCATTCATCATTCTGTAAAGCATTTATGAGGTCAGACACTGATGTTGGACGAGAAGGCCTGGCTCGCAATCTCCATTCCAGTTCATTCCAAAGGTGTTGGATGGGGTTGAGGTCAGGCCTCTGTTCAGGCCAGTCAAGTTCTTCCACACCGAACTCATCCAGCCATGTCCTTATGGAGCTTGCTTTGTGCACTGGGCCACAGTCATGCTGGAATAGAAAAGGGCCTTCACCAAACCGTGTCCACAAAGTTGGAAGCATGGCGTAGTCCAAAATGTCTTGCTATGCTGAAGCATTAAGATTAAGCCCTTCACTGGAACAGGTGTGTCCCAATACTTTTGTCCATATAATGTATACATTCACGCATCACTCCCCTGCCCCCTGGGGATTTTGTACAGTCATGTACAAAAATCTTCCTTACTTTAGTAAATAAAAAGTGATGTAGTCTGTAATCACTTACCAGGGAGTAAACCTGCTATTCACCTCCTGGTCTATACAGTCTAGAAATGATGCTGCCAAAACAGCTTGTTTAGAATACAGTTTTTGTGATGTCACAAAAAATGGCCTATTCAGGCTGCAGCAGTTAGACCCAGCCCATTCATACTGAGGTTATAAAGTGTTTCAGCCCAGACAACTTTTAAGTGCAAATACCAGGTAGAACCAAATCTTAAAGGCACAGAAACAAAAATAGCCTGTTTAAAGAAAAGTTGAAAATGGTAAATAAAAAAAAATATATATATGACTTTTTGAAAACATAAACCCATACAAACATTATCAATGGGCCCTTTAAGCAAATGCAGTCATGGATTCTGCTGAACGGATTAACCGTGGACCAGGACCTAGGGGTGTAATCCTTTTTTTACTTTTAATTCTGCTGAACTCTAATATTTACTACAGTTTGGCAGCAATAAACAAAAATAACACATAAACCCTAAAATTCATAACCAACCTCAGGGGAAAACAACTCAGTAATTTAATACTGACACACATGCATGCACTTTCATGCCCACCTCCACTACTTGTAATCACTGACAAGGGATTCCACAAAAGTGCATTGTAATACCTTATTCTCTTCTGGTATATACTTTTATTGTTTTATTCATTTCTGTTTCAATTGTATAATACTTTTGTCAACATCCATGTCTAAATGTGCTGAAATGAGCATTAAGATCACATGGTCAGTGTGGCTTTAACACTACCACTGAGGTCAATCACATGACCTCAGTTCATCCTGTCTTACAGGTTAATGAGACTAAATGGGGAAAAATCATGAGACATGAAACAACATGAATACACAGTTGACCTAGCCAGTCAAATTTGTTGCTGTTTATTCATCCAGGGTTTTTTCACTTCTTAAAAACAAATCTCAGTTTTTTGGGAGGGCCAACCAAAACACTTAAAAAAATATTACTGTAAAGTACTGTTTTCATTTGTTAACTTGTTATTTAACTATACAGTCTGAGGTTATTAATGCAACATATATAAATCAAATTGGGATTACCAAAGTAAGTCAAAGCATTGTTTCATTAGAGTAAACGTTGTATTCATGTTATTACTGTATTATTATTATCAGCGGAGCACAATAAAAACCAAATGATTATTCCTATAGTATTATTAATGTGACAAGGACAATAGAAAGCAAAAATCAGAGACTGTTTTGGAATGAACGTTCGCTGTATTTTTCTGACTGGTTGTGTCATTTGGAGGTGTATTTACAGGCCAACATGAGCGACAACAGTAACCTCTCATGAACAAAAGTCATGAACAAGAACAAATATTACTGTCCTGGAACTTCAAATAGGGAGACATGGCACCTTTGGGGTCTTTCATGCGACTATGACCTAACAAAATGTACTGGTAAAAGCTCTGCTTGGCACATGCGGTGTTCAGAGCAGTTCTGTACCTTCGCTGGCTGTGTCATCTCTGAAATGGGAGGTGATATCTGTCTTACTAACAGCGCACACAGGAAGAGAGAAGGTAAGCACAGAGGTGACAGGGGCAAACACCATTTATCCAACATGGATAGATGAGAGGAGTGCTAATTTCAAAACAGAACTGCAGAACGAGAAGGTGCACACACAGAGGCAGCAGTAACTAAAGCCCAGTAACCATCCCCCACCACCATCACCCGTGATTATCCTATGCACACAGACACATTCATATAGACAGAGCCTGCAGTCCCTCTGTAAGTTCCACACAACAAAGAAACAGTAAAAACCCAAGGGCTTCAAAGTTCACCTATTGCTTTAAACTCATGGCATTGCTGCTCAATGACAGCTGAGATTAAGTTTTTTTTTTCCCCCATTGCTTCACTGTGGAGACACAAAGTTTTGCGGGACAAGCTTACAGTTGAGGCTAAAAATCATCTTGCAACATAATTTTGAGCGATTAACGAAAGTTAAATTGTCTTACCACTGCCAAATATACTGATCACTTTTTTTTTTTAAACAAATGTTGGCATTAATGTAATCATATACCTTCTTTGTCAATAAATTACATCAGATAACTTACAAATGCTTTTTAGATTTGAAAAATAAATAATTAAAACAAGATCATGAAAATCATTCCTACCTAATAGCTAAACGACTACATAAGCTTATGTGGAAACAATATCAACATTTCGTGTGAGAGCGATCCTAATATTCATCAGGCACTGCCTGACACAGTGCTCCAACACCCAGGTAGGATAAAAGCTGCCCTTGTTTTGCTATCGAAATGATCACTGGTTCAAATGTAAACATGGAAATCATTACAGGAGAACACAAGAATCCAGTGTTTACACAAAAAAAAAAAAATCCTGTGTGTGTGGGGGGTGGACATTACAAAAATGTAGAAATATTAATACCCATTGTGTAAAACTAATTTCAGCAATAAAAAGAACAAAGCATAATATGGAAAACTAAGCTACAGCTGAATCTGAAATAAGCAATTAAAGTTTAGGTATAATAAGACATTTAATAGAAATCTCATATACTGAATTATGTACATTTGAAAATAAATTCACAATAGAATCATGGAGGCAATACTTGCTCACTGCGTTATATACTGAATGTAAATTTTATAAAACTTTTTTTTAAACACTTCTTTAAATTCTTTATCATGTACGCCTCTAATGGAATAAACTATAACTGACAAATACAAGCGTACAGTGGGCCCACGCTCAGACGCGCAAAACATCTCACTCTACTGACCAGAAAGTAAAATAAGAGCTACATATTATTTAGTGATGGATGTTAAGAGGTCCGTTTTAAGTGCAGGTTTGTCAACTACTTGTCAACATTTGGATGACAAATCAGGGCAGGGTGTTATTACACACGCAGAGTAACTATGTTATACAAAATTTATACAGCAGCTCAAAAGGCAGCACTTGGGTCTAACTGAGGATCTAGGTCAGAGAAACAAAGAAGACTAAAAGCAAGTAGCAGTGATGAAGAAGCAGCAGGAGCTTTTGCAAGACTTCCCAGTGATCCATTCTTTCATCTTTGGAGTGCGTTTTTCACTACTGAACTCTTCATACAGCATTTTCAGGCCTCTCTGTGAATGTTCCTCATGGTTGTTTTCCATGTAAGAGGTTTCCAGCTCTTAGAACAACAAACGTGGTTAGATCTACTTCACAGAGGTCTCTGAAGGATATAGGACACTAGACGGTAGACTGCGGTCATACAGTAGGTATACAACATCCACTAAGGTCAGGACGAGGTCCAAGATGTTTCAAGACTTGGAATGGCTTTCTTCTCACAATACAAATCAGTGTTCCAGTAAGTCTGACTATAGTTGATCCAGTGAAGGCCAAGAGCTCTTAGGAAGCCTTCTTTCACACAGGGTAAACTGCACATCTTGGTCTTGATAAAAAAATGGCACATTAGACATATATATCTTTTATATATGTACACTGTCATTATGTCTAAAGGTGCTTGAAATGTCAAAAGCTTTAGATCCGTTTCAAGCTGATATGCGCAGGGCAGAGATGTACATTTTCTCAGAATGCAAATAAATAGACATTTATCAGACATCAACAAAAATGCATGAGCAGAGACCAGTTTGAAACTGTAGTAAAATGAGGGGGAAAAAATCCTGAATTCAAAATACAATTAAACGTAAACAAAGTCCTTCAACAGAGACAGTGAGATCCTCAGGACTGTTTGGTTTCACTTTATCCAGTGGCAGTTCAGTAGCGCTTCTTCTTACAGCGAGGTTCTGGTGTTCATAAAAGGGACCAGTCTCAGATTCCACAAATTGCTAGACTCAACTCCCCATAATGCTTTTCAGTACTGAAACAGTTAAGCAATGCTGTCACTCTGCAGTTCCCTCTTCTGGCCCAGAGGACTTGCTGTTTTTGCGGCACTCTTTCTGCTGCTGTTCCAGCTCCTTCTTGTGTAACTTCTCACGCTGCTTCTCCAGCTTCTCTCTATTCCTGCGAGCCTTCTCCATCATTACCTTCAGGTCTTTCAGCTTCTTCTTAATCAGAGCCCGGTCCTGAGAGGAAGCTACACCTAGAGCCTATAAACACATGTAAAATTACCTCTAAAGTCTGACACACAGAGCAGCAGAGTGAGGCATAAAAATCGTGCAAATATGACCAGCAGACCAATTCTAGATTCTTTGGTAGCACTTTACTTGAACCAAGCAAACTGACATAACGTAACTGCGATAAACATGTCATAAAAATGCAGTGGCAGATGTCATGAGTAGTCAGATGACGGGTATTACACTTTGTGATGTCATAACCACATGTTAATTTAGAGTCATGTCATTAAACATTATGTGACAATGACACATGTCATGACAGTTACCAGTAATGAAAACATGACAGTGCTAGGTTAATGGACATAACTGTCACGACAACTTGAAAGTACTTACATCTCCCTCATCTGCTGACTTGTCACGGACAGTAGGTACAGATCCCCCATGATGACATCATATGACATATGATCTTGCATTGCACGTTTATTGTATGGTTATGTCAGCGTTATATAGCAGTGTTCAAGTACTGCGTTACAAATTATATTAACTCCTTGAAATGCAGGCCCACACAACAATTTCTCAGTGGAGTATTAGTATTAGAATAGTTACCCATTAATTTATTATAGATTTTATAGCTATTATAGTGATTTAAAAAGAATCCTTAAGATTAGTGTGCGTGCGTGCGTGCGTGTGTGTGTGTGTGTGTGTGTGTGTGTGTGTGTGTGTGTGTGTGTGTGTGTGTGTGTATATGTGTGTGTGTGTGTG